>JASDDO010000024.1:84598094-85219644 GCA_030015575.1 Agapanthus africanus
TGGGCTATGTACTCATCCAGGTCAGCCTTGGAGATTGTTTCCTCTTTAGCTGTTGACAGAGCTGGCGGAGGATTCGACGTCTCTCCCCTATCGTCTTCAAGGACGATCGGGGGATCTTCGGCCGGAGGATCTTGTTGGATCATCATCTCTACCATGTCTTGGAACAGGAGGCCCATACGCTTTATGTTGGCTGCTTGTTCAGCAGCCTCTTTATCCTTCTTCTCCAATATTTGACGAAGGAATTCGGCGTCAGTTTCTTGCTCCTGGCGCTCATCCGAGGACGTTTCAGGGTTCTCTTTTGGCCCAGTAAGTGCGGCCATTGCGTTCATCATCTCTTGGAGCTTCTGCTGCTGCTCCTGCGCTTTGGTCACTGACCGTGTAAGCGGTCGATGACCTGTCGATATGCGGCTGTCCTCTTTACCAGACGCCATATAGACGGTATGAACTACCATGCCCCCAAACTTAGGGCGTTTTGGTTCACCACCTTTGATATTCGCCATAGGTGTAGGGACTTTTTCTGGCCTTCTTCTCTTATGGGCCGTAGAAGTTGAGGGGGCCGCTGCTTTGGGCACCCAAGTGGTCGTCGCCTTTCGTTGTTTGACCGGGGGATTTTCTTCCTGTCGGCCTTTCGACTTTTTGCGTTGGCGAGAGAAATTAGGATCAATGACAGATTCTCGGACTCGTCGCCATGTCTTATAGATCCTGGAGGACAGCGATTGAGGAGACCGCTCCGGCTTTCCTGCTTCCACGGCGATCTCTACCGGTGGAGGAGATTTTTTGAGCACCGCAGTTGGCGAGTTTCTGCGTACCCTGTTCAGCAGTTCAATGCTGTTCCCGGTTGGAACAACAGCGTTAACTTCCATCGTTGGGGTTGGCGGAGTTATCCCAGAGGGGGAGTTGCCCCCAGTCTTCCTTACTCGGCGCCAGTGGCGTCGTCGGGCGCGACAAGTTATCGGTACTGGTTCAAAGACAGAAACAGCTTCCTCTTGCCCCCTATTCAGGTGCGGGGCTGTTGCCGGCGTCAGCCTGTTAAAGACTGATGTCTTTTGAGCAGTAGAAGCAGGAGTTAGGACGGTCAATCTTGTAAAGACCGATCTTTTAGCAGGAGAAGCCGCCTTGACGACTTCAGGAGCAGGTTTGGCTATTCTTTTTGGAATAACCTTTTCTGGGACTGCAAGCTTCATTGTGGGTCCGCAGGAGTTTTGGCCCAGTCTGGAGAAGACCGAAGCACTGGTGTTGGGCGACCCGTTGAGAGGGACCACAGTAACTGTAAGTCGATCGAAGACCGACTTCTTTGGAGCTTCTTGTACGGGCACGGGGATGCTGAAGCTTGTTGGCGGAAGCATAGTTCCGAAAAAAAAACCCCGTGGTGGCTTGAGTAATCTGCTCCACGGGCATGGTGAACAAAGAGGCCGCTTGGGGCCCATAGGTTATGCCCCCAGTCGAGGCAGGACGCGAGTTGCAGCTGCAGTTGGAGCACTTCGAACAGGTAGAGTCCATCGATGCTTGATTTCTGCGCCAGGCAAAAGACCAAATCTTAGTAACTTAAAATCCAAAGGCAACCATTAACAAACCGCGATTCGTTCTCGAATACGACACGCGAAGTGTGGAGTGGAAAGAGGAAAAGGTCCCACCGGGCGTGCCAGAATCTGTTCCCCTCCGAACGGCGGCGACGACGTAGAGACGTCTTGCCTGAGATTCAGGGCAGATGCTATTTGGTTTTATCTGTCTACCTCTCCGAAAATGCCAAGTTGATTTATGGCACCGTGTATCGGAGGTTTAGACGGATGCGGCCGATGTAGCAGACTTCGTCAGATTCCCCCTCGCTTGAGGGGTTTTTGATTGTGGGGACGCTCTTCCCTGCAGGCGCAAGCCCCTACAGTTAATTACGCTACCGTATCGCGGTAACAACTTTCTCCTTCTCCAGAATTTCACTTCGTGTCGTGGGTGTTTGTTTTGTTTGTGGTTGCCCGTGGATTGTATACGGAGACTAAGTGATGCCGTCGCCCATAGGACGTGGATTAGTCCAAATCCGTATTTACTTAGATTTAGGTTTGGTGTTTTAGTTTAAGGATATGTTAGCCATATTTAGGCTAAGATCGACTTAAACGTTTGTTAAGGATACGTTAGTCTGATTTGAGACTAAGATCGACTTAACGAGATCGTTTAGATCCGACAAAAGAGCATTTGGGAGCTCTATTGTTTAGTTTAATGACGTTGCGGTCAATAAGTAGTTTAAGGACGTTGCGGTCCCATATTCTAGTTTAGGGACATGGTGGTCCATATTCCAGTTTAGGGACATGGTGGTCCATAGGTGGTTTAAGGACGCTTAAGTCTGTGGGTTTAAGGACCCCACAGTCCGTGTTTTAGTTTAAGGACGCATAAGTCCGCGGGTTTAAGGACCCCACAATCCGTGTTTTAGTTTAAGGACGCATAAGTCCGCGGGTTTAAGGATCCCACAATCCGTGTTTTAGTTTAAGGACGCTTAAGTCCATGAGTTTAAGGACCCCACAGTCCGTGTTGATGTGTGGTTGTCGGGACCCGTCACCTCTCTGACGTCGTTGAAGGATTACAATGATAGGAGTCAAAGGAGTTCGGAGATGTACCCTCGAACCGGTCGTAAATTGATTTAAGAGAGCAGCTGTGCTCAGTCAATTTAATTTGAGGACTTACGGCCATGATTGGGCTAAGTCCAGTTGAAAAATGTTCAACACTTTTATTTGTTTTTGGCCTAAAAGGCCTGTGTTAGGGCTTTTCCCTGGTTTAAATAATGCATTGCATTACTTTTTATTTTTGTTTGGGCTCTGCCCATAAAGGATGCAGAGCATCAATTTTGTTTGGGCTCTGCCCATTTATAAATGATGCAGAGCATCGATTTTACTTGGGCTCTGCCTATTTATTGCTTTGCAATTTATTTTGGCCTACTGGGTCTTTTTATTTGGGCCTGGCCCTTTAGCAAAAGAAATGCATTGCATTTGTCAGGCGCTTTGCGCTAATCAATGAGCGCAGGCGCTTGTGGTGATGGCACGTGTCACGCAAGCGCAGTGCGCTGCGCTTGCGCTGCTGACACGTGGCGCGCTCTGGTGAGTTGCGCCAATTTCAGAGAGCAAGGCTCTATCTCAAAAGCGCATAGCGCAAGTGTTCAGATGCAGACACGTGGCGCTCTCTGGTGGCTTGTGCCAACCCAAGAGCGCAACAGTGCAGTTTTGCAAGTGCAAGGCACTATTAACTTGAGAATCTTTCAGATTCCAGAACCAATGGTTCATAAAAAAGTGCAAAGCACTGTTTGTTTTCTTGATCTAATTTAGATCAAAGAAAACAAGTTTCTCTTGTTTTTCTTATTTCAGGGAACCAGTGGTTCATAAAAAAGTGCAAAGCACTTATTTATTTTTCTTCTTATTGAAGATCATTGATCTTGTTCTCAGATCAATGATTTGTTCATAAGAGAATTTTCTCTTCTTTCTAAAGGTTTTTACCTTTTTTGTTCTTGAGGAATTCTCTCCAATTCTTCAGAGTTCTCAATGATGATCTTGATGATTTTGATTTGGGGTCTAGGGGCCTTTATATAGTGCCCATAAATTTATTAAAGAGATCTTTCTCTGAGTGATTTGGGGAATTTTCCCCACCGTTGGATCTTTGATCCAAGGGCTTCTGTTTTACAGAAGGCAATCTTCTTGTTTTAACAAGAACATAAAAATCTTACTAGAATTTAATTCTGTTTGGCGCAAACGCCCCAGTGCATGACACGTATCAAGCAGCGCACAGCGCAGCGCAGCGCAGCTGCGCTTGCGCACCTGCACTGACACGTGTCGCGCAGCGCACGGCGCTGCGCAGCTGCGCTAGCGCATCTGCGCTGACACGTGTCGTGCAGCGCAGCGCTTGCGCAACTCAAGCGTTGCTTCCTTTAATTTTGTTTTAAATAGAGGTTTGCTCTGATTGGGCGCGCTGCCTTGGGCGCTGCGCTGATATATCAGCTTTTGACACGTGGCGCGTTGCGCGCAGCGCAAAGAAACTGAAGCGTTGCTTCGAATTTTGAATTTTGAAATTCAAACAGAGCTTTGCTCTGATTGGGGGAACACCCCGCAGTCTAAGCCTCATTGTTCGAATACCCTGCTCCTCCGACGTAGTGGGTTAAGGCATTCGTGGAACAATGGAACATCCCCACCCATACCTTTATTCTGACGGGCAGGGAAGTCTCCATCCCCCTGGAAGAATTTGCTGAGATTTCCGGTTTGCCGGTGAGGGGGGAGCATTATGAAGAGCTACTTCCTCCTGATGAATATGTCTTCGCCACCAAGCTGCTGGTAATGGGCCTAACGCCGGAGAATGCTATTCAGCACCAGTTTCCGAGCCTGGTAAAGGTGCTGAATATGTATGAAAGTCTCTACTTGGAATCGGGAGGCCGGGGAGTTAGTTTTGCAGATTTCATCGCCCGCTTTCTTCGACCGGAGATTCTATCGCAGCGGAGCGAAAAGTTCGCCAAGCTCGACGACCCCTTCGGCTTTGGCTTAGATCGTCGACCAGTAATGGAAGACGATCAGAAGGGTTTTTATCTCCCCGATGCCGCCATCATCCTTTTATCGGAAATCGCCGCCCCGGGCATCGACGAGGAGACCTTCTTTCTCGGGTTTCTGGGGTAGTGGCTGTGTTGGTTCGCGCTTCCCATGCACCCGCGTTACATGAGGCCGTTCGTCTTCTACCCAGAGCATCGGATGGTGGCTGGCATACAATTGTCGATTGGAATCGCCGGATTGGCCCATCTGTACCATGGACTCAGCGTGGCAGCGGACGCAAATGAACCCGGGGTGCAACCCGCCAATTTCCCGATGCACTATTTTACTTCATGGATGGAAATGCATGTGCTCGGGGTTTTTGGTATTCATAAGAGGCCCTCGTTCTATGAGAAGTGCAGGCTCCCGAGAGTCATGCGGCTGGTCGGCGCCTCTATTGTGAATTTGTCTCCGCGGGAGGCTAGGGGGTTGCTTCTTCGTCCGCGCACGGTCGGGGAGGGCATCTCTTTCAGGGACAAGGTCATGACCATTGGCCCGGAGACCTCCAAGACGGTGTTGGCGTTGCGTGATGGTTTCAAGGACGGGGCCTCCTTATTGAAAGCCCGGGAGATTCTTCACTTATACTCCATCCGGCCGAGCTTCCTGGTGTTCAGGCAAAACGACTTGGCGCTCTTTATGAGGTACAACCCCCATCGGTTCGCCCAACAGCTAAGCTATAACTAGGGGGTCCCACTGGAGGCGTTTTTGGAAGAGCCTGCGGCCACCAGGGAGGGGATACGGAGTGCGCTGCACCACTTTATGCGGCTGAACACGGGCTCCCACTTCTTCATCAGCGAGCTAAGTTGCGTTCCAAGGGCCCTCAACGTACACGGGGCTTGGTATCAGCACGCGATGGGCGCTGTTATCCGGGAAGAGAAGCGGCTGCTGATTGACCGCAAGGGTGCGCCCCCCGCCAGCGATCACAAAGTTCCTCTAAGGCAAAGGACCCCTGTCGTTCCTCCACTAAGAGGAGATGCTGGAGCTGAGCCCCTACGCGTTCTAAGCCCCCCACGCGGATTGCCCCGTGATACCGTGGACGTGCCCCCAGCGCCCCGTGCTCCTGTGGAGACGGTGAATGTGGTTTCGCCTGAATCCGGTGTGGGCTCGGACATAGGGACCCGCCGTCCTAAGGTGCCCACGAAACGTAAGTTGATTTTGGGTGCGTCCGGGGTTCGCGCGCAGAAGAGGAAGAAGAAGTCGGTTCTTTCTCTTGATGCCGTCCTCGGCTTAGAGCCTCAGGCCCCTCTCACCGAAGGTCTAAGTGAGTATGGAACCAACGAGGGTTTCTTCGTAGAGCCAGACGACACCGATCTGGCGGCCGCCATCGTGGCTTCTGAGCGATCGGCAAGGCTCGAAGCGTGGTTGGCTAAACTCGCGCAATCAGGTAATCACCAGTTGTATTCTTCATCATTTCATCGTACTTTTATCATTGTTTTTGACTAACGCTTTTCCTTTTTTTTAAACAGGCATTTCTACCGAAGAAGCCATCGCTGCTTCTCTCAAAACCTTCTAGGAGGAGGAAAGGAAACGCGCTTTATCGGGCGTTGGTACGTCTCGGCTCATTGAGTCTTTATTCTTCTTTTTATGGCCAATCTAACCTTTTCTTTGTCTCATTGCAGGGACCGCGGGATCTACTTCGCAAGCCGATGCGGGGATTCTCCCTGGGCCAGCTACCGAAGTCCCGGTCTCTTCGGGGCTGCCGCGAGAGACCCAACTCAAAAAGCCGATGATGGATGCCTTGAAGGCTCTGGAGGCAACTCTGAACGCGGACGACGACGCCTTGCTGAGGGAGGCTTCAAAAAGGTCCGTCGTGACGGCCCGGGAGGAGAGGAAGCGCTTGAGGCGCGCAGCGAAGGAGCGTAGCGCTGCTTTGGCCGTGGGAGCGGGCTCAAGCGTCGTTACTCCCGCTGCTACTCCTTCAGAGGAGCCCCCGGTTTCCTTGTCTACTGCTCATAGATGGGCGGCGTGTGCAGCTCGGGAAGCCAACGGTCAATCCACCTTACGTAATGTGCTTTTCGAGGCTTTGTTGTAAGAGTTGTAAAACTATCGGTTCTTATACATCTTGTCCTGCAGGGTCGAGTCCTACTGGAGGAGCGGCGGCGACCGTCGAGCCTGAGGGGATGGTGGATGAGGCAGCAGCCGAAATCGAGGCGACGGTAGGTGGTGCAGCCATAGTTGCCGGGCCCGAGCTAGTGGCTGACGAGACAGTCACGCCTACTATGCCCGAGAAGGTTGCTGATGCCGAGCCCGAGGGGGCGGCAGTTGAGACGGCTGCTACAACCGAGCCTGGGGCAGCAGCGGATGGAGCAGCTGCGACCGACGAACCTATGGCAGCGGTGGACGAGACGGCCGCGACCGCTGAGCCCGAGGGGGTAGCGGGTGAGACGGGCATGATTGCCGATAACGAGACGGTCGCTCTTTCTCAAGTGTCGGGCACCGTTCCGATCATTGCTCTCCCTGCCTATGGTCCTTCGCCGTCTCCTGGTCTTGCGAGCACGACGACGGCTCCCGTAGAGTCCGACGATGAGGCAACGGGAGGTGAACCCATGCCAATGGAGGAGGGAGACGCCGCCGTTTCGGCTGGCGACTCATCAGGTAAATTTTGGGTTACCGTCCTTCTTTTTATTCTGCAATCCTTCCTGACAGGGCTTATCTTGTTTCTAACGCAGGTGTGGCTAGTGCTGATGCCCCTTTACCCGAGGGAGCGCCGTCAGTTACTGCCCTGATGGTGGCCACCTCTCTACCCTCCTTCGTACCGTCGCAGATGCTGGAAGGTATGGATTTGTGACTTATCAGTTTCATCTTTATGCTGCATAATCTATGTACTGACGTTGTACTATTGCGTCTTTGCAGGAGTGCTTTTTGATCACCTGTACCTGGTGCTGCACCCACACTTCTCCTTCCCGTCGGAGCTTGCTTCCTCCAGTGGCACTGGTGAGTATGGTTTTCAATTAATGCTCTTTCTTTTTTCAATAATGAAATTGTTTCTGATTTTTTTTGTCCTGATTGCAGTGCTACAGATCGAAGGAGGAGATAAAAGATCGGTTGCGCCACCGGTCCTCCCAGCTTTGCCGCCTGTTGCAGCCGGTATAGTAAATTCCATTGTTCATGAATCTCTTGTATTTTTAGGTCTGTCATCTGATTATGATTTGTTTTGCAGCTATCGCTCTGGTTCCAGTTCCTTTCGAGTCCCGCATTATGATGCCGGCAGGCCCATTCTCCAGACGTCCATCCTCAAAGGGTGCTGCGATGAGTCTGAGTATGCTGAGCGGATGCGTCGAGAAGATTGACGAAGAAGCTCCTATATCTGCCGCAGATTTCGCTGCCGAGGTTAATCCGATGCTGGCGACGCTTGTAAATTTCCACAATGAAGGTGTTGTCGAGTCTTGGGTTAACCACTGCAGGGAGATCGAGGCCCGCTTGTATCAGCTGGAACTTATGCGTCCTGCCCCCGAGATTTTGACCACGAGTACTCAACGGGCGGCATGGATCGAGCAGAGCGCTTCTTACTTCCGCCATCTTGAACAAGAAGCGGCTTTAAGGCGGAGGGAATGCAAAGAGGCCTCAAGCGAGTCTGCTCGACTGCGTGCTGAGGTCGACGCGAACACTGCTCGAGTGAAAGTTATCTTCGAGGGCTTCCTGCAAAGTATCTCCGACGGGTTAACATTGAAGCAGAAGCTCGATACCGTTGAGCGTGATGCCCAAGGTCATAAAGCAGCTCAGCGAGCCATCGAAGAACAACTTTCATCCTACTTGCAGCAGCGGGCCCAGGTGGAAGCAGAGTCGGCTATAGCAGCCGATCAGGAGAAGGCGCTGAAGGAAGTGCGAGAGCAACTTGCGGATTTGTTGAAGACGCTTCCTTCTCCATGAACTTTTTGTATCATTTGTAATTGTAAATAAAATGTATTTGTTTATTCTTTAACATGATGTAACTTGTACTCAGTTGAATTCATGAATAAAAGATATACATTCTTCATAATGTCTTGTGTCATTTCTCTGCTTTCTTCTTTCTTGCTGTGTTGTTTGCCCTGCGATTTTAGCAAGTACGATCCGTAGATAGTATATAACTGTCAATCTTATGCTTTTTGTAGAGTGGCGATGGCTTAGAAAACAGGGTTAGGATCTGTCACCTAAGACTTTTCAACTTTATGAGCCGTGAGGGTCTCATAAAGTATTTTCTCCCTACGGGTCGAGAGGATCCCGTAGGTGCGTTTTCTCCTTAGGAATCGTGACGATTCCTAAGGATTTTTCTCTTGAGAGTCGTAAGGATCTCACAAGAGAATTTACTCCTTCACGAGTCGTGAGGACCCGCAAGTGATGGGTGAAGTTGCCTTTATCCGCATTTTACGGAGTTAAGGGTTGCTCTGGATGTTTTCCAGGGTACCGTAGTTTAAATACGTCGCGGTCGAGGTTAAGGACATCATAGTCCGTGGATTTAAAGACTCCACAGTCCGGTGTTAGTTTTAAGACATCACGGTCGAGGTTAAGGACATCATAGTCCATGAGTTTAAGGACCTCACATTCCGGTGTTAGTTTTAAGACATCACGGTCGAGGTTAAGGACATCATAGTCCGTGAGTTTAAGGACCTCACAGTCCGGTGTTAGTTTTAAGATATCACGGTCGAGGTTAAGGACGTCATAGTCCGTGGATTTAAGGACTCCACAGTCCGGTGTTAGTTTTAAGACATCACGGTCGAGGTTAAAGACGTCATAGTCCGTGGATTTAAGGACTCCACAGTCCGGTGTTAGTTTTAAGACATCACGGTCGAGGTTAAGGACATCATAGTCTGTGGATTTAAGGACTCCACAGTCCGTGAAATGCGTGGTTACTGGGACCCGTCACCTCTTTGAAGACGGTGAGGAATTACAACGACAAATATCAAAGGAGTGAAGAGATGTACCCTTGAACCAAGGTAAAATTAGTTTAAGGACATTAAGGTCCATTGTTAGTTTTAAGACATCACGGTCGAGATTAAGGACATCATAGTCCGTGAGTTTAAGGACCTCACAGTCCGATGTTAGTTTTAAGACATCACGGTCGAGGTTAAGGACATCATAGTCCGTAGATTTAAGGACTCCACAGTCCGATGTTTGCTCTAAATGCTTCCCACGGGTTCACTGCCGTGTTCGGCAAGGACCAGGCTCCGCTCTGGACGTTTTCCACGGGGTCAGAAGTAACATAATCCGCGTTCCACGTAGCCTGGAATTTTGCTCTAGATGCTTCCCACGGGTTCACTGTCGTGTTCGGCGAGGACTAGGCTCTGCTCTGGATACTTCACACGGGTTCACTGCCGTGCTTTGCGAGGACCAGGATCCGCTCTGGACGTTTTCCACGGGGTCAGAAGTGACGTTATCCGTGTTCTACGTGACCAGGAATTTGCACTAGATGCTTCCCACGGGTTCACTGCCGTGTTCGGCGAGGACTAGGTTCCGCTCTGGATGCTTCACACGGGTTCACTGCCGTGCTCTGCGAGGACCAGGATCCGCTCTGGACGTTTTCCACGGGGTCAGAAGTGACGTTATCCGTGTTCCACATAACCAGGAATTTTGCACTAGATGCTTCCCACGGGTTCACTGCCGTGTTCGGCGAGGACTAGGCTCCGCTCTGGATGCTTCACACGGGTTCACTGCCGTGCTCTGCGAGGACCAGGATCCGCTCTGGACGTTTTCCACAGGGTCAGAAGTGACGTTATCCGTGTTCCACGTGACCAGGAATTTTGCACTAGATGCTTCACATGGGTTCCCTGCCGTGTTCGGCGAAGACTAGGCTCCGCTCTGGATGCTTCACACGGGTTCACTGACGTGCTCTGCGAGGACCAGGATCCGCTCTGGACGTTTTCCACGGGGTCAGAAATGACGTTATCCGTGTTCCACGTAACCAGGAATTTGCTGATTATATCCGCATTTCACGGAGTTGGGATTTGACTCTCGGTCATCTGTATACCGTCGAGTCATGGAACTGGGAGTTGTCGCTGTTCCGCTTTACTTGATGTTGTGTCTGCTGCAATGAGACGAACGTCGAGATGATCTCTAGGCTATCTATGAACCGTCGAGATTTGGCTTTTTCTTATGATGAAACCTGGGAGAGAAGGAGTGTGGTTCCTTCTTTGTTTACGCCCCTGGATTGTATACAGGGATTGATGTAACATCATCTGTAGGGCGTAAATTTCATTTTTATTTTTATTTTATTTCTTTCCGCGA
The DNA here is from genome assembly GCA_030015575.1 of Agapanthus africanus. Classification (NCBI taxonomy): domain Eukaryota; kingdom Viridiplantae; phylum Streptophyta; class Magnoliopsida; order Asparagales; family Amaryllidaceae; genus Agapanthus; species Agapanthus africanus. Next base: position 84,608,846 of record JASDDO010000024.1, read on the forward strand.
TGCTCTATCATTTCAGCTTTTATATCGCGAAGGTCGCGATTGCCCAATCATTTCGGCTATTTTGCATGCATACATTTTTTTTTACTTGCTGATTTTTATTTGCAAGTTGCCCCCATCATTTCGGCTATTTCGTATGCATGTGTGGCCTGCTGGCCTTTCGCTGCAAGCTTGGGATTAGACACCGATTTCGGCATCAGCACCGCTACAACTGAGATATTGCCAGGAGCGAATCATCATTTGCCTCTGTCGATGTCAGACAAAGGTGGCTTAGTAAACAGGGTTAGGATCCTGTCGACTAAGGCTTTTAACTTTATGAGCCGTAAGGGTCTCACAAAGGTATTTCTCCCTACAAGTCGTGAGGATCTCGTAGGTGTGTTTTCTCCTTAGGAATCGTGAGGATTCCTAAGTGTATGTTCCCTTGTAAGTCATAAGGATCTTACAAAAGGGTTTTCTCCTTATAAGTCGAGAGGGCTTACAAGGGTTGTTCACTGTATGAACATATCCTTAGTCACGGATGGGACTTGGTTAGGGAAATGTTTATTCGCGCCCGTGGATTGTATACAAGGGTCAGTATTGAGCCACTTGTAGGGCAGTATCGGAGGTTGTGGGGGTTGCTTAAGAACAGGTTCAGGTCTCTGTAACTTAAGACTTTCAAATCTTATGAGCCGTGAGGGTCCCATAAGAGAGTTCTCCTTACGAGTCGTGAGGATCTCGCAAGTGTAATTTCTCCCTAGGAATCGTGGGGATCCTTAAGTGTGTTGCTCCCTTGTGAGTCGTAAGGATCTCACGCGGGTGGTTTCTCCTTGCAGGGTCGAGAGGACCCTGTAAGTGTCTCTTAACGAGGTTGCGCCCTTTCGGGTTTTCACAAACACTCGCCGGTAGTCCTGCTGTTTTTACTCACGGAGCCTTTTCGGGTTTTCATCCGTGCCCATTTTGCTTATGGACATACCGTTTTTTTTATTCTTCTTTTATTCTAACGAGGTTGCGCCCTTTCGGGTTTTCACAAGACTCACCGGTAGCCCTGCTGTTTTTACTCATGGAGCCCTTTCGGGTTTTCATCCGTGCCCACTTTGCTTATGGACATACCGTTTTCCTTTTTTGTTTTTCTCTTCTTTTTTTTTTGTATCTGCTTTGGGATGCTGCAATCCACCGTAGTTTCTCGACATCTCGGTCAACAGCTAGTTTTAGGACATAGTGGTCCGTCATTAGTTTAAGGACGTTTCGGTCCGTCGTTAGTTTTAGGACATTTCGGTCCGTTGAAAAGAAAACCGGTTACTACTTATAGAGTTTGGGCTTAGGAAGATAGTGAGCGGACATAGTCGTTGCCATCTATCATTGACCTAGGCCGTGACTCGTCAAGCGTAGTACTTCTTCAGGAAGCGACAGTTTATTGGCCTGAAAGGTCTTTCACCATGCATGTCCATGAGTAGATAGGCTCCACCCTGGTAGACCTTGTCTATGATGTATGGGCCTTCATAATTCGGCTCGAATTTTCCCCGCTTGGCGCAATTGGGGATCATAGATCTTTTGACCACTAGCACGAGTTCGCCTTGGTGGAATGTCATCGGCCTGGCCAATCTTTCATATGAGCGCAGTTCGATGTCCTCTGGAGGATGCCGGTTCGATGGGGCCGATTATGTCAGTTCCCCATATTTCGAACGACCAGCTAGCCACTGTCGGGTGTAGTGGATTTGGGTGCTGATGGATGAAGTCCCCGTGAATCTGGCACGAGTGGCATTGCTTCGCATACTCAAGGCAGTCCTGGATCATCGTGGGCCAATAATAACCCATCCTTTTAATCTTCAACTTCATCTTCGGCCCGGCTTGGTGAGAACCGCAGAGTCCGTCGTGAGTCTCTTGGACGACTCTCTTTGCCTCTTCAGGTCCCAGGCATCTCAACCACAGAGAATCAAATGACTTCTTGTACAGAGTATCATTGACGAAAGCGAAAGACAGAGCTCGTTTCATAAGCTGATGTCTTGAGGACGCATCTTCAGGCGTTCGACGGGATTTGAAGTAGTCTATAAAGACTTCTCTCCAATCCTCAGCCTTTTCCTGGTCTTTTATTTGCATAGCCATCTGTTCAGTCGCTTCCTTTTTCTCGGATGATTCCGGAGATATTTTTGCCGGTGCGAGGACTCGACGGCTTTGTACCACGATTCTTATGTCATCGAGGTTCTCATCAGCCAATTCTTTAGCAAGCTTGGCTAATGCATCCGCTTTGCTATTTTCCGCACGCGGTATGTTTTCAAGGGTGTAGGAAGGAATCTGGGTCAGCAGTTGTTGTACCCTCTTGCCGTACTTTACCAGTTCTGGTTTGCACGTTTGATAGTCGCCGTTTACTTGACTAACGACCAGCTGGGAGTCTCTGTATATGAGGAGGTTTTCAATTCCCATGTCGATGGAGATCTCGAGACCTACTATCAAAGCTTCGTATTCGGCTTCATTGTTTGTCCTCGGCTCTGTCAAGGAAAAGGCGAAGCGCATTATCCCTCCTTGTGGGGTTACGAAGATAAGGCCTACCCCTGATTTGATTACAGGGGTGCTTTGTTTGCGCTTCTTCATGGAAGATGCTCCATCGAAATAAAGTTCCCACCGGGTACCACTTCTGTTGATCGTGTCAAACGCATGTTCTTTTGGAAGTTCGCAATTCAAGGGAGAATCGGCCGGTATCGGATGTTCAGCGAGGAAATCGGCGATGGCCTGGCCTTTCACTGCCTTAAGTGGCTGATAGGTTATTGAGAACTCCATCAAGAGCAAGGCCCATTTAGCGAGCCGACCTGTCAATATGGCCTTTGACATCAAATATTTGAGAGGGTCCACCTTCGACATGAGACGGATTTCATGCGCCAATGCATAGTGCCGGAGTTTCGTTATCGCGAAGATCAACGCCAGGCAGTGTTTTTCGATGGGAGAGTAATTGCTTTCTGCCCCCAGAAGAACTCGACTCAGATAGTAAAGAGCTCTCTCCTTCCCTTGGTCGTTCTCTTATGCCCACAGCGCGCCTAAAGAACCTTCGAGGGCGGTTGTATTAAGAACGAGAGGCTTTCCCTTGATCGGAGCGGCCAGCACTGGCGGGTTCTGCAGATACTGCTTGATTTCGTCCAGCGCGCCTTGGCATTTTTTATCCCAGACGAAAGGAGTTCCTTTCTTCATCAGGTGACTGTAGGGGCGGCACTTGCCTGAAAGATTGGCTATAAATCTCCGGATGTACGCTAGCTTCCCTTGGAGAGACCGCAACTGCTTGAGAGTCCTTGGCGGAGGCATTTCCATGATCGCCTTGATCTTTGACGGATCTATCTCGATACCTCGGTGTCGGACGATGAATCCCAGGAATTTGCCTGAGGACACTCCGAACGCGCATTTGAGAGGGTTCATCTTCAAGTTGTATTGCCGAAGGCGTTGAAACACGATCTTCAGATGCTCGAGATGTTCCTCGTATGATTTTCTTTTCACCACGAGGTCGTCGATATAGCATTCGACGATTTCATGTATAAGGTCATCAAAGATCTTCGTTATGGCCCTCTGATAGGTGGCACCGGCGTTCTTTAAACCGAAAGGCATCACTTTGTAGCAGAATATACCCAAAGGGGTCCGGAAAGCAGTATGCTTTTGGTCTTCGGGATGCATCTTTATCTGATTATATCCTGATGAGCCGTTCATGAAGGAGAAAACTTCGTGAGTGGATGTGTTATCTATCATCAGCTCAGTGACCGGTACTGGGAAATCATCCTTCGGACATGCTTTATTGAGATCCTGGAAGTCCACGCATATGCGTACTGTTCCATTCTTCTTCATCACCGGGACGATGTTGGCGATCCAGTCAGGATACTGAACTTCCTGGATGAAGCCGGAGTCAATCAGCTTCTTGACCTCAGCGTTAATGCTCATCTCAAGCCCGAGCTGCATTCTTCTCGGTGCTTGTTTGATTGGCTTGATGTCCGGGGATATCGTCAGTTTGTGGACTGCAATCTCGGGATCTAATCCTGGCATTTCGGAATAGTTCCATGCGAAGCAATCTTTATGCCGCGTAAGCACGTCTTTTAGCGCGGCCACCCTTTCTTCAGATAGCAGCTCACTAACGAATGTTGGTCGCGGGTCATTTGCCGTCCCCAAATCAATCTTCTTGAGGTTATCTGCAATAGTGTGTATTCCATCTTCCAGCTCTTTTGGCGCCGGTGGAAACTTTGAGATCACCTCGTCATCATTGTTTTCGAAGCACCAGGAAAGGTCATCCATATTCTTGGGCTCTTCTTTTGATATCGTTATCATATAACAAGTGCGAGCTCGCTTCGAAGACCGATGTGTATCTGGTTCTACTCTCGTAGCTTTGGGTTCGTGCTTCTGCGGCGGTGTTACCCTCCAACTGTCGGATAAAGCGAACTTGCCGAGCTGATATTGATCTTCGATCCAGTTCTTGAAGGTGAAGCAGTCCTCGAGAGGATGTCCTATTGCTCGATGATAAGAGCAATGGTCTGGGTGAGAGTCTTCGCCTGCTTGCTCGGGGTGTTTAGATTCCGGCAGTGTAATCATTTGATGTCTTATAGCGAGGTCAAGTATCTTCTTTGTCTTGTCTTGAGGAAAAGAGTATGCTCGACTCATCTTCTTCATAAGGGACAAATCCGGACCGCTCGATTCCCGACCGCGTGACTTCTTGGTCCCGCTTTGTCGTTGATGAATGCCTTTTCCGCTCTTTGACTTGTTTCTGCCTCTGCGTCGGGCCTTTTGCACAACAGGTTGATAGGGAGGAGCATTTTCATCTTTCACAGCCTGTTGGAGAAGGCGTTGCGCCCTGGCTTTCTCGTAGATGGCCATTTCGCGGTTATGGTCGTCTCGAACTTTTTGACCGGCTTCCCTTATAAGCTTGTCCATTTGTTCTTCGAACGAAGGACTGGGCATTTTTACGTCGGGGACTTTTTCTGGTTCAGGATTAGCACTCTCCCATTGAGCATCTCCTTCTTCATCAAAATCATGTACGACATAGCAGTCGTGGAGTAGCTCCCGTTTCTTGGACCGAACGTATCCAAGCTCGATTGCTTCCATTCTCCCGTTGGGCAACTTGCGCTGAGTTCCGGGAACGTTCCATATCCTGTCATAGAACTTAGCTTTTCGAGCGGTCTGTTTGAAGGGTATCCCTTGGCGCTTCAACAGCCTTTTCAAGCCTACGGATGGGCTGAAGCCTATCAAGTGTAGGATCCGCGCCGTTCCAGATTTCTTTCTCCACCTTAGTTTCCCCGGAGCGGTAGAATAGGATCGCCTTTTCTCCTGGGAGGGACATAGAACGTCTGCAACTCTTCCACACTGTAGGTATCAAGCGCGTCTAGTTCTTTATGATGTTTGGACGGAACCATGACAATTTGCAAACTTTGTTCTTCATCAGCGAATGTTCGTATTGAAGGCCGAGTAGAGAATATAGCATGAACCTCATCTTCCGAGTCACTGCCAAAGATCAACATAGGAGCGGACGGTCTTGGCTTGTTGTACTGAGGTGGACCTGAATAAACTATCGCTTCCTCTTCTTCAGTATCACTCCCGAAGACTGGAATGGTGGTGATAGCTTTGTTCTCCGGTTTGTAACATCTCTCCATGTCTTCGAAATCTGGCAAAAAGTATTTTGCATCTTCGTACTTGGGGACTTCGTTCACGGAGAATGGGTTCAGCTCTCCTGTTACGGTATACTCGAGACCATCCTTGAAATACTTCATACACTGATGTTGTGTAGAAGGGATGATGTTGTACTCGTGTAACCAAGGCCGGCCGAGTAAAGCGTTATAGCATGTCTTAGCGTCAATGACGTGAAATTTAATATCCGTGACGAGTAGCCCGAAGCGCAGCGTCAGTATCACAGACCTAAGAGTCCGTGACGACTAGGAGTCAAAACCGGAGATAGTAATTTTATCACGAGCGAGATGCTGGACACTCATGCAGATTTCCTTCAACACTCGCACGTTGAGAAGATTGACGGAAGACCCATTGTCGACCAGGATTTTGCCTATCTTTATATCGTGGCAGTACCCTGAGACATAGAGGGGACGATTGTGCTCGCACGTCTCGAGGAGGAGTGAGATTCTGGAAGCGTGCGATTGCGCAGCTGGATGTTTTCACAGGCCTTCGGTTCTTCCTCCTTCCCCAATGCGGATTCTTTAAAGAGGGGGCCAAGAGTCATATCTTCGTCAGAGTCGCTTCCGAAAGTGAGAATTTGTGATCCCCTGGTGTTGACCATGCGACAGTTACCGGTATCTCTTTTATGCTCCTCAGTCACACTTCTATGCTCCCGTCGAGTTTTGCGTTTTATCCGCTTAAAATGTTGCCGGTGAGCAACATATCCCTGCCACAATCTTTTAAAAGCATTGCACTCCTCGGTGGGGTGCGAAATCTTTCGATGATATGAGCAGTAGCTAGGATGCATTTTTGCTTCATCGGGAGTGTTTCCTTCGGAGGGTGGTAGCTTCATTCCCATCGATAGGGATTTAGCAAACCTTTTCCTCATCTTGAACTTGTTTTTATCCGTGACGGATGTTCTTTGATTCGGTGGAAGTGTCTCGACTCTTTCGTCTAGTCGACGGCGTTTGGCTCTTTCAAATATGGCCACCTCGCGCTCCCGATCAGCTTTACTTTTCAGGAGAGCTTTTTTCAGGAATGCGTCAATTGTTTCATCTGATGGCCCCAGAAGTTCCGGCTTAGGATCTTCCCCCAGCTTCTTAGTGCAAGGAGTTTTCTTATCATCTGTAAATGAGTGGGAGATCATATGACAACTTGCTACGTAACCCTCAGATTCATCCGACGAGCTTTCTCCATCATCTTCCTCCTAAAAGACGTGGCTGAGGAACTCTTGGAGCGTGATAGGAGTCCGTGCCTTCTGATTATAACCCTCCAGCGTGCCAATCTGTTTCTGAAAGTCCGTGCGCTTGTCGCCAGGCTTCACGGGCTTCTTGGATTTCTTCTTCTTTTTCTTTAAAGATTTTGACGGCTGGGTGTGAGTGCTTGGGCTATCACCACCAATCTTTGGAATTGGGCGCGGCTTCAGCATCCCTTCGATGATCTGAGGTTCCAGCGGGTTCTTCCACCTGATCGCCGGGCATGTCTGAAGATCATTCAGCATCCTTTTGGTTTTTGCTGAAAGCACGACCTCCCATGGAGCTTCTTCAACAAAAGAACAAGTTGCCCCCGGTGTGTCCGTCTTCTTAGGAGTGTGCGTTTGTGGTGGGTTTACCTTCCACTTCTCGGACAGTGCAAACTTGCCTTGTAGGTATTAATCCTCGATCCATCCCTTGAAGACGAAGCAATCCTCGATCGGGTGACTTACCGTTTGGTGATAAGGGCAATAATTGGGATTATTCACTTCGCTGGGTTGCGGCGGTCGCCTGGGATTTGGCAAACTGATAAGCCTATTGCACATAGCCAGCTCGAACAGCCTCTTCGTCTTGTCCCGTGGGAATGAGTAAGGACGCTTCATTTTCTCATTGTAATAGCGCCGTCTCTCTTCCAGTTGATCCACTAGCTTTGGGGCACTGGGCTGTTGCTGAGTGTTCACAACGAAGGTCGCCTTCCCTTTACCCTTGTCGTTCCGAGGTTCCGGCTTCGGGGGAGACGGTCTGTGACCCATTTGATCCATCTGGGCTAGCTTATCGATTAAAGCCTGGAATGTGGTCGGTTTAAAGAACATCATGAACTGTGAAATAGTTGCATGAGGGTCTAGAGTACCCACGAACATGCCCACCGCTGGTGCTTCTTCGATGCGCTGTTCGCATTTCGACCACAAGTTCCGCCACCGGATTGCATATTGAACCCATGTCTCGCCCGGCTTCACCCTTGCATTAATCAACGCCGTTATTGGGGTGCGTTCGCTGGCGCTTGCGAATCGCTGGGTGAATAGCAACTCTATCTCTGTGAAAGTTTTGACGGAGTCATTCGGGAGCTCGGAGTACCACTCAAACGCCGTCTCTGATAAGCTGCCGATGAATTGGCGGAGCAAAAGCTTATCATAGCCCCCGATGTTGCCGCGCAGAGCTCTGAACTGGGCGACGTGCTGGTGGGGATTGCCTGTCCTCTTGTAGACATGGAATTTCGGGATCGTGTAACCCAGCGGGTACTTTATCTGATCATACCAGCTCGGATATGGTCGCCCCGTTTTGACAACTTGGCCGGCTGCATCATTTGCCTGATGAACTCGTATTTGTTGAGCAATATAATCATCCAGGGTGGCCTTAGAAATTGTTTCCTCCTTGGCTGTTGAAAGAGCCGGAGGTGGATTTGACGTTTCTCCTCTATCATCTTCAAGGATAATCGGAGGATCTTCGGCTGGAGGATCCGGCTGTATCATCATCCTGACCATGTCTTGAAACAGAAGAGCCATCTGATTTATTTTGGCCGCTTGTTCCGCAGCCTCCTTGTCCTTCTTTTCAAGCATTCTACGAAGGAATTCAGCATCAGTCTTATGTTCGCGACGTTGTTCTGATGACGCCTCCGGGCTTTCTTTTGGTCCGGTGAGTGCGACCATCGCAGTCAGCATCTCCTGGAGCTTCTGCTGCTGTTGTTCCTGGGCTCTTGTGATGGATTGGGTAATCGGTCGGTGGCCCGTCGAAGCACGGCTATCTTCCTTCCCAGATGCCATGTAAACGGTATGGACCACCATGCCCCCAGACTTAGGGCGTTTGGGTTCAGTGCCATTGACATTCTTCGCGGGCACGGGGATCTTCTCCGGCCTTCTCTTCTCATGAGCGGTCGAAGTTGAGGGAGCCGTCGCAGTGGGCACCCAGAAAGCTTTTCATGGCTTGGCAGGATGGCTCACCTCCTGTTGGACCTTCAGCTTTTTGTGCTGGCGGGAGAAATTTGGATCGATCACCGAGTCTCGGGCCTTTCGCCAGACTTTATAAACCTTGGAGGACAGCCGCTGAGGGGACTGCTCTGGTTTTGCTTTCGCAACCTTATCTAGTGGAGGAGGAGACCTTTTCAGTACAGCGGTAGGAGAATTCCTACGCACCTTATTTAACAGCTCAAAGCTGTTCCCGGTTGGAACAACAACATTAATTTCCGCCGTCGGGGCTGGTGGAGTTAGCCCAGAAGGTGAGTTGCCTTCCGACTTCCTCACTCGGTGCCAGTGACGACGTCGAGCGTGCCGCACTGATGGAATTGGCTCGGTGTCAGCCGATTAAAGACCGATGTCTTTTGAGTAGCAGGAGCGGGAGTGGGAGTTAGGACGGTCAGCCTTGTAAAGACTGACCCCTTGGCAGGAGAAGTCGCCTTAACGACTTCAGGAGCAGGTTTGGCTACTTTCTTTTGAATAACCTTCTCTGGGACCGCAAGCTTCATCGTGGGCCCGCAGGAGTTTTGGCCTAGTCTGGAGAAGACCGAGGCATTGGTGTTGGGCGACCCGTTGAGAGGGGCCGCAGAAGCTGTAAGTCGATCGAAGACCGACTTCTTAAGAGCTTCTGGTACGGGCACTGGGGCAGTGAAGCTTATTGGCGGGAGCATGGTCCCGAAAAACAGTCCAGTAGTAGCCTGGGTGATTTGTTCTACCGGCATTGTGAACAGTGATGCCGCTTGAGGTCCATAGGCTACACCTCCAGGTGAGGCGGAGCGTCGGTTGCAGTTGCAATTTGAGCACTTCGAGCAGATGAATTCCATTGCTGTTTGCTTTCTGCGCCAAGCAAGAGACTAAATCTTAGTAACTCGAAACCCAAGGGCAACTATTAACAAACCGCGATTCGTTCGTGAATACGACACACGAAGTGTGGAGTGGAAAGAGGAAAAGGTCCCACCGGGCGTGCCAGAATCTGTTCCCCTCCGAAAGACGGCGCGACAGGGACGTCTTGCCTGAGATTCGGGGCAGATGCTAATAGGTGCTATCCGTCCACCTCTCCGAAGATGCCAAGTTGATTTATGGCACCATGTATCGAAGGTTTAAACGGATGCGTCCGATGTAGCAGACTTCATCAGATTCCCCCTCGTTTGAGGGGGTTTTGATTGTGGGGACGCTCTTCCCTGCAGGCGCAAGCCCCTGCAGTTAATTATGCTACCGCATCGCGGTAACAACTTTCTCCTTCTCCATGTGGTCACTTCGTGTCGTGGGTGTTTGTTTTGTGTCCAGTTGCCCGTGGATTGTATACAGAGACTAAGTTATGCTGTCGCCCGTAGGACGTAGGACGTGGACTAGTCCAAATCTGTATCTTTCTTAGATTTGGGTGTGTGTGTGTGTTTAAGGATACGTTAGCCTTATTTGAGGCTAAGATCGACTTAAACGTTCGTTAAGGACACGTTAGTCTAATTTTAGACTAAGATCGACTTAACGGGATCGTTTAGATCCGACAAGAGAGCAATTGAGGGCTTTATTGTTTAGTTTAGTGACGTTGCGGTCGATAAGTAGTTTAAAGACATTGCGGTCCAATGTTAGTTTTAAGACGTTGCGGTCAAGGTTAAGGACATCATAGTCCGTGAGCTTAAGGACCTCACAGTCCAGTGTTCGTTTTAAGACATCACGGTCAAGGTTAAGGACATCATAGTCCGGCATTAGTTTTAAGACATCACGGTCAAGGTTAAGGACATCATAGTCCATGAGTTTAAGGACCCCACAGTCCGTAGCAGTGTGTGGTTGTCGGGACCCGTCACCTCTCTGACGACGTTGAGGGATTACAACGACGGATGCCAGAGGAGTAAAGAGATGTACCCTCGAACCGGGTGTAAATTGATTGGAAGAGCGGTTGTGCTCAGTACAATTTAAATTGAGGACTTATGGCCAGAATTGGGCTAAGTCCATTTGAAAATGTCCAACATTTTATTCATGTTTTGCCTATTAGGCTTTTGCTTAGGCTCTGCCCTTTTAAACAATGCATAGCATTGGGCTCTGTAATTAAATGCATAGCATTTATATTGGGCCTGTTAAGCCTTTACTTGGGCTCTGCCCTTTTAAATAATGCACAACATTTAAATTGGTCTGTTAGACTTTTTAATTGGGCTCTGCCCTTTCTTAATAATGCACAGCATTTAGTGGTTTGACAGTGCGCCACGTGGCCTGTTAGGAGCTTTGCGCCAATTAAAGAGCGCAAGGCGCAAGCGCATGTGGAGGTGACACGTGTCACGCTCTGCTGAGCGCAAGTCTGTTAGCGCAGTGCACTGCGCCAGTGCGCTGCTAACACGTGGCGCGCTCTGGTGAGTTGCGCCAGTCCAAGAGCGCAGTGCGCTATTTTTAGAAGCGCAAGGCGCAGATCATTCTGTGGTTGACACGTGGCGCGCTCTGGTGAGTTGCGCCAGTCCAAGGAGCGCAAAGGCGCATTTCAAAAGTGCAAGGCACTGTCCAATAGCGCAGAGCGCATCTTGATCCAATTCAGATCAAAGAAACAAGTTTTTCTTGTTCTAAAGAGGTTCTACCTCAGGATTTCAAGAACCAATGGTTCTGATTCTTATCAAAAGGCTGTGCCTTTATATAGATCAAAAGATCTAGGGATGAAGTAAATTACTTCTTTAATCTTTTATGATTGGATCTTTATGATCTTTTTCTTTTTATTGAAGATCTTGATCTTGTTCTTAGATCTTTGATATTTTTAGAAGAAATTCTTCTTTTTGTGAGGTGTTTTCATCTCTTTTCTTCCAAGAATTAAATTCTTTACCTTGAAGAAGATGATCTTCTTTCTTCAAAGGCTTGCCTTTCAAAATCTTCAGAGCTCTCCCTTTTTTCTCTCTCTGTATATATGAGACTTGGAGTCTAGGGGCCTTTATATAGGGCCAATTGGTTTGTTGAGTTAGTTACCGAGATCTTTCTCTGATTGATCTGGGAATATTTCCCACCGTTGGATCTTTGATCCTAAGACCTCTGTTTTACAGAAGATAATCTTCTTATTTTAATAAGATTGGAAAGATCTTTCTAGAATTTTAATTTTGATTAATTAAATAATTTATTATTAAAATTTTAGTGCTGGCACAGTTGGCGCTGGACATGTGTCGCGCAGCGCAGAGCGCAGCGCAACCGCGCTAGCGTAACTGTGCTGACACGTGTCGCGCAGCGCAGCGCGCAGCGCAACTGCGCTAGCGCACCACTGTTTGACACGTGGCGCGCAGCGCAGAGCGTAAGTTATCTGAAGCGTTGCTTCCTTTATTTAAAATTTGAATTTTAAAACAAAGCCTTGCTCTGATTGGGGGTGCGCTTCCTTGGGCGCAGCGCTCCTTGCGCTGGCATGTCTGCTTTTGACACGTGGCACTCTGCGCGCAGCGCAAAGGATCTGAAGCGTTGCCTCACCTTTTGAATTTTGAAATTCAAACAGAGGTTTGCTCTGATTGGGGAAACAAATGCCCCCCCACCGTTGCGCTCACGTGGCGCACACGTGAGTGCAGCGGTGGCAACATCTGATCCATTGGATCGATTCAGGAGTTGAAGAGGCGCTTGAGCGCCTATAAATAGGACCCTTGGTCCTCAGCAGATGATTATCATCTTCAAGAATTTTATTTTCAGAGCCTTGCTCTTGTTTTCCAGTACTCCAAGAGTTAAACTCTAAAAAAATTTTAGGTAAAAATTAACTTAACTTAACTTAAATTAATTTTAATTAATAGAGCCTTGCTCTCATAGATCTTTCGATCCAAAGAAAACCTTTTTGGGGTTTCATAAACAAAGCTTTGCTCTCAAGAATTTGTTTCAGGGTTTCTTAACCCATGAACAGAGCCTTGCTCATTGACAGAACATAGATCTTTTGATCTTCTGATGATGAACTCTTAAGAGTTTTTCATGGATCTTTAAGATCACAAAATTTAATTTTTAGGAATTAATTTTTTCCTTTGATGGATTTTTGATGATGATGAACAGAGCCTTCCTTTTATGAAAGACGCAAGTTTCCTCGGATAATGCGGCTAGCCGACGCGTCCATTGTAAGTCCGTCACCGCGGGAAGCTAGGGGTTTGCTCCTTCGTCCACGCACGGTTGGAGACGGCATGTCCTTCACCGACAAGATTTTAACTGTCGGCCAGGAATCTACGAAGACGGTGCTGTCATTACAGGACATCTTTAAAGACGGGGCTTCTGTGCTGAAAGCTCGGGAGGTTCTTCACCTGTACTCCATCAGGACGGGCTTTCTGGTATTTCGGCAAAATGATGCGGCGTATTCATGAGATACAATCCGCATCGTTTTGCCCAGCAGCTGAGCTATAATCAGGGCGTCCTACTTGAGGCTTTCCTGGCAGAACCTGCTGCTACCGAAGAGGGAATGCGAAGCGCGCTGCATCATTTTATGCGCCTAAACACAGGGTCCCAATTTTTCATTAGTGAACCGAGCTGCGTTCCTAAGGCCCTCAATGTGTACGTGGCCTGGTATCAGCATTCAATGGGCGCCGTCATCAGGGAGGAGAAGCGATTGCTGCTTGATCGCAAAGGTGCACCCCCTGCTGGTGATCGAAACGTCCCTCTGAAGCGACGGACCATTGTCCATCTTCCCTTAAGAGAAGCTGCCGTGATCGAAGTCCCGCATGACAGGCCCGAGCTACCGATACCCCGGGCTCCTGTAGAAACGGCGACTGTAGCTTCCCCCGATTCTGGTGTGGGTTCAGATATCAGGACTCGTCGCCCCAAGGTGCCCACTAAACGTAAACTTGTGCTTGCGGCGACCGGAGCTCGGTCGCAGAAGAGGAAGAAGAAGTCGATCCTTTCTGCTGACGAGAGCCTCATGCTCCTAATAGTGAGGGCTTGGGCGAGTATGGGACCAACGAAGGCCTATTTATAACGCCGGATGATACCGACCTCGAACCTGCTATTGCAGATTCTAAACGATTAGCAAGCCACAAAGCGGGACTGGCCATCCTCGCCCAATCAAGTAAACCTCAGTCGTATCTTTTGTCATTGCATTATATTTTTATTATCATGTTTTGACCGACACCTTTGCTTTTTTAACAGGCATTTCCACTGAAGAGGCTCTCGCGGCTTCCCTCAGGACCTTTGAGGAGGAGGAGAGAATTCGCGCTTCGCTGGGCGTTGGTATATTTCGGCTCATTATGTCTTCATTCGCCTTTCTTATGAATAATCTGACCCCCTTTTATTTTATCTTATTGTAGGGACTATCTCGACTCAGGTCATGCCCAGTACAGTGCCAATCCCGCGAGGTGATGTGGAGATGTTTCCAGGGCCAGCTATCGAAGTCCCGGCCTCCTCAGTACTGCCAAAAGAGGCTTTACTTAAGCAACCGATGACGGATGCCATAACGGCTCCAGAGGTAACTCTTGGCGCGGACGACGACGTCCCCTTGACGGAGGTCTTGAGGAGATCAGCTTTCACGGCTCAGGTGGAAAGGAAGCGTAGAGTGCGCGCGACAAGGGAGCGTACCGTTGCCTTGGCTGCGGGCGCAGGTTCGAGCGCTGCTACCCCTGCCCCTACTCTTTCAGAGGATGTTTCGGCTACCTTGTCTACCGCCCACAGACAGGCAGCATGTGCGGCTCGGGAAGTAATCGAAAAACCGACCCAAGGTAACGTGACATTGGGTTCTTTTGTCAAAGTTTTAATTTTCAGGTTCTCATATATCCTATCTTGCAGGGCCGAGTCTTGCCGAGGAAGTGGTGGGTGACATGGCGACAACCACCGAGCCTGAGGTAGCGGTAGGTGAGACGGCTACAATTGCCGAGCCCGTGGTAGTGGTAGGTGAGATGGCTACAATCGCTGAGCCCGAAGTAGCCACTCTTTCTCAAGAGTCGGGCACTGCTCCAATCGTCACTCTTTCCCCTTGCGGGTCCTTGCCGTTGCCGGGCGCTGCGAGTGTCACGACGATTCTCGTGGAGTCGGGGGATGAGGCTACGGGTGGCGAGACCGTTCCGATGGAGGAGGGTGAAGCATTCGCTGCATCCAGTGACGCCCTTGTCGCGGTCTCGACCGGTGACTCACCAGGTAGATTTTAGGTCATTACTCTCCCCTTTATTCTGCAATCCCTTTCAATTTCTTTTGACAGCGTTTCTCTTATTTCTAATGCAGGTGCGATGAGCGTTGGGGTTGTGCCACCCGAGGAAGCATCTCCAGCTGCTGCTTTGACGGTGACCGCTCCTTTACCTTCTCTCGTACCCTCTCAAATGCTGGAAGGTGCGGATTTGTGACCCATCAGCTTCATTGTAGGTAGTATACTTTATGTACCGACATTGCATTATTACATCCTCGCAGGAGTCCTTTTTGATCACCTGTATCAGGTGCCACACCCACACTTCTCCTTTCAGTCAGAGATTGCCTCTTCTAGTGGAGCTGGTGAGTACAACCTTTAGCTAACGTCTCTTCTTTTCTTTTACGGGTAGTCAAATCGTTTCTAATTCCTCTTTGTTTTAATTGCAGCCCTACAGATCGAAGGAGAAGACGAAGGAACAGTTGCACTGCCGGTACTCCCGGTCTTGCTACCTACTGCAGGCGGTATAGTAAACTCCGTTGTTCACGAACCTTCGTTATTTCTTGAACCGTTATTTGACTGTGATTTACTTTGTAGTTGTGACATCGACTTCAGCTCCGTTCGAGTCTCAAGTTATAATGCCAGCAGGCCCCTTCTTTCGACGTCCCTCTTCCAAAGGTGCTGTGAATAGTCTGCGCATGTTGAGCGATTACATCGAGGAGCTTGACGCGGGGGCTCCTACATTCGCTGCAGATTTTGCTGCCGAGGTTAATCCTATGCTGGCGACGCTCGTGAACTTTCATAGTGAGGGCGTCATTGAGTCTTGGGTTAGTCACTGCAGGAAAATTGAGGCTTGTCTGTATGAGCTCGAGGTCGGACGTCCTGCTCCCGAGGTCCTGGCTGTGAACTCTCAACGGGTTGCGTGGGTCGAGCAGAGCACTCCCTACTTCCGCCATCTTGAACAAGAAGCGGCCCTAAAGCATAAGGAATGTGAAGAGACTTCAAGCTAATCTGCTCGACTGCAAGCTCAGGTTGATGCCAATGCTGTGCAGTTGAAAGCCTTCTTTGAGGGCCTTCTACAATGTATTTCCGATGGGCTAACGCTGAGGCAGAAGCTCGGCCTCATCGAGCAGGATGCGTAGAGTCGTGAGGCAGCTCGGCGGGTCGTTGATGAGCGACTTTCATCTTACTTGCAACAACGGGCTCAGGTTGAAACGGAGTTGGCCGTGGCAGCTGACCGTGAAGAGAGGCTGAGGGGAGTGCGTGAGCAATTAATTGGCCTACTAAAAACGCTTCCCTCCCAATAATCGTTTTTGCGCCATTTGTAATTTTTGAATAAAATGTATCCATTTTTTTATATGATGTAAATTGTACTCAATTTGATCTTATCAATAAAAGATACATTTCTGTCGTACTACCTTGTGTTATCTCTTGCTTCCTTTTCTGTGTTGCCGGCGTGTTACCTTAGTAAGCCTAGCATGTAAAAGATAGCGAGCATTCCGTCTTGAATTTTTCGAGAGATAGTGATGGCTTAGGAGGCAGGTTTAGATCTGCTGCCTAAGGCTTTTCAATTTTATGAGCCATGAGGGTCTCATAAAGACTTTTCTCCCTACGAGTCGAGAGGATCTCATAGGTGTATTTTCTCCTTAGGAATCGTGAGGAATCCTAAGTGTGTTTTTCTCTTGGGAGTCGTAAGGATCTCACAAGAGAATTTTCCCGCTTACCAGTCGAGAGGACTCGTAAGTGGTTGTTTCCCTCTTTGTCGAGATTCGACTTTGGAGAGTGTGGTCCGTGAATAGTAAGCAAGAGTCCATCTTGGACCGACTTGCAGGACCCCAGTGCTTAGAAAACAGGTCCTTATCCTCATTGCCTAAGGCTTTTTCCTACGAGTCGAGACGAATCGAGAAGTTCTCGTAAGGACACTAATTTCCTCACGAGTCGAGACGAATCAAGAAGTTCTCGCAAGAATGTCCTAACGTCACAGTTAACTCCTGCTAATAGAAGTTCGTTAGGGTCTGTGGTACTAGGGTTTTTTACCCGTCGCACCGTCGCGTTGGCTGGTGTATTCCTCGACGCATAATCTTGCTGTTCGAGTAGCCTTGCGACTGTCGTGTCTCTGATCCCTTCGGGGGCTGGACAAGACGTCTTCAAGCAATCTTCCAGGTGATATTACCGTCGAAAGAGCAAGCGTTAGGGATATTCCATGTCGTTTTTTACTTGAGGTTAGGCTCAATTTGGGAGCCCCGATGAGTCATAACCACTCCGCGCTGGTGTGGGATGATCTCCGATAGTCTTTCAGGTTTTATATAAGTTGCCATCAAGACCCTGAAGCTAGGAATATTGCCTTCGCTTCGTTTGCTGGCATTGCGTCTGCTGTATTGAGACGAATGTCACGGTTTGTCTCTAGGTTGTTGGTGAACCGTCGAGGATTGGAACTAGGGACTTTGCCATGGCTCCGTTTTGCTGACGTTGCATCTGCTGTAACGAGACGAATGTCGAGATGGTCTCTAGGTTGTCTGTGAACCGTCGAGATTTGGAACTAGGGACTTTGTCGTGGCTCCGCTTTGCTGACGTTGCGTCTGCTGTAACGAGACGAATGCCAAGGTGGTCTCTAGGTTGTTTGTGAACCGTCGAGAGTTGGAACTAGGGACTTTGCCATGGCTCCGTTTGTTGACGTCGTATATTCCTGTAGAGACACTGATTTCTTTGCGGGTTGACGCGAATCGAGATGCTCTCGTCAAGGACGCTGATTTCCCTGAATCGAGGTTTTTGCCAAGGACACTGATTTCTCTGGAGTCGAAACGAATCGAGATATTCCTGCAAAGACACTGATTTATCTGTGGGTCGACGTGAATCGAGGTGCTCTCATCAAGGACGCCGATTTCTTTGAATCGAGGAGGTTGCCAAGGACACTGATTTCCCTGGGGTTGAGACGAATCGAGGTATTCCTGCAAAGACGCTGATTTCTCTGCGGGTCGACGCGAATCGAGATGCTCTCGCCAAGGACGCTGATTTCCCTGAATCGAGGTATTTGCCAAGGACGCTGATTTCCCCGGGGGTTGGTTGACTTGTTTCCGAGACGGAGCGTTGATCCGGCGGGGAGGTCATTAGTTGACTCTAGATTGTCTGTGGACCGTAGAGTTTTGGAACTAGGACTTTGCCGTGGCTCCGCCTTGTTGACGTCACGTCCGAATCTTGTTGGAGGAAGAACGCTGGGGTGACATCGCGTCTGCTGTATCGAGACAAACGTCGAGGTGGTCTCTAGGTTGTTGGTGAACCGTTAGGACCTGGCTTTCTTTCGGATGGAGCCTGGTGGGAAGATATGGTTCCCCTTTTTGTTTGTGCCCCTGGATTGTATACAGGGATCGAGGTGATCTCACCTGTAGGGAAAAAGTTTTATTCTTTCATTTTTTTTATTTCCGCGATACTCTATCATTTCAGCTTTTATATCGCGAGAGTCACGATTGCCCAATCATTTCGGCTATTTTTCGCGGTGCCCAATCATTTCGGCTATTTTTTCTTTTTACTCGCTGTTTTTTATTTCGAGTTGCCCAATCATTTTGGCTATTTTGTATGCATATATTTTACTTGCTGATTTTGCTGCAAGTTGCCCCATCATTTCGGCTATTTCTTATGCATTTTTGGCTCGCTGATTTTTTTATCGTGAGTATAAACTTGGAATTTGATACCGATTTAGGCATCAGCATCGCTACAACTGGGATATGGCCAGGAGCGAATCATCACTTGCCGTTGTTGTTTTGAACAAAGGTGGGTTAGCAAACAGGGTTAAAATCCTGTCGACTAAGGCTTTTGACTTCATGAGCCGTAAGGGTCTCACAAAGGTATTTCTCCCTACGAGTCGTGAGGATCTCGTAAGTGCGTTTTCTCTTTGAAGATCGTGAGGATCTCAAGTGTATGGTCTCTTATAAGTCGTAAGGATCTTACAAGAGTGGTTTCTCCTTATAAGCCGAGAGCACTTACAAGTGTCTGTTCACCGAATAAGGGAATTTCACGCTATTGGTGGAACTTGGTGGGGGAGACGTTTATTTGTGCCCGTGGATTGTATACAAGGGCTAGTATTAAACCGCTTGTAGGGAAATATTGGGGTGTATGACGGCTTAAGAACAGGTTTAGATCCCTGTAGCTTAAGGCTTTTGAATCCTATGAGCCGTGAGGGTCTCAAAGGAGGGTTCTCCTTATGAGTCGTGAGGATCTCGCAAGAGTAATATCTCCTTAGGAATCGTGGGGATCCCTAAGTGTGTTGCTTCCTTGTGAGTCGTAAGGATCTCACGCAGGTGATTTCTCCTTACAGGGTCGAGAGGACCTTGCAAGTGTCTTTTAACGAGCTTGCGCCCTTTCGGGTTTTCACAAGACTCGCCGGTAGCCCTGCTGTTTTTACTCACGGAGCCCTTTCGGGTTTTCATCCGTGCCCATCTCGCTCATGGACATACCTTTTTTTTGTCAGCCTTGGGATGCTGCAGTCCGTAGTAGTTATTGACGTCTCGTTCACTTGTTCATGGGTCGGACATGTTTGAAGATCTTTCAGCACTCTTTTAGTTTTTGCCGAAAGAACAATTTCTCATGGAGCTTCCCTTATAAAAGAGCATGATGCCCCCGGCGTGTCCATCCTTTTCTGAGTATATGGTTGTGGCGGGTTCACCTTCCAGTTGTCAGACAACGCAAATTTGCCCTGTTGGTATTCATCCTCAATCCAGCCTTTGAAGACGTAGCAATCTTCGAGTGGGTGACCCATTACTCTGTGGTAGGGACAATAGTTAGGATTGTTAACGTCACCCGGTTGCGATGGGTGTTTTGGATCTGGCAGAGTGATGAGCTCGTTGCGCACTTCCAGTTCGAACAGTCTCCTTGTTTTATCCCTAGGAAATGAGTAAGGACGTTTCAACTTCTCATCAAGGGATCGCGACTTGTTGCTTTAACGAACAAACGGTCTCGGGTTACTCGGCTGTTACTGAGCGTTGGCGACAAAGGTCGTTTTCCCGTTCCCTTTTTCATTCCGAAAACCCACTTTTGAAGGGAAAGGCCTATGGCCCATCTGGTCCATTTGGGCCAGCTTGTCGATCAAGGCCTGGAAGGTGGTCAGCTTGAAGAACATCATGAATTGGGAGATAGTCGACTGAGGGTCAAGGGTCCACATGAACATGCCCATGGCAGGAGCTTCTTCTATGCGTTGTTCGCATCTCGACCATAGGTTCCGTCACCGGATTGCATATTGCACCCATGTCTCTCCCGGCTTCACTCTGGCGTTGATCAATGCTGTGATTGGGGTGCGTTCGCTGGCGCTCACGAACCGCTGAGTGAATAGCAACTCCATTTCTGTAAACGTTTTGACGGAGTCGTCGGGAAGCTCCGAGTACCATTCAAACGCTGTCTCCGACAAGCTGCCAACAAATTGGCGAAGCAGCAGTTTGTCGTCACCCCCAGTATTACCGCATAAGGCTCTGAATTGAGCAACGTGCTAGTGTGGATTACCCGTACCCTTATACACATGGAATTTAGGGATCGTATATCCCGGCGGGTACCTTATTTGGTCATACCAGCCCGAATAAGGTCGTCCAGTCTTAACGGTCTGCCCAGCCGCTTCATTCGCCTAGTGAGCCCGTATTTGCCGAGCAATGTAATCATCCAGAGTGGCCTTAAAGATTGTCTCCTCCTTGGCTGCTGAAAGAGCTGGAAGAGGGTTCGATGTCTCCCCTCTGTCGTCTTCAATGATAATCGGGGGGTCTTCAGCTGGAGGTTCCGGCTGTAATATCATTCCGGCCATATCTTGGAACAAGGGAGCCATTCATTTTATGTTGGCCGCTTGTTCCGCGGCATCTTTTTCTTTCCTCTCAAGCATTTTTCGGAGGAAATCAGCATCAGTTTCTTGTTCCTGACGTTGCTCCGAAGTCTTCAGATTTTCTTTCGGCCCAGTGAGTGCGGCCATTGCGGTCAGCATCTTTTGAAGTTTCTGCTGCTGTTGTTCCTGAGCATTTGTTATCGATCGAGTAAGCGGTCGATGACCCGTAGAAGCACGGCTTTCCTCTTTTCCGGAAGCCATATAAATAGTGTGGACTACCATGCCCCCAGACTTCGGGCGTTTAGATTCAGCGTCTTTGCGGTTTGCCGCGGTCACAGGGGCTTTCTCTGGCCTCCTTCTCTTATGAGTGGTTGAAGTTGAGGGGGCCGTTGCAGTGGGCACCCAGACGGCTGTCGCCTTTTGTGGCTTGACAGGATGGTTTTCTCCTTGTCGAGTTTTAAGCTTCTTTGATCGGTGAGAGTAGTCCTGGTCGATCACCGATTCCTGGACCTATCGCCAGACTTTATAAATTTTGGAGGACAACCGCTGAGGGGGCTGCTCCGGCTTCTTTTCTGTAGTAATCTCCATAGGTGGAGGAGATCTCTTCAGTGTGACAGTTGGAGAGTTCTTGCTGACCCTCCGTAGCCGTTCAAAGTTGTTCCCAGTTGGAACAGCAGCATTGATTTCCACCGTTGGAGCTGGCGGAGTAAGTCCAGACTGAGAGCTGCCCCCAACCTTCCTTACTCGGCGCCAGTGACGACGGCGAGCATGTCGCGCGGATGGTGTTAGTTCAGCTATGGGGATGACTTCATCATGCCCCCCGTTTTAGCGGAGGGTTGTTGCCGGTGTCAGCCTCTTGAAGACCAGTGTCCGCTGAGAAGCAGTATCCAATCTATCAAAGACAGACCTTTGGGCCGGAGCGAGAGTGGCCAGCCTTGTAAAGACTGATCCTTTGATGGGAGAAGCTTCTTTAGTGACCTCGAGAGTAGGAATGGCTATCCGTTTTGGGATGGCCGCTTCAGGTATCGTGGGCTTCTTGACGGGCCCATTGGAGTTCAGGCTCAGCCTATCGAAGACTGATGCTGTCGGCTTGGCATTGGATGACCCGTCGGGCCCATTGGAGTTCAGGCTCAGCCTATCGAAGACTGATGCTGTCGGCTTGGCATTGGATGACCCATTGAGATGGGCCGTGGTGGTAGTGAGCCGATCAAAGACCGACTTTTTCTATGCTTCTTGTGGCAGCGGGATGTTAACGCTCAGTGGTGGGAGCATGGTCCCGAAGAACAATCCAGTGGTAGCCTGCGTTACCTGCTTTACCGGCATTGTGAAATGGGAGGCCGCTTGGGGGCCGCAGGTTATACCCCCAGATGGGGCGGAACGGGAGTTGCAGTTGCAGCTGGTGCAGGTTGAAGCCATTGATTTTCTGTTTTCTGCACGGAGCAAGACACCAAATCTTAGTATCTCGAATTCAAGGGCAACCATGTCAAACCGCGATTCGTTCGCGAAACACGACACACGAAGTGTGGAGTGGAAAGAGGAAAAGGTCCCACCGGGCGTGCCAGAATCTGTTCTCCGCCGGAAGACGCGACCGGGACGTTGGGACGTCCGGGCCTGAAATTCGGGGGCAGATGCTATTTGGTGCTATCCGTCCACCTCTTCGAAGATTCCAAGTTGATTTATGACACCATGTATCGAATGTTCAAACGGATGCGGCCGATGAAGCAGACTTCGTCAGATTCCCTCTCATTTGAGGGGTTTTTGATTGTGGGGACGCTCTTCCCTGCAGGCGCAAGCCCCTGCAGTTAATTACGCTACCGCATAGCGGTAACAACTTTCTCCTTCTCCAGATGGTCACTTCGTGTCGTGGGTGTTTGTATTGTTTTTGGTTGCCCGTGGATTGTATACAGAGACTAATTTATGTTGTCGCCCGTAGGACGTGGATTAGTCCAAATCCGTATTTTCTTAGATTTGGGTTTGGGGTTGTGTTTAAGGATACGTTAGTCTCATTTAAGACTAAGATCAACTTAAACGTATGTTAAGGATACGTTAGTCTAATTTCAGACTAAGATCAACTTAACGGGATTGTTTAGTTTAGATCCGACAAAAGAGCATTTGGGCTCTATTGTTTAGTTTAGGGACATTGCGGTCGATTACCAGTTTAAGGACATGGTGGTCCAGTTTAAAGACATCATATTCTGTAAAGGTTAAGGACATCATAGTCCATGGGCTTAAGGACCCCACAGTCCGAGGTTAAGGACATCGTAGTCCATGGGTTTAAAGGGACCCCACAGTCTAGTTTAAGGACATCGTAGTCCGTGGAATGTATGGTTGTCGGGACCCGTCACCTCTCCGAAGACGTTGAAGGATTACAACGACATGTATCAGAGGGGTTCAGAGATGTACCCTCGAACCAGTTTTGGTTGGTAGATCTGTAGTCCAATTTGGAAATAAGATCTGTTAAAAGATTTATGAGCATATGGGCTCAATTAATCTGAGTTGAGGACTTATGGCCAATCTTAGGCTAAGTCCATCCAAGTTAAAATGTTTAATATTTATTTTGGGCTGTTGAGCATTTGTTTGGGCTTGGCCCTTTTAACAATGGTGAGCATTGATTTGGATTCTGACAGTATTTCTGTCTTTTAGTGATGAGCACTCATAATAGCTCTGAGGCTTGTTAAAGAACAATTTATGTTCTGTCAGTGCCCACGTGAGAGACACGTGGTGCGCTTGGCGCCAGATGATGAGCGCAGTGCGCTTCTGCTGAGTAGCGCACACATGAGTGACACGTGGCGCGCTTGGCACTGAGCGCCAGATGATGAGCACATTGCGCTTCTGCTGAGTAGCGCACACATGAGTGACACGTGGCGCGCTTGGCGCTGAGCACCAGATGATGAGCGCATCGCGCTAATTTATGAGCATATTGCGCTATTAGTTCAGCGGCGCACACGCGAGTGACACGTGGTGCGCTTGGCGCTAAGCGCCAGTCCATGAGCGCGGTGTGCTAGTTTATGAGCGCAAAGCGCTAACTGTTGAGTGGCGCACTCGTGAGTGACACGTGGTGCGCTCGGCGCTGAGCGCCAGTCCAAGAGCGCAGAAGCGCATTTGATCAATTTTATGATCCGGGGAATAAATTCTCCCTTAGAAGAGACTTGTCTCAAGATCAAAAGAACAAAAGTTCTTACTTTATAGGAGATTCTTCAATCTCTTGTATTGATGAAAGGCTTTGCCTTTATGGATCTATGATCCTTAAGAGAGTTGAATTATTCTCTCCCCCTTTATTTTATAATGAGATGTTCATGATCTCTTTTGTAAAAACAATTTGTCTTATAGATCTATGATCTGTGAAAGAAGTAAGTACTTCCTTGTTTTATGATGAGATCTTTTTGATCTCTTTATAAAAGACATTGGTCTTTGTAGATCTATGATCTTTTTAAGAAGAGAATTCTTCTTTTTAATTATGAGATGATTTCATCTCTTTGTTCATCACCATTCTTTTTACCTTGAAGAAAAAATCTTCTTTTACCGAGAGCTATGCTTTTCTTTTTGAAATCTCAAAGCTTATGGGGGGTTCTTCTTCTTTTAGACTTGAAGTCTTGGGTCTTTTATATAGGGGAGGCTGATTTGTTGAATCGGTTAAAGAGATTTTTCTCTGATTGATTTGGGGATGCTTTCCCACCATTGGATCTTTGATCCTAGGGCTTCTGTTTTACAGAAAGCAATCTTCTTGTTTTTAACGAGATTGATAAATCTTTCCATACAGAATTTATTCTGTCTTTTGGTAATTTTTATTTACCATTGGATCATTGATCCAACGGTGCTCTGATTTACAGAGCACAATCTTGTTATTTGGAAAGATTTTGAGGAATCTTTCCTTAACAGAATTTTAATTCTGATTAATTAATGATTTATCATTATTATCAAATCTTTGATCTAACGGTGGGGAGCTTTTAGTTCCAGCGCTAGCGCACCCGTACTTTGCACGTGGTGCGCTGCTCAGAGCGCAGCGCACTTAGCGCTAGCGCACCCGTGCTTTGCACGTGGTGCGCTGCTCAGAGCGCAGCGCACTTGGCGCTAGAGCACACGTGCTTTGCACGTAGTGCGCTGCCTAAGGCGCAACGCACTTGGCGCTAGCGCACACGTGCTTTGCACGTAGTGCGCTGCCTACGGCGCAGCACACTGGGCGCTGGATCTGAAGCGTTGCTTCATTTTAAAATTTGAATTTTGAACAGAACTTTGCTTTGATTGGGGGAAACAGCCGCTTGTGGTCGTGCTTTCGCCGTGTTCGTGTCTGTGCGATTGTCGTCATCACAGCCAAGTGAAACCTCACTTGCTTCTATATGCTACATACTTATAACTATAGACTTGGGTTAACTGTATACTAGATAGATTGTTACGAGTCCGTATCAACTAGTTTACTATCACATATTATTCATAAGTTATCATCGTATCTTCAAGAAAAACCACAGTAATCTAGGATGACTGGTTTGAGCATAATTAGATCTGAACATCACGTTAATACCATGTGGAATTGTAAGCATTTGACACCATTTTCACGTGTTCGGAAAAACCAACTTTAATTAGATAGTTCTCGATATTGTGTGCTGATAGTTCGATGTGGAGAACTGAATTAAAACCCCGTCGATCATGCTCAAAACTTTCATCCATATTTCCTTTTTGCTAATTACGAATGTCGTGTAGAAAATTGAACTCTAAATAATGAAGTATCGCACGTGTAACGACGTCCCAAAAAGGCGATGTCAATTCTGATTTTACTATACATGTCGAGATGTTGAATTGATATAAATTTTGATACATACCGGGATGTAATGATCTAGGGCTCGTATCGAAGCCGACTTGATAAGATAGAACCCTTTGTAATTTATCCTTCAATGCCGATATGTCACCACAATGAAAACTTACTTGGAATGAGGCACTGGACTGCAGTCCAAAGCAGCATTCCATATCATCACTTGACTTTAAATGAAAATGTAGCACTGTATGAGAATGAAATTGTGCGGAACCTTATACCGTTGCGAAGATAATCCTGTTAGATAATTATAGGTGGTGGTTTCATTTTATTTTACTGCCGTTTGATATTTTAATTGCATTTTAAACTGTCGAGTTGTACTGCAGTTTAGTACAGGGACATATTGTATACCCTAGCCTTAGACAGGACATAACTCCCAGTACACAGTGGATATTGTCGATCCGTATAGTGCGTTGGAAACGTAATTGATATATATATATATATATATATATATATATATATATATATATATATATATATATATATTACCTAACTGTAGCGTCGTCTATTTATGATCCTAACAGGGATTAAAATGTGTTACGAAATGGACTTTCAGTTTATAAACTTAATTTCCAGCGAAGAACACTAAAAATGAATTGACCGTAACTCGCAAACCTGAAACCCGATTGATCTGGAACCAATTTTGTTGGATTGCTAATTAAGTTTATTTACTGTCTCTTTTGTATCATTTTACCTAATTACTATCGTGCGAATTAATATGTTTTCTGAACTCATAAAGTACATTATGTTTCATATCGTACATGACTTGCTGTGTTGCATCATCCTTGTATTTTACCCGACCGTGATACATTTAGTGAAAGCGAACGTTCATAGTGATTTATAGTGAACTTTGCATTGTCAAACGGGAGTGATATTGGATTAGTTGTGTCAAGCACGCCAGTGATAAATGATTGGTTCGTGAAAGGGAACAGTGCAATGAAAAGCGAATAAGACCGTGATTTGGCGCGTGCTTGTATACAAATAGTCCTATACGTATAGTTATTATAATCTGGGGAAAATGGGGAAATCAAGGTGGAATCGAACTCGTATTTAGCGAGATACAATGACTTAGAGGATGATCATTCGATATTAACGATGTGTGTGGGTATTAAGTTGTGGGCCTAACGGCACGGCTGCAAGGTTATGTCCCGGGCAACAGTGGACCGTAGACTCGGGCATGCACGAGACCCTTGTTAAACATGAGCATCCTTTTCCACCGATTGATTTCATTTGAGTTAGCGACTGATAGGTAATGATATACGTATTGCGTGAATTGCTGACATGATACATATACCGTACTGTTCTTTGATATTCTTTATTCTCATGTTATTGTATTCTGTCATCCATTTCATGTTTAATATCATAGTACACACACTATATATGTTGCTATATGTGTCGCCCTGACGACTTGAGTGTGCATGCTCAGAGGACGAAGTGGACCCAGCTTAGGAGTAGGATTTGTCATTCGAGATCGCGAAGATTTAGACCGCGACATTAGTGCTTTCGCTTTCTGCCTGCTATAAGAACACTGTTATTTCTTTGGTTAGTTATTTTTTTCATGCAAATAAATGTATCCTGAACTCTGTTATTTCAATGTAATAAAGTTGTGGGCTGTAATTTTCTTTACTCTAGTGCTGTGTTTACTGATTACCATGTAATGCTAGAAGCCGAAGTGTGAGTACGGCGAGATTATTCCTTGACCGTAGGGGTATGGCTGGCCTAGTCATCCTTCGTATTCCATATTTTGGGAAGCGGGCGTGACAATTAGGGTAAATCGGGTGGTGGATCCCTATGGTTTTAATTGGTATGGGACTCACCGCCGGTTGTTTGTAGCTCATCTCAGTCCATCAAAAACTTTGCATATATACATACCTTTTAAAACCAATTTTTTGGTTTGTTTAGGTCCCAAGTGTTTTAATGAGGATGTCACCCCACTCCCCAACTGGGTGTGAGACGGTTCACGGTTAATTAAAACTTTGTATATATGCATACTCGTTAAAGCCACACGTTTAGCTTGTTTGGGTCCCAACCTGAGTGGTTTATCCAGATCAGGACCTTGCTTCCCAGGTTGGGTATGACACGTCTCGGTTCATTAAAACCTTACTGATACGCATCATATCTACAACAAAATGTATGGCTTGTCTGGGTCCCAAGTGTTGTAATTTGGCCGAGACCCACCCAACCCCCAATTACCGGCTCGCGGTGTGGCATGCCTTAATTCATTAAAATCTTGTATATATGCATACCCTTCAAAACCGAACATTTGACTTGTTTGGGCGCCAAGTGTTTATTGGGGCTAAGGTATACTATCTGGTTAGGTGTGGTGCAACCCGATCCAATAAAACCTTGCATATATGCATTCCTTTCAAAACTGAGTGTTTGGCTTGTTTGATTCCTTAAGGGTTTAATGGGGTGGTACTCACCCTCAGGTTGGATGCGACACACCCCAGTGCATTAAAACCTGTATGTTGATATGTTTCAAAACCGAATGATTTGACTTATTTACTTTTCTGGAAAAAGGTGGCATGAACAATTTGTATCCAGAATGTTACCCAAGAGAAAACAAGGGACTCTAATCTTTCGCCTTTTTATTTGTTAAGTAATTAAATTGAAAAAAAATGATTTTTTTTAGTGGGTTAGAGATCTACTACTTCCAATCGAAGAAAAAAATTGTATTTCTCAATTGAGCTTGATAGATTCATATTGTCTTCCAAGGAATTAACATTATCTTTCACTCATGATTCCTTCCGGGGGAAATTATCAAAACCCTCTGCTAATGTTTTATGCATAAAAAAAAAACCTGACAAAGAATCTCATCAAAATCCCACTAGAAAAGTTTTCCACCGTTAAAACTCCCTACCTGTAATATCTGTATAATTGCATGCAATATCTAATTAGTATATGCATATCGCATGAAACTATACAAATATGTTAGTTAACTGCATAAATATTGCATGAAACTAGATATTGCAGGCAACTAGACAAATATTGGATGAACTGGGATTTTGACAACATAAAACTTTTCCAATGGGTTTTTGTCGAAATGCTTCAGACCATAGGTTTTTTGATAGCGAAAAACTTTACCCGGAGTTTTTTTTTGATAATTTACCCTTCTTTATATGAATAGTATAATACTAGGGTTAAACCTCCTGGGTGCTGCGCAAGATTTACAAATAATCCAGAAAACCTTTATACATTGGAAAAAAAACTGATTATATAAAACGATATATTCCTATGGACTTTAGATTTATCGATATGAAGTCCATGATTGTTATTTGCAATAAACAAAGTCCATGGTTTGCTAAAAATAAAGGCATAGTATTTATTGGAAAAACGGTGGAAGTCCAGGGTATTTATTTGCACCCATGATATTTATCCGAAATACAGTGGAAGTCTATGGTATTTATTTTTAAAAAACGAAGCCCATGGTATTTATTCCAATGGAAGTCCATGCTATTTATTTTTGAAAAATAAATTCCATTGCATTTATCCGGAAAACCTTTGAATATGCATGATATTATTTTTGTAATAATACATGGCATTTATCTTAAAAACGTTGAATATGCATGTTATAAACGAAGTCCATGGTATTTCTCCGGAAAATGTTGAAAGTTCATGGTGTTTTAGTGAAAATCTAGTGGGGTTTTAAGTTGATGGCATAACCGTAATTTCTTGAAATTCTGCCACCACAAAAGTGAAAAACCATGAAGGTCCATGTTACCTATTTGTAAACAAAGTCTATGGTATTTATCTGGAAAACGATAAAAGTCCATGGTATTTATTTGTAAACATCAAACTCCACGACATTGATCTGAAAAACATTAAATATCCATGTTATGCCAATATGGCATGCTATTTAATTGTAATAAACATAACCTTGAAAATTTTGTAAGCCTCGTATTTTACCGAAAATATAGTAGTTTTTTTTGAAGCTGTGGGGAAAAAAGTTTGGAACTTTTATTAAAAAAATTTTGGAACCTGTACTTGTTAAGTTAATTTGATGTAATAAAGATGATGAGAAGTTGGGTTTTTTCTTTATTAAATAGATTCAAGCAAGTGGGGACCACATGCCAGATTTTCTCTCTCATAGGATGAAACAAGTGCCCAGGGAAGATCAATTCACGTTCAAAAACAGATTTGTAAAATCTATCCATACTGCTATATAATAAGAGAATAATGGAGGAAAGATGCCATATGAGGGAATTTCCTCCTATGACGTCGAAAAAATACACATTCTCTCATTTTTTCCGCCGATCGGCATCCATCATCTTCATCGTTATCATCTAAGATGCGGGTATACCAAATTTCATGTGATTCTACAACCATTTCATCGTTGATTTAGCAATGTAAAAAGTTCTATTGTTGGTAAACCGTTAATTTTGAACTCACTAAATCAACGGTGAAAAAGTTATAGAATCACATGAAATTTGGTGTACCCACATCTTAGATGATAACGATAAAAATGGTGGGTACCGATCGTCGGAAAAAATGAGGGAGGGTGTATTTTTTCGACGCCATAGGAGGAAATTCCCTCCTATGGCATCTTTCCTCCATTAACCTCATATAATAATATAAAAGGAGTTGCTTAAAATCCACCCATTTCTTTTTTAAAAAACAAAGAAAAAACAGAGAAAAATCCTATATTTTCAGGGCCTCCACATCATCATTCGAAGAAACAAAAATAATTAATTGTTATGTTTTAAAAAAAACAAATCTTAAAGCCTCCACATCATCAAAGAAAAATACTAAAATAATTAAACTTCTCCATTTTTTGAAAAACAAAGAAAAAAGAAACTTTCTAAAACTTTAGACAAAAAAAGATCTTTGGAGAAATTAGTTTGAATTCCAAATTTAATCTACATTATACTCAATCTTAAGACGACAAAGAATTTTCTAAAAGTTATTTTAATCTTATTATTTTTCAAATTCTACTTTCATTTACTTAAATATGGTAAATAACATATTATAATATCATATAGAATGCTCTTGATCCAAGTTACTAAAATGAATATTTTATTCACTTATTAACATTCAAAATAATTTTACACCAAAAGGCTCCAATTTTATATTTATCCATGGGCCCAAGAATTTTTTTTGTACTCTAAATAGGATAAAGCTACAAACGTGCATCACACATGCAAAATGCTAGTTTTCCATAATTACACTTAGCTTGTAACTTAAATTTCATAAACTCCACAATCTCAGTCAAATAACTTTTGAATTAATGGCAGACTTGTAACCATAAAGAAGTTATGCCCTTTACCAAAAAATCACTGCCTTCATACCACTTTCTATTATTATAAAGATGTCAATTCATGTTTACGAAGCCAGAAAGGGTGAAAAAATACTCGCATCCTCAAAATGATGTCCTTATATGTTTGCGAAAAGGGAAAACTGTCTTCATAGCCTTCACATATTCTCCATGTGCTTCCCACCTACTCCCTTCTTTTTTTGCTTCCAACTCTCTTGACTTAGTTGACCAATACCTTATACGTTTTTGAAACAATAAAACCAAAAAACGCCCCTGTATTTCCATATTTAAACAAACCCCATCACGAATTGATTCCCTTGATATTGCCATATTTCAAAACCCTACATCTTCTTTTATTTTTTCTTTGTACTTTTAACCATCGCTTCAAATCACAACACACTGTCTTTAATTGATGGACTCATCTTACTCATCTTCTTCAATCACAACAAATTTTCTTCAATTGCAATAAATCGCAATAATACGATGGACAAAAACCCAACTACGGAGATCGAAAAGACCTCAATGTCGTTTACTCACAATCTAAAAGAAGAAAAGATGAAATCTTCCACACATTGCACATTACAAACTGAGAAAGAACTAGAAAAGATCGAATCTTTAGATCCTTTCATTGTTGCCATTGACAATGAAGGGGCAGACAATACGATAAATAAAGTATTGAAGGATATATTAGAATCTAATGATCTGAAAGAGAGTACCGTTGATAATTCTAGTAAAATTGCACAAGCAACAAAGCAAAAAAGGTACATGCTTTTCTGTTATTGTTGTATTTCTACCTTAATTTATTTTTGTCAACTGTTATTTTTTAATTCATACCTTTATTGTTTTCATTTTACTTTTAATATTTTCTTTCTACATATGTTACATGCTTTCTATTTTTATTCTATCATGTCCACCTTTATTCTTTTCTTTCTTCCTCTATAATTTTTTGTACATTTATAGATTCTATTATATTGTCAATGTTTACTTGTTTTTTATGTCCATTTTATAGGGAAGAGTCGACACGTCTTAAAGTTAATGCATGTGCGTGCATATTGCTTATTTATGAAAGGTTTATATTTCCAGGAAGAGCACAAATTATTTCTGCAGAATATCCCTTTCAGATTTTATCTGCAGTTTGAAGCTGTTCCTTCTGAGGTACCATTACTAGAACAAATCATTTCAAACTATATTTATTATGCAGACAGGTTTCATTTTACGGGAAAGCTATATTCATTTGATGAAGAATGGGTCTCTAAATATACATTCTTCCCAATTGAAGGTATGCTCATCAATTGTAATAAAGAAAAAACTTATTTATGGAAAAAAATATTTCGATGATAAGAAGTTGAAAAATAAATACTCCGATAGACGAAAACATCTACAACAGTTGCTTTCTAATTTGGTAACAGGTACAAATGAAACAAAGCGTTTGAAATTTGTACTCTTGCAAATAATATACCAATTAACTATGATTTGGTTACCAGTTTCAAAATCTAAAGTTTCTCGACTTGTATTCAGGTAAGAATTTACAATACATTTTTCAATTTTCCTATCTTTAATGTTATCTTCATACATGAAAGCATTTATTTTTTTCCTTTGAGCCGTTCTTACTGTTAGTGTATATGCCCTAGGGGGCATTAATGTATCATACTAGCTTGTATATTACTTGATGGAAGCTTGGAATATTCACAGTTGTATTAACACTCTTGCTCAACATAGTAGTATGCTACTTGGTTTATATCTATCTTAATATATGTATATGTTTCTTTTAGCATATCTCGAATACATATTGATAGAGCCCATAGGATCTTGCTTGACTACCAGCGTTGTGATGGCAGTCACACTAGTGGGGGCTGGGTAGTCTACAAGCACATCCTTTTTCAGGTCCCTAGTCGTAGGATTATCGAGACAGGGTATCGATACTCCGGAGTAGACTAGTGTGTACGCTTCTCATCCCAGTTGGGGAGATGGTCTGTCCCACAGCCATCAGTACGTCGTACTGGAGATAGTATGCAGGTGCTCGTTGGGTTACGGGTACACCGGACAGGACTCGCAGGGAACTGTTGGTTGGTATTATACCCGTCGTCAGTTAACAATTCCCAGGTGACATGAGTACAGCATAGTCCGTAGACTTGACACTGCTGCTTCTCCTCGAGTGTGTTCCAACTGTTCTTAGATTGCTACCCTACCACGGCTCGACTGAGTCGTGCAAACAGGTAGCAGTTGGGTGCAGTCCCAAAGCACTTGGAGTCGGTGGCGGTTAGATAGGATTCGTCTCTCCCAGTATTGGGGGTTGATATCGCACTGTGTTTATAGAGCCATTACGCAAGGTCCCTGGCCAGGGCAAGCGAGATTTACTGGTAGGTTTCCAGTAGTTTCTCAATGTGTAATGGGCTTCACTCCAATACGACTTATACCGCTTTTAGGGGACTGACGCTTGCCGCACCCTAGGCCCGATATGCGATAGTCGTAGACGAACAGACCGGACTGTACGAAGATTGTCACATCAGGCTCAGTAGGAGTTCGGATGGGTTTCCTCATCGACCTTCTTATCGACATCTACCTGGGGACCGTTACGTACAGCTAGTACCGCTTGCGGCCTGTGGTTAAACCCACTGCCAGTGTAGTGTCGAGTCTTTAGAGTCCCACACAGAGAGTTTCTCTGCTTCAGGCGAAACGATATAGAGGTCGTATAGTTTTACGACAGGGTTCGGACATATACGTATATTTATGCACGTATGTGTTTCCCCCAATCAGAGCAAAGTTCTGTTCAAATTCCAAAGCGGGAAATGAAGCGACGCTTCTGTTTCCCCCAATCAGAGCAAAGCTCTGTTTGAATTTCAAAATTCAAAAAATTGAAGCAACGCTTCAGATTCCTTGCGCTGCGCGCATAGCGCCACGTGTCTAAAGCAGACACGCCAGCGCCAGGAGCGCTGCGCCCAAGGCAGCGCACCTCCAATCATAGCAAGGCTCTATTTCAAAATTCAAATTTTAAAATAAATGAAGCAACGCTTCAGATCACTTGCGTTATGCGCTGCGCGCCACGTGTCAAACGCAGGCGCGCTAGCGCAGTTGCGCTGCTTTTAAATAATAAATTATTAATCAATCAGAATTAAAATTCTAGAAAGATCTTTCCAATCTTATTAAAATAAGAAGATTGTCTTCTGTAAAACAGAGGCCTTAGGATCAAAGATCCAACGGTGGGGAAATATCCCCAGATCAATCAGAGAAATATCTCTGTAACTAACTTAACAAATCAATTGGCCCTATATAAAGGCCCCTAGACTTCAAGTCTCAGAGATATAGAGATACAGAAGAGAGAGAACCCTCTAAAAACTTTGAGAAAAATCTCAAAAAGAAGAAATGCAAGCCTTTGAAGAAAAAAGATCATCTTCTTCATCTTTAAAGGTAAAGAATTAAATTCTTGGAAGAACAGAGATGAAAACATCTCACTAAAAGAAGAATTTTCTTCTAAAAAGATCAAAAATCTAAGAACAAGATCAAGATCTTCAATAAAAAAAGAAAAAGATCAGAAAGATCTAATTATAAAAAATGTAAAGAAGTAATTTACTTCATTCTTAGATCTTTTGATCTATATAAAGGCACAGCCTTTTGATAAGAGTAAGAACCATTGGTTCTTGAATTTTGAGGTAGAACCTCTTTTGAGAGAACAGACAATTTGTTCTTTGATCTTAATTTAATCAAGATGCGCTCTGTGCTATTGGACAGTGCCTTGCACTTTTGAAATGCGCCTTTGAGCTCGTTGGACTGGCGCATGTCACCAGAACGCGCCACGTGTCAACCACAGACACAATCTGCGCTTTGCGCTTCTAAAATAGCGCACTGCGCTCTTGGAATGGCGCACTGCACCAGAGCGTGCCACGTGTCGATCACTGGCGCAGCGCACTCAGAAAGCGCGTTGCGCTAACAGATTTGCGCTTAGCGCAGAGCGTGACACGTGTCACTTTCGTATGCGCTAGCGCATTGCGCTCTTTAATTGGCGCAAAGCGCCTGACAAGCCACGTGGCGCACTATCAGACCACTATAAATGATATGCATTATTAGAAAGGGCAGAGCCCAAGTAAAGGTATAACAGGCCAGATATAAATGCTATGCATCTAATTGCAGAGCAAAATGCTATGCATTAATAAAAGGGCCGAGCCCAAATAAAGGCTCAACAGCCAGAACAATAAAATGTCCAACTCATATCAACTGAGCCCATATGCTCATAAACTTTCAAACAGACTTTAGTTCCAAATTGGACTATAGATCTCCCAACCAACATTGGTTCAAGGGTACATCTCTGAACTCCTCTGATATTTGTCGTTGTAATCCTTCAACGTCTTCAGAGAGGCGACGGGTCTCGACGGCCATACATTCCATGGACCACCATGTCCTTAAATTGGTAATCGACCGCAATGTCTCTAAACTAAACAATAGAGTCCAAATGCTCTTTTGTTGGATCTAAATGATCATGTTAAGTTGATTTTAGTCTGGAAATTAGACTAACGTGTCCTTAACAAACGTTTAAGTTGATCTTAGTCCAAAAATGAGACTAGAATCTGTTTACCGCCGGAAACCGGGACGGAGACGCAGCGAACGTCTTGCCTGAAATTCGGGACAGATGCTAATTGGTGCTATCCGTCCACCTCTCCGAAGATGCCAAGTTGATTTATGGCACCATGTATCGAAGCTTTAAACGGATGCGGCCGATGTAGCAGACTTCGTCAGATTCCCCCTCGTTTGAGAGGTTTTTGATTGTGGGGACGCTCTTCCCTGCAGGCGCAAGCCCCTGCAGTTAATTACGCCACCGCATTGCGGTAACAACTTTCTCCTTCTCCAGATGGTCACTTTGTGTCGTGTGTGTTTGTTTTGTTTGTGGTTGCCCGTGGATTGTATACGGAGACTAATGTATGTTGTCGCCCGTAGGGCGTGGATTAGTCCAAATCCGTATCTTTCTTAGATTTGAGTTTGGGGGGGGGGTGTTCAAGGATACGTTAGCCTTATTTGAGGCTAAGATCAACTTAAACGTTTGTTAAGGACACGTTAGTCTAATTTAAGACTAAGATCGACTTAACGGGATCGTTTAGATCCAACAAGGGAGCGTTTGGACTCTATTGTTTAGTTTAGAGACATTGTGGTCGATTACCAGTTTAAGAACATGGTGGTCCATGGAATGTATGGCCGTCGGGACCCGTCACCTCTCTGAAGACGTTGAAGGATTGCAACGACAAATATCAGAGGAGTTCAGAGATGTACCCTTGAACCAATGTTGGTTGGGAGATCTATAGTCCAATTTAGGACTAAAGTCTGTTTGAAAGTTTATGAGCATATGGGCTCAGTTGATATGAGTTGGACATTTTATTGTTCTGGCTGTTGAGCCTTTATTTGGGCTCGACCCTTTTATTAATGCATAGCATTGGGC
Organism: Agapanthus africanus; assembly: GCA_030015575.1. Lineage (NCBI taxonomy): Eukaryota > Viridiplantae > Streptophyta > Magnoliopsida > Asparagales > Amaryllidaceae > Agapanthus > Agapanthus africanus. The sequence continues at coordinate 84,644,963 of JASDDO010000024.1, forward strand.
TCTGCAATTAGATGCATAGCATTTATATTTGGCCTGTTATACCTTTACTTGGGCTCTGCCCTTTCTAATAATGCATAGCATTTATAGTGGTCTGATAGTGCGCCATGTGGCTTGTTAAACGCTTTGCGCCAATTAAAGAGCGCAATGCGCTAGCGCATACGAAAGTGACACGTGTCACGCTCTGCGCTAAGCGCAAGTCTGTTAGCGCAACGCGCTTTCTGAGTGCGCTGCACCAGTGATCGACACGTGGCGCGCTCTGGTGCAGTGCGCCATTCCAAGAGCGCAGTGCGCTGTTTTAGAAGCGCAAAGCGCAGATTGTGTCTGTGGTTGACACGTGGCGCATTCTGGTGACATGCGCCAGTCCAAGGAGCGCAAAGGCGCATTTCAAAAGTGCAAGGCACTGTCCAATAGCGCAGAGCGCATCTTGATTAAATTAAGATCAAAGAACAAATTGTCTGTTCTCTCAAAAGAGGTTCTACCTCAAGATTCAAGAGCCAATGGTTCTTACTCTTATCAAAAGACTGTGCCTTTATATAGATCAAAAGATCTAAGAATGAAATAAATTACTTCTTTACATTTTTTATGATTAGATCTTTCTGATCTTTTTTTTATTATTGAAGATTTTGATCTTGTTCTTAGATTTTTGATCTTTTTAGAAGAAAATTCTTCTTTTAGTGAGATATTTTCATCTCTGTTCTTCCAAGAATTTAATTCTTTACCTTTAAAGATGAAGAAGATGATCTTCTTTTTTCAAAGGCTTGCCTTTCTTCTTTTTGAGATTTTTCTCAAAGTTTTTAGAGGGTTCTCTCTCTTCTGTATCTCTATATCTTTGAGACTTGGAGTCTAGGGGCCTTTATATAGGGCCAATTGATTTGTTAAGTTAGTTACATAGATCTTTCTCTGATTGATCTGGGGATATTTCCCCACCGTTGGATCTTTGATCCTAAGGCCTCTGTTTTACAGAAGACAATCTTCTTATTTTAATAAGATTGGAAAGATCTTTCTAGAATTTTAATTCTGATTGATTAATAATTTATTATTTAAAAGCACACCTGCAAGTGATCTGAAGCGTTGCTTCATTTATTTTAAAATTTGAATTTTGAAACAGAGCCTTGCTCTGATTGGGGGTGCGCTGCCTTGGGCGCAGCGCTCCTGGTGCTGACGTGTCTGCTTTAGTCATGTGGCGCTCTGCGCTCAGTGCAAAGAATCTGAAGCGTTGCTTCAATTTTTTGAATTTTGAAATTCAAACAGAGCTTTGCTCTGATTGGGGGAAACAGAAACGTCGCTTCATTTCCCGCTTTGGAATTTGAACAGATTTTTGCTCTGATTGGGGGAAACAAATGCCCCCCCACCGTTGCGCTTACGTGGCCCCAAACGTAAGCGCAGCGGTGGCAACATCTCAGCCGTTGGATCAACTTTTGGAAGTTGAAACGGCTCTTAATGCCTATAAATAGGATCTTTGGTCCCGTAGATGATTTTCATCCCCTCCTTGAGAATTATCTCCTGTTCAGAGTATTGCTCTTAAGGTTTAAAAACTTTTCAAGAGTAAAACTCTGTTAAAACTTAGGTATAGTTTAAAACTTTAATAAACCAGGGTCTTACCCATTAACAGAGCTTTGCTCTCGTTGATCTTTTGATCTAAAGAAAACCCCTTTAGGGTTTCATTAGTAGAGCTTTTACTCTCTAAAGGGTTTTTATTTATAATTTCTTAATTTATTAATGAGGCTTTGCTTCTTTCAAATCATATAGAAGAACTCTTAAGAGTTTTTTTATGGATCTTGAAGATTAAAGATGGCATTTTATTTTTGCCGAATTATATCATCTTCTTAGAGCAAAGCTCTCAATGTTCTCGGGGGATTTTTTTTTAACTTCCCCTCATAATTGACTTTGATAGGTGTCACTCCTGTCTGTAGAGCATTGCTCTCGAGGAGTTTAACTTTCTGTGCTTGTCTTCAATAAGAACTTGCTTAATCATTCTTTCTGATAATTTTGTTGATTTTCTTTTGCAGAAACAATGGACGCTCACATGTATGATCTCGACGAGATTATCTCTTACGGAGACATCCACCGACTCGGCCGTTCTCAGAACCGAGAACTCACAAACGCCGAGTGTGCCGAGATTATGAGTCGTTTTGACGCATACAATGGTCAACTGCTTTCTCGACGTTCCCCTCTTCTGAAGCTTATTGTGGGAGCGATCTTGGAAGCGCTCCCTCTATTCTGTACCGGCGTGCCACTTAGAGCATTGGATGCCGCTGAGGATAAGGTGCACTCGGTGTATCTGATGAACCTAATCTCAAAGAGACGGCGAGACAGTCTTGTCGATCTCTTGCACCAGGATTTTCAACAGTCTTCCGTAATTGCTGCCTATCGAAGGGTAGAGGACATCAGTGGGGATCCTGACGCTCGTGCTCGTGAAAGAAAGCACACCAGGATGGTTCGAAAGGCCTGGAAGATTCTGGACGAGGTCACTCTTGAATTCCTCAATCCATGCCCTGGGTCTGAGGTTTTGCCATTGTAACCGTCTCGATAATGTTTTTGTTTACTGCTTTTATAATTGTAAGAACTTTTTCGCAGTATGAATGGCAAATTTTTCATTTCAGCGTGTTTTATTTTATGTATTAAATCTTTCACACATGCCTGAATGAATATGCCTCGGACGCTTAATTAAGTGCAAATCAGATATTCTTTCTGTCGCTTTCTTCTCCTTGATGTTTTGTTGCCATGTGATTTTAGCAAGTGCGATCTGTTGATAGCGTATAGCTGTCAGTCTTGTGCTCTTTGTAAGGTAGTGATGGCTTAGAAAACAGGGTTAGGATCTGTCACCTACGAATTTTCAACTTTATGAGCCGTGAGGGTCTCATAAAGAATTTTCTCCTTACCGGTCGAGAGGATCCCGTAGGTGTAATTTTCTCCTTAGGAATCGTGGGGATCCCTAAGTGTGTTTTCTTTTGAGAGTCGTAAGGATCTCACAAAAGAATTATCCCTCTTACAAGTCGAGAGGACCCGTAAGCGGTTGTTTCCCTCCTTGTTGAGATTCGACTTTGGAGAGTGTGGCCCGTGAATAGTATGCAGGAGTCCATTTTGAACTGACTTGCAGGGCCCCAGTGCTTAGGAAACCGGTTCTTATCCCGATTGCCTAAGGCTTTTCCCTACGAGTCGAGACGAATCGAGCATTTCTCGCAAGGATATCCTAACGTCACAGTTAACCTCTGCTCTTTTCGACAAAGGTCCGTTAGGGTTTGTGGTACTAGGGTTTTGTCCATCGTACCGTCGCGTTGGCTGATGTATTCCTCGATAGGCAATCTTGCTTGTTCGAGTAGCCTTGTGACTGTCGTGTCTCTGATCCCTTCGGGGGCTGGACAAGACGTCTTCAAGCAATCCTCCTAGGCAGTTTGACCGTCGGAAGAGCAAGCGTTAGGAATTTTGCCATGCCGCTTTTTACTTAAGGTTAGGCCCATTTTGGAGAGCCCCTATGAGTCATAACCACTCCGCGCTGGTGTGGGATGATCTCCGATAGTCTTTCAGGTTTTATATGAGTTGCCGTCAAGACCCCGAAGCTAGGAATTTGGCCTTCTCTTCGCTCGCTGGCATCGCGTCTGCTGTAACGAGACGAATGTCGCGGTTGTCTCTGGGTTGCAGGTGAACCGTCGAGGTTTGGAACTAGGGATTTTTCCATGGCTCCATTGTTTAATTGTCGCGTCTGAATCCCGCTGGAGGAGGAACGCTGTAGTGACGTCTCGTCTGCTGTATCGAGACGAACGTCGAGGTAGTGACCACTTCGCGCTGGTGTGGGGTGATCTCTGGTGGTCTTTCAGGTTTTATATGAGTTTCCATCAAGATCCTAAAGCTATGAATTTGGCCTTCGCTTCGTTTGCCTTGGCGTGTCCGAATCCTGTTGGAGGAAGGACACTGTAGTGACATATCGTCTGCTGTATCGAGACGAATGTCGCAGTTGTCTCTAGGTTGCTGGTGAACCGTCGAGGTTTGAAACTAGGGATTTTGCCGTGGTTCTTTTTGGTGATGTTGCGTCTGCTGTATCGAGACGAATGCTGAGGTGGAGTTGGGATTTTGCCATCACTCCGCTTTGCTCTGACCGTGAGGTCTTTTGTTGACGTTGCGTATGCATCCTGCTGGACTGCGAAGGAACGCCGTTGTGGGTTTTCAGGCTATAGATGTGGCCGTCGAGACTTGGAACTAGGTACTTTCGCCATGGCTCCGTTGTTTTGACCTTGAGGTCTTTTGTTGACGTTGTATCTGTATCATGCTGGACTGCGAAGGAACGTCGTTGTTGACATTGCGTCTAGTGTAACGAGACGAATGCTGGGATGGAGTTGGGATTTCGCCATCACTCCGCCTTGCTGACGTTGCGTCTGCTGTAACGAGACGAATGTCGAGGTGGTCCCTAGGTTGTCTGGGAACCATCGAGATTTGGAGTAGGGGCTTTGCCGTAGCTCCAGGGTTGATTACAGCGTCTGAATCCTGCTAGAATGGGGAGGAACGCTGTTGATGATCTCTAGGCTATCCCTGAACCATCGAGATTTGGCTTCGTTTTCTAATGAAGCCTGGGGAGGGAAGGTGTGATTCCTTCTTTGTTTGCGCCCCTGGATTGTATACAGGGATTGATGTGATATCACCTGTAGGGCATATAGTTTTACTTTCTTCATTTTCTTTTTATTTCTTTCCGCCATGCTCCATCATTTCAGCTTTCATGTCGCGAAAGTCGCGATTGCCCAATCATTTCGGCTATTTTTCGCGGTGCCCAATCATTTTGGCTATTTATTTTATTTTTACTCGCTACTTTTTATTTCGAGTTGCCCAATCATTTCGGCTATTTGTTTCATTTTTACTCGCTGCTTTTTATTGCGAGTTGCCCAATCATTTCGGCTATTTTGCATGCATATGTGGCTCGCCGGCTTTTCGCTGCAAGCTTGTGATTAGACACCGATTTCGGCATCAGCACCGCTACAACTGGAATTTTGCCAGGAGCGAATCATCGTTTGCCCCGTCGATATCGAACAAAGGTGGCTTAGCGAACAGGGTTAGGGTCCCGTTGACTAAGGCTTTTGACTTTATGAGCCGTAAGGGTCTCATAATGGTATTTCTCCCTACGAGTCGTGAGAATCTCGCAAGTGCGTTTTCTCCTTAGGGATCGTGAGGATTCCTAAGTGCATGATCTCTTATAAGTCGTAAGGATCTTATAAGAGTGCTTTCTCCTTATAAGTCGAGAGGACTTACAAGGGCTGTTTACCGTGTAGACATATCCCTAGTCACGGATGGGACTTTGTTAGGGAAATGTTTATGCGCGCCCGTGGATTGTATACAAGGGTCAATATTGAGCCACTTGTAGGGCAGTATTGGAGGTTGTGGGGGCTGCTTAAGAACAGGTTCAGGTCTCTGTAGCTTAAGACTTTCAAATCTTATGAGCCGTGAGGGTCCCATAAGAGAGTTCTCCTTACGAGACGTGAGGATCTCGCAAGTGTATTTTCTCCTTAGGAATCGTGGGAATCCCTAAGTGTGTTGCTCCCTTTTGAGTCGTAAGGATCTCACGTAGGTGGTTTCTCCTTATAAGGTCAAGAGGATCTTGCAAGTGTCTTTTAACGAGCTTGCGCCCTTTCGTTTTTTCACAAACACTCGCAGGTAGCCCTGCTGTTTTTACTCACGGAGCCCTTTCGGGTTTTCATCCGTGCCCATTTTGCTTATGGACATACCGTTTTCTTTTTTTTTTTTCTCTTTTTTTTATATATAACAAGGTTGTGCCCTTTTGGGTTTTCACAAACACTCGCCGGTAGCCCTGCTATTTTTACTCACGGAGCCCTTTCGGGTTTTCATCCGTGCCCATATAGCTTATGGACATACCGTTTTACTTTCTTTTTATTTTTATTTCTTTACACCACGTCGGCCTAAGGTTGCTGCGGGTTGGTAGTAGTTTAACGACGTTTCGGTCATTTGCAAGTTTTAGGACATTGCGGTCCGTCGTTAGTTTAGGGACGTTTCGGTCCGCAGCCAGTTTTAGGACATAGTGGTCCACCATTGCCATATTTGAGGCAAATCTCTAGTTTACTGACTTTTCGGCCTATGGGGCTTTCCCTATGAATGATCATGATGCCTCCGGCATATCCATCTTTCTCGGAGCATGTGGTTGTGGCGGGTTCACCTTCCAGTTTTCGGACAGCGCGAACTTGCCCTATTAGTATTGGTCTTCGACCCAGTTTTTGAAGACGTGGCAGTTTTCGATCGGATGGCCCAACACTTGGTGGTAAGGGCAGTAATTAGGATTGTTGACATCATTCAGTTGTAACTGGTGTTTCGGCTCCGGTAGAGTGATAAGCCTGTTGCTCACTGCTAGTTCGAACAGCCTCCTTGTTTCATCCTGGGGGAATGAGTAAGGACGTTTCAACTTCTCATAGAGGGGTTGCCGTTTGTTGCTCTGGCGAACGACCGGTCTAGGGTCACTCGATTGTTGCTGAGCGTTGGCGATGAAGGCCGTTTTTTCCTTCCTTTTATCCTTTTTGTTTGATCCCTTGTTTGCGGGTCCGGGATTCTTTCCGGGTAGCGTGCGATTGCACGGCTGAATGTTCTCGCAACTTCTCAATTCTTTCGTTTTAGAGATGGATTCCTTGAAGAGAGGGCCGAGGGCTACATTTCGTCGGAGTCGCTCCCGAAGGTGAGAACTCGCGGTCCCTCGGGATCAACCCTATGACAATTGCCGGCATTTCTTTTATGCTCATCTGTCGCATTTTTCCGCCATCTACGAGCTTCACGCTTTGTCCTGTTGAAGTGTTGCCTGTGAGCGACATATTCTTGCCACCAACACTTAAAGGAGTTGCAGTCTTCAGTAGGATGTGCGATCTTCTGATGATATAAGCAGAAGTTAGGATGTACGTCCGCTTCATCAAGATGTATACCAACAGAAGAATTTTCTCCGAAAGTGGGCAGCTTCATTCCCATCGATATGGCTTTGGCGAATCATTTCCTTGTCTTGATCCTGCTTTCATTTGCGGCGGATGTACTTTGATCTGGTGGGAGTGTTTCGACCCTTTTGTCCAGTCGCCGGCGTTTGGCCTTTTCAAATATGACCATCTCACGCTCCCAACCGGCTTTACTTTTTAGATGAATTTCACTCAGGAAGGCGTCGATCATTTCATCTGACGGCCATAGAAGTTCTGGTTCAGGACTTGCCCCCTGTATCTCGGTGCAAGGAGCTTCTTTATCGTTTATCGACGAGTGAGAGATCACATGGCAGTTTGCCACTTAATCCTAAGATCCATCTGACGAGTCTTCTCCATCATCTTCGTCCTCAAGAATGTGGCTGAGGAACTCTTGGAGCGTGATTAGGGTCCGCGCCTTCTGATTATACTCTTCCAGCGCGTCGATCTGTTTCTGTAGGTCCGTGCGCTTGTCGCCAGGCTTCACGGGCTTTTTGGATTTCTTCTTCTTTTTTGAAGATTTCGATGGCTGAGCATGAACGCTTTGGCTATCACCACCAATCTTTGGAGTTGGGCACGACTTCAGCATCCCCTCAATGACCTCAGGTTCCAACGGATTCTTCCATCTGATCGCCGGGCATGTCTGGAGATCATTCAGCATCCTTTTGGTCTTGGTCGAAAGCACGACTTCCCATGGAGCTTCTTCAACAAAAGAACACGTTGCCCCCGGTGTGTCCGCCTTCTTAGGAGTGTGCGGTTGTGGTGGGTTTACTTTCCACTTCTCGGACAGTACAAACTTGCCTTGCAGGTACTGATCCTCGATTCATCCTTTAAAGACAAAGCAATCCTCGATTGGATGGCTTACTGCTTGATGGTAAGGGCAGTAATTAGGATTGTTGAGATCGCCTGGTTGCATTGGTCATTTTGGACTCGGCAGATTGATGAGTCTGTTGCGCACTGCCAGCTCGAACAGTCTTCTCATTTTATCCTGAGGAAACGAGTAAGGACGTCCCAGTCTCTTCTCAAGGGATGAGCGTGGACGCATATTGTTTTGACGGCCAACCGGCTTTAAGTTGCTCGGCTGTTGTTGAGTATTAGCGACGAAAGTTGCTTTGCCTTTCCCCTTTTCATGCCGAGGATCCGTTTTTGAAGGAGATGGTCTGTGACCCATCTGATCCATTTGGGCCAACTTGTCAATCAAGGCCTGGAAAGTCGTCGGCTTGAAAAACATCATGAATTGCGAGATGGTCGCTTGAGGGTCGAGGGTGCCCACGAACATGCCTACAGCAGGCGCTTCTTCAATGCGTTGTTCGCACTTCGACCATAAGTTCCACCACCGTATTGCGTATTGAACTCACGTTTCGCCTGGACTTACCCTCGCGTTGATCAATGCAGTGATCGGGGCGCGCTCACTGGCGCTTGCAAATCTTTGTGTAAACAACAGCTCCATCTCCGCAAATGTTTTGACAGAGTCGTTGGGCAGCTCCGAATACCATTCGAAGGCCGTTTCCGCTAAGCTGCCGACGAATTAACGAAGCAACAGCTTATCGTCGCCTCCGGTGTTGCCGCATAAGGCCCTGAATTGAGAGACATGCTGATGTGGATTCCCTTTCCCCTTGTACACATGGAATTTAGGGATCGTATATCCCGGCGGGTAACTGATTTGGTCATACCAGCCCGGATAGGGTCGTCCGGTTCTAACAATTTCCCCAGCCGCTTCATTTGCCTGGTGAGCTCGTATTTGCTGAGCTATATAATCATCGAGTGCGGCCTTGGAGAGGGTTTCCTCTTTGGCTGCTGAAAGAGCCGGAGGTGGATTTGATGTTTCTCCTCTGTTGTTTTCGAGGATAATCGGAGGATCTTCAGCTGGAGGATCCGACTGTAACATCATTCCTACCATGTCTCGGAAGAGAAGCGCTATTTGTTTTATGTTGGCAGCTTGTTCTGCTGCTTCTCTGTCCTTCTTTTCGAGGACTCTGCGTAGGAAGTCAGCGTCAGTTTCTTGTTCGTGACGCTGTTCTGATGATACCTCCGAGCTTTCTTTTGGTCCGGTAAGTGCGGCCATTGCAGTCATCATTTCCTGAAGCTTCTGTTGTTGCTCCTGGGCTTTGGTCACGGATCGAGTGAGCGGTCAGTGACCCGTCGAAGCATGACTTTCCTCTTTTCTGGAAGCCATATAAATAGTATGGACCGTTATGCCCACAGACTTAGGGCGTTTGGTCTCGGCGTCTTTACGCTCTGCCGTATTCATAAGGGCTTTCTCTGGCCTCCTTCTCTTTTGAGTGGTTGACGTTGAGGGGGCCGTTGCAGTGGGCACCCAGGCAGTTGTCGTCCTTTGTGGCTTGCTAGGACGATTCTCTTCCTGCTGAACCTTCGGCTTCTTTTGTCGGTGAGGATAGTCTTGATCGACCACCGACTCCCGGACCCGTCGCCAGACTTTGTAAACTTTGGAGGACAGCTGTTGAGGGGGCTGCTCTGGCTTTGCTTCCGTAGCCTTCTCCAATGGAGGAGGAGACCTTCTCAGTATAGCGGTAGGAGAATTCCTACGCCCCTTATTCAACAGCTCAAAGCTATTCCCAGTTGGAACAGCAGCATTAATCTCCGCCGTCGGGGCTGGTGGAGTTAACCCAGAAGGGGAGTTGTCCCCGGCCTTCCTTACTCGGCGCCAGTGGCGACGTCGAGCGTGTCGAGCTAATGGAGTTGGCTCAGTGATGGGGATGGCTTTGTCTTGCCCCCTGTTCAGGTGAGGTGCTGTAGCTGGTGTCAGCCTATTGAAGACTGATGTCTTTTGAGTAGCAGGAGCGGGAGTTGGGACAGTCAATCTTGTAAAGACCGACCCCTTGGCAGGAGAAGCCGCCTTGACGACTTCAGGAGCAGGGTTGGTTAATCTCTTCGGAATAACCTTCTCTGGGATTGCAGGCTTTATTGTGGGCCCACATGAATTTTGGCCCAATCTGGAGAAGACCGAGGCGCTAGTGCTGGACGACCCGCTGAGAGGGGCCGCAGTAGCTGTAAGTCGATCGAAGACCGACTTCTTGGGAGCTTCTGGTACGGGCACTGGGGTGCTGAAGCTTGTCGGCGGAAGCATGGTTATGAAAAACAACCCTGTAGTGGCTTGAGTAATCTTCTCCACGGGCATCGTAAACAAAGAGGCCGCTTGGGGCCCGTAGGTTATGCCCCCAGTTGAGGTAGGACGCGAGTTGCAGCTGCTGTTGGAACACTTCGAGCAGGTGAATGCCATTGCTGTTTTGCTTTATGCGCCAAGCCAGAAACCAAATCTTAGTAACTTGAAACCCAAAGGCAACCATTAACAAACCGCAATTTGTTCGCGAATACGACACACGAAGTGTGGAGTGGAAAGAGGAAAAGGTCCCACCGGGGGTGCCGGAATCTGTTTACCGCCGGAAACCGGGACGTTCGTCGCGTCTCCGTCCCGGTTTTCGACGGTAAACAGTATGATATTCGGACAGTTTATACTAGCAGCCTTTGGTTTAAGCCAGATTCTAGTATTGGATTATTGGATTTATGCAGTCTCCGTATCCGTGTTTTTCGTAAATACGGATGGGAGGGGCATTCTCGTAATTAGTCGGGAAGCTTCTAGAAGAAGGGTGACTCATTAAGTTTTAATTCATTTTTGAATTAAACTTAATGAGGTGGAGAGCTTATGTGGTATTATCATTAATTGCACCATGACTCATGAGATGATTCATCTCAAGAATTAAATGAAGCATGGATGATATTTGTGAAAGATATTTGTGCAAGATATTTTGGATGCTTCATATTATCCAAAGTGAGAAGGGTTCAATTCATAATTAACATACACACTCTCTCTCCTCAAGCTCTCCTCTTCTTCAACCTAACCCTAATCCTCTCATGTGTTGAGATCCCAAGGGTTAGAAAGACTAATAGATCCTTAATCTATCTCTATATCTTCTAGGTCACTTGTATTAGCAATCCTAGCCACTTAGTTACCTCAAGTTAGAGGTTAAAACTTGAAGGAGGAACTCTCGGGTGGATCTTCTATCACATCGAGGAGGCCGACGAGGAGGTGAACAATAAGAACAAGAAGGAATAGTATCTTGAGGTATAATCGTCTATCATAGTAGTTAATCACTTCTAGATAGTTTGTTAGTTAGGGTTTAGCAAAGATCCGTAAAGTTAGTCGATGTTATCTTGAACAAAATGATTGTTTTACCTATTCCGCCTCCCCGCATCTAGTGGGGTGTGTAACGTCGACTTACAGTGGTATCGGAGCCTAGCTAAACCATAACTAACATGTTAGCAAAGTCTTGAGAAATTCGATCACGATTTAATCCCAAAAAACCGACGTTTTCACCAAGTTTCTGCCGATTTTAAAATGGGGTCTAAATTTTTTTCAGGGATACTTAAAAATAGAAGCAGGGTTTTTAAAGAATTGTGAAGTAATTTGGGCTCGTGACTCGGCCATACCACCGCGGAACCGCGGCCGATCCAAGTGATCCGCCGCGGATCCGCGGCCGAGTTGACACCGAGTCAACCCAAATTTGCTCAGTTATTCTTCTGTGTTGATGTTGGGTTTTCTGGGATATTTTGTTTCTACTCAGGTTTTATGTGCACAGAGAATTATTTGGAGTAGATTCATTTGTGATGCTTGATCGAAATTCTAAGAACTTTGGCTAACTGGATTATATCTATGTTATGATTAATGTGTTCGTAAACCTCCTCTAACTGTTAGTATGTCGGTTAGCAGGGGGTTGCACATTTCTGTAATGGTTACTTTATGTTTGTGGATATGAACTTGTTGGATTGTCGTGAATGGATAGCCGGGGATGTGAGACGAGTGTTTCTTTCATTCAACTGTAAATTGTAATTTGTTGTAATATTATTTTGCGGAGCACATCCGGGTTGAGGTTGTAGCCACCATTGTATTATTTCATTTACTGTTTTCTGCTCCTAGGATAGACCCAAGGTGGGGTGCACAAACTACCGGGTACTTTGAAGTGCTTAGTGGCCTACTCACGTCGTTGAGGGATGCCGCTTCACTTCGGGTACTTGGCGGGTAGTTTTGCCGTACCCGTAGGGGTCTAGGGTGGGGTTTTGGCTATTCATCGCGACTGTGTAATCCGTCTTTCTTTGCAGGCTCAAACGAAATGCGGATTGCTTGTATATCCAATATGTTCATCTGTGATCTGGAATGCCTATTATTGCGTCTGACGAATGTACAATATCTATATATGATATCTAGTAGGTGTTACTTATGTTTTGCACCCGCGCTAGCCCAACCTCCGCTCTGTCGTTAGTTAAGTAACCTAACGGGTGAATGATGGGGCCCAGTGGCGAATGCGGATGGCATAAGTGGACGTTGTATTTTCGTTGTTTTCTGCAATGATAGGTTAATTGATGGGACGCATTATATTAATGCAAAGAAAATAAACCAAAGTTGAATCGTTGAAACAATTTAAAAGAAACCACTCGGTTAATTTTAAAAAACAGCAGAATTTTAATTGCGGAGCTCAAACCACTCCTTTTAAAAAGCTATCAGGTTCCTTCGATCATATTAAGTTCATTACGTTCACGGTTTCGCCAAAACCATTCGTAGCCCTCCGTCATTTCATTTGGGTATTCAGTAGTATTCAAGCTATGTATTTTGACCAACGCCAAGTGTAATGCCCAGCCCCTTTTATACCTATAATCTGTATTTTTGTTATTCTTGAATTGTATTTATTTTTATTTATAATTTTATTTCTTCTAAACTCTCATTTTCCTTTTATCAATAAAATCTAAAACCCAAACCCTATTATATCTTTTTCCAACAAATTCCCTGAGCCAACACCATTTTCTTTTAATAGAACCCCAATCCCATTCTTTTAAATAAATTCATTTTCTTTTTAGCCCAAATCTTTTCTCAAAGCCGGCCCAGCTGTAATCTTTCCCACAACCACTCCCTTATAATTCTGTTTTTATTTTTAGCCCAACCGAGCCCGAGCCCACCCACTCTTTTATCCTCAATTTTTCCCTATATTTTCTCTGGCCCAACTCGTTTCCGGCCCGCTTTCTTTTTCCCATTTAAATCAATCCCCCTTGCGCTGGCCCGGCCCACTCATCCACTCACCCGTGCCCGCTTCACCCACGACCCGACCCGCACCTACAGCGCGTCTCCCCAACGGCTACTCTCCGGATTTCCCGCGTGAAATCCTCCCGTTGCGTCCTCGTCGCCGCTCCCCACGCCCACGCTCGCTCACCGTTACCCCCACGTCGCGCACTCCCCTCTCTAACCCTCGTCATCTCTCTTTCTCTTCTCTCTCACTCCCATCACTTTCTCCTTCTTCCTCCTCTTCCCGCTACCACTCCCGACCCACGCACCCATCACCGACCACCTCATCTCTTCATCCGCCTCCTCCCAATACCGCGACCCCCATAGCCGCACCTTCCTCGTCGTCAGCAGCACCACCATCACCCCGTACAATCCACACCCGAGCACCCCACTACCTCTCTCCCACTCCACTGCACCCACAGAGCTCGGGCCCTGCACACTCTAGCCGGCGAGCCCCCACTGCACCCTCACCTGCACTAGTCGCCGACGTTCACCCCCTCGTCGTCGACCGAGCACCTCCTTCCCTCTTCAGTTCCCTCACCCGCTCCCCTCGCCGGAGCTCCGACCTCCGATCTCTCCCCTCCCCATTTTTCCTCTGTATCTCTTTCTCTCTCTAATCTCTCTACATTCTCACCCCTCTCTCTCTGTGTTCTCACTCTCTCTTCCTCTGTTTCAATCTCTCTCTCTCTATCTCACTCTGCTCTTTTTCTCTCTCACTGACCACTCTCAATCTCTCTCTCTCCGCCTCTCTCTGGCCTCTCTCTCTGTGTACTCTCTCTGCCTCTCTCTCTTTGTCCTCTCTCTCTCTCACTCTCTAAAATCTCTCTCTTTACACATCTCTCTCTCTCCCAACATTCCTCTCTCTCTATATCTCTTCCGCACTCTCCTATCAACCGGCCAACTCCACAAACAACCACTGTACCGAGCCGTCAAGCGAAGCTCGAGCCGAAGCCAATCCTTGTCGTGATCGCGTCGGGCCATTACAATAGACCGCGTCGCTGCCGTGCATCCCCGAGACGTGTCCAGGCAAGTTCTCTACTTGCTACAAGCTAAGTTATACTTGTTACAAATAAAAATCGTTTAGATTCTGTAGTTACTTTTCTGAATAAATTATACTACACACCTGTTCGATGCATGATCCCTATGAGAATACTTATCACATTTGACGGAACTGGATGGTTTACATTGGCCCTTGCAGTGATGAGTATCTTAAGCAAATTTCGTTGAATAATTTGACCGTTAACGACTAAAACGACTACCCCCAAGTTCACTCGTAAAACTGGAATTTTAGTGTACCTGAAAACCGTTAAAATCGCTATAAATTATATACATACTGGAATGATGCGTTCGAGGGCTCAAATCGAAGCCAACTCGACGAACTTTAACCCTATACTAGTTTCCAGATATTCTTGTACTTAAACTATGACGATATTTGGATCGGAGTGCGACTCTGGACTGCAGTCCAGAGTGGCTGTGTTTATTGTGTGCTATCCCGTAATGGGTACCACACTGTTTCCTTAACTCGTAGGTTGCGGAACTCCGCTGGTTATTATAGGTGAATGGGTTAGCTAGACAACACAAGTGTTTTCATACTGTTTCGTTAACGTTTGTTATTTAATATGTAATTTAATAAATGTGGACGCATAACAGTCCAGAACAGATTCTGAGATGACCTATTAATGTTAAACAGTGTATAACTCCTGACGTACAGATGCGATTGAAGATCCGTCTATTGCGTTGAAAACCTTACTGAAAACCCTAGATTTCATCCACTTTAACGTCGCTAAAATCTGATCCCAACTGGGATTAAAATGCGTTGCGAAACGGACTTCCGATTCTGAAACCGGATTTCCAGCCGTGGACGCTTAAAATGAAATGGCTATAATTAGTGATCCTGGAACCTGTTTGGCACGAAACTAAATTCGATAGATAGATAACTGAACATACTAATTATTACCTGTTCACTGTTTCACTAAATTGTAACCGTATGATTTATGATAAATTATGCAAATGGTAGATTAATGATTCAGGACATCCTAAACATGCTCTATATATACTGTTTACGCATCATATCATACACATGTCATCGCATTGATAACATAGTGATAACGTGCATTTACCCAGTGTTAGGTATTAGTGATGATTGTGGCAAGTACGTCAGTGTTCGTGTATCAGTGAATAAGTGAAAGTGATACGTACTTGTACACAATCAGTGAACCTTATTGTTATATTGCATTGTCGACGTCTGCGAGACGCGTGTACGTGTGACTATAAGTGGTATGGGACACTTATGGAAGCTCTTGCACGGGTGTCACAGATAAGGCACCAGACACTGCCATTTATCTTAGGTATTAGTCGGGACGTGCTTGATGGAGGTCCTGCCTCCAGCTCTCGCGCAGACTTGTCACAGACCGATTGGTATTTAGGGTTATGGTTAGCGTTTGATGTAGACCACGGGGTGTGGGGTAGTTTGAGTGTGAGTTCAACAGAATCTCGGGAGTCCCATGCCGGCTTATATATTTAGGGAGATATATGGAGATTTACAGGGTATGTGATTATCACCGTGATATACATGTTGGGCCCGTGGTCCCTTGCCCTTGGGTTCTACCCTTGGGTGGAGGACACTCGCGAGTGGTTGACTCTCACACTTGGACTGACGATAGGTTTAGTGACCTGTACAGTGAGACTTAGAGACTGATAGGGATACTGGCATTGATATACCTTACATACTGTGTTGACATACGTGGCATATCATTCTACTGCTTTTACTGTTCCGCTGCATTGATTACTGCATATTCATATCCATACTGCCATTGATCTACTGTTATATACATCTAGTATCACTGTTAGAATTGTCATATGATTTTATATATATTATATTGCTATTGTGTCGCTCTGACGACCTGAGTATGCATGCTCAGTGTGAGGAGAAGATTTAGCCTGGACGAGGACTAGATGTATATCACAGACACCTCGACTTGCTATCCAGAGTTATATCCAATTTGTTTCCCCTCAGGTCAGTTCTTTACATTGTTTCATTCAGTTACTGCATTTCTCAATACCTGCGCATCATATACTGTTTACCATGAAAAACTAGAAGCCGAAGTGTGACTACGGCAGGACATTTTCTTGTCCGTAGGAGCATGGCTGACCTTGTCTACCCATCGTATTCCGTATTTTGGGAAGCGGGGTGTGACACCAAGGCATAGTATTTGGTAGCTGCTGGGTATTCATCTGTTGCATAGATAGATGAGTTGGTTTGACAGTCGTACTATCATTTGGCCAACGTCAGGGGTATGTATAGGTGGGTTCAAATTAACAAGATAATTATGGGCAGAACTTGACATGTGATTTATGACATTTTGACCAACGCCAAGGTCATAAGAGCATGGGGCAAAAATCCACATCGGGAGTTTCTAAAGAAACTGAAACTTGCTAGAGTTGCATACCATTTGGAGTGTGATAATTTTGGTAGGATTCCTTTAGCTTTATCACACGATGATATTTGGATCCCGATCCTACTGTGAGTATATGCTACTCATCGGGAGATTCTTTCACGCAACGATCAATGCTATAAACTAAGTAGGTGTCGAGTAAGGTGTTAGCGGGGCTACACCCCCAGGGAAAAGAGGTTATTTAATTAAAGAACTTCGCGAAAGCGTCGTAAAACCTCCCACGAAGTATCGACACTGGCCTGGCTGAACGGTTAAGCAAGTATTGTACGGTGAGAATAGTCCTGACTAGTTCTTCTTTTTTGGTTTGAGGAAGGATTCGAGAAACAGTGGGAGCCATCCTGTTTAGACAAACTAAAAACCACTCTAAACTTGCAAGAGCATCATGCTAAAGTGTTTCCTCTCTCTCTCCTAATTGCAGCGACCCAGAACATGACAGACCTTAAGTTATTATTAGATAAAAATATTTTGACAGGGCCAAACTATAAAGATTGGTTCCGGAATGTCAAGATGGCAATTACCTATGACAAATTGGGGTATGTCCTTACTACTAAGGCCCCTGCCGTCCCAGGTCCAAAATCCAGTGTCGTGGATAAGGAAATCCACAAGACCTGAGAGATTGACTGCGCGAAGGCCAAATGCATCGTGCTTGCCTTTATGAATAATGAACATCAGAGGAGGCACGAGAATATGGATCTTGAATCCATATTTCTCCACACCAAGGAACTGTATGGAGAGCAATCTCGTATAGCTAGGTACGAGACCTCGAAGAACTTGTTTCGGTCGAGGATGGCCGTCGGATCATCTGTTGGGGAACATGTCCTCAAGATGATTGGCTACATAGAGGAGCTCGCGGACCTCGGGACAACATTAGAGAACGAGCTGTATACAGACTTGATTCTCCAGTCCCTTCTTTCTACCTACGCCCAGTTTATCTTGAATTTCAACATTCAAGGTAAAGAAGTTGAACTTCCAGAACTCCTAAACATGTTAAGGAGTGCAGAGGGCACCTTGCAGAAAGCAAGGGAAACACCCACTATGTTTGTTCGTGGTGCTTCTTCTTCCAGGTCCAAGGCAAGGGCCAAAGGAAGGAAGAAGAAGGCCGCTACCAAACCAAGAGGTGGTGTTGGTAAGGTGGAAGCCCGATGCCGGTAGTAGCAAAGGACGAGTGCTTCCACTGTCGTAGGAAAGGCCATTGGAAGAAGGATTGCAAAGCTTGGAATGCCAAGAACCAGGACCCGAGGCAAGTTGTGGCTTCGGCTTCAGGTGTGTTTGTATTGAAAACTGTCTGTCAATCAACTCTATTTCCTGGGTATTGGATACCAGATCAGGATCTCATATATGCAATTCATTGCAGGTACTGAGAAACCGTAGAGTGCTGAAGGTTGGTGATATGACCCTCCAGGTTGCTAACGGAGCGAGCGTGGATGCTGTGTCCGTAGGGGATTATCACCTTGGATTGACGAGTGGTCATATTTTGGTTTTGCGCAACTGTTTTTGTGTACCTAGTTTAACGTGTAATATCATATCAGTATCGTTGTTATCAAAAGAAGATTATGATTTCACGTTTGTAAGCGATGTTGTTAACATCCACCTTAATCATGGTTTGATTGGGTCTGGTACACTAGATAACGGTATATACGTATTAAACTAATTGCAGATTTTCAATATCCAGAACACACTAAAAAGAAAGTCTCCAGATATAAATCAGGCTTTCTTATGGCATTGTAGACTATGTCACATCAATGAGACAAGGTTAACTAAGTTACATAGAGAATGATATTTGGATCCGTTCGAATATCAATCTTATGCCACTTGTTAATCATGTCTCAAAGGAAAGATGATAAAGACTCCATTCACTGGACATGGAGTAAGAGTGAGCGAGCTCTTAGGACTCATACAAAGTGATGTATGTGGTCCAATGTCTACACATGCAAGAAGCGGTTTTTCATATTTCATTACTTTTACGGACGATTTCTCTAGGTATGGATTCATTTTCTTGATGAAGCATAAATCCGAGGCCTTTGAGAAATTCCGAGAATATAAGAATGAAGTAGAAAACCAAATCGGCAAAAGTATCAAGACACTAAGATCTGATCGAGGTGGTGAATACTTAAGTGCTGAGTTCCTGGGTTACCTAAAAGAGAAAGGAATTCTCTCCCAGCTTACTCCTCCATACACTCCACAACACAACGGTGTATCGGAGAGACGGAACCGAACCGAACCATATTGGATATGGTACGTTCCATGATGAGTAATGCTGAGTTACCGCGATCTTTCTGGGGTTATGCACTAGAATCAGCTGCATATTTTTTGAACAGGGTTCCTATCAAGACTGTGCCTACCACACCATATCAGATGTGGAGTGGGAAGAAACCCTATCTTCAATATCTGAAAATATGGGGATGTCCAGCTTTTGTTAAAAAGCAGCATGTGGACAAACTCGAGGCACGCTCAGTACAGTATAAGTTTGTGGGATATCCAAAGAACTCCAAGTGGTATTTTTTTATTACGCAGAGGAACAAAAGGTTTTTGTTTCTCGTAATGCCCATTTTCTAGAACAGCAGTTTTTAGAAAAGGAAACAAGTGGGAGTGCAATAGAACAGGAAGAAATTCCAGAACCACAAGCTACCAGTGAAAGCTTGGTAGAACCAGAAGTTCCAGAAGAACAGGACATTCCCGCACCCCTCCGCAGAAGTAGTAGGCTGTCTCATCCACCTGAGAGATACTATGGTTTTCTCATAGACGGGGATAGAGATGATTGCGTCATTGATAATGATGAACATACTAGCTTCCAGCAGGCCATCCAGAGCGGCGACTCAGTAAGATGGCTGGATGCAATGCGGACCGTGATGGAGTCCATGTACACCAACAAAGTATGGACTTTGGACTTTGCTCCAGATGGGGTAAAACCCATAGGATGCAAGTGGATCTTCAGGAAGAAGATTGGTGTAGATGGACAGGTGGAAACCTATAAGGCTAGACTTGTTGCAAAGGGTTTTCGTCAAAGACTTGGTTTGGACTATGACGAAACTTTTTCTCCAGTGGCTATGCTCAAATCCATTCGGATCCTTCTTGCCATTGCTGCCTTCCACGATTATGAGATCTGGAAGATGGACGTAAAGACGGCTTTTCTAAATGGAAATTTGGACAAGTGCGTCTATATGGATCAGCCAGAAGGTTTCAATCAGAGTGGGAGTAGCGGGAAAGTGTGCAAGTTGCTTAAGTCCATTTATGGACTAAAGCAAGCATCGCGGAGTTGGAACATCTGTTTTGATGAAACGGTCAAAGAATATGACTTTATCAAAAATCCAGATGAACCATGTATATATAGTAAAATTGTAGCACGAACTGTCGTATTCCTCGTCTTGTACGTGGATGACATTCTCGTGATAGGAAATGACATTCCTATGCTACAATCTGTCAAAGGATTCTTGTCACACAGGTTCTCCATGAAAGTCCTGGGTGATTCCTCTTACATTCTGGGGATCCAGATCTATCGTGATAGATCTAAGAGGATGTTGAGACTTTCGCAGTCCAGGTATATCAACTCTATACTGAAAAGATTCAGTATGAAAGATTCAAAGCGCGGTAATTTACCGGCTTGTCACGGAATCACCATCTCCAAAGAGATGTCTCCCAAGACTGATTTGGAAAGGGATCGCATGTCAGTTATATCCTACGCTTCTCCGGTAGGCTCTATAATGTATGCGATGTTGTGTACCAGACCAGATGTAGCTTACGCACTAAGCGTGGTAAGCCGGTATCAGTTAGACCCAGGGGAGAAGCACTGGATAGCAGTAAAGAACATTCTCAAGTACCTGAGAAGTACTAAGGATATGTTCTTGGTTTACGGCGGAAAAGACCTCCAGATCGAGGCTTTTGCTGACTCCAGCTTCCAGAGTGACAAGGATGACTCCAAGTCCATGTCAGGTTATGTCTTTACCCTCAATGGAGGGGCGGTGTGCTGGAAGAGTTCCAAGCAGGACACCGTTGCTGACTCGACGATGGAAGCGGAGTATATCGCTGCTTGCGATGCCGCAAAAGAAGCAGTCTGGATGAAGAAGTTCCTAACAGAGCTTCAGGTGGTTCCTACCATTGTTGATCCAATACCGCTGTATTGTGACAACAACGGCACTATAGCTTTAGCGAAGGAACCCAGGTCCCATCAGAAGTCTAGACACATCTTGAGGCGGTATCACCTGATCGGGAAGATCATAGATCGCCGGGAGATCGAGGTCCGGAGAGTTGCTACAGAGGAGAACACTGCAGATCCATTCACAAAGGCCTTACCTCAGACGCGGTTTGAGAGGCTATTCGAGATGATAGGTCTTCGATACGCCAGTACATGGCCCTAGTGCAAGTAGGAGATTGTTAGTGTATATGCCTTAGGGGGCATTAATGTATCATACTAGCTTGTATATTACTTGATGGAAGCTTGGGATATTCACAGTTGTATTAACAGTCTTGCTCAACATAGTAGTATGCTGCTTGGTTTATATCTATCTTAATATGTGTATATGTTTCTTTTAGCATATCACGAATACATATTGATAGAGCCCATAGGATCTTGCTTGACTACCAGCGTTGTGATGGCAGTCACACTAGTGGGGGCTGGGTATGCTACAAGCACATCCTTTTTCATGTCCCTAGTCGTAGGATTATCGAGACAGGGCATCGATACTCCGGAGTAGACTAGTGTGTACGCTTCTCATCTCAGTTGGGGAGATGGTCTGTCCCACAGCCACCAGTACGTCATACTGGAGATAGTATGCAGGTGCTCGTTGGGTTACGGGTACACCGGACAGGACTTACAGAGAACTGTTGGTTGGTATTATACCCGTCGTCAGTTAACAGTTCCCAGGTGACATGAGTACAGCATAGTCCGTAGACTTGACA
The DNA here is from genome assembly GCA_030015575.1 of Agapanthus africanus. NCBI lineage: Eukaryota > Viridiplantae > Streptophyta > Magnoliopsida > Asparagales > Amaryllidaceae > Agapanthus > Agapanthus africanus. Next base: position 84,666,316 of record JASDDO010000024.1, read on the forward strand.
CTACTGCTTCGCCTCGAGTGTGTTCCCACTGTTCTTAGATTGCTACCCTACCACGGCTCGACTGAGTCGTGAAAACAGGTAGCAGTTGGGTGCAGTCCCGAAGCACTTGGAGGTAGTGGCGGTTAGATAGGATTCGTCTCTTCCGGTATTGGGGGTTGATATTACACTGTGTTTGGAGAGCCATTACGCAAGGTCCATGGCGTGGGTAAGCGAGATTTACTGGAAGGTTTTCCAGTAGTTTCTAAAGGTGTAATGGGCTTCACTCCAACACGACTTATACCGCTTTTAGGGGACTGACGCTTGCCGCCCCCTAGACCCGATATGCGATAGTCCTAGACGAACAGACCGGACTGTACGGAGATTGTCACATCAGGCTCAGTAGGAGTTCGGATGGGTTTCCTCATCGGCCTTCTTATCGACATCTACCTGGGGACCGTTACGTACAGCTAGTACCGCTTGCGGCCTGTGGTTAAACCCACTACCAGCGTAGTGTCGTGTGTTTAGAGTCCCACACAGAGAGTTTCCCTGCTTCAGGCGAAACGATATAGAGGTCGTATAGTTTTACGACAGGGTTCGGACATATACGTATATTTATGCACGTATGATATTCGGACAGTTTATACTAGCAGCCTTTGGTTTAAGCCAGATTCTAGTATTGGATTATTGGATTTATGCAGTCTCTGTATATCCGTGTTTTTCGTAAATACGGATGGGAGGGGCATTCTCGTAATTAGTCGGGAAGCTTCTAGAAGAAAGGTGACTCATTAAGTTTTAATTCATTTGTGAATTAAACTTAATGAGGTGGAGAGCTTATGTGTTATTATCATTAATTGCACCATGACTCATGAGATGATTCATCTCAAGAATTAAATGAAGCATGGATGATATTTGTGCAAGATATTTTGGATGCTTCATATTATTCAAAGTGAGAAGGGTTCAATTCATAATTAACATACACACTCTCTCCCCTCAAGATCTCCTCTTCTTCAACCTAACCCTAATCCTCTCATGTGTTGAGATCCCAAGGGTTAGAAAGACTAATAGATCCTTAATCTATCTCTATATCTTCTAGGTCACTTGGATTAGCAATCCTAGCTAATTAGTTACCTCAAGTTAGGGGTTAAAACTTGAAGGAGGAACTCTCGGGTGGATCTTCTATCACATCGAGGAGGCCGACGAGGAGGTGAACAACAAGAACAAGAAGGACTAGTATCTTGAGGTATAATCGTCTATCATAGTAGTTAATCACTTCTAGATAATTTGTTAGTTAGGGTTTAGCAAAGATCCGTAAAGTTAGTCGATATCACCTTGAACAAAATGATTGTTTTACCTATTCCGCCTCCCCGCATCTAGTGGGGTGTGTAACGTCGACTTACACTAACTACCTTTATCCTTTTGTTTCTACCTTTAATTTTCGGATCTTTCTACTCTTATTTACTTTGTAGAAAGAAATGAAATTATTGGAAAAGCAAATAAATCGTTACAAGTATTTACTTGGTAAATGTGAAGAGGAAGTAAAAAGACTACGTGATACTTTATATAGTCATGGTCTTGGGGACATTGCACTTTCAGGCGTAAAGGTCCCGAAAATAGAACAAGACAATGAGAAAATAATAAACAATGTAAATGAAGACAAAAATAAACTGAAGTTGATGCAAGAAAATCACTCTATCGAAGAAAAAGAAGAATATGAAATAAAAAAACATAATGAAGTTGAAGAAAAAGAAGACAATATGCACTTGGCAGAAATAGTTAGAAAAGAAAAAGACAAAAAGGAAAATGTTGCAATTACATATAAACATATGCAGCCGACTAGAACAAGAAGGAAGAGACTGTTTAATGAAGCAAAGTTAGAATAGGAAAATGACAAAAATGGAAGTAGCTTCGTGGAACGAGTAAAGAGTGGAAGAAATAAGAAGAGACCTGCAATACTTGCTTCTCCTTCTTTTGTAACCGACAAGGCAGCAAAAAATTTAATATTTTCAAACTTTAATCTTATATTTATACTGTTGATTTTTTCTTTTTACCGTTAGAGTTATGTTTATACTTTTATCTTTTTCTGTCAACCTTTGCTTCTTTATTCATATTTTTATTTGACAGCTTCACACTAAAAATGGAAAGCAAGCCGGTATGCGTAATGATGATAAGAATGTGGATAAAACTATATCAACTAATAAAATTGATGCCACTGATACTGTTGTCAAGGCTGATCCGAATGTGGATAAAACTTGATCAACTGATATAATTCATGTCACTGCTACTCCAGTCGAATCAGTTGTTGCAAGTCCACTTCAAATTATATCTTTGGGAGATCAAACTCATACACCTAAAAAATCTAATGATTCGGTTTGTTTATACGCACCAAGAAGATTACATATTGCTACCAATCGGAAAGAAGTAAAATCTCCTTTTGTTAGGACTAAAAAGGAATTGAATTATTTGATTGAGCTTTACAAGAGTGTTCTGGATATAGCAGATTTCGATCTTTGGTTTGCGGATAAAAATTGCACAGCATTTATGCATAATATGGTAGATTATTCAGGGCGTCAAATTATTCCAGAAGAAGACAGAAACACAATCGACCAGTTCTTAAATCTAGTTGTTCATTCGTAAGTTTGATATTACCTTTACTTTGTACATACTTTTAGAAATATGTTTATATATTTAATTTTAATAATGTCATAGCCGGTCAATATTGACGATTGGTGGGGAATATATCAGCATGAGTCCCATTTTAAATTTACTACGAGGTGGCTGGATGGATGACCTTGTAAGTATTTTAAATTTAATTCATCCATCCATTCCGTATTTGTTAAATTAATTCACATTCAATAATAGACAATGAACATATGTTATGAGTTTCTTGATCAAGAATTGGTGGGAAAGTATGGGGATAACCGGAATTTTTTTTGTGTAGTTCACGCATGCTATTTAATAAGTAACATTCAGATTATACCGTTATTGTTTTCTTTCTACCTTATCTCTTTTATTTATACATGTAGTTATTTAATTTTACTTCTAATGCTCTATTTCTACGTTTAAATTACAACAATACTTTGGAAGCGTACTAATGTCTCCTGAGAATAATTACGATACACATGTAAAAAAATCAATGGAAAAAGATATCGTATTTGTAACGACTCTGTTTTAATGTACAAGATTTGTTTAAAGTTAAAGTATAAAATGGAGTATTTGCAACCCTGAGTATGCTATAAGTATTTAATTTGATTTTGAATAGCAAGAAATAGCTTGTAGCTCATCGGTAAAGCTTTACATTGCTGTGACATAGCCCATGTTTGAATCCCCCCAGCCACATATTATTTTTAATGATTTTTCTTTTAAACTTTTTGGAAGTCCAAAAGTTTACACGTGCAATATACGTAAAAATGAAAAGTCATTGAAATCAAACATGTGGAATATGATATATGAACAGCCAAGAACACGTGGCACCAATCTGAGCACCCAACCCACATCAATGGCCGGCGAGATCAAGGTTTTGGCCGGCACCTCCGGGCCAGACCGTATGTAATGCCTCCAAATTTTTAACCCTAACCCCTTGGCCTCCCCCCACTACTCCTCTTCTGTTTGTTTTTCCTGCAATTAACCAGAGAATTAAAATCACCATTAAACCAATGTTTTAATGTATTTTAATTCTCTAAACCCTAATTCTATCCTATAAATACATTCCCATACCCTAGCCCTCTCTATTCTGAAATCAATTATCAAAACTCTCAAATTTTCCAAGTCAAATAAGTTGTACAAGTGCAGTTAGACAAGGTCAAGTTCCGGCGACGATTCAGGAAGATTCCGGCGATCCCACGACTCCACGAAGCTCTCAAAACCTTTCTATACCTCTCCTCTCTGCCATAAAATACTCGCAAAGAACATCCCCAGGAGGTCACAAACTACTGTTTTTTTCTTTAGTAAAGTTGGCCTAAAGACAGACTCGTAAGTTCCCTCTTTTCTCCTCTCTTCCCTATTCAAAAAGTTCTCTTTTCAAAACTCGTCGGAAGTGGAGTTATTTCGACATCCGATTCTAAAATTGTTAAAAACACAACTTTTCTTAATAACCAAACATCCATATTGATATATCTTGTTTAGTAATCTTAAAACAAACTTTGAAAACAAGTTTCATCTTAAAATTCATTGCTATGCAATTTTTGTTACACTTTTACGTTTAAATACCACAAACTTTACATACGACATCTTGTATCATATTTACTTGTATTACCTTTAGAAAAATCTCACGAGATAATGACCTACCTCTCACAACACACATCTTGACATAGCACGATTGCTTGAAAACAATATTTTTGGGACAAATACGAATTTACATCAAAATACCATAAACTATTAAAAATCGTATTCTTTAAATTTGTATTATTTACATTTCTTGCAATTAAGTCTCTACAACCCATTTTGGGGAACCCGATCGGGATGGTGTGGCTTATCGCACATCCTCGGGGCTAGTAGAGCGAGATACAGACCTCCTCACGGAGCATCCGATATCGATGGAATTTTTAATACAATTTTTAAGAATAATTTGATTTTCTATTTAATAAATAAATTCTATTTTTTAATAATTATATATATATCAAAACATCTATTTTATATTTATAATAAATTCCATATTTTCTAAACACAAGAATCACAAATTTCATGAATATACCATTAACAATCCATACAAGTCAATTTACACTAAAATACCATGTACTATTCAATTTAGGTTTATATTCATTAGAATACCTCATCATATAAAAATTACATCCATGAAAACCCTAAATACGATAAATAAATACTTGAGGATTATTTTGAAAATATACTAAAACTATTTTTCATAAAACACTCTCAAGTTATATTAATTTACAATAAGGACCCTAGTAAATATAGGTTTAAGCGGGACCAATTCTCTTGAGCCTCAGAGAGCCGGAGAAAGTGGGTGCCTGCCTATTTAAGGTAGGAAACTAAAACGGGGTTATCAATGGTAATTGGCTTGGAAAAAGTCACAAATCCCGCTGTCCATGTGCAGCAGTTACCGATAACTCTAAAACCTAATTCAGGAATCAAATTCTGTTTAAGTGTCTGACTCAGACAAAGTCTCAGTCTAAATTGAATACAATCCTTACATGAATACAATTCAAATATAACTCCAATACAACATGAATCCATATATACTGGAACTTGAACATGAATACCAGAATACTATCCAATAATAACATGACTCGACCGGACCGAACCATGGATATATATTGACTTGACTACATGACTATCCGTTTACATCCTATTTCGTTTACATGAACAATCTATACCATGGTCTCGGCAAGTCTTATATCTACAAATCATTAAAATCAACACAAAATACATTATGGGGTTTTAAAGAGGTAGATTGGTACAGAATGTGTTAAAAGTGGCACAATGATGGTCACTTTAATACACCTAACCTGAACATCCGTTGCCGTTGTCCCGTGGGTTTTGACGGGGCCTTGGACTCCTTATACCTTAGTCCACGGAGCAAGTCGGACTCCTCTCGTATACACTGGCATATTCTGTACCAAGTTACAAACAACTACGTTAACATAACAAACATAACTAAATAAAATTTACCCGTTTTATTCTCTGTCTATTCTTCTTTATCTTTTGGGACTTACCGAGCGATTGTTCGCTGACGACATTCATATTTCTTTTTTCTTTAGAATGTTGTCAGAAGGACCCGACTCTCTGGAGATCGAGCCCATCCAGGACGATTTGGAGCAGTTCATTGAGGACACAGAGCTCTAGTTCACTTGTATATACTTTTACTTTCAGTTCATGCCATTGTTTAGGCATTGCTTTTCAGTATTGTATTTACTTTTCAGTGTATTGTAAAGAATGTTTAATCGATAAAAGTTGTTGTTTATTTATATCACTTGTTATTTCTTGTGTACATTCATTATATTGCTTATTTACGCTTAGCGTGTTTACTTCTGAGTAATACATCGCGGGCCTCGTCACGACTCCTACCCGTATGCTGGGAAGCGGGGCGTGACAAGTTTTGTTGGCGACCCATGCAGGTCAGTTCTGCATGAAGTCATACCATGCAGGGTCAGTTCTGCATGTAAACCTAAGCAATATATCCCAAGAATTATAAGAATCAGCAACTAAACGTTCTTTACATTTCATATTCTTTGAATCTATCCTAACCCTATTTTTCTTTCAAGGTTATGGATCCACCGAACAATACGAGCACGAACGTGAACGGCAACACCACACCACCGCCTCTTCCACTTACACCTACCATAGCAGCTCCGATCAACGAACAGAAGGTTTTACTTGAGGCAATCAAGAGTCTCTTGGAGGGACAACGGTAGCAGACTGCTATACTCTTGAACCGCCCAGAAGCTGAGGCACCCGGAGTGAAGTAATTCCGGGCACTGCATCATAAACAATTCTCTGGGAAAGAGAGCCTATTGGAAGCAGAGAAATGGGCCCAGTCGATGGAAGATGATCTGGCAGCAACACAAGTACCAAGAATTTCTTGGATAAGGATTGCAAAGCTGCAACTAACTGAGAATACCAGGGTATGGTGGAAGGCGGAAGAAAGCCGTCTTGCCCAGCCGATCGAATGGAGGATTTTTCGTGAGATATTCGACGTGAAATATTTTCCTGAGACTGCCCGTTTTGATATGGAGTAGCAATTCATCCACTTGCAAGAATACTCTATGTGGAGCAAATCTGTGGATGAGTATGATGCTGAGTTCACTATATTAAGCAGGTAAGATATGTCTTAAATATTCGAATTTCTAATATCACATACTACACAGCTAACACAAGACCGTAACAGCTTTGCGGCCCATCTCATATTGACTGTTGAGATCAGGGCTAGAAGATTTTAGCAAGGGTTAGACCCGGAGATCCAAGCTGCATTAGCTACAGGGGATTTCCCAACCCATGATTCGTCTTTGAAGGCTGCCCGTCGATATGAGGCAGTGGTGAAGAAGAAGGGCAGACCTCAATTTGCGGGTGTGAAGCGCCCTGCTATCCAGATAGCAGGAGGAGCCTCTTCCAGGCCACCGTTTGTACCAAGGAGACCTGGATTACCTTTTAACCGGCCCAGTCCAGATTTCTGCTTTTATTGCAAAAGAAATGGACATCTGGCGAAGGATTGCAGGCGTGCAAATCGCCTATGCTTAGTTTGTGGCTCATCCACACACAATATTGGATCTTGTCCTCATAGATTCAATCCAAACACTGCACCCAGACCAGCAATCACCTATCAGCAACGGCCAACTATCCAGGCACCTGCTCCTCGTCTTGCTCTCCCAGCTCCACCTCCTCGTGGACCACCTACTGCACCTCCTCCTCGTCAGTTCCATCAAGCATAAAGGAACCTACCTCAAGGACAGAGGAACGGACAGAGGAATGCGCCTCCCGCAAGGAGGAATGTACCTAGGCGACATGCTTTCACAATGACTGTGGAAGAAGCTGAAGCCACTGGCCAAGTCATCACCAGTAACTCCTTTTCTTTCAAACTTTGTTTTAATCTTTATACATATCAAAGTATCTTTTCCTATACCTAAACATATTCCACACAACTTAGGTACAATTTTAGTAGCCCCACTTCCTGCACTAGCACTCTTCGATACTGGAGCATCACATTGCTTTATGTCGCAACGGTTCGTCCGAACTCATGCGATTCCAGTTAAATCGCTCGTATCCAGCTGGAATGTCAGTTCAGGGAATGCCGTTCTAAAGGGAACTTTGGGATACGACCTATGTCCAGTGGTCGTCTGCAGCAGAGAATTTTATGCTGACTTCAAGGTGCTGGACATACTGAATTTCGATGTAGTTTTGGGTATGGATTGGCTAGAAACTTTTTACGCTACCATCGACTGTCGTCAAAGGAGGGTAGTGTTCGAGATTCTAGACCATCCGGTCTTTTATTTCAAGAGTGGAGACCGTACACTGGAGCCTAGCACATACAAAGCTAAGCCAAAGAAGGCCGTGGTTGCAACACTACAAGCAGAGGAAGAATCGAAGCTAGAGATAGTTTGAGAGTTCGACGATGTATTTCCTGAAGACATATCAGGTTTGCCTCTCGATCGAGCTCTTGAATTCTGTATTGAATTAGTACCTGGTGCACAACCGGTAATCAAAGCACCATATTGCTTAAGTCCAGAAGGATTGAAGGAGATCCGTACTCAGCTGGATGAACTTCTACAGAAAGGATGGATTCGTCCAAGTACTTTAAGTTGGGGATCTCCAGTTTTGCTTATGAAGAAGAAGGAAGGTTCATACAGAATGTGCATTGACTACCGAGCTCTAAACGAAGTCACGATAAAGAACAAGACTATCGCAAATCAACGATGTGTTCGATCATCTAAGTGGGTCTTGTGTTTTCTCAAAGTTAGATCTTCGTTCGGGTTATCATCAGGTGAAGGTCAAAGAGTCTGATATTCTGAAGACGGCATTCAGGACTCGCTATAGACATTATGAGTTTCTCGTGATGCCATTTGGAGTGACCAATGCACCGGCCATATTCATGAATCTGATGAACTAAGTGTTCCGAGAGTACATAGACAGGTTCGTTGTCATATTTATTGACGACATTCTGGTGTATTCTAAGAGTCAGAAAGAACACGCTGAACATTTGAGAATTGTCCTGGAGACCTTGCGACAGCATCAACTCTATGCCAAGTACAACAAGTGCGAGTTTTGGCTAAATCAAGTCGGATTTCTCGGGTATATCGTTTCTGGTGAAGGAATCTCTATGGATCCAGTTAAAGTATCAGCAGTAAGCGAATGACCGACACCAAAGACAGTGAAGGACATTCGAAGTTTCTTGGGATTAGCAGGATACTACCGAAGATTCATAAAAGGCTTTTCGAAGATTGCAACACCCCTGACCAAGCTCACACGTAAAGATGAAGTATTCGTATTGTCAAAAGCATGCGAACAAGCTTTTGTAGAACTCAAGTCAAGATTGACATCAGCGTCTATTCTCGTAATACCGGACCAATCAGGAGGTTTTGTTGTGCATTGCGATGCATCCTGTAAGAGATTAGGATGTGTTTTACACCAGCATGGAAAAGTTGTAGCTTATGCATTAAGACAGTTGAAGATTCATGAGCGCAATTATCCAACGCATGACTTAGAGTTGGCAGCTGTTATATTTGCACTGAAGATTTGGCGTCATTATCTTCTTGTAGAACGGGTAGATATATACATAGACTACAAAAGTCTAAAGTATGTGTTTACTCAGAAAGAGCTGAATATGCGGCAGAGAAGATGGTTAGAACTTATGGCGGACTTCGACATCAACTTACAATATCATCCAGGGAAGGTGAATGTAGTTCCTGATGCACTTAGTCGCTAGCCACTATCAATGAATCTCACCGCACAGTGGAAGCTACAACAAGATTTGCACAAGATGGAGATTGAAGTGGTTATGCCAGGTAATACTTCAGAGTTGATGAATTTACAGGTTCAATCTACTATTGTCAATCAGATCAAAACAGCTCAAGCAAGCGATGCCAAGTTGCAAAAGATCAGAGAACAAGTAGAAAGTGGACTTAGAATAGATTTCATCATCCATGAAGACGGATCTTTGAGATACGGAAGCAGATTGTGTGTACCACAAGGTTCTGTTCGGGAAGAGTTGATGAAAGAAGCTCACATCTCTCCATACTCAATACACCCTGGTGGTACAAAGATGTACAAAGATCTGCGATAACATTACTGGTGGCATGGAATGAAGCGTGAAGTAGCCAGAAGCGTAGCCAAATGCTTGATGTGTCAGCAAGTAAAAGCTGAACATCACAGGACTGCTGGTTTACTTCAACCGTTACCTATTCCAGAATGGAAGTGACAACACATCACCATGGACTTCGTGAATGCACTTCCTCGCAGCACGAAAGGTAACGATGCAATATGGGTTATTGTGGATCGACACACAAAATCGGCTCACTTTATCCCATTTTGAGTTGGCCAATCTACCGAGACACTAGTAAAGAAGTACATGGAAGTAAGTTTGAATCCAGGTAAGATTTAACTCTTCATAGTGTACTATTTATGATACCTATGAACTCATGCAGGAGATCGTGAGATTACATGGAGTACCGTTCTGCATTGTCTCCGATCGTGACACCAGATTCCGATCGCAATTTTGGCAAAGTCTGCAAGCTAGCTTGGGAATGAGTCTGAACTTTAGCACAGCTTACCATCCGCAAACAGATGGACAGTCTGAGCGAACGATTTCAGATCCTAGAAGATATGCTAAGAGCGTGTATGTTAGACTTCGGAGGATGTGGGAAGATCACCTACATCTTGTGGAGTTTTCATACAACAACAGCTACCAAGTGAGTATTGGAATGGCACCGTTTGCAGCTCTCTATCGAAGGAAGTGTCGTTCACCATTAAGTTGGGACGACATCGGAGATAGGGAACTCTTTAGACCTGAGATGATAGTGGCGACTGTAGATGCAGTTCGCACTATCAGGAAACGAATGCGCATAGCCCAAGACCGATAGAAGCACTGGGCTGATGCAAAACGCCGACACTTGGAGTTCCAACCGGGAGATTATGTGTTCTTAAGGATCTCTCCAAACCGTGGAGTGATTCGCTTTGGAAAGATGGGTAAACTCAGTCCGAGATTTATTGGACCGTTCGACATACTTGAACGAGTTGGAGAAGTGGCATATCGTTTGGCACTTCCACCTAAGGAGTGCACAACGTATTCCACATATCCCAGCTTCGAAAATATGTGAGCGACCCTAGTCACATTCTTGATCACTCCGAGCTCACTGTACAGACAGAATTATCTTGTGAGCAGCAACCTGTTGAAATCCTGTATAGAAAGGTAAAGTCACTTAGGAACAAGGAAGTAAACTTGGTCCGAGTGATGTGGAGAAAAGATTCACTAGGAGAATCAACATGGGAAAGAGAAGACGATATGTGTGCAAGATACCCTTACTTGTTTGTAAATTAGTCCTTAGATATTTGTAAATTTCGAGGATGAAATTTTTCTAAGGAGGGTAGAATGTAACGACTCTGTTTTAATGTACAAGATTTGTTTAAACTTAAAGTACTAAATGGAGTATTTGCAACCCTGAGTATGCTATAAGTATTTAATTTTATTTTGAACAGCAAGAAATAGCTTGTAGTTCATTGGTAAAGCCTTGCACTGCTGTGACATAGCCCCTGTGTTCGAATCCTCCCAGCCACATATTATTTTTAATGATTTTTCTTTTAAACTTTTTGGAAGCCCAAAAGTTTACACGTGCAATACACGTAAAAATGAAGTCATTGAAATCAAACAAGTGGAATATGATATATGAACAGCCAAGAACACGCGGCACCAATCCGAGCACCCAACCCCCACCAATGGCCGGAGAGATCAAGGGTTTGGCCGGCGCCGCCGGGCCAGACCGTATGTAATTCCTCTAAATTTTTAACCCTAACCCCTTGGCCTCCCCCCACTACTTCTCTTCTGTTTGTTTTTCCTAGAATTAACCAGAGGATTAAAATCACCATTAAACCAATGTTTTAATGCATTTTATTTCTCATTTTTAATTTCCTAAACCCTAATTCTATCATATAAATACCATTCCATACCCTAGCCCTCTCTATTATGAAATCCATTGTCAAAACTCTCAAATTTTTCCAAGTCAAATAAGTTATACAAGTTGAGTTAGCCAAGGTCAAGTTCCGACGACGATTCAGGAAGATTCCGGCGATCCCACGACTCCACGAAGCTCTCAAAACCTTCCTATACTTCTCCTCTTTACCATAAACTCGTAAGTTCCCTCTTTTCTCCTCTCTTCCCTATTCAAAAAGTTCTCTTTTTAAAACTCGTTGGAAGTGGAGTTATTCCGACATACGATTCTAAAATTGTTTAAAACATAAATTTTCTTAATAACCAAACATCCATATTGTTATATCTTGTTTAGTAATCTTAAAACAAACTTTGAAAACAAGTTTCATCTTAAAATTCATTGCTATGAAACTTTTGTTACACTTTTACGTTTAAATACCACAAACTTTACACACGACATCTTGTATCATATTTACTTGTATTACCTTTAGAAAAATCTCACGAGGTAATGGCCTACCTCTCACAACACACATCTTGACATAGCACGATTGCTTGAAAACACTATTTTTGGGATAAATACAAATTTACATCAAAATACCATAAATTATTAAAAATCGCATTCTTTAAATTTGTATTATTTACATTCCTTACAATTAAGACTCTACAATCCATTTTGGGGAACCCGATCGGGATGGTGCGGGTTATCGCACATTCTCGGGACTAGTAGAGCGAGATGCAGACCTCCTCACGGAGCATCCGATCTCGATAGAATTTTTAAGAATAATGTGATTTTCTATTTAATAAATAAATTCTATTTTTAATAATTATATATATATCAAAACATCTATTTTATATTTATAATAAATTCCATGTTTTCTAAACACAAGAATCACAAATTTCATGAATATACCATTATCAATCCATACAAGTCAATTTACACTAAAATACCATATACTATTCAATTTAGGTTTATATTCACTAGAATACCTCATCATATAAAAATTACATCCATGAAAACCCTAAATACGATAAATAAATACTTGAGGATTATTTTGAAAGTATACTAAAACTATTTTTCATAAAACACCCTCAAGTTATATTAATTTACAATAAGAACCCTAGTAAATATAGGTTTAAGCGGGACCAATTCTCTTGAGCCTCAGGGAGCCGGAGAAAGTAGGTGCTTACCTATTTAAGGTAGGAAACTAAAACGGGGTTATCAATGGTAATTGGCTTGGAAAAAGTCACAAATCCTGTCGTCTATGTGCAGCAGTTACCGATAACTCCAAAACCTAATTCAGGAATCAAATTCTGTTTAAGTGTCTGACTCAGACAGAGTCTCAAACTAAATTGAATACAATTCAAATATAACTCCAATACAATATGAATCCATATATACTGGAACTTGAACATGAATACCAGAATACTATCTAATAACAACATGACTCGACTGGACCGAACCATGGATATATATTAACTTGACTACATGACTATCCGTTTACATCCTATTCCGTTTACATGAAAAATCTATACCATGGTCTCGGCAAGTCTTATATCTACAGATCATTAAAATCAATAGAAAATACATTACGGGGTTTTAAAGGGGTAGACTGGTACGGAATGTGTTAAAATTGGCACGATGATGGTCACTTTAATACACCTGACTTGAACATCTGTTGCCGTTGTCCCGTGGGTTTTGACGGGGCCCTGTACTCCTTATACCTTAGTCCACGGAGCAAGTTGGACTCCTCTCGTATACACTGGCACATTCTGTACCAAGTTACAAACAACTACGTTAACATAACAAACATAACTAAATAAAATTTACCTGTTCTATTCTCTGACTATTCTTCTTTATCTTTTGAGACTTACCGAGCGATTGTTCGCTGACGACATTCCTATTTTTTCTTTCTTTGGAATGTTGTTAGGAGGACCCGACTCTTTGGAGATCAAGCTCAGCCAGGACGATTTGGAGCAGTTCATTGAGGACCCAGAGCTCTAGTTCACTTGTATATACTTTTACTTTCAGTTCATGCTATTGTTTAGGCTTTTCTTTCCAGTATTGTATTTACTTTTCAGTGTATTGTAAAGAATGTTTAATCAATAAAAGTTGCTGTTTATTTATATCACTTGTCATTTCTTGTGTACATTCATTATATTGCTTATTTACGCTTAACGTTTTTACTTCTGAGTAAATACGTCGCGGGCCTCGCCACGTCTCCTACCCGTACGCTGGGAAGGGGGGCGTGACAGTATTTTTCCCCATATGCAGTAAAGAACATTGGCATCTCCTTGTTGTAGACAAATTAAACCAGGAAAATTTACACTACAGTTCTACATGTCACACTGGTTATAGTGACACCGCGAAGCGTATAGTTAAATGGTTGGGAATACAATTTGCTCGTACACAAAAGAATGAACCGTCTATAGATAGTTTTAAATTCAAGGAGCAGATGAGTGAAAAACAGTTAAATGGATAATGAAGTTCGTTTAAATTTAACTTTCTTACTTTAGTTAATTGTCTTTATTCCTATAGTTATTAATCTTTATTCAATTTTAACTTTCCAGATATGACTGTAGTATTTATGCGTACTTGTATATAAAAGCTCTAAGTACTGATGGAAATATCTTGAATGCATTCCCGGAAGGTACAACTCGAGAGGCCCTCAGATCAATTTTAGCTGCCACCCTTCTTAAAATGAGTTTTCTGGATAAGAGTAAGAACAGAATTGTTGATGATGACGATCGTATTTTTTTTGAGGAAGCATCTAACTAAACATTTGTACATTTGTTAAGGCTACTTTTATTTTTGGGAACCATCATAGGCTAATAGTTTGTACGGTTAAGGCTACATTCTTCATTCTTTCTTTGATTAGAAGGTGAAATAGAAAAAATGATCATATTTTGTGATTTTGCATTTGGATGATATACCATTTATATATAATTTTTTTGTGATATTTGGCTCGAAAATATCTTTTGTGATTTCTTCACTCATATTTATCTTGTTTTCTACCATAATTATCTTGTTTTTAAAATTTTCAATAATTATACACCACATTTATTAGGTTAGGTACTATGTTTATATGGTTTCTAGCCATAGTTCAAAAAATATCATATTCTCTTATTTTCCTGCTATAATTACGTTATTTTCTGCTATATTTCAATAAAAATTATTATATTTTGTGAGTACTATTTTATTTTGTAATTTTTGAGGTATCAACTATCTAAACATTTGCACATATGTTCAAAGTAGGAAGAAATGTCTAACTGTACAAATTAATGTTTAAGAGTGTCATGAAATATTTCAAAGTAGAACGAAATATTTGACAATATAAATTAATGTTTAAAAGTAGTATGAAATCTCTCAAAGTAGCACGAGATGTTTAACAACAATACAAATATTCAATCATTATCGGCGCATTGCAAGTAAGACGGTTATGCCCTTCTGTATGACACCTTGAACATTTGAGTGGTCTGATATCTTCAGTTCTATTGTTGATTCTCCTTATTTTATTCCTACCACGTATTTTTTTTGTAATAGGCAGACGCAGCTCCATTGTTTCATCTGTAACATATCTATACAAAAGATAAGATTAAAGGCAGACATAAAATATTAAAGGTAAAAAGATAAATTTTTGAGTAGAAATAAAATTTTATCCGGGGTTTGTCATTGCATATTAAAGAAAAAGTTTAGCAATTTTCAAAGTTTATTGTTACCCGGCGTTTGTCATTATCAGGGACCGGATATATCGAAAATTGGTATGACTTTCTAAACGCCTCCGTGGTAAGATACCAATCAGCATATGATTCCACGCTTCTATGCATGAAATTGATTACTGCACATGCATGTTTATATGCTATACGCTTTACATCCTGTTGGTAGGCGCTCGTGCTCATGCTTCTAACTTAAGGCGAATGCGGAATACCAAATGAAAATTTTCGAAACAAGAGCACGGACTCTACGACCTAGAATCGAATCCAAACACTAAACTAGAAAACATACTAGAAAGAGTCAACTACTCGGTTAGTGATTACAACCTTTGCAGTCATGTCCTTCGTCTTCTACACCACTTCTTACGCTCCTAGGTCGTCGGGAACAAGCTTGAGAGTCGGTCTTCCTCGTCGAAGATGATCCATCCGAGAGAACACTAGCTAAGGCTCTAACTTCATACTAAATACCAAGTGAAGCAACTAGTGATCAAAATTTGCTAGGAATTGATCACTAGGATATAGTAGTAGCTAATCTCTAGGTGTTCTCTCTTTTTCTTTTTTCTTTCTCTACAAATAAAAACTCAAGAGAGAGGAAGAAGCTCAAGGGTGATGAGAGCAAGTGAGGAAGCATGGCTAGAAAAAAATCCATCATCTTTTTTCTTCTTCTCACTTTTCTTTTAATGTCTTGAATGAGTGGAATTGAGTCACAAGTCCACACCATTCTAACAAGTTCAAGAAAAGATGAGAAGGATAGAAAGCCACCTCGTGTGTACACATATACATATGTGTGTGTGTGTACACACACACACACAAATACACTAAAACAAGTATATGCTATAAATACATGCATTCGTATTCGTATCTGTTTCGCCCAATCAGAGCAAAGCTCTGTTGAAATTCAAAATTCAAAATTTTGAAGCAACGCTTTAAATCTCGGGCGCAACGCGCCACATGTCAGGCGCTGATACGTTAGCGCAGCGCCCAAGAAGGCGCGCCCAATCAGAGCAAAGCTCTAATTAAATGAAGCAACGCTTCAGCTGCGCTGCGCGACACGTGTCAGCGCAGTTGCGCTGGCGCAGTTGCGCTGCGCGACACGTGTCAGCGCAGATGCGCTGGCGCAGTTGCGCTGTGCGACACGTGTCAGCGCAAATGCGCAAGCGCAGTTGCGCTGCGTTGTGCGCTGCGCGACACGTGTCACGCGCTGGGGCATCTGTGCCAAACAGAATTAAAATTCTAAGAAATCTTTTCTGTTCTTATTAAAACAAGAAGATTTTCTTCTGCAAAGCAGAAGCCCTTGGATCAAAGATCCAACGGTGGGGAAAATTCCCCAAATCACTCAGAGAAAGATCTCTTTAACAAATTTAACTAATTTATGAGCACTATAAAAAGGACCCCAGGCCTCAATTCAAAGGCATCAACATCTTTCTAAAAAAAAAAGAAAAAGAGAAGAGAACTCTTGAGAACTCCTCAAGAACAATAGAAGGTAAAAACCTTTGAAAGAAGAGAAAATTCTCTTATGAACAGATCAGTGATCTAAAAACAAGATCATTGATCTTTAAACATAACTAAATAAAATGAATAAATAAAAATAAAAATAGTGCTTTGCACTTTTTCATGAACCTTTGGTTCTTTAAGATAAGAAAAAAACTTATCTTTTCCTTTGATCTAAATTAGATCAAGAAATCTAACAGTGCTTTGCACTTCTGTTCTTGAATCTAAAAGATTCTCAAATTAATAGTGCTTTGCACTTATAAATCTGCACTGTTGCGCTCTTGGGCTGGCGCAAGCCACCAAAGAGCGCCACGTGTCAGCGCCTGAACAATTTGCGCTATGCGCTTTTTGAATAGAGCTTCGCTATCTGAAATTGGCGCAAGCCACCAGAGCGCGCCACGTGTCAGCAGCGCAGGCGCAGCGCATTAGCGCAGTGCACTGCGCTTGCGCGACACGTGTCAACACTACAAGCGCTTGCGCTCTCTGATTGGCGCAAAGCGCCTGACAAATACAAGGCATTTCTTAAAGGGCCAGGCCCAAATAAAAAAAAACCTAGCAGGCCAAAATAAATTGCAAAGCAATAAAAAGGGGGCAGAGCCCAAGTGAAATTGATGTTCTGCATCTTTTATGGGCATAGCCCAAACAAAAAAAATAGAAGTAATGCAATGCATTATTTAAGTGTGGGCAAAGCCCTAGCACAGGTCTAATAGACCAAAAATAAATAAGGGTGTTGAACATTTTCAACTGGACTTAGCCCAATTTTGGCCGTAAGTCCTCAAATTAAATTGACTGAGCACAGCTGTTCTCTTAAATTAATTTATATCCGGTTCGAGGGTACATCTCCGAACTCCTCTGACACCCATCGTTGTAATCTTTCAATGACGTCAGAGAGGTGATGGGTCCTGACGACCACACATCAATACGGACTGCGGGGTCCTTAAACTCGTGGACCGAGACGTCCTTAAAACTAATATTGGACCGAGACGTCCTTAAAGCTAATATTGGACCGAGACGTCCTTAAAACTAATATTGGACCGGAACGTCTTTAAACTAATGTCGGACCACCACGTCCCTAAACTGGAATATGGACCCCCACGTCCCGAAACTGGAATATGGACCACCACGTCCCTAAACTGGCGATGGTCCACCACGTCTCTAAATTGGAATATGGACCACCACGTCCCTAAACTGGCGATAGACCACCACGTCCCTAAACTGGAACAATAGAGCCTCCAAATGCTCTTTTACCGGATCTAAACGATCCTGTTTAAGTTGATCTTAGCCCCAAACATGGCTAACGTATCCTTAAACATTCAAGTGGACTACAAAATTCCAAATCAACTCTGGTTCGAGGGTACATCTCCGAGCTCCTCTGACACCTGTCGTTGTAATCCTTCAACGACGTTAGAGAGGTGACGAGTCCCGATGGCCAGATATTAAATGGATTATCACGTTAAGTTGATCTTAGTCTCAAACAGGACTATCGTATCCTTAACGAACGTTTAAGTTGATCTTAGCCGCAACGCGACTAATGCATCCTTAAACTAAAAACACCAAACCCAAATCTAAGTAAATACGGATTTGGACTAATCCACGTCCTACGGGCGACGGCATTACTCAGTCTCCGTATACAATCCACAGGCAACCACAAACAAAACAAACACACACGACACGAAGTGAAATTCTGGAGAAGGAGAAAGTTGTTACCGCGATGCGGTAGCGTAATTAACTGCAGGGGCTTGCGCCTGCAGGGAAGAGCGTCCCCATAATCAAAAACCCCTCAAGCGAGGGGGAATCTGACGAAATCTGCTACATCGGCCGCATCCGTCTAAACCTCCGATACACGGTGCCATAAATCAACTTGGTATCTTCGGAGAGGTGGACGGATAAAACCAAATAGCATCTGCCCCGAATCTCAGCGTCAGGACATCGCAGTCGTGTGCGCCGTCTTTCGGAGGGGAACAGATTCTGGCACGTCCGGTGGGACCTTTTCCTCTTTCCACTCCACACTTCGTGTGTCGTCCTCGCGAACCGATCGCGGTTTGTTAAATGGTTGCCTTCGGATTTTAAGTTACTAAGATTTGGTCTTTTGCCTGGCGCAGAACTCAAGCATCAATGGCCTCTAACTGCACCAACTGCTCGAAGTGCCACTGCAACGGACGCTCCACCTCCCCTAAAGGTGTAGCATATGGGCCCCAAACGGCCTCCTTCCTCGCTCTGCCGGTAGAACAGGTGACCCAGACCACCACCGGCCTGTTTTTCGGGACCATGATCCCACCTACAAGCTTCTCTATGCCAATACCTGCACTGGAAGTGAACAAGAAGTCGGTCTTCGACCGGCTCACAGCCACGACGGCCCCTGTCAACGGGTCGCCCACTACCAAACCAACAGCCTCTATTTTCGCCCGGATGGATCAGAACTCTAAATTGGCTGTCCCAAGGAAGGCAATAACTGCTGCTCCGGAAGTCGTCAAGGCGGCTTCCCCTGTCAAAGAGTCAGTCTTTTCAAGACTGACGATTCCTGCTCCTGCCCCTGCTCGAGGATCTGTCTTCGACAGGTTGAATATCATCCCTCAAAAGACAACTTCAGTCTTTAAGAGATTAACACCGGCGGCGCCTCATTCAGACAGGGGGCAAAAAGAAGCTATCTCTATCTCCGAGCCAGTCCGAACGGCTCGTCGTGCTCGACGTCGCCATTGGCAACGAGTGAGAAAGGCAGGGGGCAACTCCCCCTCAGGACTAACTCCACCGGCTCCAGTAGTAGAAGTCAATGCTGCTGTTCCAACTGGGAACGGCTTCGAACTGCTGAGGAGGGTGCGTAAGAACTCTCCAACCGCTACACTGAAAAGATCTCCTCCACCTGCGGAGAGAGCTCCAGAAACGAAGCAAGAACAGCCCCCTCAACGGCTATCTTCAAAAATTTATAAAGTTTGGCGGAGGGTTCAAGACTCCGTTATTGACCCAGGTCACTCCTCTCGTCGCCAGAAAAAGGCGAAGGTGGAAAAAGACAAGGACTGTCCCATTAAACAGCAGGAGACAACAGCTGCTAGGGTGCCCCCTTCAACGGTTCCTTCAACCTCAACGTCCCACAAAAGAAGGAGGCCGGAGAAAACCCCCGCGCCCGTGGCAAATGCCAAAGGTGGTGAGCCTAAACGCCCTAAGTCCGGGGGCATGATAGTTCATACAGTTTATGTGGCATCGGGAAAGGAAGATAGCCGCATATCAACAGGTCATAGACCGCACACGAGGTCAGTGACCAAGGCTCAGGAGCAGCAGCAGAAGCTCCAAGAAATGATGAACGCTATGGCCGCACTTACAGGGCCAAAAGAAAACCCTGAAACGTCCTCAGATGAGCGCTAGGAGGAAGAAACCGACGCCGAATTCCTTCGTCGGATATTGGAGAAGAAGGACAAAGAGGCTGTTGAACAAGCAGCCAACATACAGCGTATGGGCCTCCTCTTCCAGGACATGATAGGGATGATGATACAACAAGATCCCCCGGCTGAAGAGCCCCCGATCGTCCTTGGTGACGATAGGGGAGAAACATCAAATCCTCCACCAGCTCTGTCGACGGCTAAAGAGGATACAATCTCCAAGGCTGATTTGGATGAGTACATCGCCCAGCAGATACGGGTTCATCATGCGACCGAAGCGGCCGGTCAGGTCGTAAAAACGGGGCGGCCATATCCAAGTTGGTACGATCAAATCAAGTACCCACCCGGTTACACAATTCCCAAGTTCCATGTCTACAAAGGGACGGGCAATCCTCATCAGCATGTTGCCCAGTTCAGGGCACTTTGCGGCAACACTGGGGGTGACAACAAGCTGTTGCTTCGCCAGTTTGTTGGAAGCTTATCAGATACGGCATTCGAATGGTACTCTGAGCTCCCGAACGACTCCATTAAAACCTTCGCGGAGATGGAGCTACTGTTTACTCAGCGTTTTGCAAGCGCCAGTGAGCGTACCCCGATGACAGCACTGATTAACGCTAGGGTAAAGCTCGGCGAGACGTGGGTTCAGTACGCTATACGATGGCGGAACTTATGGTCAAAGTGTGAGCAGCGCATTGAAGAAGCTCCCGCAGTGGGTATGTTTGTGGGAACCCTCGATCCACAAGCAACCATCTCACAATTTATGATGTTTTTCAAGCCAACTACCTTCCAGGCCTTGATTGACAAACTAGCGCAAATGGATCAAATGGGCCATAAACCCCCTCTTCCAAGGCCGGACTCCCGAAATGACAAAGGGAAGGGAAAAGCGATCGTCGTCGCTAATGCTCAACAACAACCGAGCGACTCGAAGCCGGTTGCTCGTCAAAATAATATGCGTCCGTACGTACCCCTTGAGGACAGGATGGGACGTCCTTATTCCTTTCCCCACGATAAAATGAGGAGGTTATTCGATCTGGCGTTACGCAACAGACTCATAAATCTGCCAGATCCAAAACGTCCGTTGCAACCAAGTGATGTCAACGAGCCCAACTACTGTCCTTATCATCGAGTACTGGGCCATCCGATCGAAGATTGCTACGTTTTCAAAAATTGGCTTGAAAACCAGTATCGACAGGGCAAATTTGCGTTATCTGACAAATGGAAGGTGAATCCCCCGCAGCCCCACACCTCTAAAGGGACGAACACGCCGGGGGCAACATGCTCCGTCGTTGAAGAAGCTCCTTGGGAGATTGTATTATCAGCTAAAACGAAGAGGATGCTAAATGATCTTCAGACATGTCCAGCAATCAAATGGAAGAACCCATTGGAGCCGCAAATTATTGAAGGAATGCTAAAGCCTCGTCCGACTCAAAAGATTGGTGGAAGTGGCCCAAACACTCATAACTAGCCGTCGAAGTCTTCAAAGAAGAAGAAGAAGTCGAAGAAGCCCGTGAAGCCTAACGACAAACGCACGGACTTGCAAAAACAAATTGACGCGCTGGATGAATACAACCAAAAGGCACGGACTCCCATTACGCTCCAAGAGTTCCTCAATCACGTCTTTCAAGAAGAAGATGAGGGAGAAAGTTCATCGGATGAATCCGAGGAATATGTGGCGAGCTGTCATATGATTTCCCATTCGATCACGAACGATGAGGAGACTCCTTACACTGAAACGCTGGGGGCAGATCTTGAACCAAAATTTCCGAAGATATCGGATGAAATGATTGACGCGTTCCTTAACGAAGCTCGATTGAAAAGTAAAGCTGATCGAGAACGCGAGACGGCTATATTTGAAAGGGCCAAGCGCCAGCGACTTGATGGAAGAGCTGAGACGATCCCGCTCGAGCAAAACACCTCCGTTACCGACAAAAGCCAATTCAAGATGAGGAAAAAGTTTGCTAAGGCCATGTCAATGGGCATGAAGCTGCCATCCTCTGAAGGAAGCATCACTGGTGAAATGAAAACGCACCCCTCCTATTGCTTATATCATCAAAAGATTTCACACCCCACTCAAGAGTGTAAAGCTTTCGATAAATGGTGGCAAGGATATGTTGCTCATCGACAATGCTTTAAGCGGGAAAAGCGTAAAACTCGTCGAGAGCAAAGAAATACGACCGAAGGGATTAAAAGAACTACCGGCAATTGTCGCATGGTTAACACTGGCGGGCCACAAATTCCTACATTCGGGAGTGATTCTGATGAAGAGCTAGAACTTGCCCCTCTCTTTAAGGAGTCCGCTTCGAGAAAAGAAGAAGAACCGAAGGTCTGTGAAAATATTCGGCTGCGGAATCGGACGCTGCCTGAAAAGAACCTCGGACCCTCAAGCAGAAAAGATAAAGGGAAAGAAAAGGTCTCTGAAGATATCTTCTTAGATGACCAAGTTCTGGAAGAGCTAAACGCCAACAACCCGACGAAGAAGAATAAGGCGGATTACAACGTCCTAGCGCACCTGAGGAAACTACCCTCACAGCTCAGCATTCTCGACGCCCTTTTGCTATCAAAGGAGGCGAGAGATTCGTTGATTAAGGCACTCCGAGATCCGGAACAATTCCAAGCATGCCTGGCCGAGGAAAAGATGAAGGATGAATTGGAGGAAGTGCACACGGCCGATGTCACTTTCGGCGACGAGGACCTTCTCCTTGGGACGTGCGAGCACAATCGCCCCCTCTATGTTTCAGGATACTGTCACGATATAAAGATAAGAAAAATCCTGATCGACAATGGATCCTCCGTTAATCTCCTCAATGTACGGGTCTTAAAAGAAATCTGCATGAGCGTCCAACACCTTGCTCGTGACAAGATCACTATCTCCGGGTTTGACTCCCAGTCATCAAGAACTCTTGGGTCTGTGATACTGACGTTACGCTTCGGGCTACTCGTCACAGAAATTAAGTTCCATGTCATAGACGCCAAGACATGCTACAACGCTTTGCTCGGCCGACCATGGTTACACGAGTACAACATCATCCCTTCTACACAACATCAGTGTATGAAGTATTTTAAGGATGGTTTCGAGTATACCGTGACGGGAGAACTGAACCCGTTCTCTGTGAACGAGGTCTGCAAATACGAAGATGCCAAATACTTCTTACCGGATTTCGAAGATGTCACAAGCCGGAGAATAAAGCTAATGCCACCATCCCTGTCTTCGGCAGTGATACCGAGGAGGAAGAGGAGATAGTGTATTCGGGTCCGCCCCAACACAGCAAGCCAGGACCGTCCACTCCTACATTGATCTTTGGTAGCGACTCGGAAGATGAGATCCGTGTTGTATTCTCTGCTCGACCTTCCATACGAACGTCCGCTGACGAAGAACAAAGTCTATAAGTCGCCATGGTGCCGCTTAAACACCATAAAGAGCTAGACGCACTTAATATCTACAGTGTAGAAGAGTTGCGGACATTCTATATCCCTCCCAGGAGAGAAAGCGAGAAAGCAATTCTGTTTTACCGCTCTGAAGAAACCAAGGTAGAAAAAGAAATCTGGCATGGCGCGGACTCTACGCTCGACAGGCTTCAGCCTATCCGTCTTCCCAGATATTATACAGAGGGTTTGAAAAAGCTGCTGAAACGCTAGGGGATATCCTTCAAGCAGACCGTCCGAAAAGCCAAGTTCTATGACAAAATCTGGAACGTTCCCGGGACTCAACGCAAACTGCTTAATGGGAGAATGGAAACAATTGGGCTTGGATACGTCCGGTCAAAGAAACGGGAGCTACTAAACAGCTGCTGTGTCGTGTATGACTTCGATGAAGAAGCGGATGCTCAATGGGAGGACGCTAATCCTAAGCCAGTGAAAGTTCCAGATGCAAAAGAGCCCAGTCCGTCGTTCGAGGAACAAATGGACAAGCTTATAAGGGAAGCTGGTCAAAAAGTCCGAGACGATCATAACCGCGAAATGGTTATCTATGAGAAAGCCAAGACGCAACGCCTTCTCCAACAGGCCGTGAAAGATGAAAAGGCCGCTCCGTGTCAACCTGTTACAAAGAAGGCTCGGCGCAAAAGCAAAAGTAAGTCGAAAGGCCAAAAAGGCGCTCAACAACAACAAAGCAGGGCTAAGAAGCCACGCAAACGGGAGTCGAGCGTCATTGATCTATCCCTCATGAAGAAAATGGGTCGAGCGTACTCGTTTCCTCGGGACAAGACGAAGAAGATACTTGATCTTGCTCTAAAACATCAAATGCTTACACTGCCGGAGTCCAAAAACCCCGAACGAGCAGGTGAAGTCTCTGACCCAAATTATTGCACTTATCACCGAGTGGTAGGACACCCTCTCGAAGATTGCTTCACCTTCAAAAATTGGGTTGAAGATCAGTACCAGCTCGGCAAGTTCGCTCTGTCTGACAACTGGAGGGTAGCGCCGCCGCAGAAGCACGAGCCCAAGGCCACGAAAGAAGAATCAGTTCCGCATTGGGATTGGAAGCGAATCCGTACTTGTCACGCGATAATGATATCAAAAGAAGAGCCCGAGAACCTGGACGATCTTCCCTGGTGCTTCGAAAACAGCAACGATGAGGTGATCTCAGAATTCCCGCCAGCGCCAAAAGAGCTGGAAGATGGAATCCATACCACTGCAGATAACCTCAAGAAGATTGAGTTGGGGACGGCAAACGATCCACGACCGACATTCATCAGCGAATTACTATCTGAAGAAAGGGTAGCTGCGTTAAAGGATGTGCTTCTGCAGCATAGAGATTTCTTCGCGTGGAACTATTCCGAAATGCCGGGACTAGATCCAGAAATTGCTGTACACAAATTGACGATATCCCCGAACATCAAGCCAGTCAAACAGGCGCCGAGAAGAATGCGACTCGAGCTTGAGATGAGCATCAATGCCGAGGTCAAAAAGTTAATCGACTCTGGCTTCATCCAGGAAGTTCAATACCCTGAATGGATCGCCAACATCGTCCCGGTGATGAAGAAAAATGGGACAGTGCGCATATGCGTGGACTTCCGGGATCTCAATAAAGCCTGCCCGAAGGACGATTTTCCTGTGCCAGTCACCGAACTAATGATAGACAATACATCCACTCATGAGGTTTTCTCATTCATGGATGACTCATCAGGGTATAATCAGATAAAGATGCATCCCGAAGACCAGAAGCACACCGCCTTCAGGACCCCTCTAGGTATATTCTGTTATAAAGTGATGCCCTTCGGTTGAAAGAATGCCGGTGCCACTTATCAAAGGGCCATGACAAAGATCTTCGATGACCTTATACACGAAATCGTCGAATGCTATATTGACGATCTCGTGGTTAAAAGCAAATCATACGAGGAACATCTCGAGCATTTGAAGACCGTATTTCAACGCCTTCGGCAATACAACTTGAAGATGAACCCGCTCAAGTGTGCATTCGGAGTTTCCTCAGGCAAATTCCTGGGATTCATTGTTCGACACCGAGGTATTGAAATAGATCCGTCAAATATCAAAGCGATCATGGAAATGCCTCCGCCGAGAACTCTCAAACAGTTGCAATCCCTCCAAGGGAAGCTCGCATACATACGGCGATTTATAGCCAACCTTTCAGGCAAGTGCCGTCCCTATAGCCACCTGATGAAGAAGGGAACCCCATTTGTCTGGGATCACAAATGCCAAGGCGCACTGGACGAGATCAAGCAGTACCTGCAGAACCCTCCAGTATTGGCTGCTCCGGTTAAGGGAAAGCCTCTCATTCTTTACACGACCGCCCTCGAAGGTTCCTTAGGTGCATTATGGGCACAAGAGAACGATCAAGGGAAGGAAAGAGCACTCTATTACTTAAATCGAGTTCTGCTGGGAGCAGAAAGCAATTACTCTCCCATTGTGAAGCACTGCCTGGCGTTGATCTTCACGATAACAAAGCTCAGGCACTATGCGTTGGCGCATGAAGTCCGTCTCATTTCAAAGGTGGACCCCCTTAAATATCTAATGTCAAAGGCCATATTGACGGGACGACTCGCTAAATGGACCCTGCTCTTGATGGAGTTCTCGATAACGTATCAACCTCTCAAGGCAGTGAAAGGCCAGGCCATCGCCGACTTCCTCGCCGAGCATCCGATACCCGCCGATTCTCTTCTGAATTGCGATCTTCCAGACGAACATGCGTTTGATGCGATCGACGGTGATAATACCCGATGGGAGCTTTATTTCGACGGAGCATCTTCCGTGAAGAAGCACAAACAAAGTACCCCTATAATTAAATCGGGGGTAGGACTCATCTTTATAACTCCACAAGGAGGGATAATGCGCTACGCGTTCTCCCTAACAGAGCCGAGGACAAATAACGAAGCCGAATATGAAGCTCTGATAGCAGGCCTCGAGATCGCCATTGACATGGGAATTGAAGACCTCCTCATATACGGGGATTCTCAACTGGTCCTTAGTCAAGTAAATGGCGCCTACCAAACGTGCAAACCGGAGTTAGTGAAATACGGTGAAAAGGTGCAACAACTGTTGACCCAAATTCCCTCCTATACTTTGGAGAACATACCGCGCGCGGAAAACAGCAAAGCAGACACGCTGGCCAAACTTGCTAAAGAACTGGCTGACGAGAACCTCGATGACGTTAGAATCGTGGTACAAAGCCGTCGAGTGCTTGCCCCGGCAGAAATATCTCCGGAATTATCCGAAGAAAAGGGAGCGAGCGAGCAGACAACCCTGCAAGTAAAAGATTGGAAGAATACCGAGGATTGGAGAGAAGTCTTCATAGATTACTTCAAGTCCCACCGAATGCCTGAAGAAGCGTCCACAAGACATCAGATCATGAAATGAGCCCAGTCTTTCGCCTTCGTCAATGATACCCTGTACAAGAGGTCATTTGATTCTCTGTGGCTGAGATGTTTAGGACCTGACGAAGCGAAAAGGATTGTCCGGGAAGTTCATGATGGACTCTGCGGTTCTCACCAAGCGGGCCCAAAAATGAAATTGAAGATAAAACGGATGGGTTACTACTGGCCCACGATGATTCAGGACTGCCTCGAATATGCGAAGCAGTGTCACTCATGTCAAATTCATGGGGATTTCATCCATCAGCATCCAAATCCATTACATCCAACTGTGGCTAGCAGGCCATTCGAAATGTGGGGGACTGATATAGTCGGCTCCATCGAACCAGCATCGTCTAGAGGACATCGTTTCATCCTAGCGACGACTGACTACTTCTCTAAGTGGGCAGAAGCGGTACCGCTGAGGGAAGTAAAGACGGAGAATATCCTTCACTTCTTCAAGACGCACGTCATATATCGGTTTGGAACTCCGCGACGGATCATCTCCGATAACGGGCCAGCTTACAGAAGTCACAAGATCAGTCGCTTTGCGCAACAGCATAATATAGACTGGAGATATTCCTCGGTTTATAATCCGCGAGCTAACGGTCTAGCTGAGGCCTTCAACAAGACCTTGACAAAGATCATGAAGAAAACAGTGTCACGGAATAAGAAGGACTGGCACGAAAGGATGCAAGAGGCTCTCTGGGCATATCGAACCACGTTCAAGACAGCCACTAACACAACGCCATATGCGTTGGTATTCGGTACAGAAGCAATACTCCCCCTCGAGATAGAGTTACCCTCTCTACGAGTGGCAGCCCACTATGAGCGAACGGACGAAGAAAATGCTCACCTTCGGCTTGAGGAGCTTGACGCCCTTGATGAAACCCGGCTCATAGCGCAGCAAAATCTGGAAGCTTATAAAGCAAAGATGACACGCTCATATGAGAGATTGATCCGGCCGAGGACATTTCGCCAAGGTGAACTTGTGTTAGTGGTCAAAAGACCTATGATCCCAAATCGCGCCAAGCGAGGAAAATTCGAGCCAAACTATGAAGGCCCATACATCATAGATAAGGTCTACCAGGGTGGGGCCTACCTACTCATGGACATGCACGGCGAAAGGCCTTTAAGGCCAATAAACGGTCGCTTCCTAAAGAAATACTATGCTTAATGAGAAACAGCCTAGGTCAATGGTAGATGACGACGACTATGTCCGTTCGCTATCTTCCTAAGCTCAAACTCTATCAGCAAACGTGGGACCGAAACGTCCTTAAACTAATGACAGACCGAAACGTCTTTAAAACTACTACCGCAACATCTTTAGGCTGACGAGATATAAAAAAAAACATATAAAAATAAAATTAAAAAAACGGTATGTCCATAAGCAAAAAGGGCACGGATGAAAACCCGAAAGGGCTCCATGAGTAAAAACAGCAGGGCTACCGGCGAGTGTTCGTGAAAATCCGAAAGGGCGCGACCTCGTAAAAAAAAAGAGAAAAAGAAAATAAAAAGAATAAAAAAAAACAAAAACGGTATGTCCATAAGCAAAATGGGCACGGATGAAAACCCGAAAGGGCTCCGTGAGTAAAAACAGCAGGACTACCGGCGAGTGTTTGTGAAAACCTGAAAGGGTGCAACCTCGTTAAAAGACACTTATAGGGTCCTTTCGACCCTGTAAGGAGAAACCACCCGCGTGAGATCCTTACGACTCACAAGGGAGCAACACACTTAGGGATCCCCACGATTCCTAAGGAGAAAATACACTTGCGAGATCCTCACGACTCGTAAGGAGAACTCTCTTATGGGACCCTCACGGCTCATAAGAGTTGAAAGTCTTAAGTTACAGAGACCTAAACATGTGCTTAAGCAACCCCCACAACTTCCGATATTGCCCTACAAGTGGCTCAATACTGACCCTTGTATACAATCCACGGGCGCGAATAAACATTTCCCTAACCAAGTCCCATCCGAGACTGGGGATATGTTCGCATAGTGAACGACCCTTGTAAATCCTTTCGATTTACAAGGAGAAAACCCTCCTGTAGGATCCTTACGACTTACAGAGGAACATACACTTAGGAATCCTCACGATTCCTAAGGAGAAAATACACCTACAAGATCCTCACGACTTGTAGGGAGAAATAACTTTGTGAGACCCTTACGGCTCATGAAGCCAAAAGCCTTAGCCGACAGGACCTTAACCCTGTTCGCTAAGTTACCTTTGTTCGACATCGATAGAGGCAAATGATGATTCGCTCCTGGCAATATCCCAGTTGTAGCGGTGCTGATGCCGAAATCGGTGTCTAATTTCAGGTTTACAGCGAAAAGCCGGTAGGCCGCACATGCATACGAAATAGCCGAAATGATGGGGCAGCTTGCAATAAAAAGCAGCAAGTAAAGAAAATGTATGCATGGAAAACAGCCGAAATGATTGGGCAACTCGCAATAAAAAGCAGCGAGTAAAAATAAAATAAATAGCCGAAATGATTGGGCACCGCAGAAAATAGCCGAAATGATTGGGCAATCGCGACCTTCGCGATATAAAAGCTGAAATGATAGAGCATCGCGGAAATAAATAAAAAAAAAGAGAAGAAATGATAAAACTTTGGCCCTACAGTTATGATCACATCGATCCCTATATACAATCCAAGGGCGTAAACAAAGAGGGAACCATACCTTCCCAACAGGCCCCGCCAGAAGACGAAGCCAAACCTCGACGGTTCATTCCAACTTCGAAGAAACCAGTGTCTTCAGCCAATTCCTCGACTCACGGATACAAACACTCCTTGACGAGAGCCTCCTGATCCGCGTCGACTCGCAGAGCCACCAGTGCCTCCGTGGGAAATCCTCGACTCGTTTCAAACCCCAAGGAAACAAATAATCCTTGGCGCTTGGGAAACAAATAATCCCTAGCAAACTCCTCGACTCACGGATACAAACACTCCTTGACGAGAGCCTCCTGATCCGCGTCGACTCGCAGAGCCACCAGTGCCTCCGTGGGAAATCCTCGACTCGTTTCAAACCCCAAGGAAACAAATAATCCTTGGCGCTTGGGAAACAAATAATTCCTAGCAAACTCCTCGACTCACGGATACAAACACTCCTTGACGAGAGCCTTCTGATCCGCGTCGACTCGCAGAGCCACCAGTGCCTCCGTGGGAAATCCTCGACTCGTTTCAAACCCCAAGGAAACAAATAATCCTTGGCGCTTGGGAAACAAATAATCCCTAGCAAACTCCTTGACTCACGGATACAAACACTCCTTGACGAGAGCCTTCTGATCCGCGTCGACTCGCAGAGCCACCAGCGCCTCCGTGGGAAATCCTCGACTCGTTTCAAACCCCAAGGAAACAAATAATCCTTGGCGCCTGGGAAACAAATAATCCCTAGCAAACTCCTCGACTCACGGATACAAACACTCCTTGACGAGAGCCTCCTGATCCGCGTCGACTCGCAGAGCCACCAGTGCCTCCGTGGGAAATCCTCGACTCGTTTCAAACCCTAAGGAAACAAATAATCCTTGGCGCTTGGGAAACAAATAATCCTTAGCAAACTCCTCGACTCACGGATACAAACACTCCTTGACGAGAGCCTCCTGATTCGCGTCGGCTCGCAGAGAAACTAGTGTCTCCGCGGGAAATTCCCGATTCGTCTCAACATGCAAATGAAGCCTCAGGCAGCAGGGACTAAAAAACTTGCTTCCTGAACAATGGGACCCTGCAAGTCAATCCAAAATGGTCTCTTGCATACTATTCACGGGTCTCACTCTCCAAAGTCGAATTTCGACGAGGAGGGAAACAACCGCTTGTGGGTCCTCTCGACTCGTAAGAGGGAAAAATTCTCTTATAGGATCCTTACGACTTATAAGAGAAAACCAGGAATCCTCACGATTCCTAAGGAGAAAACCCACCTACGAGATCCTCTCGATCCGTAGGGAGAAAAGTCTCTATGAGACCCTCACGGCTTATAGAGTTGAAAAGTCTTAGGCAGCAGATCCGAACCTGCGGCCTAAGCCATCGCTATTTCTTAAGAAAGTCAGGATACTCGTTCTAATCCTCCGTTAACCATGTTTGCTAAGGTGATATGCTGATAATAAAAGAAAGAAAAGACGGAGAAAATGACACATTACAAAAAAAGGTGTATCTTTTATTCATAAACTTGATTGGATACAGGATACATTATGTCAAAGAATAAAAAATAAAATATATACATTCTTTTATCTACGAGTACAAACGATACAAAGATGGATAGCTACTGAGGAGGAAGTGTCTTTAGTAAATTCACAAGCTGCTCTCGCACTTCCTTCAGCGCTCCCTCCTGAGTGACAGCCGCAGCCACCTCCGCCTCCACCTGGGCCCGCTGCTGCAAGAAGGATGAAAGTTGCTCCTCCGCCGCCTTCTGGGCTGCTTCCTGGCTGGGTGCATCTCGCTCGACAACGTCAAGTTGTTGCCTCAATGATAACCCTTCGGAAAGACATTGCAGAAGGCCCTTAAAGACAACCTTCAGCCGTGCGGCGTTGGCCTCCACCCGAGCATGCAGTTGGGCAGACTTGCTCGAAGTCTCACCACGCTCCTTACGCCTTGAAATGACTTCTTGTTCGAGATGGCGGAAGTAAGGAGCGCTCTGCTCAATCCACGCTGTTCTTTGATTACTGGCAGCCAAGGTCTCGGGAGCGGGACGCAGCGACTCCAACTGATATAGGCGACCCTCGATCTCCCTACAATGGTTAACCCAGGATGCGATGATGCCCTCATCATGAAAGTTCACGAGTATTGCTAGCATCGGGTTAATCACCATAGCGAAGTCTGCGGCAGATGTAGGAGTTTCAACGTCGAGTTCCTCGACGTAGTCACTCAACATGCGCAGACTATTCGCGGCGCCTTTTGAAGACAGGCTCCTCAGATAAGGACCCGCCGGCATTGTAATACGAGGCTCGAAGGGCGCCGAAGCCGGAATGACAGCTGAAAAGAAACAGGATGCGATCAGATAACAATACAGAAAATAAAGAGAGGGAAGTTACCAATGTGATGGTCGCTGTACCAGTTGAGACAGGTGGCAAGATCGGAAGGGCCGGTGGCGCAGCTGATCTTTTATCTCCTCCTTCAATCTGTAGCACTGCAGTTGAGATGAGAAAAAAAGGTTAGAGGTAATTCCATCAATAAAAAAAAGAAAGATGTCAATGGAAATCATACTCACCAACGCCACCAGAGGAAGAAGCAAGTTCGGATGGGAATGAGAAGTGTGGGAGCAACATCTGATATACATGATCAAAGAGCACTTCTGAAGAAACACGACAATATGACTTTAGCACACAAATTATATGTCTGAAGTATAGGATTAATAAATTGCAAACCCATACCTTCCAACATCTTAGATGGTATGAGAGAGGGTTGAGAGGTGACCACCGCCAAAGCAGTTGTTAAAGGTGCTCCCTCAAGCAGTGGAACATCGGCACTGGCTGCACCTGTTTGTCAAAAAGGATTGTAAGATAAAAAAGATAGCAACTTGGGATTTACCTGACGAGCTGCCGGCTGAAATGGAGGAAATTCCCTCCTCTATTGACATGAGACCACCGCCCGTGGCCTCATCACCCGACACAATGGGAACTGTTGTGGTGCTCGCGAGACCTGGAGACAGCGGAGGACCATAGACGGGGAGGGCTATGATTGGAGTATTGCCAGATTCCAGAGAAGGAGCAGTTGGCTCGTCCTCGGGAATCATGGCCACCTCACCCACTACTCTCTCAGGTTCAGTAGTCGCGGTTGTATCGTCCACCATCACCACGAGATCGCCGGCCTCGAGCACCTCATCCTCCACCACCCTGGGCTCAGTTATAATGATCATATTATCTGCCACCACTTCAGGTTCGGCATCAATGACCTTCTTGGCGGCAGGCCCCTCGACCTCCACCTCAGGCTCCAAAGCCACAACGACGTTGCCCACCGTCGGCTCGAGTTCGGCAAGTACCGCCTCCTTTGTTTCTTTGGGATCAACGGTTTCCGCCTCCCCCTCGATCGGACTTGGCCCTGCAAGATAAGAGATATAAGGACCAATGACATTAAAATCCTTATAACAAAAACTCTGAGAGAAATATTACCTGAAGCGGATTTACCGTTTGCGCTCCGAACTGTGCGCGCCACCTCTCTGCGGGCAGTGGATAGGGAGACAGGGGCCTCTTCAGATGGAGTATCAGCACGAGGGGCGGTGCTGGGACCCGCTCCCATAGCCAAGGCAGCCCTGCGTGCCTTCGCCTCACGCCTCAGCCGCTTCCTTTTCTCCCGCGCTGTCGCGATGGACCTTTGTGACGCCTCCTTCAAGGCGACGTCATCGTCGTTCAGGGATGCCTCCAGAGCCTTTAAGGCATCTTTCATCGGCTCTTCAAGACGAACTTCCTGCGGTGGCCCAGAGGAAGCAGGAACATCGGCAGCTGGTAGAACATCTGCGTCACTTGGAGGGAACGGCATTGAGGTTCTTGTGATTAAAAGGGAGAGGTTAGATCGACCATAACACAAAGGAAATGAAAACTTGATGAATCGAAACTTACTAAGGCCCATGGATGCTCTAAGACGTTCCTCCTCCTGGAAAGTCTTCAGAGAAGCGGCAATAGC
Organism: Agapanthus africanus; assembly: GCA_030015575.1. NCBI lineage: Eukaryota > Viridiplantae > Streptophyta > Magnoliopsida > Asparagales > Amaryllidaceae > Agapanthus > Agapanthus africanus. The sequence continues at coordinate 84,699,881 of JASDDO010000024.1, forward strand.
TTCTTCATCAGTGATGCCTGTTGAAAGAAAAGAAAGAAAAGCGTTAGTCAAAGGCAATGAAGAGGATATGTTGCAATAAAGAAAAGGCGACTAGTAGTTACCTGATTACGCAAGCTTAGCTAGCCACGCGTCACGCCTCGCCAACCATGCTGAAGCTTTGAGAGCAGTCTCCAAGTCTGTATCGTCCGGCGGCGGCATCACTAATCCTTCGTTAGTCCCGTATTCGATCAGGCCCTCGGCATAGGGAGCATGGGGTTCCTGACCGAACACGACGTCCGCAGCGAAGAGCGACTTCTTTTTCTTTTTCCCTCCGACCCTAGGCTCACGGGGGATCGACTTCCGCTTAGCAGCCACTTTGGGACGACGGGTCCCGATGTCCGCACCCACGCCAGACTCCGGCGAGGGTACAACCACTGTCTCCACTGGAGCACAGGGTGCGGGAGGTGCATCTGTGATATCAGGGAGCGGCAACTCACGTGGAGGACTTTGCGCACGCGATGGTCTGCCCCCGGCATCTTTTAGAGGAGGAACCACCGGGGTCTTTGGCACTAAGGGAGCGTTACGGTTGGTGCCGGGAGGTGCTTCTTTACGGTCGATCAACACTCACCTCTCTTCCTTTATAACGGCCCCCGTCGCATGATTGTACCACTCTTTATATACATTAAGGAGTCTTGGAGTGCAGGCCGGCGTGCTGATGAAAAAACGAGAACCCGTGTTCAGGCGCATGAAGTGATGTAACGCGTTCTCCATCCCCTCTTCATTGGCAGCAGGTTCCAGTAAGAAAGCTTCCAAGGGTACCCCTTGATCGTAGCCCAGTTGTTGGGCAAAACGATGCGGGTTATATCTCATGAAGATTGCCGCACCGCCCTGCCTGAAGACTAGGAAGCCCGGTCTAATAGAATACAAGTGGAGGGTCTGCCGGGCCGTCAACACTGAAGCTCCATCCTTAAAGGAGTCCTGTAATGGTCGCACCGCAGTGGTGGACGCTTTTCCAATGGTTAATACCTTGTCAATGAAGGACATTCCGACTCCAACGGTGTGAGGGCGAAGCAGTAAACCTCTGGCGTTCCGTGGTGAAGGGGTCACGATTGATGTGCCAATCAATTGAATAATGCGAGGGAAACCACACTTGTCAAAGAACGAGGGCCTTTTATGCATGCCGAAGACACCCGCCGTATGTAGCTCGAACCACGACATAAAGTAGTGCATCGGGAAGACCACGTGCAATACCCCGGGCTCGTTAGCATCCGCTGCTCGGTTGAGACCATGATATAGATGCGCCAAGCCAGCGATCCCAACAGCCACCTTTACCCCGATGGCCATCCGGTGGGCTGGGTAAAAGACAGAGGGCCGCATACGATGAGAGTGCATTGGGATCGCAAACCAGCTCAGCCACAATCCAAGAAATCCTAAGAAAAAGGCCTCCTCATCCATTCCAGGGGCGGCAATTTCTGCAAATGACATAGTAGGGAAGTCCAGAAGAAAAAAACCCTTTTGATCTATCTCCTTCTCCGGTAGGTTGTCCACACCTAAACCGAAAGGGTCATCCAGAGTGGCAAACTTGGCAGCCTCTGATGAGAGGACGCTTGGGCGAAGGAACCGAGCGGTGAAATCTTCAAAGTTAACCCCCTGACTCCCATGTTCGATAAAAAGAGATTCATAGATGTTCAACACCTTAATCAAACTTGGGAATTGATGTTGAACGGCATTCTCCGGCGTGACCCCCCTTACCACTGGCCTAGCACCAAAGACGTACACATCTGTCGGGAGCAGCTCCTCATAATGTTCTCCTATGACTGGTAGACCGGATACCTCCGTGAACTCCTCCAAAGAGATGGACACTTCCCGATCCATGGCAAGGAAAGTGTGGGTGGGAATGTTCCACTGCTCCAATAAAGCCTTAAACCACCAGTGGGGAGCGTGGGATACTGGAAGAGAGAGACGTAGACCGCGGTGTACAATCCTATTTTTATCAACTGCGACTTCTTCGTCGACAGGATATACCGGGCCCACGGCAGGTAGCCAATCGGATGACGGGGGATCAGACCAATGTTATATGATTGCCCCCAGGGTCTCGCCTCGCCCTGACAGATACGACGTCCTAGGATATCCAAGACCATAGGACGTTGGACCGGAACCGCATCCATAGCGGGATGAAGAAAGCTGTTCGCGGTCCAATCCACCATCTCCACGGCATACTGCACCGAGGGTGGGGTAGCATAATGAATTGCCGTGATGGGCTCGGACGGCACTGCGCATGTGAAGCTGCGTCGACCCATGATGATCTGGTTATACCAAGACCCCTAAAGGTGGAGGTTCTTGTACTCCGGGTCGTATTCTCTGATCATGGTCAGGACTTCACGGTCCAAGGGCGCCTCGGGAAATCCCTCCTCCGAGCGGACGAACGGGAATGAAGTGTCTAGAGATATGATCGCTGCAAAAGAACAATTTAGCCGTTAGTGTTGTAATTCCAACGTTTGGCGTCTAAAAAAGAAAATGCATTAATTAAATTAAAATTAATTAATTACACCACACAGCAGTGCAGTGAGTAGGAGACCAAAGAGGGGACCCATAAAATCTGGATGACAATACGTCAGTTAACAAGACAACCTCATCATTGGATGAGATTGTCAGTTGGTCCTCAGGAAAATATTCCCAGTTATAAAAAAAAGGGGGAAGAATCCCTAGAGACAAGGAGAAAATCTCCTCTTTCAGAGCAAAGCTCTGTCACAGAGTGACACTTGTCAAACTCTGGTCCCAGGGAAATAGGATTCCTTTAAAGGAGCATGGCTCTGTGGTAATAATGGAAAGGGTCCATCAGAAATTTTTTTTACACTTAAAAGAATCAACAATTTTGGAATCCTGAAAGATTCATGAAAAAACTTATAAAAAGATTCCTCATTTTTCAAATCTAAAAGAGCTATTTTTGGATCCATGAGCAAAGCTCTGATCATGGGTTAAAACCCATGAACAAGATCTCTGTAGATCTATGGATTCATAAGAGCAAAGCTCTGTTGATGAAACCCCAAAGGGAATTTCTTTAGATCAGAAGATCTGTGAGAGCAAAGCTCTATTGGTTAATTAAAATTAATTTAACTTAAGATTAATTTTACCTAAAGTTTTCTAACTTGGAAGAGCAAAGCTCTAAAGTTCTGGAAACGAGAGCAAAGCTCTGGAGTTCTAAACAAGAGCAAAGCTCTGGAAATCAAAATCTAGAAAATAGTGAGATTTTTTCTAAGGGCCAGAGGTCCTATTTATAAGACGCTTGCGCCCCTTGAGCTCACCCCTTGATCCAACGATCAGGAGTTTGCCACCGCTGCACTCACGTGTGCGCCACGTGAGCGCAACGGTGGGGGGCATTTGTTTCGCCCAATCAGAGCAAAGCTCTGTTGAAATTCAAAATTCAAAATTTTGAAGCAACGCTTCAAATCTCGGGCGCAACGCGCCACATGTCAGGCGCTGATACGTCAGCGCAGCGCCTAAGAAGGCGCACCCAATCAAAGCAAAGCTCTAATTAAATGAAGCAACGCTTCAGCTGCGCAAGCACTGCGCTGCGCGACACGTGTCAGCGCAGATGCGCTGGCGCAGTTGCGCTGCGCGACACGTGTCAGCGCAGATGCGCTGGCGCAGTTGCGCTGCGCGACACGTGTCAGCGCAGATGCGCAAGCGCAGTTGCGCTGCGCTGTGCGACACGTGTCACGCGCTGGGGCATCTGCGCCAAACAGAATTAAAATTCTAAGAAATCTTTTCTGTTCTTGTTAAAACAAGAAGATTTTCTTCTGCAAAGCAGAAGCCCTTGGATCAAAGATCCAACGGTGGGGAAAATTCCCCAAATCACTCAGAGAAAGATCTCTTTAACAAATTTAACTAATTTATGAGCACTATAAAAAGGACCCCAGGCCACAATTCAAAGGCATCAACATCTTTCTAAAAAAAAGAAAAAGAGAAGAGAACTCTTGAGAACTCCTCAAGAACAATAGAAGGTAAAAACCTTTGAAAGAAGAGAAAATTCTCTTATGAACAGATCAGTGATCTAAAAACAAGATCATTGATCTTTAAACATAACTAAATAAAATGAATAAATAAAAATAAAAATAGTGCTTTGCACTTTTTCATGAACCTTTGGTTCTTTAAGATAAGAAAAAAACTTATCTTTTCCTTTGATCTAAATTAGATCAAGAAATCTAACAGTGCTTTGCACTTCTGTTCTTGAATCTAAAAGATTCTCAAATTAATAGTGCTTTGCACTTATAAATCTGCACTGTTGCGCTCTTGGGCTGGCGCAAGCCACCAGAGAGCGCCACGTGTCAGCGCCTGAACCATTTACGCTATGCGTTTTTTGAATAGAGCTTCGCTCTTTGAAATTGGCGCAAGCCACCAGAGCGCGCCACGTGTCAGCAGCGCAGGCGCAGCGCATTAGCGCAGCGCACTGCGCTTGCACAACACGTGTCAACACTACAAGCGCTTGCGCTCTCTGATTGGCGCAAAGCGCCTGACAAATGCAAGGCATTTCTTAAAGGGCCAGGCCCAAATCAAAAAAAACCTAGCAGGCCAAAATAAATTGCAAAGCAATAAAAAGGGGGCAGAGCCCAAGTGAAATTGATGCTCTGCATCTTTTATGGGCAGAGCCCAAACAAAAAAATAGAAGTAATGCAATGCATTATTTAAGTGTGGGCAAAGCCCTAGCACAGGTCTAATAGACCAAAAATAAATAAGGGTGTTGAACATTTTCAACTGGACTTAGCCCAATTTTGGCCGTAAGTCCTCAAATTAAATTGATTGAGCACAGCTGTTCTCTTAAATTAATTTATATCCGGTTCGAGGGTACATCTCCGAACTCCTCTGACACTTATCGTTGTAATCCTTCAACGACGTCAGAGAGGTGACGGGACCCGACGACCACATATCAATACGGACTGCGGGGTCCTTAAACTCGTGGACCGAGACGTCCTTAAAACTAATATTGGACCGAGACGTCCTTAAAACTAATATTGGACCGAGACGTCCTTAAAGCTAATATTGGACCGAGACGTCCTTAAAACTAATATTGGACCGGTACGTCTTTAAACTAATGTCGGACCACCACGTCCCTAAACTGGAATATGGACCCCCACGTCCCGAAACTGGAATATGGACCACCACGTCCCTAAACTGGAATATGGACCACCACGTCCCTAAACTGGCGATAGACCACCACGTCCCTAAACTGGAACAATAGAGCCTCCAAATGCTCTTTTACCGGATCTAAACGATCCCGTTTAAGTCGATCTTAGCCCCAAACATGGCTAACGTATCCTTAAACATTCAAGTGGACTACAAAATTCCAAATCAACTCTGGTTCGAGGGTACATCTCCGAGCTCCTCTGACACCTGTCGTTGTAATCCTTCAACGACGTTAGAGAGGTGACGAGTCCCGATGGCCAGATATTAAATGGATTATCACGTTAAGTTGATCTTAGTCTCAAACAGGACTATCGTATCCTTAACGAACGTTTAAGTTGATTTTAGCCGCAACGCGACTAATGCATCCTTAAACTAAAAACACCAAACCCAAATGTAAGTAAATACGGATTTGGACTAATCCACGTCCTACGGGCGACGACATTACTCAGTCTCCGTATACAATCCACGGGCAACCACAAACAAAACAAACACACACGAAACGAAGTGAAATTCTGGAGAAGGAGAAAGTTGTTACCGCGACGCGGTAGCGTAATTAACTGCAGGGGCTTGCGCCTGCAGGAAAGAGCGTCCCCATAATCAAAAACCCCTCAAGCGAGGGGGAATCTGACGAAATCTGCTACATCGGCCGCATCCGTCTAAACCTCCGATACACGGTGCCATAAATCAACTTGGTATCTTCGGAGAGGTGGACGGATAAAACCAAATAGTATCTGCCCCGAATCTCAGCGTCAGGACATCGCAGTCTTGTGCGCCGTCTTTCGGAGGGGAACAATATCAAAATACGAATACCGTATTTGTATAAAATACGATATAAAATACGAATACCAGTATTTGTATTAAGATACAAATACCCATATTTATATCAAGACACAAATACACGTATTCATACAAATACTCATATTTGTATGAATACCGTATTCTGTCAAAATATGAATACCGAAAAGAGAGATACTAAAAGAGATATATAATACTAGGTCACATTTAATCCAAATGTGATAATTTGGCTATCTTTCAAGCCAACTAGTATTAACAAAATGTCCGATTAAAAGCACATGTACAAAAATACGTGTTTTAATCGAACCTGAGTACGTATCAAAATATGTACACTACATTGTTTTGCCTAAGTTAGGAAACCCTCTGTGTGGGACTCTAAAGACTCGACAATACACTGGCAGTGGGTTTAACTACAAGCACGTCAGCGCCACTAACTGTACGTAACGGCTACCTAAGTATTGAACGAAAGGAAGGCCGACAAGCCAACTTTTCTGTATCCCTACTGAGCCTGAAAGTGACAGTCTCTGTATAGTCCGGTTTGTTCATCTAAGAGTATCGCATATCGGGTCTAGGGGTGGATAAAGTCAGGTCTCTAACAACGCGATAAGTTATGTCAGTGTGAAGCCCATCACCCATACAGAAACTACTGATCCAAATTAGTAATTCTGGTCCACTTTGGTCAAGGATTTTTGGTGATGGCCACCCATATATAGCACGACATCTACCCCCAATACCGGGAGAGACGTATCCCTGACGATCCGCTCACTGCCTCAATGTGGCTTGGGACTGTACCCAACTAAAACCTATTTGCATGACTCAGTAGAGCCGTGGTAGGGTAGTAATCAAAGCACAGTGGGAACTCATATGAGACAAATGACGATCTCAGGCCGACAGACTAATCTGTACTCATGTCACCAGAGAACTACTACCTGTCAATAGGTAAAATATCATCTAGCATGTTCCCGGTGAGTCCGTCCAGTGTAATTCATAACCCAATGAGCACCTGTATACTATCTTTGGTGACTAATTAACACCAATGGCTGTGAGACCGGCCATCGCCCATCGTCGGAGTCAAGAAACGTATACACTAGTCTACTCTAGAATATTGATGCCCAGTCTTGATATTCCCATGACTAGGGACTGTTCCCTTATAAAAAAGGGGGGAAAAAGAAAGAGAAAAAGAATTCCCACAGCTTGGCTTCACATATTAAACACGTGAGCGCTTAAGCGTTGAAAACAAATAACTAAGGGCCAAACTGGCCTCACGTGTTAAACACGTGAGCGCTTATATGCAAAGCATATAAGTGCTGAAAACAAATAACCAAAAGGGCCAAACTGGCCTGAACACGTGAGTGCTTATATACAAAGCATATAAGCGCTGAAAATAAATAACCAAAAGGGCAAACTAGCCACACGTGAGCGCTCATATGCAAAGCATATGAGCGCTAAATATAAGCAGATTAAAACCCACATTGGGGTCACGTGTTAAACACATGGGAACATACTTTTTGAAGCACTAGTTTCAGATAGAATTAAATTCTATATAGAATTAAATTCTATATAGAATTAAATTCTATTTTGGGAAAATACTTCTCCTGATCTTTCTAAATGGGATGGCTTATCCGTGAATCTCTCAATTCCGGTAGCTCGAATAGTCTCTAATCACAGAGTTTTGGGAATGCCTGTCGGCAACAGCTCGAACAAGAAATCCAACAAAAGAACTGGGTTTTTCTTTCTCACTGACTCAAGCCTCTTCGTTCGGAGCCTTGTATTCTCTGTTAAATAGAGAGCCGTTGGATCAAAGATCTAGTGGTGATTACAAATCACATGTTAATAGAATTAAATTCTATTAGAGGAAAAGATCTCCCTGATCTTTCTAAATGAGAAAGATATTCTCTGTTAAACAGAGAGCTGTTGGATCAAGGGTCCAATGATAGAATTAAATTCTATTTTTGGGAATATATTTTCCCAGTCTTTCTGAACAAGAAAAATATGCTTTGTTAAACAGAGAGCCCTTAGATCAAAGATCCAATGGTGATTAAAAATCACCGTTTAATAGAATAAAATTATATATATAGGAAAATATTTCCCTAATCTTGTTAAAAATAAGAAAATATATTCTGTAAAACAGAAACCACTGGATCAAAGATCCAACGGTGGATAAAATTCTCCAAATAATCTTTGAGACCAATTAAATCAATTGGAATCTCTCAAATGAGAGATTTTTTCAAAACCGATCAACAGTTTGCTTTACTTATATAAAAGACCTGAGACTTCAAGTCTCATTTAGAGAGAACTCCCCATAAGGTTCTGCAAACAAAAAGTTAGAACCTGCAACAGAGAATTTAATTCTCTTCGAAAAAGAAGATCTTCCTCCTTTCAAACCCTAGGTAAAGAAAAAGAAGAGATTAAATATATCTCCTTTTCCCAGTACAAGTAAAAAACAAGAATTTAACCTTATAAAGAACCTAGTTTTTATAATAAAAAATATAAGAATTTAGTTCTCAAAGAAAAGTCGATCCTAAATCTCTAAACAGAGATCATGGTGATCATTAATGGCTAAAAACGCAATTAACAAAGAATAAATCTCTAAAAGAAAAGACTCAGCGTCTCACATGCTTCCCACATGAGTGCCTAACAAAGAAAGGAGCTCAGCGCCTCACGTGCTTCCCACGTGAGAGCTCAAGAATATAAACTCAGTGCCTCACATACTTCCCACGTGAGCGTCCAGAGGTGAAGACTCAACGCCTTACGTGAAAGACACATGAGTGTTGTACAAAGTGCTTAGCACTATATCTAGTCAAAACGACTAAGTGCTTAGCATTGATTGAGCAACGCCCATGTCTGAGCGCCTCACGTGCTTCCCACGTGAGTGCCAGAGCCACAAATAAGTGCTTAGCACTTCTAAATAAATGGAGAAAGCCCAAGACCGAGCAGACCGAGCCCAAATTGGCCAAGTCTCTCTGAAGTTGCTTGCAGCTGAGCCCAAATGCTCTGTTGTTGGATCTTAACTAAATTTAATGATCCTGAAAATATTTCTAAGTTGATCTTAATCTCAAATAAGACTAACGTATCCTTAGTTAAAATAAATTGAGCCCAAATGCTCAATATTTAAGTCGATCTTTATCTTAAACAAGATTAACGGTCCTTAAATAAAATATAATATTCTTTGAACTAATGGAACATACAATCTAAGTTCAAACCCCAAATCTAAAATGTACGGATTTGGACTAATCCGCGCCCTACGGGCGACTACATAAACTAGTCTCCATATACAATCCACGAGCAACCTTAATAAACAAAATAACACACGACACGAATTGAACTATTGGAGAAAGAGAAAGTGGTTATCGCAACGCGATAACGTAATTAACTGCAGAGCCTTGCACCTGCAAGGAAGAGCGTCTCCACAATCAAAAACCCCTCACAAACGAGGGGGAATCTGATAAAATATGCTACATCGTCACATCTATCCAAACCCCCGATATACAGTGCCATAAATCAACTTGGTATCTTTGGAGAGGTGGATGGATATATCCAAATAGTATCTGCCTCCAAATTCAGGCAAGACGATTAATCCCAGTTCGTCTCTGTTTTCGGCGGTAAACAGATTCTGGCACACCCGGTAGGACCTCTTCCTCTTTCCACTCCACACTTTTTGTGTCGTGTTTCGCGAACGAAATCGTAGTTCACTGTATTCATGGTTGCCCATGAATTCTAGATACTAAAACTGAGTGTCTGGCTCCTGTGCAGAATCAATGGCTTCTCACTGCACTGCTTGTAACAACAACTCCCTCTCCACCCCAGCTGAAAGAATGATATACAGGCCTAACACGGCCTCCATCTTCTCAATGCCAGTAGGACAAGTCACACAGGACACTGCCGGGCTCTTCTTCGGGACCATGCTTCTGCCTGTGAACTTCGACGCCTCAACGCCATAAAAAGAAGCTCCCAGAAGGTCGGTCTTTGATCGGCCGACGACCGTGGCAGCTCCTATCAGCAGGCCGTCCAAATATGACGTCTCAGTCTTCAACAGGCTGAAGAAGTACTCAAAAGGGCTCGTAAAGAAGCCTGTGATTCCTGAAGGGATTGCCCTTAAACGGCTAGCCCTCCCTACACGGGGGCATGACGAAGACACCTCTAAAACCGAGGCAATTCCCACTTCACGACATGCTCGACGTCGCCACCGGCGCCGAGTGAGAGAAGCAGGGGGCAACTCTTCCTCTGGGCTCACCCCACCAGTCCCTATGGTGGAGGTCGACGCTGCTTTTCCAACTAAGAATAACTTTGACCCGCTCAGGAGGGTGCATAAGAACTCCCCGATAGCGGTACTGAAGAAATCATCTCCGCTGGCAGAAGCCCCAGTACAGAAACAGCCGGAGCATCCTTATAAATGGCTTTCCTCACAGATATATAGAGTCTGACGAAAAGTCCAAGACTCTGTGCTTGAAGAAAAATACTCTCGTCGACCCAAGAAATCTAAGGGTCGATAAGAAAAAGACTGCTCCTTCGCCATACAATGGGGGACTTCTCTTGAACAAGTGCCTGTCATAATGGCTCTTTCAGTTCCAACCTCTAATAAAAGAACGAGGACGGAGAAAACTTTACTGCCAGTGGCAAAATACAATGGCGAAAGATCTAAACGCCCCAAGTCTGGGGGCATAACCATACATACGGTCTACATGGCTAGCGACAAAGAAGAAAGACGGGCTTCAGTGAGTCAGTGACCGCATACTCGGTCAAATACAATGGCGAAAGATCTAAACGCCCCAAGTCTGGGGGCATAACCACACATACGGTCTACATGGCTAGCGACAAAGAAGAAAGACGGGCTTCAGTGAGTCAGTGACCGCATACTCGGTCACTAACAAAGGCTTAGGAGCAACAACAAAAGATCTAAGAAATGCTGTCCAAAATGGCAGCGCTCACCGGACCAAAAGAAAGTCCGGACAAAGAAGCCGAACAACGCCAGGAGTAAGAGTCCGATACAGAGTTCTTACGACGAATGCTGGAGAAAAAGGACAAAGAAGCTGCAGAGCAAGCTGCAAATATAAAGCAGATGGCTCTTTTATTTCAAGACATGGTAAGAATGATGATCCAACCAAAACCACCGGCTGAAAATCCGCCGATGATTATCGAGGATGACAGAGGAGAAACATAAAATCCCCTCCGGCCTTATTAGTGGCTAAGGAGGAAACAATCTCCAAAGCGGCTCTGGATAACTACATTGCTCAGCAAATTAGAGCTCACCAGGCCAATGAAGCTACCAACTAACTCGTCAAAACCGGACGACCATATCCGGCCTGGTATGACCAAATCAAGTACCCTCGGGATATACAATCCCGAAGTTCCATGTTTACAAAGGAACGGGCAATCCCCACCAGCATGTCATACAATTCAGAGCTCTGTGTGGCAATACTGGAGGCGACGACAAACTGTTGCTTTGCAATTCATCGGAAGCTTGTCAGAGACAGCTTTTGAATGGTACTCAGAGCTCCCAAATGACTCCGTGAAAACCTTCTCTGAATGGAGCTGCTGTTCACGCAACGGTTCGCCAGCGTGAGTGAGCGCACTCCGATTACGGTACTGATAAATGCCAGGATAAAGCCGGGAGAAACGTGGGTCCAATACGCGATCCGGTGGTGGAACCTGTGGTCTAAGTGCGAATAGCGCATTGAAAAGTCTCCAGCTATGGGCATGTTCATCGGGACCCTTGATACTCAATCAACCGTGTCCCAGTTCATGACTTTCTTCAAACCTACAACCTTTCAGGCGTTGATAAACAAGTTGGCTCAAATGGATCAGATGGGCCATGGACCTTTCTCCTCAAATAAGGACCCTCGAAATAACAAGGGTAAAGGAAAAGCGGTCTTCGTTGCCAATATGCAACAACAACCGAGTGATCCAAAACCGGTTGCTCGCTAAAAAAACGCACATACACGCCTGTCCTTGGAAGAAAGGCCGGGATGTACGTACTCATTTCTTCGTGATAAAACGAGGAGGTTGTTTGAGGTGGTAATGCGAAATAACCTCATTAAATTGCCAGACCCACGGCGCCTAGCATAACCCGGCGACGTCAATAACCTCAACTACTGCTCCTATCATAGGATAGTGAGCCACCCAATTGAAGATTGCTACATCTTAAAAAATTGGGTCGAAGACCAGTATCAGCAGGGGAAGTTCGCACTGTCTGATAACTGGAGGGTAAATCCGCCCCAAAAGCACGCTCCTAAAAAGGTGGACGCGCAGGGGGCATCATGCTCACTCGTGGAAGAAGCTCCATGGGAAGTAGTTCATTCAGTGAAAACTAAAAGAATTCTGAAGGACCTACATGCATGCCTGGCGATCTAGTGGAAGAGCCCGCTTGAACCTGAAATTATTAAAGGGATGCTGAAACCACGTCCCACAACGAAAGTTGTTGACAAAGGGAAAAGCCCCTAAGTTAAGACGTCAAAGTCTTCTAAGAACAAGAAGAAAACCAAGAAACCCGTGCAGCCTGCCGAGTATGACGCCAAGCGCACAGATCTTCATAAATACATAGATGCTTTGGAAAAATATAACTAGAAGGCGCGGACATCGGTCACGCTCGAAGAATTCCTCAAGCATGTTCTTGAGGAGGGAGACAGTGACAATAATGAGGAAAACGACTCATCAGAAGAAACGGAAGACCGCGTAGCAAGTTGCTACATAGTCTCTCACTCATCGTTATATGATGAAGGAGCTCTCCTGGCGTCAGAAAGTGACGTAGAAGATTTGGGGGCAGAATCGGCGCCGAAATTCCCGAAGCTGCCAGAAGAAGACCCAATTGAAAAGCTACTAAACGAAGCTTTTCAAAAGAGCAAAGATGACCGATAACTTGAAACGGTCATATACGAAAAGGCCAAGCATCAGCATTTAGATAAAGAAGCTGTGGAAAGTACGGGTCATAAAGTTCTCCCAATGCCTGCGATAAATAAGAGTAGAACTAAAGCTGAGAAGCGGTTCGCCAAACCCCTGTCCATGGGGATGAAACTTCCACCCTCCTGATGTACACTCCCGGAGTCCCATACTTCAAAAATAGTGAATCACATCCAAAATACTACCTATATCATCGAAGGGTCGCCCACTCCATCGAGGAATGCGGCGCCTTCAAGAAGTGGTGGTAAGGATATGTTGCCGACAGAAAACACTTCAAGAAGGAGAAGCACGAAGCTCGCGCTCGTCGACATGAAAGTGGTGAGACGAACACGCATGAAGAAACGACTGGCAACTGTCATACAGTTGGTACCAGTTCGGAAGAGGAAAAACATCAAGTTCTCACCTTCGGGAGCGATTCCGATGATGAAATACCTCTCGACTCTCTCTTTGAAGACTCCGCCTTGGGAAAAGAAGAAGAGGAGAAGAATTACGAAAACATTCAACTGTGTAACCGTACGCTACCTAAGAAGAACTTCGGACCTGCAAACAAAGGTTCGAACAAAAAAAGACAAAAGGAAAGGGAAGATACCCGAGAAAACCGCTCTTGATGAAGAAGCAGTCAAAGAAGCAGTCAAAGTGCTAATTGTAAAGGACCTACCTAAGAAAAACAAGGTGGATTGCAACGTCCTAGCACATCAGAGGAAAATACTCTCGCAGCTAAGCTTTTCTCGCAGAAGAAAAGATAAAAGATGAGCTGGCAGAGGTCCACACGGCTGATATTACATGCAGCGATGAAGATCTTGTTGGCTATAGTGCTTTCAAGTCAATTATTGGATCGCAGGCACATGATTGCAATGATTGAGGGAAGACCTATACCAGTAGACCATTCTTACTCGAGATGATAGTATGCTATCTGGTTTGTCTTTATCATCGTGTACATGCTTTAGGTGACTTTACATATCACTATTACATGTTGATAGAGCCCTTAGGATTCATGCTTGACTACCAGCAGTATGATCGCAATCATATACGTTGTAGTTGGGTGGTCTATAAGCACATCCTTAAAATGTCCCTAGTCGTGGGAGTTTCGAGACCGGGCATCGATACTCCAAGAGTAGACTAGTGTATACCGATCGAGACCCCAACGAGGGGCGGTGGCTGGTCTCACAAGCCATTGGTGTTAGTTTGTTCACCTAAGATGTATACAGATGCTCATTGGGTTATGAGTACACCGGACGGACTCGCCGGGAACATGCTAGTTGGTATTATACCTATTGTCTGATATCAGTCCCCAGGTGACATGTGTACAGGTTAGTTTATCGACCTGAGATCGTCATTTATCTCGTGTGAGTTCCCACTGTGCTTTGATTACTACCCTACCACGGCTCAAATGAGTCGTGCAAACAGGTTTTAGTTGGATACAATCCCGAGCCACATGGAGGCAGTGAGCGGATCGTCAGGGGATTCGTCTCTCCGGTATTGGGGGTTGATGTCGCGGAGTGCACGGGTGGCCATCACTAGAAATCCTTGTCCAAGGTAGTAGAGAATTACTGATCTAGGATCGGTAGTTTCTCAGGTGGTGATAGGTTTCATACCGACACTAAATGTCGCGTTATTAGGAGTCTGACTTTATCCACCCCCTAGATTCGATATACGATACTCATAGACGGACGGACCGGACTGTACGGATATTGTCACTGTCAGGCTCAGTAGGGTTTCAGGATGAGTTTGCTCGTCGGCCTCCCTTTCGCTCAATACCTGAGTAGCCGTTACGTACAGATAGTGCCGCTGATGTGCTTGTGGTTAAACTCACTGCCAGCGTATTGACGAGTCTATAGAGTCCCACAAAAAGGGTTTCCCTACTTCGGGCGAAACGATGTAGAGGCCGTATGGTTTTATGGCACGGTTCGATCACATACGTGTACTTGTGCACGGATGGTGTTCGGACGGATAATACTAGTGGGCTTTGGTTTAAGCCGGATCCTAGTATTATATTTGTTGGATTATTTTCGTCTCTTAGTATTCGTATTCTTCGGAATACGGATGCGGGTATGTATATACGGTTGAGGGGTATTCTTGTAATTTATTACAAGATTACTTTTAGAAGATTACACCTCATCATGGTTTAGACCTTTTTGGATCAAAAGGTTATTGAGGTGTAGGATGAGGTGTTTATTGCATTTTTATGGCATGGCTAATTGTGACCCATGGTTACTATTCTAGCATGCTTAGGGTTTTTGTTTGTTGTGAGATTATGTTGACTTGAGATATTTTTTGTTGATTAAGATATTTTAGAGACATGGACATTTATGTGATGGCTCCATTATTTCTTATCACACTCACACAACAAACAAAACACAAGCCATTATTCATTTCTTTTTCTCTCTCTTGAGTTGCTCTCAACACCTCATTCTCATGGCATCTTCTTCTTCCTCTAGCTCCACCCAAACCCTCTCATGAGTTGAGAATCCTTGGGTGTCTTGAGACAAATTAATCCTTCATCACCCTCTACTTCATCTTCGGTATCTAGAGTAGCAATCTAGATGCCCTAGTATCCTCGGATATGAGGTTGGAGCTCGTTGTATAGACTCTCGGGTGGATCATCTTCGATGGAGGGAGACCGGAGATCAAGCTTGATCAAGGAAGCCCCTAGGAGCTTGGGATGATGGTTGAAAACTGAAGGACACGGATCTATTCGGTATAACCATTCTAACTACTTTGCGTATTTTGTTATCTAGGGCTTATGGGTAGATCCGGGTAATTGGTTGTGGTAGCGCCAAATTTTATAAATTTTTGTTTCGTATTTGGTCACGGATTAATGGCCGGGGCACTTGCATAACCCAACATGGTATCAGAGCCACTCCATAAGCCTTAGTTAACTCATTGCGACATTAGAAATCCACCGTTTTTGTCGTGCAAAAACTGTCGACAAAAACAGTTTCGAAAACTGAAAGTTTGAGATGTTTACACACCCCGCGGGCTCACGGTTTGAACTGAGAAGCCGCGGGGTGGTGTATGGGCACCCCAGGGAACACCCGGGGGGGACTGAATGGCTGGGCCCACTCCCCAAGACAACCACAAGGTGGTCTTGGCAGTGGGGACCCGAGACTGCCCTACTTTAGGCAGTTTTGGGTCTGCCTCACCCCCTGGCCACCTCGTGGTGGCCTCGGGGCTGGGGTACCCCTTCTAGGCCCCCCGACTCGAAGTTAATTTCCCGCTCTAAGTCCCTGTGAAGGTTCGGGCGCGTTTCATTTTGATTCGGACTTTCGAATTGGCTTTAAACGGTTGGTTTTTGGAACTTTAGCTCACTGTTTTTTCATGGTTTTGGAAATTGGTTTAGTTTGCTAATTGAATGCGGAATTCTAATGTCGTATTTTTTAGTACATACATTAGTATCTGCGACCGTGAATGTTATTAGAGCGGTACAACTCGTCTAACTGCTATATTCTCTTTTAGACGGGTTTGCGAACGTGACATTCGCGTTGATGTTCTGTGTTGTGCTGTGGTTGTGGCGGGATCGTCGTGGTGGATAGCTTGGGTGTAATGGTAGTATAATTTAGTTTCATTTATACATTTGATATTGCAGGGTGAGCGTCTGACATGTGGACTGCCGTCACTGCCCGTTTGTATATTATTTATTTGGGGCACGACCGGGTTGAGGTCGATGTCACACTTGTACTTATTTTCTTTTCTGTACTAGGATTACCCCGCAGTGGAGTGCACGAATAGCCAGGTTCTGAAGGGCAACGGGCCCGCATCTCATGGCTTTGAGACGGATGAGGCCTCACTCTAGAATTGGTGGGCTATTTACCGCACTCGTAGGGGGTACAGGTTGACCCAAGGAGGGGTCCTCAAGTTACCGGATTCCGTGAAGTGCCGGGTGACCCATTCACTTTGATGAAGGGGGTTACCTTACTTTTGGTTTTGGCGGGTAACTTGCCGCACTCGTAGGGGTATAGGTTTTCATTGCACAGGCTATCTACACGACCAGGGGAATGTCGGGTTTCACTTGCGGCTCAAAGGAAACCCGGGGCTCCCAAATTATCCGTTTGTTCTGTGATGCTTGGCTGTGATTCTGAGATGTTGCTTTATATCATTCCTGAGACGATTGTTATATATATTTATATATATACTAGTAGATGTTGTATATGTTTTGCACCCGCACTAGTCCAGTCCCCGCTCCGTCGTTAGTTAAGTAACCTAACGGGTGATGACGGGACCCAGTGGCGAATGCGGATGGCATACACGTACATTTTATTTTTCGTTCCTTTTTCTGTGGTATGATATGTTAATTGATGGGACCGCGTTGATTCTGATCAATGCAAGGAAAACAAACCTATTCGATGTTGTTGGAACAATTTTCAAAAGCTGTTATTACAAAGGCGTTTTCTTTTATTTTGCACAGCGATATTCGGTTATGAATATCCAGCACCTCACTCGACGAGGCAAGAGCCGAGATCCCTTCATCGGGAGTGACCTCTTGGGCAGAAGTTTGCGTCAGGGTAATAACTTCACTATAGTCGATTACCTTTTGCTTTGCATCGTGATATTCAGTTTGGAATATCCTACACCTCATTCGACGAGGAAAGAGCCGAGATCCCTTCACTGAGAATGACGTCTTTAGCAAAAGTTTTCGCCACTATATATTTGTAAAGATATCCGGTTCCTTCAACGATATCAAGTTCATTACGTTAAAGGTTTTTCGCCAAAAACCATTTGTAGCCCTCCGTCATTTCAGACGGGTAGCACTTAGTATTCATGCTATGTTTGTTGGCCTTAGTCAAGACATAGTGTATGGTAGCTATTTGTTACTTTTCTGTTGCATAGATAGATGCGTTGGTTTGGGACAGTCGTACAACCTTGTTGGCCTTAGTCAAGGGCGAGTATGGGTGGGTTCAAATTAACCTGGACAATGACGGGTATAACTTGACATGTGACTTATGATTTGTTTGCAGGTCATAAGAGCATGGGGTAAAAATCACATCGGGAGTTTCTAAAGAAACTGAAATTTTCCAAGCATGCACATACCTTCTGGAGTGTGATAACTTGAGTGGATTCTATCAAGTTATCATGCAATAATAGTTGGGTCCCGATTCCCACTGATGAGTTGGTTTACTCCTCGGGTAATTTTAGATGATCCCGACTAATTCTCTTTTGGGTTTGGGGAGAACTCAAGGAAACAGTGGGAGCCATCCGGATTAAATAAATTGATTAACCATTTTGATCTAGGTTAGAGTGCACGCTGAGTGTTTCTTTTCTCTCTTTCTTTGGCAGCGACCATGGTCCGACCCTAGACTAAAACTCATGAACCAAGTTAACCAAACCTTCTTAAAACACACTGGATTTTGGATTGTCAGAGTTGCATACTTCATTGCCTCTCCTACGTTTACCCTTTGCTTTTCTCCGGAACATTCCGTATCACTACGAAGATCCACAGTTACCGGATATGACCATCGTATAGTTACATACGAACTCGAAGAAACTTGTTTCAGATTCGAGAATGGTTTCCGGTTCTGGAGAAATTGAAGAGGACTATTCAGTTGTCTTTTCCTTTTACCTTCTCTCAGGTTATGAGGGCTCCTAGGATTAGGAGAGGGTACACCTATTGCGCTTATTGGATAGTCTTCTTCCAAACCTTAGGCTGGTGCCGAAGGATGGGGAAGGAAGAAAACCAATTAGCCTAAGTATGGTGTACAGAAGGTAATAAGCAAAGACAAATAAAGAGATTAAAAAGAGGGAAAAGTAAAATACGACTGCTATCATTCATGACGAAACCACATATATCATCGCCACTCCTACTTCACCTTTGAATTTCTCCAGAACACCCGGTATCATTACGAAGATCCACGGTTATTGGATAATCCATCATACTCGAAGGAACTTGTTCCAGTTCGAGGATGGATTCTGGTTCAGGAGAAATAGAACAAGGATTATTCTGCTGTCTTTTATCATTACCTTCTCTCAGGTTGCGAGGGCTCCTAGGATTAGCAGAGTACATCTATTATACTTATTGGATAGTCTTCTTCCAAACCATAGGCTGGTGTCGAACGGTAGGGAAGTAAGAAAACCATTTAGCCTAAGGGAGGTGTACAGAAGGTAATGAGTAAAGACAAATAAAGAGATTTGGAGAGATGACAAGGAAATATACGGTTATAGTCATAAATCTGGATAATGGAACATGCATTACTAGGAATACCTGGATACCTTTTCGAAACATTTTCATGTTTCAGTTTCACTGTGAGTTGTTAATTGAAAACTGATTTCCCAATTAGATTCTTACTCCAGGGTATGTATTTACCATGTTTGATTCTTACATCTGTATGGTATTACAGATGATGAGTGCGAGTAAGATATTGGGAATTAAGTGATTATATCCTCATTATATCGGAATTCGTTGTAATTGGTTATATTTGAGGAAATCACCAGGGTTTTTGCAGGACGGCAAATATTTGGTTTTGAATATCCGTAGTTATGCACCGGTTTCAAACTGATATATCTGTACGTTTATTTTATAAACTGAGATATAATTTTTTGAAATTATGTCTATGACATTTACCTATATCAGTTGATGGTTAGGTAAGAAGTATTCAACAACAGTGTAATTCTTCTTAACCATAGTACAATTTTCAACCTACGTGTAACAACCTAGTTCATTTATACCAATTCCAGTTCTAGTATTTTTCTTATTGGTAGTATTTCTTGATTTATCGTGATTTGGGTGCGAATGGTATTTTACTTTTTACATTGCATTCGACCCGACCAGCTTGCTTGAACCTGTTTGATTCATATTTATGAATTACCTTGACTTGTTACATAGACATGTGCATTTCATGTATACTGCATACTGGCATTTCATCTGGCATCGCATATTTTACCATATAACATTTTAAGTCACAAAAAATATTTTAAAATTACATAACATGGCTTGCATGATACCCCTAACCCCGTGGTAACATCCGCGCATCTTGTTCTCGTCCCGTTCAGTGAAACAGACGTGTTTGGATGGCTACGCGCACGTACGTGCATCCGTTCCTGGGGATATGCATTTTCGTTACCTGAGCATTCATTTTGAATTTTGGAAGTCGCATATATTTTTCGTATTTTAAATCTGAAATTTTAGACCCGACCCGGACGCGTTTTGAAATATTTTTGTATCCCGCCAAAATTCAATTTATTTAA
The DNA here is from genome assembly GCA_030015575.1 of Agapanthus africanus. Taxonomy (NCBI): domain Eukaryota; kingdom Viridiplantae; phylum Streptophyta; class Magnoliopsida; order Asparagales; family Amaryllidaceae; genus Agapanthus; species Agapanthus africanus. The sequence goes on from JASDDO010000024.1 coordinate 84,719,915, forward strand.
ATTTTAAAATTTAGTTCAAATATTTCTAATAGTTCATAAGTTTTCTTTTAACAACTAAAAATCTTTTTAAATTTTAAAAAAATCCTAATTCCTAACTAAACCCAGCACATCCCCAGCTCTCTCTCGACTGAATCGTGGCCCCCACCCCCTCTCTCTTTCTCTCTCTCTATCTCACCCGCAGATCTCATTTTCTCTCTCCCCCATATACTTCCAACTTTATTTCTCCCCACTATTCATTTCTCTCTCTCCTCTTGTTTTCTCTATCTCTCTCCTCTCTCTCTCTCAGATTCTCTCTCTCTCCTCTCTTTCTTTATCTCTCTCTCCCCCTATATATATTAAATCCCTTATACTCTCTCCTCATTTCTTTTTCAAACGCGAGACCCACGAGACCCACCAACCCTAGCCGTCGCCCCTCGCCTGCCTCGCCGTAGACGACCGTACCCCATCACCTTCATCACCTCGTCGCCGCCACCTTAACCTCTCCTCGTCCTCACCTCCATTCTCCCTCTCTCCTTCTCCAAACCCAGAACCCGAGCACCCCCTGCACACGCTACACTGCCGGCGTATATTGCCGCAGTCGATCTCGTCGTCGCCCCCTCATTCCCAGATCACAGTAAACCACAGTGAGCAACTCCCTTCCTTCTCTCCCCCCTTCTTTCCTCCTTCTTTCTTTTCTTTCCTTTCTTTCTGTCTTTAAAGAAAAATGGTTCTCTGTTTGTTTAGTTCGCCGGAGCCGGACGTGATGTCGACGATCCTGACGATCCAGACGTCGTACCTGACTTGTGTGATCACCTTTGTGCGTTATTTGGAACCGTTCCGTGTACCGTGCGCGCGTCGCGACTTTTCACCGACGTGAGGCGTTCCATACACATCCGTTTCTTGATCCATCGAGACAAGTTAATCTTGCTACATGCTATATAACTCATTATATATTTATTTAATTAAATATTATACCTGTAGTTTAAATCTAGTACCCCATGTTTAGTTTTATAACATGTCGATGTTCCGTTTGCACCCGTTTATATCATTTTAAATCTAGATCATGAAAACCAATTCCAGTTCTAGTATTTTTCTTATTGGTAGTATTTCTTGATTTATCATGATTTGGGTGCGAATGGTATTTTACTTTTTACTTTGCATTCGACCCGACCCGCTTGCTTGAACCTGTTTGATTCATATTTATGAATTACCTTGACTTGTTACATAGACACGTGCATTTCATGTATACTGCATACTGGCATTTCATCTGTCATCGCATATTTTACCATATAACATTTTAAGTCACAGAAAATATTTTAAAATTACATAACATGGCTTGCATGATACCCCTAACCCCGTGGTAGCATCCGCGCATCTTGTTCTCATCCCATTCAGTGAAACAGACGTGTTTGGATGGCTACGCGCACGTACGTGCATCCGTTCCTGGGGGTATGCATTTTCGTTACCTGAGCATTCATTTTGAATTTTGGAAGTCGCATATATTTTTCGTATTTTAAATTTGAAATTTTAGACCCGACCTGGGCGCGTTTTGAAATATTTTTGTATCCCGCCAAAATTTAATTTATTTAAATTTTAAAATTTAGTTCAAATATTTCTAACAGTTCATAAGTTTTCTTTTAACAAACTAAAAATCTTTTTAAATTTTAAAAAAATCCTAATTCCTAACTAAACCCAGCACATCCCCAGCTCTCTCTCAACTGACTCGTGGCCCCCACTCCCTCTCTCTTTCTTTCTTTCTCTCTTTCTCTCTCTCTATCTCACCCGCAGATCTCATTTTCTCTCTCCCCCACATACTTCCAACTTTATTTCTCCTCACTATTCATTTCTCTCTCTCTCTCCTCTCGTTTTCTCTATTTCTCTCCTCTCTCTCTCTCAGATTCTCTCTCTCTCCTCTCTTTTTTTATCTTTTTCTCTCCCTCTATATATTAAATCCCTCATCCTCTCTCCTCATTTCTTTTTCAAACGCGAGACCCGCGAGACCCACCAACCCTAGCCGTCGCCCCTCGCCTGCCTCGCCGTCGACGACCGTACCCCATCACCTTCATCACCTCGTCGCCGCCACCTCATCCTCTCCTCGTCCTCACCTCCATTCTCTCTCTCTCCTTCTCCAAACCCAGAATCCGAGCACCCCCTGCACACACTACACCGCCGGCGTAGATCGCCGCAGTCGATCTCGTCGTCGGCCCCTCGTTCCCAGATCACAGTACACCACAGTGAGCAACTCCCTTCCTTCTCTCTCCCCTTCTTTCCTCCTTCTTTCTTTTCCTTCCTTTCTTTCTGTCTTTAAAGAAAAATGGTTCTCTGTTTTTTTAGTTCGCCGGAGCCGGACGTGACGTCGACGATCCCGACGATCACCTGACTTGTGTGATCACCTTTGTGCGTTGTTTGGAACCGTTCCGTGTACCGTGCGCGCGTCGCGACTTTTCACCGACGTGAGGCGTTCCGTACACATCCGTTTCTTGATATATCGAGACAAGTTAATCTTGCTACATGCTATATAACTCATTATATATTTATTTAATTAAATATTATACCTGTAGTTTAAATCTAGTACCCCATGTTTAGTTTTATAACATGTCGATGTTCCGTTTGCACCCGTTTATATCATTTTAAATCTAGATCATGAAAACTAATCTTGTTACATACTAGATTTTATTATACTGCATCCATATCAATATTTATATCACATATTGCTTAGTTGTACACCCCACATTACCATTTTATAGTTTTATAACTTTTCGGATACCCGTTTGCATCCATCTCATTTAGAATATATATAACTGCATCCATAGATCATAGTAATACATAATAATGTGAAATTAACACTCCATATTTAATAAAGTGCATCCTAATTAGTATTGGAACTATAATTGTAATCCTAATCGATAACTGTGCATCCATATCTTTGAATTTATATCTATTTGCATACCACATCACATTATTCCATTTTATTGTTATATTGGTATCCCATACTTGTTTTCGTGTACCCATGCTTATTACAATTTGATTATGAGCACCCACTCGACACTTGTGCACTACCTGACATGACCTGATACACTACTACTTGACATGACTTGATACCTGTGCACTACTTGACATGACTTGATACCTGTGCACTACCTGGCATGACCTGATGTACCACATCTTGACACATTACCTGATCTTGTTACTAATGCCGACAATCTTGACCTGTTGTCTCTACGGACATATCCTGTTGTCTATACAGACAAACCCGTACCTGCTTGATCCTGTGTTGGCATTAGCTCCAGATTTATCAATACCTGACTTGAACACATAACTTGGGGGTACGGGGAAATCAGTGATGAAACCTGACTTGTAACTCGACAGTTCGATGCCTTTACTGATCAGTCTTACGGGCTAGGCCAGCCCCGGGATGCTGCTGCTGACATCATTCATCGTTACATACTACCTTATACTGCCTAGCGGCACGTCTCGGATTCAGCCCGAGAATCTTGACCGTGGTCCCTGGCATGCACGGGATACTATTGAGTTACATCGATGATTCATCAAATTGATTTCAAGACTTGAGAGTAGTTAACCCAGTAAACCAGTCTAGATTACTCACCGCACATCACCTATGCCTTACCCTTCACTGTCCTTATTTATGTTACTGTTATACCTGTTTTACCGTTCATACTCATACCCGCATGTCTTGCTACCCCCTGTTTATATTATTGCTTGATATTATGACGCAGTGACGTCTGGGTTTTGCATGGCCCAGATTCTTTACCTTTGCTGCAGGCCGAGCATGAGTATTTCAGTCAGCATGCCGAGCAGTGAGGACCTGTTAGTACTTTGGTTTTATTTATGCATTTTCATTCCTGATGTGAGCCCGTATTATGGGACGTACATTCCAGTTTATTCTTGTATTGGATCTTTTGCTTCCGCATTATTTTATTCTTGACTCGTTATTCTGGCTCATGGACATGTATTAGATAGTTATTATTATTGTTCTTGATATCTCTACAGCCGTAATGTGACTGTGGAGGGATATTTCCTATCCACAGGTAGCATGGTTGGCTCTGTCACGTGTCTATCTTAGCATACTCTGGGAAGCGGGGCGTGACACTACGACGCACAAGATTTGAGTTATTGAACTCAGGGGGCTTATACAAAGTATTGTATGCTGTCCAGTGTCCATTAGGACAGAGGGGTTGATGCTCGTGCTATGTTCTGTTTACTTGTGACTTCTCCAGTTTTAGACAAGTATTTCGTAGAAATACAAGGTCCAAGTTTTGAGAAGTTATAGGTACAAGAATAAAGTAGAGAACCATGTGTTTCAAGTATCGGGATTCTTCAAGGTGATCGAAAATGTAGATACTTGTGTTTGGTATTCCGTTGATAGTAATGGTTTTGAGAACTTCCTTCTCTTTCAGGTTACTTATATCTGGATGCACTCCTAGTTGAGTAATACTGATCGGCCTCTCTCCATTTAGTTGACATGCGCTGGAGACAACTGTATGATTTGAATCTGGTTCCAATTAAATTAGTGCCTCTGTTTCTATATTGTATATAGAATGGTTCATATCTTAACGATATGAAGGTATATAGAGTTGTCCGGCTTATGCTTAAAACCAGACTTTAGACATACTCAAGGCACGTTTCAGTAATGGCAGTTTGTGGGTTATCCCGGGCTATGACGAGGGATAACTTTCTACCATCTGGAAGATCAATAGTAATATTGTTCTTGACTCGCCACAGTTTTAGCAAAATGGACTTTTTCAGAAAACAGTAGTGGGAGTATGGTAGAACTGGAAGTGATTCCAGAACCACAAACGATTACTGAAAATTTAATAGAACCTAAATATTCAATCGGGTTTGACATTCCATTAGCCACTCCGCAGATATGGTGGGTAATCTCAGGTGACCGAGAGGTACTTCGGTATCCTCAAAGACGGTGACAGGGAGGTTCTTGTTTACCCAGACTTGCCATTACTGCTGTTCTAGACTATAAGACCCGGCAGGAGGATGGGTATAGCGTCGTTCTAAACTATCTTTAGAAGTACACGTGTATTTGACTCTGCCATAGGGTTGTTATAGTTAGTGGGAGCAGCGGAAGCATATTGGACAAGTAGTTTGTGTCTATTTATAGACTAAAGCAGGCATATCGGAGATAGATCATCTATTTTTGATGTCACAGTCATAGGCTTTGACTTCATCAGAATAGGAGACAGATCTGTTAAGAAGGTAGTAGGGTGTGATATCCTGGTATTTGGATGACATGCACTTTGTAGGAAGTGAAATTCCTATACTGCGATCGGTTATACTGTGGTTGTCACATAGTGGTTTCTCCATATTGGATATGGATAATATATCAGGCATTCTGGTAACTAGATCTATGGTTTTAGATCTAGATTTGGGTAGTTTCTCAATCTGGGTACTTTGACAATGTTCTAAAGGTGTTTTAGAATGGACGGCTCCTGGCATGGTGGTGTACCTGCAGGTGATGGAGTCACCCTCTCTAAAGGTGTTTTATAGACTAAAGGGGAGATGGATGTGCATGATTGGCATATCACTTGCTTAGGCAATTGAGTCAATCATGAGATATCAAGTACCACACCAGATTTTATTTTTGCACTAGCTGCAATGTTTCCTGATTTAAAATCAGGAAAGCTTCTGGAAAAGCTTCGGAAGAGGGTCACGTGCTTACACGTGACCAGCGGCCACGTGTTAACACGAGACACCTAAAAAGCATCATCAGATCGAGTTCAGTCTCCTAGCTACGCTGAAGAAAATGGGCTTCAGAAAGAGTCACGTGCTCCCACGTGACCAGGGTCACGTGGTGACACGTGACATTTAAATGCAAGCGTCCAACACGCAAGTTCTCTGATCGAGTCAAGAAAAAGGGTTCAGAAAGAGTCACGTGCTTCCACGTGACCAGGGTCACATGTCGGCACGTGACGTTCAAGGCAGCAAGCGCGTTTCCAGAACAACCAAGGAAAGAGAGTTCAAATAAAGGGTCACGTGCTCACACGTGACCAGGGGGTCACGTGGTAGCACGTGATGTTTAAGCAGCAATCAGAAGACACAGTGCAGAAGGCTCGTTCCAAAGGGGGTCACGTGCTCACACGTGACCATGGATCACGTGGTCACACGTGACCGGCCTCCAAAGCCCATGTTGACGACAGAATTAAATTCTGAAGGAAATTCGAATCTTTCCAAAGGAAAGTAATTATTTGGGACTAATCAAATTAAAGATTCAGAGATGATTAAATATCATCTATCTATGGAAAATCTCGGCTTTGGGAAAGATTTCCCCCTTAAATCTAACCAGAATATCAAAGGAGAATCTCTGGATTTAAGATCCAATGGTGAATAAAATTCACCTAATAATCCAAAGGCCCAAAATGAATGATGGATGCAAATCAAATCTCCCAATGAAGATTCGTCAAAAACTGATTGATGCGGCTGCCTCTCCTATAAATAGGAGCCAAGGGACACAAAAAAAGATATACATGCGCAGAGAAGAAAAGGAGAAAAAGAGAAGAGTTTTGATACTTCGAAAAGACTCAGATCTTCTGCAAAAACCCTAGGTAAGAAAGGGAAGCCCTTTTGAAAGAAGCAGAATTTAATTCTCAACAGAGTTTAACTCTGATAATATAAAAGCAGAAGAGCATATTTCTTCTCTCTTTGATAGAGGATCTGCAAAGTGCACATCTCCCCTTAAGGTTGAGAATTTAATTCTCAATGGGTTGAGATCCTGCCATGCAGATCCAAAACATAGAGAAGGAGTGCAAACTCGAGAATTTAATTCTCACAGAACTATAGGAATTTAATTCCTCCAAAATAAAGTGGGGCTAGACCCTATATCATGGGAATTTAATTCCTTCAGAACAAAAAAAAGAAACAGGGTTTAACCCTAATTAAAGAACTTAGTTCTGTTGAAACAACGGGAATTTAATTCCCTTAATCATCATTTCCTCAAAAACTTTTATTAGGGTTTAACCCTATTCAGCCCTTCACATAAACGAGGAATTTAAATCCCACAGAAAATTCAGAGTTAAACTCTATTCCAGAATACAAGTCTTCAAAAGAAAGAAGGATTTAATTCCTCTGAAATTAAAAGTCTCTGGAATTTAATTCCTAAAAAAAAAAAAAAAGGAGGAGTAACAAATCCTCTGAAAAACCACATTAAGGCAGGGTCACGTGTCACCACGTGACCCCCCACAAAAGCCCTACAGAAAACCCCTTTGAGGCAGCACCCCACGTGACCCACGTGACTTTCAGCAGAAGCCTTAACACATAGGCATTTGAATGCCCATCACGTGCTGACACGTGATGCTATCAAAGACACAGTAATTTCAGCAGAACAAATGAAGGAAGGGCGCTCTCACGTGCTGCCACGTGACCCCTCTTGTCTTAGTGTTTAACACTAAATTGAAACTCTCGAAATCAGTGTTAAAATATTGTTGGGCCTTAGTGTTCAACACTAATTAAAAAGCTTTATCTGCAGTACCTTAGTGTTTAAATACTAATCTGAGATCTTCATTTGCAGTGTTCAACACTGATCCGTTTTAGTGTTTAACACTAATTTGAGAAGCCTTATTGCTGGTGTTTAACACCAATTATTTCTTAGTGTTAAACACTAACTTGTTAACCGCATGCCCAGTGTTCAACACTGATTGCTCTGTAGTGTTTAACACTAGGCTTTGGCCCAATTGGCTAAATGGATAGAGGCAAAGCCTCTCCTTCAATGGACCAGCAAGAGTCAATATTCCAGACCTGACTGGACTTAGCCCAAGCTGGCCATAAGTCCTCAATTTGTGATTAACTGGGCTAATGAGCTCATAACATAATTGATCAGTCTTGACCCAAATTGGGCCAGGGACTATTTAATCCACCCCGGTTCTAGGGTACATCTCTTCACTCCTTTGATACTTGGCATTGTAATCCCTCAATGTCTTCAAAGAGGTGACGGGTCCCGATGACCACTCATGATATGGACTGTGGGGTCCTTAAACCCATGCCTAATGCTAAACTTCCTGGTTACGTGGAAAGCGGATAACGTCACTCTTTGACCCCGTGGAAAACGTCCAGAGCGGATCCTGGTCCTCGCAGAGCATGGCAGTGAACCCATGCGAAGCATCCAGAGCGGAGCCTGGTCCTCGCCTAGCACGGCAGTGAACCCGTGTGAAGCATCCAGAGCACATACCGGACTGTGGAGTCCTTAAACCCATGGACTATGACGTCCTTAACCTTGACCGAGATGTCTTAAAACTACCCATGGACCGCAATGTCCTTAAACTACCCATGGACCGCAATGTCCTTAAACTACCCATGGACCGCAATGTCCCTAAACTACCCATGGACCGCAACGTCCTTAAAACTACCCACGGACCGCAACGTCCCTAAACTAGAACAATTGAGCCCTCCATATGCTCTTTTGTCGGATCTAAACGGTCCCGTTTAAGTTGATCTTAGCCTCCAAAAATGGCTAACGCGTCCTTAAACCTTCAAACAGATTGGACTACGAATCCCCTAAATTAACTCCGGCTTGAGGGTACATCTCTGAACTCCTCTGACATCCGTCGTTGTAATCTTTCAACGTCGTCAGAGAGGTGATGGGTCCCGACGGCCATACATACGGTGGACCACTACGTCCCTAAACTGGAACAATAGAGCCCAAATGCTCTTTTGTCGGATCTAAACGATCCCGTTAAGTTGATCTTAGTCTCAAACTGGACTAACGTATCCTTAACAAACGTTTAAGTTGATCTTAGCCTCAAATATGGCTAACGTGTCCTTAAACCAAACCCCCAAACCCAAATTTAAGATAATGCGGATTTGGACTAGTCCACGCCCTACGGGTGACGACATAACTCAGTCTCCGTAAACAATCCACGGGCAATAAAACAAACACCCACGACACGAAGTGACCATCTGGAGAAGGAGAAAGTTGTTACCGCAACGCGGTAGCGTAATTAACTGCAGGGGCTTGCGCCTGCAGGGAAGAGCGTCCCCACAATCAAAAAAACCCCTCAAATGAGGGGGAATCTGACGAAGTCTGCTACATCGGACGCATCCGTCTAAACCTTCGACACATGGTGCCATAAATCAACTTGGCATCTTCGGAGGGGTGGACGGATAGCACCAATTAGCATCTGCCCCGAACGCCAGGCATTCGGACGTCCCGACGTCCCGGCCGCCGTTCGGAGGGGAACAGATTCTGGCACGCCCGGTGGGACCTTTTCCTCTTTCCACTCCACACTTCGTGTGTCGTGATTCGCGAACCAATCGCGGTTCGCTAATAGTTGCCCTTGGGTCTCAAGGTACTGAGAATTGGCATCTTGCTTATTGCAGAAAGCAAAGGATCGATGGCTTTTATCCCTGCGAAATCCTCCAACTGCTTAGACGGCAACTGCAGCCGACGCTCTGCCTCGCCAGGAGGTGTAGCCTATGGACCCCAAGCTGCTTCACTGTTCACAATGCCGGTGGAACAGGTCACCCGCGCCACTACAGGATTGTTTTTTGGGACTATGATCCCGCCGACAAACTTTACCGCTCCAGTGCTGGCGAAGGAAACTCTCAAGAAGTCGGTCTTTGATCGTCTTACCCCTACCGCGGCTCCTCTCAACGAGTCGCCCAACGTCAACGCCTCGGTCTTCTCTAGACTGGGCCAGGAATCATGCGAGCTCATTACGGGGCCTACAATCTCAAAGAAGGCTGCTTCTAAGAAAGTGACCGCTCCCACCCCCGAAATCGCCAAGGCAACCTCTCCAGCCAAAAAGTCAGTCTTTACAAGATTGACGGCTCCGGCCTTTGCTCCCGCTTCCCAGAGGACATCGGTCTTTGACAGGCTAACACCGACAACGACCCCCCACCTACACAGGGGGCAAGACGAAACCATTCTTACCGCTGACCCTACACCGTCCGCTCGACACTCTCGACGTCGCCATTGGCGCCGGGTGAGGAAGACTGGGGGCAACTCCCCCTCCGGATTGACCCCACCATCCCCAGTGGTCGAAGTTAATGCCGCTGTTCCGACCGGGAACAGCTTTGAAATGCTAAATAAGGTGCGAAGGAATTCCCCTACGGCAGTACTGAAGAAGTCTCCTCCCTTACTAAAAAAGGTTGTCCAAACAAAACCCGAACAGCCCCGATCTCCTCAACGGCTGTCTTCCAAAATCTATAAGGTTTGGCGGCGGGCCCGGGATTCAATCATCGATCCAAACTTCTCTCGCCAGCACAAAAAGCCGAAAATCCAACCTGAAGCTGGTCACCAGGCTAAACCCCAAAAGGCTGTTGATCAACTGACTCATAAAAGGAGGAGGCCAGAGAGGACCCCACAGCATGCAACGACGGCTAAAAACACTAGGCCTAGACGCCCTAAGTCTGGGGGCATGATGGTCCACACTGTATACATGGCCTCTGGAAAGGAGGAGAGCCGCACTTCTACAGGCCATCGACCACTAACCCGATCCGTAACGAAATCCCAGGAGCAGCAACAGAAGCTCCAAGAAATGATGAATGCTATGGCCGCGCTCACCGGGCCAAAGGAAAACCCAGAAGCATCCTCAGACGCACGCCGGGAGGAAGAAACCGACGCTGAATTCCTTCGCCGGACACTGGAGAAAAGGGACAAAGAGGCGGCCGAACAAGCGGCCAACATACAACGGATGGGCCTTCTCTTTCAAGACGTGATAGGAATGATGATCCAGCAGGACCTACCCGCCGAAGATCCTCCGATTGTTCTTGAAGACGACCGAGGAGAGACGTCAAATCCACCACCAGCCCTCTCAACGGCCAAGGAAGAGACGATCTCTAAGGCTGACTTGGCTGACTACATAGCCCAGCAAATCCGAGTTCATCACGCAACTGAGGCAGCTGGTCAAACCGTGAAAACCGGGCGGCCGTATCCGAGCTGGTACGACCAAATCAAATACCCACAAGGTTATACGATACCGAAATTCCACGTGTATAAGGGGACCGGCAATCCCCATCAACATGTCGCCCAGTTTCGGGCCCTATGCGGTAACACCGGCGGTGACGATAAATTGTTGCTTCGCCAATTCGTGGGCAGCTTGTCAGAAACAGCGTTCGAATGGTATTCAGAACTCCCGAATGATTCCATCAAAACGTTCGCTGAAATGGAGTTGCTATTCACTCAGCGATTTGCAAGTGCCAGCGAACGCACTCCAATAACTGCACTTATTAACGCCAGGGTAAAACCGAGTGAAACCTGGGTCCAGTACGCTATACGCTGGCGGAACTTGTGGTCGAGATGTGAGCAGCGCATCGAAGAAGCACCTGCGGTGGGCATGTTCGTGGGAACTCTAGACCCTCATGCAACTATCTCCCAGTTTATGATGTTCTTTAAGCCAACCACATTCCAGGCTCTGATTGACAAGTTAGCTCAGATGGACCAGATGGGTCATAGACCACCTACACCGAAGTCGGAGCCTCGGAATGACAAGGGTAAAGGGAGGGCAACCTTTGTTGCGAATGCCCAACAGCAACCTAACGCCCCGAAATCGACGGATCAACTGGAGGAAAGACGCCGATACTATAATGAGAAGATGAAGCGTCCCTACTCGTTCCCACAAGACAAGACGAAGCGGTTATTCGAGTTGGCAATACGCAACAGACTTATAAACCTACCAAATCCAAGGCGACCGCCACAACCCACCGAGATGAATAACTCCAACTACTGCCCTTATCATCAGACGGTAAGTCATCCGATTGAAGATTGCTTCATCTTCAAAGGATGGATCGAAGATCAATATCTTCAGGGGAAATTTGTACTGTCCGAAAAGTGGAAGGTGAACCCACCACAACCACATACTCCTAAGAAGGCCGATACACCGGGGGCAACCTGCTCCTTTATCGAAGAAGCTCCATGGGAGGTCGTGTTATCAACGAAGACCAAAAGAATGCTGAGAGACCTCCATGCATGCCCTGCGATCGAATGGAAGGACCCTCTTGAACCTCAAATTATCGAAGGGATGTTGAAGCCCCGCACCATTGCAAAGACTCGTGATAAGGGCCCAAATACTCACGCCCAACCGTCAAAATCTTCAAAGAAAAAGAAGAAGAAATCCAAGAAGCCCGCGAAGCTTGGAGACGAGCGAACAAACTTGCAGAAGCAAATCGATGCGCTGGAAGAATACAATCAAAAGGCGCGAACTCCTGTCACACTGCGAGAGTTCCTTAGTCACATCTCGCAAGATGGAGATGATGAAGAGAGCTCGTCGGACGAATCCGAAGAGTATGTGGCAAGTTGCAACGTGATCTCCCACTCGTTTACCGACGATGAGAAAACTCCTAGCACCAAGAAGCTAGAGACGGAGCCCGAGCCAGAGCGTGCGAGGCTGACAACGGAAATGATCAATGCCTTCTTAGACGAGATTCGTCTAAAAAGTAAAGCGGATCAAGAACGCGAAATGGCGACGCTAACGGGAACCAGAGGCGGGCGACTGGACGGAAGAGTGGAGTTACCCCTGCCAGAACAAAAGGCATCCGAAGTGGACAAGAAAATATTCAAGACAAGGAAAAGGTTCGCCAAAGCCATGTCAATGGGAATGATGCTACCACCTTCGGAAGCAAATACGCACGAAGGGGCGGAAAGGCACCCTGACTATTGCGCGTATCACCGGAAGATCTCACACCCCACGGAGGAGTGCGATGCCTTCAAAATATGGTGGCGAGGATATGTTATCCGTCAGCAACAGTTTAAGCGCATGAAACGCAAAAGCCGTCGGGAGCGAAGAAGTACTGTCGGAGGGCATAACAAGACTACTGGCAACTGTTACATGGTTGACGCCAGAGGGTCACAAGTTCTCACCTTCGGGAGCGACTCTGATGAAGAAATGGCTCTGGGCCCTCTCTTTACAGAATCCGTTCTAGGAAAAAAGGAGGAATCAGAGGCCTGCGAGAACATCCAGCTGCGCAACCGCACACTCCCGGAGAAGAATCTCGGGCCCGTCGGCCGAAAAGATAAGGGAAGGGAAAAGATCATTGAAGATATCACTTTAGATGACCAGGTCATAAAAGAGCTAACTAACAAAGACCCTCCCAAAAAGGGTAAGGTGGACTATAACATCCTCGCGCACTTAAGGAAACTACCCTCTCAGCTTAGCATTCTTGATGCCCTTCTATTATCAAAAGAAGCGCGAGACTCACTTATTAAAGCGTTGCAAGAACCTGAGCAATTCCAAGCCTTTCTCGCCACTGAAAAGATGAAGGACGAACTGGAGGAAGTGCACACGGCCGACGTCACTTTCGGTGATGAAGACCTCCTTCTCGGGACGTGCGACCACAACCGTCCCCTATACGTCTCCGGATACTGCCATGACATCAAGATAGGCAAGATCCTGGTGGATAATGGATCCTCCGTCAATCTCCTTAATGTTCGGGTGTTGAAGGAAATCTGCATGAGCGTGCAACACCTCGCTCGTGACAAAATTACTATCTCCGGTTTCGACTCACAATCGTCACGGACTCTCGGGTCCGTAATACTAACGTTACGCTTCGGGCTTCTCGTCACAGACATCAAATTCCATGTCATTGACGCCAAGACCTGCTACAATGCCTTGCTCGGCCGTCCTTGGCTACACGAGTACAACATCATCCCTTCTACACAACATCAGTGTATGAAGTACTTTAAAGACGGTTTCGAGTATACTGTAACAGGCGAGTTGAACCCATTTTCCGTGAACGAAGTCCGCAAATACGAGGACGCGAAATACTTTTTGCCAGACTTCGAAGATACAGAAAGGTGTCGTAACTCGGAAAACAAAGCCGCCTCCACCATCCCTGTTTTCGGGAGCGATACCGAAGAAGAGGAAGAGATAGTTTATACAGGGCCATCCCAACGCAACAACCAGAGGACGCCCGCCCCCATACTGGTCTTCGGAAGTGATTCAGAAGATGAGGTCAATGCCGTATTCTCCAATCGGCTTTCAATGCAAGCACCCCTCGGCGATGGCCACAGTTTGCAAATCACCATGGTACCGCGGGAACACTACAAGGATCTCGACACGCTTCAAGCTCACAGTGTGTAGGACCTGCAAACGTTTTACGTCCCTCCCAGGCGTAGGGATGAGAAGGTGATCCTATTCTACCGATCCTCAGAGTCGAGAATAGAGAAAGAGATCTGGCATGGCGCAGATGCTGCATGCGACAGACTCCAACCCATCCGTCTGCCCAGATATTATACAAATGGATTAAAGAAGCTATTGAAGCGCCAAGGAGTACCCTTAAAACAAACTGTTCGACAGGCTCGGTTCTACAACAGGATTTGGGATGTCCCCGGGACTCAGCGCAAATTGCCCAATGGGAAAATGGAAACACTTGGGCTTGGGTACACAAGAACCGGAAAACGGGAGCGAGCCCACGGCAGCTACGCCATATATACCTTTGATGAAGAAGAGGGCGCCCTGTCAGGAGAGGCCAACCCCTCATCAAAACTAAACCCTGCGACCGAAGCGCCAAACCCGTTGTTTAAAGGACGAATGGGCAAGCCTACCGCGAAAGCGGATCAGAAAATTCGGGAAGATCACAACCACGAAGCGGCCATCTATGAGAAGGCCAGGACGCGACGTCTATTCCAACAGGCTGCACAGGCTGCAAAAGATAAAGATGTTCACCATCGTCAACCTGTCATACGAAAGGCCCGATGCAGGGACGGGAATAAATTAAGAAGCGAGAGAAGAAGCCGACAACAACGACGTAGGATTAGGGGGTTACGGGTATTGCGCGGCTCGGATTCGTCCTTCACGGAAAAGATGAGTCGAGCATACTCCTTCCCCCGAAACAAGACGGAACGGTTACTCAAGCTCGCCCTAAAACATCAGATAATCACGCTTCCAGAGTCTAGGCATCCTGAGCAAGCTAGCAAGGTCTCTCATCCGGGTTATTGCTCTTATCACCGAGCCATAGGACATCCGACCGAAGATTGCTTCACCTTCAAGAATTGGGTCGAGGACCAATACCGACGGGGTAGATTCGCTTTATCCGATGGTTGGAAAGTAACGCCGCCGCAAAGGCACGAGCCTAAAGCTACGAGAGCAGAACCGGATCCGCCTCGGTCCTGGGAACGGATTCGTACCTGTTATACGATTACAATATTAAAAGAAGAGCCCGAGAACATAGATGACCTTCCCCGGTGCTTCGAGAACAGCGATGATGAGGTAATCTCGGAATTCCCGCCCGCTCCAAAAGAACTGGAAGACGGTATACATACTACCGCAGATAACCTCAGAAAGATTGAGTTGGGATCGGCAGAGGACCCGCGACCAACCTTTGTCAGTGAGCTACTCTCTGAAGAAAGGGTGGCCGCGTTAAAGAACGTGCTTCTACGGCATAAAGACTGCTTCGCGTAGAACTACTCTGAGATGCCAGGATTAGATCCGGAGGTCGCTGTGCACAGATTAGCGATATCCCCAGACATCAGGCCAGTCAAGCAGGCACCAAGAAGGATGCGACTCGAGCTTGAGATGAGCATCAACGCCGAAGTCAAGAAACTGATCGATTCTGGATTTATTCAAGAAGTCCAATATCCCGATTGGATCGCCAATATCGTCCCGGTGATGAAGAAGAATGGGACGGTGCGTATATGCGTGGATTTCAGGGATCTCAACAAGGCCTGTCCAAAAGATGATTTCCCAGTGCCGGTAACCGAGCTAATGATAGATAACACGTCCACTCACGAGATCTTCTCCTTTATGGACGGTTCCTCAGGATACAATCAGATAAAAATGCATCCCGAAGACCAGAAGCACACCGCTTTCCGGACCCCTTTGGGTGTATTTTGCTACAGGGTTATGCCCTTCGGTCTAAAGAACGCCGGCGCTACCTATCAAAGGGCCATGACAAAGATCTTCGACGACCTCATACATGACATCGTCGAGTGCTATATCGACGACCTCGTAGTAAAGAGCATGTCATATGAAGATCACTTAAAGCACCTAGAAACTGTATTTCAACGCCTTCGGCAATATAATTTGAAGATGAATCCCCTCAAATGCGCGTTTGGAGTCTCCTCGGGAAAATTCTTGGGATTCGTCATCCGACACCGAGGTATTGAGATAGATCCGTCAAAGATTAAAGCGATCATGGAAATGCCCCCGCCAAGAACCCTCAAACAGTTGCGGTCTCTCCAAGGGAAGCTCGCATACATCCGGCGATTTATCGCAAATCTTTCAGGCAAATGCCGCCCCTACAGTCACCTGATGAAGAAGGGAACCCCATTCGTCTGGAATCAAAAATGCCAAGGCGCACTAGACGAGATCAAGCAATACCTGCAGAACCCGCCGGTATTAGCTGCGCCGGTCAAGGGAAAACCCCTCATTCTTTATACGACCGCCCTCGAAGGTTCCTTGGGCGCACTATGGGCGCAAGAGAACGATCAGGGGAAAGAGAGAGCACTCTACTACTTAAGTCGAGTTCTACTGGGGGCAGAAAGCAATTACTCTCCCATTGAAAAACATTGCTTGGCGTTAATCTTCGCGATAACAAAGCTCAGGCACTATGCGTTGGCACACGAAGTTTGCCTCATCTCGAAAGTGGATCCTCTTAAATACTTAATGTCAAAAGCCATATTGACGGGACGACTCGCTAAATGGGCCTTGCTCTTAATGGAATTCTCGATAACATATCAACCTCTCAAGGCAGTGAAAGGCCAGGCTATTGCTGACTTCCTCGCCGAGCACCCGATACCGGCCGACTCTCCTCTAAACTGTGATTTGCCGGACGAGCATGCATTCGATGCGATTGGCGGCAAAAGCACCCGATGGGAACTCTATTTCGATGGAGCGTCCTCTATAAAGAAACAAAAGCAAGGTATCCCAATGATCAAGTCAGGGATAGGCCTCATCTTTGCGACTCCACAAGGAGGGATAATGCGCTTCGCCTTCTCCTTAACAGAGCCGAGGACAAACAATGAAGCCGAATACGAAGCTCTGATAGTAGGCCTCGAAATCGCCATCAACATGGGAATTGAAGACCTCCACATATACGGGGATTCTCAGCTGGTCGTTAGCCAAATAAATGGTGACTACCAAACATGCAAACCGGAGTTGGTGAGATACGGCGAAAAGGTGCGACAACTGTTGGCCCAAATCCCCTCCTATATTCTAGAGAACATACCGCGCGCGGAAAACAGCAAAGCAGACGCGTTGGCCAAGCTCGCTAAAGAACTGGCTGACGAGAACCTCGATGACGTCAGAATCGTAATACAAAGCCGTCGAGTGCTCGCCCCGGCAGAAATACCTCCGGAATTATATAAAGAAAAGGGATCGATTCAACAAGCGACCCTACAAATAAAAGACCGTGAGAAGGCTGAGGACTGGAGGGAAGTCTTCATAGACTACTTTAAGTCCCACCGAATGCCCGAAGAAGCGTCCTCAAGACATCAGCTTATGAAACGAGCTCTATCCTTCGCTTTCGTCAACGATACCCTGTACAAGAGATCGTTTGATTTTCTATGGCTGAGATGCTTGGGACCTGACGAAACGGAACGAGTCGTTCAAGAAGTTCACGACGGACTTTGCGGTTCTCACCAAGCAGGCCCAAAGATGAAGTTAAAAATTAAACGGATGGGTTACTACTGGCCCACGATGATCCAGGACTGCCTCGAGTATGCGAAGCAATGCCACTCATGCCAGATCCATGGGGACTTCATCCACCAACATCCGAATCCACTACACCCAACGGTGGCCAGCTGGCCATTCGAAATGTGGGGGACTGACATAGTCGGCCCCATAGAGCCGGCATCAGCCCGGGGACATCGTTTCATCCTAGCGACAACTGACTACTTCTCCAAATGGGCAGAAGCGGTACCACTAAGGGAAGTGAAGACGGAGAATATTCTCCATTTCTTCAAAACGCACGTCATCTATCGGTTCGGAACTCCACGACGGATTATCTCCGATAATGGGCCGGCCTACCGAAGCCATAAGATTAGCCGCTTCGCACAGCAGCACAATATAGACTGGAGATATTCTTCAGTTTACAATCCACGAGCTAACGGCTTGGCCGAGGCTTTCAATAAGACCTTGACGAAGATCATGAAAAAGACCGTCTCCAGAAATAAAAGAGACTGGCACGAGAGGCTGCAGGAAGCCCTTTGGGCCTATCGAACTACATTCAAGACGGCCACAAACACAACGCCATACGCGTTGGTATTTGGGACGGAAGCAGTTCTCCCCCTTGAGATAGAGTTACCCTCTCTACGAGTGGCAGTCCACCACGAGCTGACAGACGAAGAAAATGCTCACCTTCGGCTTGAGGAGCTTGATGCCCTCGACGAAACCCGGCTCATAGCGCAACAATATCTAGAAGCCTACAAAGCAAAGATGACGCGCTCATACGAAAGATTGACCAGGCCGAGGACATTCCGCCAAGGCGAACTCGTACTAGTGGTCAAAAGACCTATGATCCCCAATCGCGCCAAGCGTGGAAAATTTGAGCCAAACTATGAAGGCCCGTACATCATAGACAAGGTCTACCAGGGTGGAGCCTATCTACTCATGGACATGCACGGTGAAAGACCTTTCAGGCCAATAAACGGTCGCTTCTTAAAGAAATACTATGCTTAATAAGCTGCAGCCTAGGTCAATGATAGATGACGACGACTATGTCCGCTCGCTATCTTCCCAGGCTCGGACTTTACAAGCAGCAGCCGGCCTTCCTATAATGCCGGACCGAAACGTCCTTAAACTATCTAGGACCGAAACGTCCTTAAACTATCTACGGACCGAAACGTCCCTAAACTAATGCCGGACCGAAACGTCCTTAAACTAACAACGGACCGAAACGTCCTTAAAACTAACGACGGACCGAAACGTCCATAAACTAACAACGGACCGAAACGTCCCTAAACTACTACCGCAGCATCCTTGGGCTGACGAGATAAAAAAAAAAAAAAAAAAAAAGAAAAAAGAAAAAAAAGTATATAAAATAATAGAAACGGTATGTCCATAAGCAAAATGGGCACGGATGAAAACCTGAAAGGGCTCCGTGAGTAAAAACAGCAGGACTGCCGGCGAGTGTTTGTGAAAACCCGAAAGGGCGCAACCTCGTTAAAAGACACTTATAGGGTCCTCTCGACCTTGTAAGGAGAAACCACCTGCGTGAGATCCTTACGACTCACAAAGGAGCTGCACACTTAGGGATCCTCACGATTCCTAAGGAGAAAAACACACTTACGAGATCCTCACGACTCGTAAGGAGAATTCTCTTATGGGACCCTCACGGCTCATGAGATTTGAAAGTCTTAAGTTACAGAAACCTGAACCTGTTCTTAAGCAAATCCTCCACAACCTCCGATATTGCCCTACAAGCGGCTCCATACTGACCCTTGTATACAATCCACGGGCGCGAATTAACACTTCCCCAACAAAGTCCAACCCTTATAGGTCCTCTCGACCCATAATGGGAAAGTCCTCTTGTAGGGTCCTTACGACTTACAGAGGAGCACACACTTAGGAATCCTCACGATCCCTAAGGAGAAAATACACCTGCAAGATCCTCACGACTTGTAGGGAGAAATACCTTTGTGAGACCCTTACGGCTCATGAAGTCAAAAGCCTTGGTTAACAGGACCCTTAACCCTGTTTGCTGAGCAACCTTTGTTCGTCATCGACAAAGGCAAATGATGATTCGCTCCTGGCAACATTCCAGTAGTAGCGATGCTGATGCCGAGATCGGTGCCTAAAATCCAAGCTTGCGGCGAGAAGGTCAGCAAGCCAAACATGCCTGCAAAATAGCCGAAATGATGGGGCAACTTGCAATAAAAAGCAGCAAGTAAAAATGAAGGCATAAAAAAATAGCCGAAATGATGGGGCAACTCGCAACAAAAAGCAGCGAGCAGAAAATAAATAAATAGCCGAAATGATTGGGCACCGCGAAAAAATAGCCGAAATGATTGGGCAATCGTGATTTTCGCGATATAAAAGCTGAAATGATAGAGCATCGCGGAAAAAGAAATAAAATAAAAATAAAATTTATGCCCTACAGGTGATATTCCGTCGCACCCTGTACACAATCCAAGGGCGTAAACAAAGAAGGGATCATACTTCTCCCCCAGGTTTCATCAGAAGAAGAAGCCAAGTCTCGATGGGCCACAAGCGACCTAGAGATCATCCAAACACTCGTCTCGTAACAACGGACATGACTTCAAACGAAACGGAACAGCGGCAACCCCCAGTTCCATGACTCGGTGATATACACATCACCAAGAGTCAAACCTCCATTCCGTGAAATGCGGATACAATCAACAAACTTCCTGGTTACGTGGAAAGCGGATAACGTCACTCTTTGACCCCGTGGAAAACGTCCAGAGCGGATCCTGGTCCTCGCAGAGCATGGCAGCGAACCCATGCGAAGCATCCAGAGCGGAGCCTAGTCCTCGCCTAACGCGGCAGTGAACCCGTGTGAAGCATCTAGTGCAAACTTCCTGGTTACGTGGAAAGCGGATAACGTCACTCTTTGACCCCGTGGAAAACGTCCAGAGCGGATCCTGGTCCTCGCAGAGCATGGCAGCGAACCCATGCGAAGCATCCAGAGCGGAGCCTAGTCCTCGCCTAACGCGGCAGTGAACCCGTGTGAAGCATCTAGTGCGAACTTCCTGGTTACGTGGAAAGCGTATAACGTCACTCTTTGACCCCGTGGAAAACGTCCAGAGCGGATCCTGGTCCTCGCAGAGCATGGCAGTGAACCCATGCGAAGCATCCAGAGCGGAGCCTAGTCCTCGCCTAACGCGGCAGTGAACCCGTGTGAAGCATCTAGTGCGAACTTCCTGGTTACGTGGAAAGCGGATAACGTCACTCTTTGACCCCGTGGAAAACGTCCAGAGCGGATCCTGGTCCTCGCAGAGCATGGCAGCGAACCCATGCGAAGCATCCAGAGCGGAGCCTAGTCCTCGCCTAACGCGGCAGTGAACCCGTGTGAAGCATCTAGTGCGAACTTCCTGGTTACGTGGAAAGCGGATAACGTCACTCTTTGACCCCGTGGAAAACGTCCAGAGCGGATCCTGGTCCTCGCAGAGCATGGCAGTGAACCCATGCGAAGCATCCAGAGTGGAGCCTAGTCCTCGCCTAACGCGGCAGTGAACCCGTGTGAAGCATCTAGTGCAAACTTCCTGGTTACGTGGAACGCGGATAACGTCACTCTTTGACCCCGTGGAAAACGTCCAGAGCGGAGCCTGGTCCTCGCCAAGCACGGCAGTGAACCCGTGTGAAGCATCCAGAGCAAATACCGGACTGTGGAGTCCTTAAAATCCACGGACTATGATGTCCTTAACCTCGACCGTGATGTCTTAAAACTAACGATCAACCACCCCGATTCCCTACGGATTTTGCCTTGGTTTAAGGGTACATCTCTTCACTCCTTTGATACCTGGCGTTGTAATTCTTCAACGTCTTCAGAGAGGTGACGGGTCCCTGCAACCGCACATCGGACTGTGGAGTCCTTAAATCCACGGACTATGAGGTCCTTAACCTTGACCGTGATGTCTTAAAACTAACATCGGACTGTGGAGTCCCTAAATCCACGGACTATGAGGTCCTTAACCTTGACCGTGATGTCTTAAAACTAACATCGGACTGTGGAGTCCCTAAATCCACGGACTATGAGGTCCTTAACCTTGACCGTGATGTCTTAAAACTAACATCGGACTGTGGAGTCCCTAAATCCACGGACTATGAGGTCCTTAACCTTGACCGTGATGTCTTAAAACTAACATCGGACTGTGGAGTCCCTAAATCCACGGACTATGAAGTCCTTAACCTTGACCGTGATGTCTTAAAACTAACATCGGACTGTGGAGTCCCTAAATCCACGGACTATGAGGTCCTTAACCTTGACCGCGACGTCTTTAAACTACCTTGAGAGATCCCTAACCCCGTGAAATACAAAAAAAAAGGGGGTGATCACACCCGGCACTTGCAGGCCCTCACGACCTGTAAGGAAGAAAAACTCTCTTGTGAGATCCTTACGACTCTCAGGGGAAAACCCGCTTAAGGATCCTCACGATCCTTAAGAAAAACTCACACCTATGGGATCCTCTCGACCTATAGGGAGAAAGACTCCTTATGAGACTCTCGTGGCTCATAAGATGCAAAAGCCGTAGGAAACAGATCCTAACCCTGAATCCTAAGCCACGGCCGTCTTGCAAGAAGATTAAGATAGATTGTCCGCAGAATGCATTCAATGAAAAGGGGACACGTCACTGAGAGGAAAATTGTATCTTTTATTCATGACCCAAAATGGATACAAAATACAATTCAAAACAAAAAAAAATAATACTCTTATTCATGAGTATGTACAAAAAAAAAAGAAAGATACAAGTCCTCAAGCCGGCGGGCGGTGCAATAATTTTACCAGCTCATCATTTTGTTGTTGAGCTACGGCTTCGTGACGCAAGATCTCCATAAGACGCGCCTCTGCCTGAGCTTGCTGGGCCTGATATGAAGCGAGCCGGGCTTCAAGCTCCTTTTCAGTGGCCTTATGAGCCTCAACTCTCTCGCGAGTAAACGTGGCGGCTTTATCAAGAGCCACCACCTCTGTGATGGACTCCTGAAGCACCCGCCATAGCTCATATGCTTTATTGGCTTTGGCTGTAAGACTGGCCTGAAGCTCGCCCAACGCCTTGGAGGCTAGCTCCCTCTCCGAGAACTTGCGGCCAAGTCTCTTCTCGCACGACGTCATGTTGGCCGCATGTCGTGCTATCAGATTTCGTAACTCCGCCTTTGCAGTCACGGCCTCCGAGGAAAGGCGAGAACACTCGAGAGCGTGCAGACAAGCCTCCACCTTCCTACAGAACTCCACCCAGACCCGCACCGCCTCCTCGCTATGATAAGTGGCGAGAAAAGGGAGGGAGCCGTTAGCCTCAGCGGCGAACGCTTCGGCCGTGGTTGCACTACCAGCACGGAGCTCTTCGATGAAAGAAGATAAGGAGACCAGGCTCAGTTGGGCCAAGCGCTCTGAAGCCCGCAAAGCGTAGGGGCCGGACGGCATCACAATGCGCGATTCCAAAGCCATGGAGACTGGCAGGGCTGTTCAGATTTGGCAGATGTTAGTAAAACTTTTAAACACAGGATGAACGAGACTATGATAAAATGTCACTCACCGACAGTCATGCACGTAGGAGCTGAAGGTTCCCCTGGCCCTTCAACGACCTCGACCTCATCATCGGCTTCCAGAACTATAAGAGACATTAACGTCATTTCACAAAATAGTGACAATGCTATGATAAAAAATGGCGAATGACACTAACCCTGCCCGGAGGAAAGGATGATACGCTGAGGGGGAATCGCCTGCGGGGCTGCCATCTCCAATAGACGCTGAAATGATTGGCGAGGCGATAGATCCGCGATCGTGGCTGCCAAACCGCGTAATTCTGGGAAAGATAAAAGATTTCAGACCATGAAGGGGTTACTAAATTAAAACGCAGAAAGATACCTTCGACACTCCTCCCATTCTGAGCCGGGGGGATAGCAGCCTCGACGGTCTCCGCCGTAACCTCAGGCTCCAACAAAGGGAGAGTAGTCCCGACTACCTCACTTCCAGCCTTTGGGCCACCCTCAGCAAGAGTCATTGGGATGGCGGCCTCCATAAGAGCATCCCCCGAAGGGGCAAGCACTCCCTGATCAAGAGCCGCCGCTGGAGGTTCTATCACGATAGGAGCAGCCTCATCAGCCCCCTCCACACCTAGCAAGGCCTCGTTGAGAACTTCGGCGGGCTTTAGCTTTAAGGGGCCAGTAGGAAGCTCCCCCAGCGTTGAAGATTCTGCACGGTTCAAATGAAAATAATGATACAAACCCATGAGCATAAATAATCAGAAAGACTACAAAAGAAGCACAGCGTACCTATACGCAAAGAAGCCTTTAACATGGCTTCTTCAAGCCGCTTTTCCTTCTCAAGGAGATAAGCTCGCCGAGGCTTAAGGGTAGACTCATGACCACCGGTCCATAGAGAAAGTGCATCAGCTGCATCCTCTGAAGCGACCTGCTTCAAAGCCCTTTCCCCCCATTCCTCCAAAGGGCCGATAAATCGCCGCCGAATCCACGAAGGGTCCTCGTAAAAAATTACAGCGGGATACGACTTCCTCGGAACCTTGGCATCATGGGACGGGTCTTGCGAACGCCGTAAGGCCTCAGCCAGTTGTGCGGCCTCCTCGTCAGCCGAACTCGGAAGGAGGAGTGCAGTATCAGACGCGGGCAAGGCCAAGGGTTCGTCGTCAAGGATAGGCTCAGATTCCATCACAGAGTCAAGCGGGGTAGTAGCCACTTTCTTTTGTCGCTTAGACCCAGGGCCGGTCGCCGAAGATGGCCGCTTCCTCCCTCGCGAAGCCTTAGGGCGACGCTGGCCCACATCGCCTTCGATGCCTTCGTCCCTGGAAGACGTCGGCGTCGTCGACGCTGTGGGAGGCGGCGCCGCCACCGGCAGAGGTACTGCCACTGGAGCCCGTCTACCTCGCGATCGAGAACCCAAGGGCATACCAGCTGTCGGAGTAAGGTCCACCCCGGACTCCCCTGGAATGAGCGCAGTGCCGACCTCTCTCAAAGGAAAGCGGACTGGAACCCTCGGTCGTAACCCAGTCCTGGGAGCTAGAAGAGGGACATCTCCACCAAGAAGCACCCTCCTTTCCTCAATAATGACTGGGTTGACTCGATGAAGATACCAGCCCGTAAATGCACCCACGCATCGGGGCATGTACTCGGCTTCGGGGATCATGAAATGGGAGCCGGTGTTCAGCCGCATAAAATGATGAGCGGCATCGCGAACAGCATCGAGCGAAGGGATCGGGGCGATTATAAAAGCCTCAAAAGGAACGCCTTGGTCGTATCCAAGCTGTCGGGCAAATCGGTGTGGATTGTACCGCATAAAAAGAGCTGCACTATCCTGGCGAAACACCAAGTAGCCCGGTCTAATTGAATACAAGTGTATGGCCTCCCGAGGCTTCAGAGAAGGCGCGTCGTCCTTTGACTGGTCCCAAAGTTGCTGAACGGGCCCCGAAGGAGAAGAAAGAACTCGATCATTAAAGACTAACCCGCCAGCGGTGGCGTGCGGGGAAATCAGCACCCGAATAGCCCCTAACTGAGTTGGATCGGCAGCAGAAGCGCCCACCAGTCGCATGAGTCGCGGGAAGGTATAGGCATCGTAAAAAGCGGGCCTCTGACGCATAGCGAAAGACCCCAGCACGTGCATCTCAATCCATGACGTGAAGTAATGAAGCGAAAAGTTCACTACGTCTACGCCAGGCATAGAAGTATTGGCCGCAGTACCCAATCCATTATAGAGGTGCGCCAGGGCTGGGATGCCAATGGCCAATCGCGTCCCCTCCGCGATACGATGCGCCGGGTAGATGACCGAAGCCCTCATGAAGCGGCGATGCATCGGGATAACAAACCAGCTAAGCCAAACACTGATAAACCCCACAAAAAACGTCTCCTCATCCATACCGGGTGCTGCAATGGACTCAAAAGGCATCGGCGACACGATGGGGATATAATATTGTGGCAAGTCCGATTCAGCGGTCAGTAGCCTCTTCGGACCAAATCCAAAGGGGTCTCCGATGTTAGCAAACTTCGGAGCAGTCTTCGATACGGCGTCCTCACGAAGGAAACGAGCGATGAAGCTCTTGAAAGTAACGCCCTGCTCTTCGGACTCGGTGAACAATCGGTCGAAGATACCTAGGGCCTTGATTAAACTGGGACGCTTATGGCGAATGGCATTCTCAGCAGACAGACCGTCAACTGGGGCAGACTCGGGCTCAAAAATGTACTCGTCAGGGGGCAGCAACTCCTCGTACATGTTACCCCTTATCGGCAATCCCGAAATTTCATAAAACTCGGCTAAAGAAATCGAAACCTCGCGATCTCCCAGAAGAAAGGTATTAGTGGGAAGATTCCACTGGTTCAGAAACGCCTTAACCCACCAAGCATGCGGGGACTTGTAATGGAATAGCGACGCGTATACGGCCTGATAAAGCCCGACTTTCTGCAATCGCGCCCGATGGGCAGAAAGGATGTAGCGAGCCCAAAGAAGGTAGCCCGTAGGATGCCTGGGAGTGAGCCCTATCTTATAAATCTGCCCCCACGGGTGGGCCTCACCCTGGCAAATGCGCCGTCCCAAGATGTCTATAGCCGGGATCGGATGGTTCGGAATGCCGGTCGTCGAAGGCTCCAGTCTCCCCGTTGGAGTCCAATTGGGCATTTCCACGGCGAAAGCTGTCCTTGGAGGATCCATCGGTAAAAATGGGAAAGTAGGCTCCGTTGGCACCGCGCAAAGAAAACTCCTGCGACCCTGAATAATCTGACTGTACCAAGGTCCCCATTGAAGAAGGTTGGCGCAGTTCGGGTCATGGGCTCTAATCATCGCCATCGCCTCTTCATCAGACGGTGACTGAGGAAAGGCCGCCTCCGAGCGAGAGAAAGGAAAGCGTGGAGCAGAAGTCATCGCACCTGAAAACCAATAAAGGAAGACCGTTAGAAGAAAAATCGGCAACGTACATTCATGCATGAACATGAAGACTAAGTAAAGAAAGCAAAAACAAAGCTTCCTGGGACCATTGGCTACAAAACACATGGGCCCCACAGAATCCAGATGACGGCACATCAATAATAAGGCCAAAACGCTACAATAAGACAAAGGGAATGTCCGCATTTAATAAAAGGTGGTAACCATGCATATTCCCCTCAAACAAGATCTGGCTAGGGCGCTACAGCGAACCCAACAAAATCAAGGGAATTAAATTCCCACAGAAGGCATCATTACAAAATCCCCATCGCATTAATTGCAGAAGAACCGCCTCGAGCCAAGAGACCCCAAAGATTCTCTGTGTGAAGAAATCGAGTTCTTCGCTGGAATTTAATTCCTTACTAAGGAAAGGGAATTAAATTCCCAGAAACATTTTGAATGGAATTAAATTCCTTAAACCGCCATCAAGGGAATTAAACTCCATGGGTCTGAACAGCCATCATCATCTCCCTAAGGGATCATCTAAACCCTAAATGACCTACTGCGGGAAGTCAAGTGGTCTCACGTTTTGGTTAAATGACTTAGAGAAAAATGAGTTCTTTGTGAAACCCTCGATTTGGATTTTAAATCCAGAAAGTTTTGACAAAACAAAGATGCTTCGATTACCATTACCTGAGGGAAAAAGATCCTTTTCGAACAGAGTTAAACTCTGCAGGCTGTTTCAAGACAGAGAACTAAGCTCTGAAAAACGAGAATTAAATTCTCAAAGAAGAAGTTCTCAGGAGAAGAAGATGAACAAAGTGAAGGCTTCTATGAAGAGGCAGCTATTTATAGAAGACAATGAAAACGTTTCGTCTCCCCAGATCCCTAGAGGAATCCAACGGTCACAAGAGGTGACAGCGTTGCACTCACGTGCTGACACGTGAGAACAACGCTGTGGGGGCATTTGTTTCCTGATTTAAAATCAGGAAAGCTTCTGGAAAAGCTTCGGAAGAGGGTCACGTGCTTACACGTGACCAGCGGCCACGTGTTAACACGAGACACCTAAAAAGCATCATCAGATCGAGTTCAGTCTCCTAGCTACGCTGAAGAAAATGGGCTTCAGAAAGAGTCACGTGCTCCCACGTGACCAGGGTCACGTGGTGACACGTGACATTTAAATGCAAGCGTCCAACACGCAAGTTCTCTGATCGAGTCAAGAAAAAGGGTTCAGAAAGAGTCACGTGCTCCCACGTGACCAGGGTCACGTGTCGGCACGTGACGTTCAAGGCAGCAAGCGCGTTTCCAGAACAACCAAGGAAAGAGAGTTCAAATAAAGGGTCACGTGCTCACACGTGACCAGGGGGTCACGTGGTAGCACGTGATGTTTAAGCAGCAATCAGAAGACACAGTGCAGAAGGCTCGTTCCAAAGGGGGTCACGTGCTCACACGTGACCATGGATCACGTGGTCACACGTGACCGGCCTCCAAAGCCCATGTTGACGACAGAATTAAATTCTGAAGGAAATTCGAATCTTTCCAAAGGAAAGTAATTATTTGGGACTAATCAAATTAAAGATTCAGAGATGATTAAATATCATCTATCTATGGAAAATCTCGGCTTTGGGAAAGATTTCCCCCTTAAATCTAACCAGAATATCAAAGGAGAATCTCTGGATTTAAGATCCAATGGTGAATAAAATTCACCTAATAATCCAAAGGCCCAAAATGAATGATGGATGCAAATCAAATCTCCCAATGAAGATTCGTCAAAAACTGATTGATGCGGCTGCCTCTCCTATAAATAGGAGCCAAGGGACACAAAAAAAGATATACATGCGCAGAGAAGAAAAGGAGAAAAAGAGAAGAGTTTTGATACTTCGAAAAGACTCAGATCTTCTGCAAAAACCCTAGGTAAGAAAGGGAAGCCCTTTTGAAAGAAGCAGAATTTAATTCTCAACAGAGTTTAACTCTGATAATATAAAAGCAGAAGAGCATATTTCTTCTCTCTTTGATAGAGGATCTGCAAAGTGCACATCTCCCCTTAAGGTTGAGAATTTAATTCTCAATGGGTTGAGATCCTGCCATGCAGATCCAAAACATAGAGAAGGAGTGCAAACTCGAGAATTTAATTCTCACAGAACTATAGGAATTTAATTCCTCCAAAATAAAGTGGGGCTAGACCCTATATCATGGGAATTTAATTCCTTCAGAACAAAAAAAAGAAACAGGGTTTAACCCTAATTAAAGAACTTAGTTCTGTTGAAACAACGGGAATTTAATTCCCTTAATCATCATTTCCTCAAAAACTTTTATTAGGGTTTAACCCTATTCAGCCCTTCACATAAACGAGGAATTTAAATCCCACAGAAAATTCAGAGTTAAACTCTATTCCAGAATACAAGTCTTCAAAAGAAAGAAGGATTTAATTCCTCTGAAATTAAAAGTCTCTGGAATTTAATTCCTAAAAAAAAAAAAAAAAGGAGGAGTAACAAATCCTCTGAAAAACCACATTAAGGCAGGGTCACGTGTCACCACGTGACCCCCCACAAAAGCCCTACAGAAAACCCCTTTGAGGCAGCACCCCACGTGACCCACGTGACTTTCAGCAGAAGCCTTAACACATAGGCATTTGAATGCCCATCACGTGCTGACACGTGATGCTATCAAAGACACAGTAATTTCAGCAGAACAAATGAAGGAAGGGCGCTCTCACGTGCTGCCACGTGACCCCTCTTGTCTTAGTGTTTAACACTAAATTGAAACTCTCGAAATCAGTGTTAAAATATTGTTGGGCCTTAGTGTTCAACACTAATTAAAAAGCTTTATCTGCAGTACCTTAGTGTTTAAATACTAATCTGAGATCTTCATTTGCAGTGTTCAACACTGATCCGTTTTAGTGTTTAACACTAATTTGAGAAGCCTTATTGCTGGTGTTTAACACCAATTATTTCTTAGTGTTAAACACTAACTTGTTAACCGCATGCCCAGTGTTCAACACTGATTGCTCTGTAGTGTTTAACACTAGGCTTTGGCCCAATTGGCTAAATGGATAGAGGCAAAGCCTCTCCTTCAATGGACCAGCAAGAGTCAATATTCCAGACCTGACTGGACTTAGCCCAAGCTGGCCATAAGTCCTCAATTTGTGATTAACTGGGCTAATGAGCTCATAACATAATTGATCAGTCTTGACCCAAATTGGGCCAGGGACTATTTAATCCACCCCGGTTCTAGGGTACATCTCTTCACTCCTTTGATACTTGGCATTGTAATCCCTCAATGTCTTCAAAGAGGTGACGGGTCCCGATGACCACTCATGATATGGACTGTGGGGTCCTTAAACCCATGCCTAATGCTAAACTTCCTGGTTACGTGGAAAGCGGATAACGTCACTCTTTGACCCCGTGGAAAACGTCCAGAGCGGATCCTGGTCCTCGCAGAGCATGGCAGTGAACCCATGCGAAGCATCCAGAGCGGAGCCTGGTCCTCGCCTAGCACGGCAGTGAACCCGTGTGAAGCATCCAGAGCACATACCGGACTGTGGAGTCCTTAAACCCATGGACTATGACGTCCTTAACCTTGACCGAGATGTCTTAAAACTACCCATGGACCGCAATGTCCTTAAACTACCCATGGACCGCAATGTCCTTAAACTACCCATGGACCGCAATGTCCCTAAACTACCCATGGACCGCAACGTCCTTAAAACTACCCACGGACCGCAACGTCCCTAAACTAGAACAATTGAGCCCTCCATATGCTCTTTTGTCGGATCTAAACGGTCCCGTTTAAGTTGATCTTAGCCTCCAAAAATGGCTAACGCGTCCTTAAACCTTCAAACAGATTGGACTACGAATCCCCTAAATTAACTCCGGCTTGAGGGTACATCTCTGAACTCCTCTGACATCCGTCGTTGTAATCTTTCAACGTCGTCAGAGAGGTGATGGGTCCCGACGGCCATACATACGGTGGACCACTACGTCCCTAAACTGGAACAATAGAGCCCAAATGCTCTTTTGTCGGATCTAAACGATCCCGTTAAGTTGATCTTAGTCTCAAACTGGACTAACGTATCCTTAACAAACGTTTAAGTTGATCTTAGCCTCAAATATGGCTAACGTGTCCTTAAACCAAACCCCCAAACCCAAATTTAAGATAATGCGGATTTGGACTAGTCCACGCCCTACGGGTGACGACATAACTCAGTCTCCGTAAACAATCCACGGGCAATAAAACAAACACCCACGACACGAAGTGACCATCTGGAGAAGGAGAAAGTTGTTACCGCAACGCGGTAGCGTAATTAACTGCAGGGGCTTGCGCCTGCAGGGAAGAGCGTCCCCACAATCAAAAAAACCCCTCAAATGAGGGGGAATCTGACGAAGTCTGCTACATCGGACGCATCCGTCTAAACCTTCGACACATGGTGCCATAAATCAACTTGGCATCTTCGGAGGGGTGGACGGATAGCACCAATTAGCATCTGCCCCGAACGCCAGGCATTCGGACGTCCCGACGTCCCGGCCGCCGTTCGGAGGGGAACATGCAATAAGTTTATATTGATCCAATCTTGGAGAAACGTTGGGAAGCAGTTTATGAACATAAGTGGATGTTCATGGGATATGGTAACGGCAGCCTCCTTCGGGAGACGGTTATCATTCCAGACTTCCAATGTGACCTGGATGACAGAGTGACTGTCAGAGTTATTGTTTTCCCTCTTGACGAAGGGCAGTGGTTTGGACAGGTGGTCCAAATGGATACTGAGGGAGGCATGGCGCAGGATACTGATTAAATTCAGTGGACGATACAGTCTAAGAAGTTTGCTGGATTTGGAGTTCATTTATGAACTGGGTCCCATCAGATATCCAGACATATTCTAAGACAGGTATTGCTCATTTCGGAAGATGGTTTTCTCCGCGAACTTGAGAAAAAGAGAGACAGAGAAAGAAACATTGGAGCGGATCCACTCATTGAGGCTATTTCCCGAACGCAATAGTTTTACAAACAAGCTTTGTGAAACTGATTAGTAGAGAAGTTGGGTGTTCGGTATAACACGGGCTGTGAGTATGCGACACCACAATAATTAGCCTTAAGTGCAAGTGGGAGATTGTTGGCTATAGTGCCCTCAAGTCAATTATTGGATCATAGGCACGTGATTGCAATGATTGAGGGATGTCCTATACCGGTAGAACAGTCTTACTCGAGATGATAGTATGCTATCTGGTTTGTCTTTATCATCGTGTATATACTTTAGGTGACATTACAGACCACTATTACATGTTGACAGAGCCCTTAGGATTCATGCTTGACTACCAGCAGTATGATGGCGATCATATACGTGGGAGCTGGGTGGTCTATAAGAACATCTTTAAAATGTCCCTAGTCGTGGGAGTTTCGAGACTGGGCATCGATACTCCGAGAGTAGACTAGTCTATACTGATCGAGACCCCAACGAGAGGCGGTGGCCAGTCTCACAAGCCATTGGTGTTAGTTTGTTCACCTATGATGTATACAGGTGCTCATTGGCTTATGAGTACACCGGACGGACTCGCAGGAAACATGCTAGTTGGTATTATACCTATTGTCAGATAGCAGTTTCCAGGTGACATGTGTACAGGTTAGTCTATCGACCTGAGATCGTCATTTGTCTCATGTGAGTTCCCACTGTGCTTTGATTACTACCCTACCACGGCTCAAAGGAGTCATGCAAACAAGTTTTAGTTGGATACAGTCCCGAGCCACATGGAGGCAGTGAGCGGATCGTCAGGGGATTCGTCTCTCCGGTATTGGGGGTTGATGTCGCGGAGTGCACGGGTGGCCATCACTAGAAATCCTTGGCCAAGGTAGTAGAGAATTACTGATCTAGGATCGGTAGTTTCTCAGGTGGTGATAGGTTTCATACCGACACTAAATGTCGCGTTATTAGGGGTCTGACTTTATCCACCCCCTAGATTCGATATACGATACTCATAGACGGACGGACCGGACTGTACGGATATTGTCACTGTCAGGCTCAGTAGGGTTTCAGGATGAGTTTGCTCGTCGGCCTCCCTTTCGCTCAATACCTGAGTAGCCGTTACGTACAGATAGTGCCGCTGATGTGCTTGTGGTTAAACTCACTGCCAGCGTATTGACGAGTCTATAGAGTCCCACAAAAAGGGTTTTCCTACTTCGGGCGAAACGATCTAGAGGCCGTATGGTTTTATGGCAGGGTTCGATCACATACGTGTACTTGTGCACGGATGGTGTTCGGACGGATAATACTAGTGGGCTTTGGTTTAAGCCGGATCCTAGTATTATATTTGTTGGATTATTTTCGTCTCTTAGTATTCGTATTCTTCGGAATACGGATGCGGGTATGTATATACGGTTGAGGGGTATTCTTGTAATTTATTACAAGATTACTTTTAGAAGATTACACCTCATCATGGTTTAGACCTTTTTGGATCAAAAGGTTATTGAGGTGTAGGATGAGGTGTTTATTGCATTTTTATGGCATGGCTAATTAGTGACCCATGGTTACTATTCTAGCATGCTTAGGGTTTTTATTTGTTGTGAGATTATGTTGACTTGAGATATTTTTTGTTGACGAAGATATTTTGGAGACATGGACATTTATGTGATGGCTCCATTATTTCTTATCACACTCACACAACAAAAAAAACACAAGCTATTATTCATTTCTTTCTCTCTCTCTTGAGTTGCTCTCAACACCTCATTCTCATGGCATCTTCTTCTTCCTCTAGCTCCACCCAAACCCTCTCATGAGTTGAGAACCCTTGGGTGTCTTGAGAAAAATTAACCCTTCATCACTTTTTACTTCATCTACGGTATCTAGAGTAGCGATCTAGGTGCCCTAGTTGTCTCGGATATGAGGCTGGAGCTCGTTGCATAGACTTTCGGGTGGATCATCTTCGATGGAGGGAGACCAGAGATCAAGCTTGATCAAGGAAGCCCCTAGGAGCTTGGGATGATGGTTGAAGACCGAAGGACACGGATCTATTCGGTATAACCATTCTAACTCCTTTGCATGTTTTGTTATCTAGGGCTTATGGGTAAATCCGGGTAATTGGTTGTGGTAGCGCCAAGTTTTATAAATTTTTGTTCCGCATTTGGTCACGGATTGATGGCTGGGGCGCTTGCATAACCCAACAGATCTACTCCTCGATACGTGCGAACATAATCGATCGCTATACGTCACTTGATCTACCACGATATCGAGATAGGGAAAATCCTTATCGACAACGGATCCTCCGTCAATCTTCTCAACGTGAGAGTGCCGAAGGAAATTTGCATGAATGTTCAACACCTTGCCCGAGATAAAATTATCATCTCTAGGTTCGACTCACAGTCATCATGGACACTTGGTTCCGTAATACTGACGCTACGTTACGGGCTGCTCGTCACTGACATCAAATTTCATGTCATTGACGCCAAGACTTGTTATAATGCTTTACTCGGCAGGACTTGGTTACACAAGTACAATATCGTCCCTTCTACACAACATCAGTGCATGAAGTATTTTAAGGATGGCGCGGCGTACACCGTCACGGGAGAATTCGATCCGTTCTCGGTAAACGAAGTGCGGAAGTATGAAGATGCGAAGTACTTTCTGCCGAACTTCGAGGATACTGAAAGATGCCACAAGTCGGAGAATAAAAAAAAATCCGCGGCCACCATCCCGATCTTTGGAAGCGATACCGAGGAAGATGAACAAATAGTCTACTCAGGGCAACCTCAAAGGCAAAGCAATAAGCCCGGACCATCTACTCTTATTTTGGTCTTTGGCAGCGACTCTGAGGATGAGGCCAATGCAGTGTTCTCTATCCGCCCGTCAATGCAGATTCTTGCCGAAGCGGATCAGAGTTTACACATCATGATGGCTCCGCCTCGACACTACAGGGAACTTGATGCGCTCGATACATACAACGTACAAGAACTGTAAACATTCTACGTGCCTCCTAGGCGAAGTGGTGAAAAGGCGATTTTCTTCTACAAATCTACGGGGACCATGGTGGAAAGGGAAGACTGGCATGGTACCAATCCTACTCTAGACAAGCTTAAGCCTATCCGTCTGTCAAGAAATTATGTGGAGGGATTGAAAGAGTTGTTAAAATGCCAAGGCGTACCTCTCAAACAAACGGTTTGGCAGGCCCAATTTTACAAAAAGATTTGGGATATTCCCGTGACTCAACGAAAGAAGCCTAACAGGAAACTGGAAATGACTGGGCTGGGATACGTTCGGTCCAAGAAACAGGAGCAAATTTATAGCCGCCACGTCATAAACAACTCAAGTGAAGAAGATATCGCTCTTCCAAATAGCCATTACGTCAAATTGGTGCAAGATCCTGCTTTAAGAATGTTAAGTCCGTCGCTCGAAGAGCAAATTGACTAGTTAATCAAAGAAGCTTGTCAGGTGAGCCAAGACAACCACAGTCGCGAAATGGCTAAATATGAAAAGGCCAAGATGCAGCGTCTCAGTAAGCAATCAGTAGAAGTAGACCGTGATGCCTTCCATTTACAACCCGCTGTGTACTCCCGTGGAAAAGGAAAATCCCGAAGCAACGATAAAAATAGGGCGACAAGCGCAAAAAACGTTCAAAGACAACAAAGCGGGTCCAAGATATCGTTCAATCGAGAAAAGCTCAATTGGAGCCCGTCTTTTATAAAGAAGATGGGGCACGAATACTTGTTCCCGCAGGACAAGACAGGGAAAATATTCAACCTTGTCATGAAGCACCAAATGATGACGCTTCAAGAGACCCGGCACCCCGAACAAATAAACGAGATCTATCACTCGGATTATCGCTCCTATCACCGAGCAGTAGCTCACCCCTTTGAAGATTGCTTCACGTTCAAGAACTGGGTAGAGGACCGGTATTAATAAGGCATGTTTACTTTATCCGACAGTTGGAAGATAAGTCCGCCGCAAAAACACAAGCCAAAGAAGAGCTATACCGTCAGGATAGGACCGGCTCGACAGCGAAAATGGAAGCGGACTCGTACCTGCCATATGATAACTCTCTCAAGGGAGGGAAGGCATGAGAATATGATTGACCTTTTTGGATGCTTCACAAATGAAGAAGATGACGAGGAAATCTCAGAATTTCCACCAGCGCCAAAAGAGCTGAAGGACGGGATACACACCACGGCGGACAGCCTAAGAAAAATTGACTTAGGGACGGAGAACGATTCGAGGCCGACGTTATTCAGCGAGCTACTATCTGAAAAACAGGTAGTCACGTTAAAAGACGTGCTCATGCAGTACAAAGTCTGCTTCGCATGGAACTATTCTGAAATGCCAGGTCTAGATCCAAAAGGAGCGGTACATAAACTGACCATATTGCCAGGAATAAATCCAATCAAACAGGCACCAAGAAGGATGTGGCTCGAACTTGAGATGTATCAACGCCGAACTCAAGAAACTAATCGACTCCGGCTTCATCCAAGAGGTTCAATATCCCGATTGGATCGATAACATCGTTCCATTGATGAAGAAAAATAGGACGGTTCGTATCTGCGTGGAATTTCGGGACCTTAACAAAGTATGCCCGCAAGATGACTTTCCAGTACCCGTTACCGAGTTGATGATCGATAACACGTCCACACACGAAGTCTTCTCCTTCATGGATGGATCTTTAGGATACAACCAAATAAAAATGGATCCTGAGGATCAGAAGCATACCGCCTTCCGGACACCGTTAGGCGTATTCTGCTAAAAAGTGATGCCCTCCAGCTTGAAGAATGCTGGTGCTACCTACCAAAGGGCCATGACAAAGATCTTCGATGACCTCATACACGAGATCGTCGAATGCTGCATCGACGACTTTATGGTGAAGAGCAAATCTCATGAGGAACATTAGGAACATCTAAAAATACTGTTCCAACGTCTTCGGAAGTATAATCTATAGATGAACCCTCTAAAATACGTGTTTGGAGTCTCCTCGGCTAAATTCCTGGAATTCATCATTCGTCACGGAGGCATTAAAATCGATCCCTCAAAAATCAAGACAGTTATGAAAATCTCCAAGAACCCTCAAACCTCCGGCGGTTCATAGCCAACCTCTCCGGAAAATGCCGTTCCTACAGTCATCTGATGAAAAAAGGGATCCCGTTCATCTGGGATCAAAAGTACCAAAACGCACTAGATGAAATCAAGCAATACCTGCAAAATCCGCCGATATTGGCCGCCCCGGTTAAGGGAAAACCCCTTATCCTATATACAACAACCCTTGAGGGTTCTCTAGGCATGCTATGGGCACAAGAGAACGATCAAGGAAAAGAGAGAGCTCTGTACTATTTAAGTAGAGTTCTCTAGGGGGCAGAAAGCAACTATTCCCCCATCGAAAAGCATTGCTTAGAACCGATCTTCGCAATAATGAAGCTCAGACATTATGCCTTGGCACATGAGGTCCACCTCATATCAAAAGTGGATCCTCTTAAATATCTGATGTCAAAGGCCATACTGACGGGAAAGCTTGCCAAATAGGCCCTCCTCCTGATGGAGTTCTCAATAAAGTACAGAACCCTCAAGGCGGTAAAAGGACAAGCCATCGCCGACTTTCTCGCGGAACATCCGATACCAGCCGACTCTCCCCTAAATTGTGAGTTGCCGGATAAACATGCGTTCAACGCAATCGAAGAAGAGAAAGAAGAAAATGATTCCCAATAGGAACTCTACTTCGATGGAGCACCTTCCATGAAGAGGCGAAAGCAAAACACTCACATAATCAAAGCCGGGGTGGGTTTTATTTTCGTGACCCGTAAGGAGAAATATTGCGTTACGCCCTTTCCTTAACGGAGCCAAGAACTAACAATGAAGCGGAATATGAAACTTTGATAGCCAGTCTTGAGATCGCTATTGACATGGAGATCAAGAACCTCCTCATATATGGAGATTCTCAGCAAATCATTAGTCAAGCAAACGACGATTATCAAATATGCAAGCCAAATCTGATAAAGTATGGCGAAAGGGTGCAGCAACTGCTGACACAAATCTCTTCCTATACCCTCGAAAATATACGGCGAGCAGAAAACAGCAAAGCGGATGCATTAACAAATTGGCTAAAGAATTGGCCGATGAAGAACTTGATGACGTAAAGATCATTGTGCAAAACCGCAGGGTCCTTTTCACGCCCCGCTTCCCGGTGTACGGACAAGGGGACGTGGCGGGTCACGCGATGTATTAAAGTGACCATCTCGTGCCACTTCTAACACATTCCGTACCAGTCTACCCCTTTAAAACCCCGTATTGTATTTTGTATTGATGTGTATTGCTTTGTTTAATAGATGTAAGACTTGCCGAAACCATGATATCAGTAGTTCATGTAAACGGAAGGGATATAAACGAATTGTCATGTAACAATGTATATCCATGGTTCGGTCAAATCAATTCATGTTGATATAAATTGTATTATGGTATAATTGGAGTTGTACTTGAATTGTATTCAAGGATGGATTGATTTCAGATTAGACTGAGACTCTGTCTGAGTTAGAAACTTTAAAACGAATTGAAGTCCTGAATTAGTTTTGGAGTTATCGGTAATTGCTGCACATGAACGGCAGGATTTGTGACTTTTTCCAAGTCAATTGCTGTATTGATAACCCCGTTTTTAGTTGTCTACCTTAAATAGGCAAGCACCCAAATTCTCCGGCTCCCTGAGGCTCATGAGAACTGGTCCCGTTTAAACCTATATTTACTAGGGTCCTTATTGTAATTTAATATAACTTGAGCGGGTTTTATGAAAAATAGTTTTGATACATTTTCAAAATACACCTCAAGTATTTAATTATCGTCTTTAGGGTTTTCATAGATGTAATTTTTAAGAGTGATGAGATGGTCTAGTGGATATAAACCTAACTTGAATAGTATATGGTATTTTCATGTAATTTGACTTGTATTGATTCTTGATGGTATTTTCATGAACTTTTATGATTCTTTTCTTTTGATTAAAAAACATGGAATATATTATATATTTAAAATAGATATTTTGATTATATTTATATATATATAATTATTAAAAATAGAATTTATTTATTAATAGAAATCATGTTTTCTTACAAATTGTAATAAAAATTCCATCGAGATCGTATGCTCCGTGAGGAGGTCTGCATCTCGCTCTACTAGTCTCGAGTACATGCGATAACCCGCACCATCCTGATCGGGTTCCCCAAAATGGGTTGTAGAGGCTTATTTGCAAGGAATTAATTAAAACAATTTAAAGAATACGGGTTTTGATAGTTTACGGTATTTTAATGTAAATTATATTTTATCCCACAAAAATTGTTACAAAAGCCATCGCGCTATGTCAAGATGAGTGTTGTGATGAGGTAGGTCATTACCTCATGAGTTTTCTAAAAGTAATATGAGCAAAACGATAAAATAATGTCGTATGTAACCTTGATGGTATTTTACCGTAAAAATAAAATAAAAGTTGCAATACATATTATTTTGAATTGAAACTTGTTGTTTTATGTTTGTTAAACAATATAAGAAGAGATGGTTAGTTTGTTGTTTAAGAAAAGTTGAGTTTTTAAAGCAATGAGAATCGGAAGTCGGAATAACTCCGCTTCCGATGAGTTTTGAGAAATGGGTGTTTTAGATTAGAAATGTAGGAGGGGAGAGGGGACTTACTGATTGATTTGAGAGAGAAGAGATGGAGGAAGGTTTTGTAGGCGTCGTGGAGTCGCCGGATTTGTCCCGAGTCGTCGCCGGAACTTGACCTTGAGCTAACTCCACTTGTACAACTTTTTGGACTTGGAAAATTTAGAGAGTTTTGGCAAAAGATTTCTGAATGAGGAGGGTTATGGTGTAGGGTAGTATTTATAGGAGAAATTAGGGTATTGAAATGAGAATTAAAAATGCATTAAAATTTGGTTTTAAGGCTCATTTTAATTCTCTTGAAATGTGCAGGGAAATCAAACAGACTAGGGTTAGTGGGGTAGGCCAAAGGATGCCAGGGTTAAAAGAATTGGGGCATTTGCTATGGGGGGACCGGCGGCGCCGGACCCAAGTCCGATCTCGCCGCTCCAATGGTGGGGTCGGGTGTGGGATTGATGCCACGTGTTGGTGTCGTTTCATATAGCTCAGTGCACATGTTTGATTTCTGAGACTTTTCATTCTTACGTGTTTTGCACGTGTAAACTTTTGGGCTTCTAAAAAGTTTAAAAGAAAAATTAGCAAAAATATTATGTGGCTGAGGGGATTCGAACACAGGGGCTATGTTACAGTAGTGCAAGGCTTTACCAATGAGCTACAAGTTCTTTCTTGCTGTTCAAAAGCAATTCAAATTTATAACTTGTGCTCAGGACTTACAATTACTCCATTTGTACATTAACTTTAAAAATTTTCTGTACATTAAAACAGAGTCGTTATAGTTGTCGCGCCAACATATATATCTTCGGAAAATATGATAGAGCCATCCGAAGGAAAAGAAACGACCGAACAAGTAGCCCTTCAAATAGAGGAAGAAAAAAGGTCAAGGACTGGAGGGAAGTCTTCATAGACTACTTCAAGTCCCAATGAACGCCCGAAAATGCATCGTCTAGATATCAACTCATAAAACGAGATTTGTCATTTGTCTTCCTCAATGATACTCTATATAAGAGATCATTTGATTGCCTATGGCTAAGATGCCTGGGGCTGGAGGAAGCAAAGAAAGTTGTCCAAGAAATACACGACGGACTCTGCGGCTCCCATTAGACGGGTCCAAAGTTGAAGCTGGAGCTCAAAAGAATGGGCTACTATTGACCCACGATAATTCAGGACTATCTCAAATATGCGAAGCAGTGTCACTTATACCAAATTCACGGGAACTTCATACATCAACATCCAAATCCGCTACACCCGACAGGGCTAGCTGGCCGTTCAAAATGTGGGGAACCGATATAATTAGCCCTATCGAATAGGCATCGTCCAAAGGACACCAGTTTATACTGGCAACAACAGACTACTTCTCTAAATGGGCAGAAGCAGTATCGCTAAGGGAGGTGAAGACGGAGAATATCCGCCATTTCTTCAAGACCCATGTTATATACCGGTTTGGGACTCCGCGATGGATAATCTCGGATAATGGGCCAACTTATAGAAGCCAAAAAATAAGCCGCTTCGCACAACAGTATAAAATAGACTGGTGATACTCTTTTGTCTATAATTCTCGGGCCAACGGTCTAGCTGAAGCCTTCAACAAAGCCTTGACCAAGATTATAAAAAAGACGGTGTCGAGAAACAAAAAAGATTGGCACAAAAGGCTGTATGAAGATTTTTGGGCATACCGAACAACGTTCAAGACGGTCACAAATAAAACACCATATGCATTGGTGTTTGACACTGAGGCGATACTCCCATTGGAGGTAGAACTTCTCTCTTTATGAGTGGCAGTTTAATATGAGCTGACAGATAAAGAAAATGCTTTTCTTAGGCTCGAGAAGCTTGACGTCCTCGACGAAACCCGCCTTATAGCACAGCAAAATCTTTAGGTTTATAAGATAAGGATGGCCCGGTCATATGAAAGACTGACCACGCCGCGGACATTCCGCCAAGACGAACTCGTGTTGGTTTTCAAAAGACCGATAATTCCCAATCGTGCAAAACGGGGAAAGTTCAAGCCAAATTATGAAGACCCGTATATCATAGACAAAGTCTACCAAGGTGGAGCCTACCTGCTCATGGATATGCATGGCGAAAGACAATTCCGGCCCATAAACGGCCGATTTCTCAAAAAAGTACTACGCTTAACGAGTCATGACTTAGGTCAATGATAGATGACAACGCTGTGTCCGCTCTCTATCTTCCTGAGTCAGAACTTTGATAGTAGTACCAAAAAATATTCGTCCTAAATACGGGAATGTTGGACCGAGAAGTCCCTAAACTAATATTGGACCGAGACGTCCCTAAACTACCGCGTTCCCCCAAACACGAGAATAATGGAACGAGAAGTCCTTAAACTAATATTGGACCATTACGTCCTTAAACTGGTTTTGGACTGAAACGTCCTTAAAATACTCGCCCCAAAATACAGCGATAATGGACCGTCATGTTCCTAAACTAACACGTTTAGCCCTACGGTGGATCCCTATATTGATCACCGTATACAATCTATAGGCATAAACAAATCAAAGCTCTCCCAGGTTCTATATGATGTGATCCTTCAAAAAGATCGGGGTTTACAGTTAATAGTGCGTTACCTTACTGGCCGCCTAAAAAAACGGTATGTCCACAAGCAAAATGGGCACGGATAAAAACCCGAAAAGGCACCGTGAGTAAAAATAGCAGGACTATCGACGAGCTAGTGAAAACCTGAAAGGGCGTGAACTCGTTAAAATAAAGGAAAAGATGCACTTGCAAAGTTCTCACGACTTTGTAAGAAGAAAACACATGCGTGAGATCCTTACGACTCACAAAGAAGCAACACACTTAGAAATCCACACGATCTCTAAGGAGAAAACACACTAAGAGATCCCCACGATTCCTAAGAAGAAAACACACTTATGAAATCCTCACGACTCATAGGGAGAAATATCTTTATGAGACCCTTGCGGCTCATAAAGTCAAAAAGCCTTAGTCGACAGGATCCTAACCCTGTTTGGTAAGCCACTTTTGTCCAAATCAACAAAGGCAAATGATAAATCGCTCATGGCAACAGTCCAGTTGTAGCGATGCTGATACTAAAATTGTTATCAGATTCTAAATCCCCAACTCGCAAAAAATCAGCAAGTAAGGAAAAATATGCATATAAAAATAGCCGAAATGATGGGGCAACTCGCAGTAAAATCAGTGAGCAAAAAATATATGTGCATATGAAACAGCCGAAATGTTTAGGCAACTCGCAATAAAAAATAGCGAGTAAAAATAAGAAAAATGATATAGCCGAAATGATTGGGCACCGCGGAAAATAGCCGAAATGATTGGGCAATCACGACTTTTGCGATATGAAAAGCTGAAAAGATAGAGCATCGCGGAAATAAATAAATAAAAATAATAAAATTAATTTTTCCGCCCTGCAAGTAGCTCTATACCGACTCTTGTATACAATCCATAGGCATAAATGAAAGAAAGGGAACCATATTTTCCCACCATGCTTTGTCAAAAGAAGAACCGAGTCTTGACGGCACATATACAGCCTAGAGACTATTTGGACGTCTTTTTACTCCAACAAAGTACAGACGCGATGTCAACAAGGACCCTAGAATCAAATAAAAATAGAGTGATGGCAAAATCCTAGTTCCAGATCTCGATGGCAACATTTACAGCCTAGAGATCATCTCGACGTTCCTCCTCATTCCAGCAGGGTGCGGACGCAACTATCAAATGAAATTGGAGCAATGACATATTCCTAGCTCCAGTCCTCGACTGCGATATATACAACATAGAGATCATACATATGTCTACGTTACTTCAGTAAAGAATCAGTATGATACCAAAACAAAAAAAATGAAGGGACGCCATATTCTTAGTTTCGGGTCTTGACGGCAAGCCTAGAGACCGTTGGAGATCATCCCATCCCAGAAGGGTGTGGTTATGAATCATCGGGACTTCAAATTAAGCCCAACCTCAAGTAAAAAGCGCCACGGCAAATACCTATCGCTTGATCTTCCGACGGTAATACGGATATTTCAACATAAGAAGGTTACTTAAAGACATCTTGTCCAGCCTCAGAAGGGATCAGAGACACGAAAGTCGCGGGGCTACTCGAGCAACAACCTAAGGGGCTGCATATCGAGAAATACATTAGCCAACGCGATGGTATGATGGACTTAAATCTAGTACCACAAACCTAATAGACCCCTGTCATAAAAGAGTGGGGGTTATCTACATCAAACATTAGGGCGAGTTTTCCAGTAAACCTAAGGGAGGTAAAATAAAAACACTTCGAAATGAGTGAATAAACTAGAAACTCCTAAATGAGTGAATAAACTAGTGCATGCCAGCTCAGGACAAATAAGAGACAGAGAGGTGCAAGCACAAAAATAGATATCTTTTATTCACAAATCAAAATGGGTAAAAGATACAATCGAAAAAATGGGGAATACAACAAAAGGGAAAGTTTAATATAGTGGATGGTTCAACAAGCTAACCAGACCATCGCTCTTCTGTCGGACTTCTGCCTCAAGCTCCATCAGCGCCGCTAGCTGAGCTCCTGCATGTTCTTGCTGTTGTTGATACAAAGAGAATCGACGGTCAAGCTCCTTCTCGGCAGTTTTGTGAGTCTCCGCCATTTCTTTAGTAAAGGTGACGGCTCTGCTGAAAGCCATCACCTCCGTAATAATTTCTTGGAGAACTCGCCAAATCTCATAGGCCCGCGTGGCTTTAGACCCAAGCTAGTCTTGGAGATCCCCTAAAGACTTCAAGGCTAGCCCCCTCTCCGAAAATTTCCGATTGATCCTTTTCTTATAGGATCGGAGGTTGGCAGCACACCTTTCAATCCATTCATTCAATCTAGCCTTCATAGATGAGATGTCCGAAGGAAGGCATCTACATTCAAGTTCATAAAGAGAATTCTCCACTCGCCGGCAATACTCAACCCAAGTACGCACCGGCGCCTCGTCCTGATAGGTAGCAAGGACGGATAAGGAAGCATTAGCTTCGACAACAAATTCATCCACAACAACTGAAGTACCCGTGCAGAGATCTTCGATAAGAGCAGCCAGTGAATGTAGTCTCTGTTTTGCCATCCTTTCAGACATACGTCTGGCGTAAGGACCCATGGGCATGCAAATATGGGACTCAAACGGGGACATGGTTGATAGAACTGTAAATATACAGAAAAGGTCCGTCGCGTTTCTAAATGGGAAATAAGCAAAAAGAATACCAGGACTAAGGTGTCACTCACCCACGGCCACAGAAAGAAAATCTGAGAGATCCCTAGGCTCATCTAGAACCTCGACTTTGTCGTCAGCCTGCAAGACTGTGGTTTGAAATAGGGGCACGTCAGTGTCGCTCCAGAAAATATAATACAGA
Source organism: Agapanthus africanus (assembly GCA_030015575.1). Lineage (NCBI taxonomy): Eukaryota > Viridiplantae > Streptophyta > Magnoliopsida > Asparagales > Amaryllidaceae > Agapanthus > Agapanthus africanus. The sequence continues at coordinate 84,764,295 of JASDDO010000024.1, forward strand.
AAGCAAAAGAATACCAACCATGTTCGGAAGAAAGAATGATACGCTGGGGGGGTATCACGTGCGGGCCGCCATATTAAGTAGGCACGAAAAAGTTTCTTCCGGAGAACGATCTACAATGGAGGACGCCTACTTTCGCAACTCTGGAAACGCCAAAAAGGAGAAAGGGTCAGGCATATTGAAAGATCGTTAAATAGAAAGAAAGTAAAATATAAGATTACCTTCAATACTTCGTCCATCCAGGACCGAAGGGGCGGCAACATAGAGAATATCCTCTACATCCTCGGGTGCACCACTGGTGACATTTACAGAGTCTAGTTGGTTTTTGAACCTCCACCGAAGGAATAAGAGCCATCACCGGAGTCTTTAAGACGCGCTCTGGGCTCGAAATTGCGCCCGCCGCGGAAGTCCCTGCAAAAGAAAAATGTGTAAAGATGGATGCAATATGAGAGCAATAAACTATTTAATGAAAAGGATGTGAAAAAAATATATACCGATACACCAAGAAGCCTGAAGTATAACATCTTCGAGCCGCTGCTCTTTTCTTGTTAACCATGCTCGATGGGCTTCGATTGAAGACAGAGCTCTACGCGCTTTAAGAGAAGCCTCGTCTTCAGAAGCGGCTGATATCAGTTGTTTTAGAGCCCTTTCTTCTGTCGACATTAAAGGGGCTGCCGGTGACACAGCAGGAGCCGGATCAACATCACAGAACTCGACGGGAGGAAAGCTTCCCTTTTTAGGGTGCACATTCTCAGTCTCATCCTGTGACCACTTGAGGGCTTCGGCCAACTGAGCAGCCTCCTCGGCAGACGTATCTGGAAAAAAAGGAGGTCATCATCCGGTTCATGCGCAGGCATAGGCTCATTACAAATAAGAGGCTCAGGCTCGAGCAAGGCGTCAAGTAAACGCATGACGGATTTCTTCCTCTTTTTGGGGCCTGAGCTAATGCTCGCAGAGGAGAATTTCCTCCCATAAGAACATTTGGACGGCGTTGCCCGATTTCATTTTCGGGATCCAACTCGGATATTGCCATAGCTTGTGCAGTATTCGGAGTCCCTATGTCGAGTTCAGTGTGAACTGGCATACCGGCAGTATGGAGGTTGATACCGTTCGAGAAGCCTTCAGGATAACTGCTGCGTCGCTGTCCCTCAAAGGGGGCCGAACGACCGATCGTGGTCGTAACGGAACGTTGGCGGCTTGGGTAGGCATAGGGGCCCTGTGCTCGAGAAGTACTTGATTGATTTGAAAAAGTGTTTGTAGTAACCGCAATCAATAACGGTGTCGCGTGTTGCTAGCCGAGATGAGTACGGGTCGTCCGCAGGGATGCATGGAACTTTTAATCTTGCTTTAGACGAGTTGATTAGAAATAGGGAAGAGTGATTCTAGATCTATGTTGAACACGGATGTAGAATATATAAGAAGAGGGCTTGTAGGGTTCGTTAGAATTTAGTAGTAATGGATGATTAAATAAAGCTGACTCATTTTATCTTTTAATAGATTTAAAACTAGATCGATAGCGATGAATGAAGATTAGGGTTTTTGGAGGGAATAGGGTTCCCACTCTTAACCCTTATCTTTTCATTGACCTCTATTCATGTCCAGCCTCTACCAAAATAATTGTTAATCTGATCTCAAATCGCGGTCGAGACTATCAATAAATTGATAGCGAGCCCGATTAGGATGTTAACGATTCTTTTGATAAAGTTTATAAACTTTATAAGATGTAAAAGAAGTTAAGGGATTTTATCATCCATTGATCTACCATAATCCTACGAACCCTATCAAGCGGAGAATTACTCACGTATGTTTGGAGAAGAAGAAGAAGAAGGGATAGAGAAGGAAATCATAATGCAGAAATTTAAATGCGGAAAGTAAATGGGAAATAATTAAACAAATGATCTACCTTTATTAATCAACGTTACAAGTACAAATCCTTCGAATTTAGATTACAAGAGGAAGAAGTTTCTCTCGATCTCTGCCTCGTAGGAAGTATTTGCTCTGTCGATATTCACGTCGAATCGCGGACCTGTCGTGGATCTCTTGCTCTTTGACGGTGATTTGCTTCGTGTTAAAGGTGATGGTTCTCTAAGTTTAGCCCTCGGTCCTTTATATAGCACTAGAAGCAGAAACCCTAGATCTCATAGGTTAAGATATGCCATAAAATTCCAATTTCCAAATTTTCAGATCCTACGGCCACGATTATTCTGCGGAGCCGCCGCATATATGGGCTATTGACCGCGCAACCGCCGCACTTTGGAGGAGTTAGGGTTTGGATTTTCTGCTGTGGCCTCATGTTGACACGTGGAGATTATTAGGATGTCTTGATTCTTCATATCTTCTCTGAGTCTCTGCCAGTATTGATTTTATGATTTTATTGGCAGATTTTTGATCCTGACATCTCGAATATCTCGATCTTCCGACCTGAGCAAAATCTGCACAATATCTCCATGAATAATGTTAGTAATATTTGTTATATTAGAGATATAGTCTTAATCATTTTATATGCTAATAAATCGTTAAGAAATTTGATTAAGATTATTTGATATGATATGCATATTTAAATTATCAAAATATCTTATAAATATTATATGCATATATTTTCCTTCATAATGTTAATTATAATATATAAACATATGGTAAAGAGTAAATTTGCAGATAAACCCACATATGTTCTATATTTATAATAAACACCTTTAAATATTTAAAAAAAAGTAAGGAAAATATTATATCAAATGTGCAATATTTTCGACTGAACAAATACCCCCAAATTTAATTTTGATTGTCCCGATCAAACTAGTTATTCAAGAGAAAGAGAAAAAGAAAAAGAAAAACCTAAGCAGCACACTTTCGTAGGCAACAGGATTGCACTGAGCACGTGTAACAAGCCGTTAAACCTCTAGGTGTCCCTAGTAGGAGGAGTGTTGTCTCCTGAGGATTTTCAGCGGATTATACCTACAAAATCCCATAATAAAAGAAAGAAAATGAAAGTTACGTATAAAGATAAGAACTATAAAAGAAAGAACTTTAAAATAAGAGTTTTCAACTACCCCAGCTTTTCAGTTGCCATGAGCCCTATCTTAATGGTCGTGAAAAGATGTTAGAAATCACATCATCCCTTAATAAAACACCGTCTTTAGTCTTCCTCCATACCTTTCTTCCAAATATCGATCATATACCCCTACGTGTGTGTAAAAGTCATCCCTACACTTAGAGAATTCAATTCAAGCTATCATACTATTGTCCATCTTCCTTAGTACTTTTTAGTCTGTGAATATTTTAGATGGAATTGCTCACACATTCTTCATGCGTCCGTTAATATTTCTTGAGGTACCAACCGACCGATTACCAAATGTGCTCACTTATTAAGGCGTAATTAGCAATTTCCTCGTCTTGCGCCACCTAAGGCTTAGCAGTGGCTCCCAAACCAGTTGGTCTAAGGCACTAGGTGATAAAACACCCTCGCTATATTTTTTTATGCTGTCTTAAGCAATTACAAAACCAGTGTTCATTTTTCTTCACCATTTTTTTCTTTATATTTTTATTTTTTTTCATACCAAGGCTTTTAGACAAGAGCATTTCAAGGTATCCTCTACTATCCTAAGTTTCAAGATGTGTGCAAGTGCGTATAGTAGGGTATCAACGTTCAAATGTTTGGCCTCAAGAATAGTGACTATTTTTCAGGCTTATTTTTATCCTCAGATTAGTAATTTTCTTCATCTTACTAACCCTTGGGACAACAGCTCATAACTACTTATTACTAGCTTTGTTTAAGAAAATATCTAACTTTCTTGCTTTTCTCAAACTATTCCTATCTTTCAAATGTAATTTTTCACCTTCTAATATTTTATTATCAAAAAATTTTGTGCTTATATATAGTATAATGCAAAATAATGCGTGAATAAGCACAAACCTCCCCCAAACCTGTTTGCAGCAGTGTCCTCACCGATGTCATCTGTTAAGCTTAAAAAAATTGTAGACTTTGGAGGAAAAGTTAGTAACGGGGACAAGAAATAATGACAGTGAAATCCTCCCCCAAACTTATTTATGGCTCATAATTTTGTAAAATTTTTATTTTCTTTTAAGAGCCAAAATATCCCCCCCCCCAAACTTGAGTAAAATAGTATTAAGCATTTAAAATTATGACGGAGGGTTAAAGTTATTGGTCAATATAAAGCTTTACAAAGACCAAAAGTCAACACCAACCATTCAAAGATTTTGTCAATGTAACAATATAGTTGGTGGAAGATCAGAGATTTGAAGAAGTGGGGAGATAGGAGGCGGAATCGATTAGGTTTACGTCTCGGTTGGTAGAGACGGAACAGTGATGGTAAACGAAAATGAGAATGTGAATGATTAGGAATGGGTAGAATAGTCACATTCTCGTATGGGATAAGAAGAAATGGTGGTGGTTTAACTTCTTCGAGTAGAGGTTGATTTATCACAACATACGTATCGTTTAGGAATGCAAGTTCGTCGGCGAAAATATTTTCGAAACTTTCATCGATGGTCCGAGTGAACGTTTCAATATCAATCTGTTTCACGCACGAATTCAACACACTTGATTTGTCAGAAATTATAGCGGTAGGAGACTTGAAAAGCCCATCTACCTTATTCTCAAAAGAGTCTAAATCAAGTTGTCTTTCTAGAATTATCGAACTCGAAATATCGGAGTGTGATTCATTAAATCTCGATAGAATTAAAGGAAGATTAGAAGAAGAACCAGAGAAAGTGGGAGATGCAATAAGTAAACAAATTTTTGTGTCGAGCATTGTTGAACCAGATGTGGAAAATGAAGGCTGAATATCGTTCTACTTTTTGGTCATGCATTTATCATCAATTTCCAGACGTATATGGGGTTCGGGAAAAACAGTTAATGGTTCGAGATGATGTCCACACGGAAGTGAAAGGACCTGATGAATTGGTGAGAAAAACTCATCCAAAACTGTGGGTTCATCATCCAAAATCTTCTCAGCGTCAATATCCTCAATTAAGTGAAAGTTAAAATTCTCAGACACCTCATCAAAAACATGGTTTTCAATCAATTTTGGTTCTAGAGTGGAGGTGTAGAGATCAAAAGTATTATGTGTGGTTTCACTTGAAATTGACCCTTCACAATCAGGTAAACCAAACACTACAAATTCGCACGACTCATTAAACATTTTATCTTTAATTGGTGGATCATTTGGTGTACTGGATAGATTTGTGAAACTGGAGTTGTGGATTTCAATTTGGGACGGGGAGATTTGATTTGGAAGGGTGTAATGCTCTCTCTCACTACTCAAATTCTCAATTCGTCCTATTGCAGTATCATACATTGGAAAATTTTGAGCTAGTTGGAAACTAGTTGCTCGTTCGTTGGGTTGTATGAGGGCGGCCATGGATGCATTCAATTCCTCTATCTAGAGGCACGACGCTACCCGAAATTCTTCTAATGACCGTTCAATATTAGACATGGGTTGGGAATGGGTTTCAGGAGAAGATTGAAATTCTTGTGGATAGGTGAAACTCCCAAATGACCGTTCAGAAGAAATGTCTAGAAAAGGTGTAAAAGTCGGATAGGATTGATAGGAATCGAATGGTTGTGAAAAATGGATAGGAGTAGGACCAACATTGTGATAAAAAGAATATTGAGATTGATTGGTTGGTTGGCGACTGGCAACAGATGTCATATATGCCGTAAAACGAGTAGCAATACTTTCATCAGGAAATGATGGTGTTTGTTGTCCTAACGGTTTGACGGGATTGAAACTTTGACTTTCAGCCCTCGCAATATGCTCAGCGACGGACATGCGTTTAGAAGTTCCCTCACTCGCTTTAAACAGATTATCATCATAAGAAGATGTAGAATTTTGATGCGGTTGATAGGACCTGGAGTGAGGTGTCCAACTGTTTCTTTCCACTTGCTCTATCCTATCTCTTAAAGACATGGTAGAGTCGGATTTTTGACCGATACGAAAACAAGAAATATCTGGTTCTGGATACCAAAGCTCGGCAAGAGTTCGTCTGTTTGGGTTACCCATTATAAGAAGATGAAAAGAAAAGATGGTGAAATGGTAATGATTTAAGCTCTATTTAGATTGTTTTGTTTTGAAAGAAGGACTTGAGGGCCGACTCAACAAATCACAAAATGCACAAACAAATCTAGAACTAAGGTCACCTAGGTCAAGCACTAAACCGCTCCTAGACTTCCAAAGGACAAGCCGCATGATCAATTCTCTACCACCTCTTTATTACTCTTGTGGCCAGGTAAGTGCCAGGTAAGTGAGAAGTATCCGCTATACGAATCTCCGAAATAGCGGGCCTAATTAAGTAACCACTTTTCTTAGTCACACTTGCCTTAGACATCACAAAAGAAATGCGGATAAGCGATAGATTACCTACGACCCTCCTCTGTCCTAATTTGAGCGCGACAGTCCTTAGGGCTTGGTCTAGATATTTTTTATTAATATAGGTTTATGCGCATGCATGTTTGCGATTTGTGGGGCCTAGGAAGGGTGATGAAATCCCCACCTAATCTAGATTTGAGTTATTGCCCCTTAAAGTCCGGTTAAAATATGCAAAAACAACCCGAAACCAAAACACGCAAAAGATTTTTGGCGGCGATATTTTGCAAAGAATCCTGCAGAAAATCAAATTATTGGATTTCTAGAGGAGAGAGAAAGATATGAGGAAGATACCAGAGGAGTTTGGAGACCTAACTCTACTAATCCGCCGCCCAACCGCGGCTAAAATGATGCTTCTGCCGCGGTTCCACCGCACAATGGTGGGGTCTTCGTCCAATTTTTTCTACAGTGCCTCCTTTGCTCCTCTGGTCCCCTCTGAAAGTCTCTGAATCTCAATTTCCTCATTCCAGTGACTCCAGATTCCCTCGCAAAAAGTCACACAATAATCGTTAAATATGCAATATGCGGTTTTGTTTTATTTTTATGATATGGATCGAATAAGAATTCAACCCGAATAGCAAGAAAAAAAATTACACACGTATCACCGGCAACGGCGCCATTTGATTGATTTGAAAAAGTGTTTGTAGTAACCGCAATCAATAACGGTGTCGCGTGTATGTCACGCCCCGCTTCCCAGTGTACGGACAGAGGACACGGTGATGCCCGCTACGTATTTACTCAGAAGTAAACACGCTAAGCGTATCTAAGCAATATAAAGTAAAGTACACAAGAAACAGGAATGTAAATGAACAACAACTTTATTTATTAACATTGTTTTACAGGTACAACTGGAAATGTAAATACATAGATGGAAAGCAATGCCTAAACAATGGCATGAACTGAAATGAAAATATGTACACATAAAGTCTAATGCTCCGGATCTTCAGTGTACTGCTCCAAATGCTTCTGGTTGGTCTCGAGCTCAAGTGCGTCCGATCCACCTGACAACATTCTAAAGAAGAAGAGAAATAGGAATGCCGTCAGCGAACAATCGCTCGGTAAGTCCTAAAGAAGGAAAAAAGTAGAATAGAAAGAAAAGAGAGTATATTTAGTATGATGTTTGATTGTTGTGTTAACGTAGTGTTTGTAGCTTGGTACAGAAGATACCTGTGTATACGAGAGGAGTCCAACTTATACCGTGGACTTTGGTAACCTGTAGTACAAGGCTCCGTCGAAAATACCACGGAACAACGGCATGGATGTAATTACGTCTTAAGTGACCACCTCGTGCCACCTTTAACATATTCCGTACCAGTCTACGCCTTTATTAACCCAGTAATATCTTATTGTATTGATTGTATTGATCGATTGTGTTGTCTTATAGTAAATGTAAGACTTGCCGAAACCATGATATCAGTAAATGGAATGGATGTAAATGGAGAGTCATGTAAACGGAGTATATCCATGGTTCGGTTCGGTCAATATAGATTGAATAGACGGATTCATATTGAATTGTAGTTTTATACTTGAATCACATTCAAGTCAGATTGATTGTATATTGCCCCCGACTCGAACTGAGTCAGACTTTTGAGCAGAATTGAAGTCCTGATTGTTTTGGAGTTATCGGTAACTGTTGCACATGGACGGCAGGATTTGTGTCTTTTTCAAAGACAATTACCGTGTTGATAACACCGTTATTAGATTGTCTACCTTAGATAGGCAATCACCCATATTCTCCGGCTCTCTGAGGCTCAAGAGAACTCGTCCCGCTTAAACCTATGTTTACTAGGGTCCTTATTGTAATTTAGTATAACTTGAGGGGTTTTATGTAAAAATAGTTTTGGTATAATTTCAAAATACACCTCAAGAATTTAATTATCATTTTTAGGGTTTTCATAGATGTATATTTTTATACAAGTGAAATTTATAGTGAGTAAAACATAATTTCACAATATATGGTATTTTATTGAAATATTGGAATTATGTTGTATTTGGATGGTATTTTCATGTAATAGTGATTCCTTTAGAAAACTTGGAATATTTGTATAATTAAAATAGATATTTTGATAATAGATATATATACTTAATGAAAATAATTTATTTATTTTCTTGTAGAAATCTCATTTTCTAAAGAAAAATGCATAAAAATTCCATCGAGATCGAATGCTCCTTTCGGAGGTCTGCATCTCGCTCTACTAGGCCCGAGGATGTGCGATAATCCGCACCATCCCGAACGGGGTCCCCAAAGTGGGTTGTAGAGGCGCAATTGCAAGGAATTGTTTAATACATCTTTTTATAGAAATGGTTTTATAAGTTGATGGTATTTATTTGTAAAGTCATTTTATCCTATGAATATATTCCCAAAACTTCATCGTGCTATGTCAAGGATGTGTGTTGTGATGAGGTAGGTCATTACCTCGTGAGTTATCTAAAGGTAATACAAGTTTTATATTGTTTTATGTCGAAACTAAAATATATGGTATTTTAATGTAAAACTACGATAAAAGTTGCATAGATGTTTCTTTTGAGGTAAATCTTGTTTTAATGGGTTTGCTAATGTTTGTTAAAAATGATATGAGAGTATGGTATTTTCTGGATTAAGAAAAGTTAGAATTTTAAAGAAAAACCAAATCGGAAGTCGGATTAATTCCGCTTCCGTGGTTTTAGAATTTGAGATGAAAGGGAAAGAAGGGACTTACTGGCTTGGGATCAAGAGAAGAGGGAGAGGAAGCCACAGAATGCTTCGGGGCGTCGTTTCGTCGCCGGAATCTCCTTGGATTGTCGCCGGAACTTCACCCTTTTGCTAACTCCACTTGTACACTAAAGAGACTTGGGAATTCTTGAGAGTTTTGGCAGGGATTTCTCATTGAGGATGTGTGAATTGGGGTGTGGTATTTATAGGAAAAACTAGGGTTTGGTGTATTGAATGGGTGAATTAAAATTTGTATTAAAAATGGATTTAAAGAGTGTTTTAATGTTCTCTGGAAATGTGCAGAGTAGACAAACAGTCTAGGGGGAGTGGGGTAGGTGAGGGGTTGCAAGGGTTAAAGTTTGGGGGGCAACACCGACGGTCTGACCGGCGGTACCGGGTATTTTTGGCATTTCGCCGGCCCAATACCGACGGAGAGTGTTGGGTTGGGTGCCACGTGTCCTTGTTACTTCATATACCCCAGTGCACGTGTTTGTTTAAACTGTGACTCTTCATTTTACGTGTTGTACACGTGCAAACCCTTGGGCTTCTAAAAAGATTAAAAGAAAATTAAATAAAAAGAATGTTTGACTGATGGGATTTGAACTCGGGTGTTATGTCTCAGCAGTGCAAGGTCATACCAATGAGCTACAAGCTCCTTCTTGCTGTTCAAAAGCAAAACAAACTTATAACTCGTGCTCATGCTTAGGTGTCCCATTCTGTATTTTTGAAAAATTTCGTACAGAAAGTTTAGGGTTGTTACAGTGTAGCTAGCTGAGATGAGTACGGGTCGTCCGCAGGGATGCGTGGAACTTTTAATCTTGCTTTAGACGGGTTGATTAGAAATAAGAGAGAGTGGTTCTAAATCTATGTTGAACACGGATGTAGAATATATAAGAAGAGGGCTTGTAGGGTTCGTTAGAATTTAGTAGTAATGGATGATTAAATAAAGATGACTCATTTTATCTTTTAATAGATTTAAAACTAGATCGATAGCGATGAATGAAGATTAGGGTTTTTGGAGGGAATATGGTTCTCACTCTTAACCCTTATCTTTTCATTGACCTCTATTCATGTCTAGCCTCTACCAAAACAATTGTTAATCTGATCTCAAATCGCGGTCGAGACTATCAATAAATTGATAGCGCGCCCGATTAGGATGATAACGATTCTTTTGATAAAGTTTATAAACTTTATAAGATGTAAAAGAAGTTAAGGGATTTTATCATCCATTGATCTACCATAATCCTACGAACCCTATCAAGCAGAGAATTACTCACGCATGTTTGGAGAAGAAGAAGAAGGGAGAGAGAAGGAAAGCAAAATGCAGAAATTTAAATGCGGAAAGTAAATGCGAAATAATTAAACAAATGATCTACCTTTATTAATCAACGTTGCAAGTACAAATCCTTCGAATTTAGATTACAAGAGGAAGAAGTTACTATCGATCTCTGCCTCGTAGGAAGTATTTGCTCTGTCGATATTCACGTCGAATCGCGGACCTGTCGTGGATCTCTTGCTCTTTGATGGTGATTTGCTTCGTGTTAAAGGTGATGGTTCTCTAAGTTTAGCCTTCGGTCCTTTATATAGCAGTAGAAGCAGAAACCCTGGATCTCATAGGTTAAGATATGCCATAAAAATCCAATTTCCAAATTTTCAGATCCTACGGCCATGATTAAGCTGCGAATCCGCCGCATATATGGGCTATTGGCCGCGCAACCGCCGCACTTTGGAGGAGTTAGGGTTTGGATTTTCTGCTGTGGCCTCATGTTGACACGTGGAGATTATTAGGATGTCTTGATTCTTCATATCTTCTCTGAGTCTCTGCCAGTATTGATTTTACGATTTTATTGGCAGATTTTTGATCCTGACATCTCGAATATCTCGATCTCCCGACCTGAGCTAAATCTGCACAATATCTCCATGAATAATGTTAGTAATATTTGTTATATTAGAGATATAGTCTTAATCATTTTATATGGTAATAAATCTTTAAGAAATTTGATTAAGATTATTTGATATGATATGCATATTTAAATTATCAAAATATCTTATAAATATTATATGCATATATTTTCCTTCATAATGTTAATTATAATATATAAACATATGGTAAAGAGTAAATTTGCAGATAAACCCACATATGTTCTATATTTATAATAAACACCTTTAAATATTTAAGAAAAGTAAGGAAAATGTTATATCAAATGTGCAATATTTTCGACTGAACAGTACCCGTATCTCTTTCATGGTAATCGGCCGTACCCTATAGCAATATCGGCCATTGAAAGGTCCTACAGGCCTTGGAATGTAATCAGCCTTAGGATCATAAAGAGAGAACCGGTGTTCAGAGGCATAAAATGATGAATAACGTCACGGGCAGTCTCCAACTAAGAAGCAGGCTCGACCAAAAACGCCTCAAGGGGCACGCCTTGATTATAACCCAGCTGTTGGGCAAAACGGTGTGGATTATATCGCATGAATAAAGCGGCATCGTTCAATCGAAACACCAAATATCCTGGCCTGATCGAGTACATGTGCATGATTTCCTTGTGCTTCAAAGCCAACGCTTCATTCTTCATCAAGTCAAATAGCTCCTGAGTGGCCCCCATTGGCACGGAGAGAACCTGACCGGTAAAAACCATACCACCCTCATTTCAATACGGGTTGAGCAACACGCGTAGAGCCCCTAGCTGAGTTGGATCAGGAGCAAAAGCATCAACTAGTCTCATGATTCGTGGAAAAGTATAGGACTTGTAGAAATTGGGCCGCTGGTGCACAGAAAATGCCCCTGACACGTGCACCTCAATCCGAGACGTGAAATACTGGAGAGAGAAGTTCACGGTGTCTATGCCGGGTCTCGAAGTGTTGGCAGCAGTGCTCAAACCATGATACAGATGGGATAACCCTACGACGCTAATAGCTAAATGTCATGCCCCGCTTCCCAAAAAACGTAAATACAGCACGTGACAGAGCCAACCATGCTACATATGGCTTGAAAAGATCCCTCAATAGTCACATTACGGCTGTCAATCAGATATCAAAACAGTAAATAAAACCTACTAACACATGTCCATCTGCCACAGTAGATAAAAATCAAGAAATCTATATAGCGGAAACGAATAAAGATCCAAAAAATAATAATATCTGAATCATTTCCCTTATGGGATCACATCGATAAATTTAAACTATGGAAATAAAATAAACTAAGCATCTCTAAAACTAATCATCAAGCTTCTCACTGCTCGACTTTCTTGTTTAAATACTCCTGATCTTCCTGCGACAAGGTCAAAAGAACTGGGTCATGCAAAACCCAGACGTCAGTGCGTCATAAATATCAATAACGATAATAATAGCCAGAATAGGATGCTATGATTAATCATGAGTGTAAATAATAAATATAGGTATAAAACAGTGAGCTATATGTATGTTATGTGTATCCTAAAGTCTGTGCTTCTAGGTTATCTAATCTACAAGTCTTTGAAATCAATTAATGGAATCGTCAATATAACTCAATAGTATCCCGTACGTGCCCGAGATCACGGTCATGACCCTCGGGGCTGAATCCGAGACGTGCCGCTAAGCAGTAAAAACATGCTATCATGTACAGACGAATGATGTCAGCATCATCATTCCGGGGCCCGAAGCCCGTATCGATTGATCAGTCTCTGGAAAGTATCGGACTGTTGAGTTACAATTCAGGTTTCATTATTGATTTCCCCTTACCCCCAGGTTTTGTGTTCCAGCCAGGTATTGATGATATCAATCTAATACCAACACAGGATCAAGCAGGTACATGTCTTGTCTACCTAAACAACAAGTCACGTCCATCAGAACAACAAGTCAGGATTGTCGGCATTAGTAATAATCCAAGTAACAGGTCTGGTAATGTGTCATGAACATGTTAAGCAATGCATATTAACTGAAAGAATACAAGATGAAATACAGTAACCAGTTATTTAAATATGGTAGAAAAGACTAATGCATATTATCTATGTGGTAAGGTGTAACCAATCTATTCACATATCTATCTGAAATAATATTTCACGTTTTCTACAAGATATACTGCAATCTAGATAAAGGATAACATTATAATAATCTTATAATGAACCAGCATGCAACTAGATAAAACCGTTATTGGTATGAATACGGATTGATGCGGTAAAATTTTACAAATATGCAAATAACATGCTAACTATTTACATACGCATACTAATAATGACTATATATGATGGAATACGTAATATAGCATGTCGCAAGTTTAGAAACTTGCCTGATCGAAAACTCACGACGAAATACGGATATTCACATGATGACACGATCGTGAAAACACAGTGCACGACGTACGATCGAACAAACCTCAGCCAGGCAAACGCGACGATGAGTTCTGGGTTTGAGAAGTGGTGACTGGAGATGGGATCTGGGTTGTGCTCGTCGGCGCTAACCAACTCCGGCGAAGAAAGAAAAGAGAAAAGAAGAAGGAAAAGAAAGAAGAAGAAAAAAAGGATGGGGCTGTTGGGTTCTGTGGTTTTAACATGGACGAGGAAGAAGAGAAGGTTGGTCGGCGATGTAGGGTGTTTTTCGTCACCCCATTGATATGGAAATGCGCACGCTTGTCAGACACATTACAGATTCCCCCTGCCTCGGGTAGGCCGGGGTATATTGATCGTGGGGATCCGATTCTCCGGCAACCGTAGACTAAGTTGCCGTTAATTACCCCTCACCTTTGAAGCAAAGGAACCTCCGATTGACGGGTCAACTAGTCATGCGAACTCAATGTGCAGTGTGTGTGTTGTGTTTTGGAGGGGACTTGAATGTATCGGGGGCCACGCAGAGTTTACTGGGGTCCCGCTACCCTGATATCGGGTTGGAGGTCAAAAGGGTTAGCAGCCCCCTTGCGGGATGCGGGGCAGCGCCCCATTAGAAATTTTTTTCTAACGGGGGACTTGTTTTGAGTGTGGAGTGTATGTGAAGAGAAGGGTGAGTAGCGTCCTAAGGACACATGGGTGCTAGGCTCCAGCGCCTCACGCGTCCAGCACGTGGGCGCTGGACGCTTGCAGAAAGAAGGGGCTTAGCCCCGGAATACGGAGTTAAACTCCCAAGGGACCTTGGAAACTCCCAAAAAAGGGAAAAAAGGGAAAAAAGGGAAGGATTTTTATCTTTATGGAGTTAAACTCCTAAAAGGATTTTATTTATGGAGTTAAACTCCAAAAGATTTTGAATGGAGTTAAACTACTAAAATTATTTCATTTATGGATTTAAACTCCAAAAGATTTTGACAAATGGAGTTGAACTCCCAGAAATATTTAGAGATGATCAAAGGGGGCCCTTTCTTCTCCCCTTTAGCCTTGGATCTTCTTTTGAGCCTTGGATCTTCCTGATGTGGGATTTTTGGAGATGTGACTCCTTCCTCCTCCTCTCTGTTGGCTGGATCATGGAGAAAAAGGGGTGAGACTTAAAAATCTCCCCTTTTAAGGATTTGATGGAAGATCCGAGCTCCCCTTCAAGGCTTTTATGGTGAAAACTGTTTCTTTTTGGAAAAAAAGAGTTAAACTCTTGATTTAAATCAAAACAAAGGAAGAAGGTTTAGAACCTTGAGGTAGGAGAAGGAGGCACAGAACCCTAATTTTTGAGAGAATGAAAAGTTGTTCTTGATTTTTTCATCATGTTTGCTTTTATAGGCTACACACTTTACATATAGTCCCTTAGGCTTTGCCAAATGACACTTGTGCCACCCCATGCCATATGTGCTTATTTCTTTCTGAACATAAGCCATGGGGTTTACAAAATTTTGGCTTTCTGCCCATTTTTCATACATTTATTTCTAAAAAATTGTATTGAACTAATTTATTGCTTCATTCTTGGTATGGAGCCGGCCTCTTCCATGCTTGGTCTTAGCTTGGGCTTGGGCCCACTTCGCTAGAGCTTGGGCCCGCTTGGCTGGGGATTGGCTGACTTTGACTTGGTCAATGTAACGACTCTGAATAAACTGTACGGAATTTTCCAGTTTAATATACAGAAATGAGTTATATAGCCTGAGATTGGGTTATAAGTTAGTTTTGTTAAAAAATAGCAAGAAGCCATTTGTAGCTCACTGGTAAAGCTCTTGCACTGTTGTGACGTAGCTCCGGTGTTCGAATCCCATCAGACACATTATTTTTTCTGATTTTTCTTTTTAACTTTTTGGAAGCCCAAAAGTTTACACGTGCAATACACATAAAAATAAAAAGTCAGAAAAATCAAACATGTGTAAAAGGGTTTAAACACTGACTTGTACACGTGGCACAAATCCAACGACTCAACTCCACTTATCGGCCGGTGGAAATGCTATAAGGGCCGGCGTCGACGGTTCAACCGTGGCAAATGATGTCCGATCTTTGCACACTCGACTCTTCCCCTACCTCTAACACCCCTGCACTGTTTGATTGCCCTGCAATCAAATAGAGACCCTTCATTTCACCATTTATCATCTTTTTAATGCATTTTAATCACCATTTTAATTCTAAAAACCTAATTCTACACTATAAATACCACCTCACACTTTGGATCAACATCATTCTGAAATTTCTAGCCAAAACTCTCAAAATTTCTTAAGTACAAGTGGGGTTAGCAAGCGGTGAACTTCCGGCGAAAAATCGAAGCTATTCCGGTGCTCCCGCGACGCCACGAAGTTCAACCCTCCCTCTTCTACCTTTCTTTAAGTTAATCAACTGGTAAGTCCCTTCTAATTTTCACTTCTCTTTTTTAAAAATTTATTTCAAAACTCATATCGGTTAGTGGAGTTAATACCGATATCCTTTTTCTAAACCCTAGAAAACTTCTTATCTTCATTCTTTGATCAACCAATCTCTTACACTATACTTGTAATCTTAAACCCTAATATTTAGAATCAAAATTTCATTAAAATTCTTATGTAAATTAACTTTAATTTAAGTTTTTTATTTAAATACCATGAACTTCAAACATCACCTTTTTTAGTATTTTGTTAATACTTTACGTTTAGAAAACTTCACGGGGTAATGACCTACCCCTCACATACACACATGGTTACATAGCATGATACCACTTTTGTGTGAATTTTTGTTACGAATAAAATATTACATTAAAACATCACTAACTTTAAAAAACGGTTTTCTTTTAAAACAATATTCTTAATTCCTTTGTGATTATGCCTCTACAACCCTTTTTAGGGGACCCACTATTGGATTGTGCGAATTATCGCACATCCTTAGGCTAGTAGAGCGAGATGTAGACCTCCTCACGGAGCATTCGGTCTCGAAAGATTTTAAATACGGTTTTTGAAAAAAACGCATTTTTCTAATTAAATAAAATTAATTTTTTAATAATTATATAAAATCACAAAATCCATATATTTTCAAAATATAATAAACTTATATTTTTTTTAAATGAAAGAATTACAGGTTTCACTAAAATACCATCAAGATACCAACAAAAGACAAGATTTATAATAAAATACTATGAACTTTCCAAGAGAAGCAATTATCACTAAAATACCTCAAATCCTTAAAATTCATATCCATGAAAATCCTAAATAATATAAATAAATTCTCGAGGTTTATTTTGAAATTTTACTAAAAATATTTTTCATAAAATCCCCTCGAGTTATATAAAACAATATTTAAGGACTTTAGTAAATATAGGTTTAAGAGGGATCAATTTTCTTGAGCCCCAGGGAGCCGGAGAAAGTGAATGCTTGCCTATTTAAGGTAGAAAACTTAACGGAGTTATCAATGGTAATTGTCCTTGAAAAAGACACAAATCCTGCCGTCTATGTGCAGCAGTTCCCGATAACTCCCGAACCTAATTCAGGATCTAAATCAGTTACAAGTGTCTGACTCGGTCTGAGTCTAGCTCAAACCTGAATCCAAACTCAAATCAGAGTCTAATTCAAATATGAATCCAAATTCTAACATGAACACTTGAAATTGAACCTGAATACCTGAATTCAAACATCAATATCAAACATGAATACTTGACTTGACTTGACCGAACCATAGTTATAACTTGACCTGACTACTTGAATACATGATTACATCCTGAACCCGACTACTTGAACAACTTGTATTCATGGTTTCGGCAAGACTTGTAAATATAACTCTATACAAATACATTACGTGGGGATAACGAGGTAGATTGGTATGGAACATATTAACGTGGCACGAGATGGTCACTTAAAAGACACCTACATGACCTTTCGTGCCGTTGTCCCGTGGATTTTGACAGGGCCTTGTACTACATGTTACCATAGTCTATGGGGTAAGATGGACTTCTCTCGTATATACAAATATCTTATGTACCAAGCTACAAACAACTACGATAGAATAACAATCATATACCTGTACAACTTACCAGTTTCTTTTAACATTACTTGTTATATTCCATTCCTTCTTTTGGGACTTACCGAGCGCTAGTTCGCTGACGACATTCCTGTCTTTTCTTTCTTTGGAATGTTCGTCAGGAAGGCCGGACTCTCAGGAGATCGAGCCTAGCCAGGAGGACTTGGACCAGTTCACTGCCCAGCCGGACTTCTAGCTCTCTTGTACTTACTTTCAGTTTGTATGCCACTGTTTAGGTATTGCTTTATATCATTGTATCTTTCCTTTTCAAAGCAGTTGTATTGTAAAGATGAATGTTAATAAAATTTTCTGTTTATTTTATATCTCTTGTCATTCTTGTGCATTTTATATATATTTCTTAATTACGCTTAATGTATTTATTTCTTAGTAAATACGTTACGGCCCGCCACGTCACCATTTCCGTCTATTGGGAAGCGGGGTGTAACAGTCAACCGGGGTGTAATTTTTGACCCCAAAAGGCGACAAGGTGATGGGGAACGAGGTCGACGACGAGGTGTCGTGGGCGGTGAGGGGTTGGGCTGGTGATCGGGAAAAGAAGAAGAAGAAGAAGAGAGATGGTGGTGTGGGGTGCTCTGGTGCTGACGACGAGAAGGGGAAGTAACGAGGATCCTTGGTGGTGGTCGGGTTCGAACGGCGGCGTCGACGAGGGAGATGAAGGCGGGTTCTCGGGTGTGGTATCGGGCTTGGGTAAGGCCTCGGGGACGGAGGAGGGAGGTGACGACGGTGGTGGTGGTGATGAGGAGGTAGGAGGGGGGAAGGTGGTGTCTGCGACGAGGTGGGGACGGCGACGAAGGGGTGTTTCCCCCAATAAAATAGCAAAGCTCTGTTCAAAATTTGAACTGAGGCAGCGCCTCACGTGCAAAGCACGAGAGCACCAAGCGCCAAGAGTCAAAGACTCTGAGGCAGTGCCTCACGTGCAAAGCACGAGAGCGCCAAGCGCCAAGAGTCAAAGACTCTGAGGCAGCGCCTCACGTGAGACTCTAAGGCAGCGCCTCACGTGCAAAGCACGAGAGCGCCAAGCGCCAAGAGTCAAAGACTCTGAGGCAGCGCCTCACGTGCAAAGCACGAGAGCGCTGACGCCAGAACTAAAAGTTCTCCACCATTGGATCAAAGATCCAACGAAGATGATAAAATCATTAAATTTCAGAATCAAAATCCGCGGAGGAAATATTCCTTAAATCTTTCTAAACAAGAAAGATTGTGCTCTGTAAATCAGAACGCCGTTGGATCAAAGATCCAATGGTGATTAAAAATCACCAAGATACAGAATAAGTTCTGTATGGGAAAATATTTTCCCAATCTTGTTAAAAACAAGAAAAATGTCTTCTGTAAAACAGAAGCCATTGGATCAAGATCCAATGGTGGGAAACATCCCCAAATCAATCAGAGATCTCTCAATGAGAGATTTCCTTAACTGATTCAACAAATCAGCCTCCACTATATAAAGGACCCAAGACTTCATGTCTTAGACAGAGGAACTCTCCCATAAATTTCAGAATTCAAGGCGAGAACTACCTCTCTTCAAGGTAAAGAAAAACAAAAGAGATCATAGCATCTCCTCATAAAAAGAAGAACTTAGTTCTTAGATCCATGAGACAAAATCTCTCAAAAAGAAACATGAAAGAGATCATAGCATCTCCTCATAAAAGAAGAAAATAGTTCTTAGATCCATGAGACAGTCTCTCATAAAGAAAAAAAAATGAGATCATAGTACCTCCTCATTAAAGCAGAACTTAGTTCTTAGATCCATGAGACAAAGTCTCTCATAAACGAGAATTTAATTCTCAGAGCACTGAACTGATCAGAACTGCCAAAAAAAATAGTGCCTGGCGCTCAGCGCCAAGCGCTCCACGTGCCCCTCACGTGGGCACTATTTATTAAGGAGCGCTTAGCACTCAAAGTCTGGCGTTCAGCGCCGAGCACTCCACGTGCTCCTCACATGGGCTCTACTTAATAAAAAAAGTGCTTAGCACTCAAAGTCTGGTGCTCAGCGCCGAGCGCTCCACATGCTCCTCACGTGAACGCTATTTAATAAAAAGTACTTAGTACTTATTGCCTGGCGCTCAGCGATAAGCGCTCCACGTGTTTCTCACGTGAGCACTATCAAGTGTTTAACACTCCATTTAAAAGAATACAAATAAAACAAAAAGAATAAAGGGTGTCAGAACCCATTTCAGTGCTCAGCACTGTTGATGCAGAAAGGGGACCAGGCCCAAATAAATAATCAAGTGGGCTGAACCCAAGGTTGATTAAACCCCAACTTAACCCAACCCATATTCTTTTAAATTGGACTTAGTCCCAAACAAGATCATCAAATCTTTGATGAACATTCACTGGTTCAAGGGTACATCTCTTCATACCTCTGATATATGTCGTTGTAATTCTTCAACGTCTTCAGAGAGATGGAGGGTCCCAATAACCAATAACTTTTGGGGCATCCCCAAACTGTTAAACCAAAACCCTATAGACTATGATGTCTTTAAACACAGACTATGATGTCTTTAAACCCTACAGACTATGATGTCTTTAAACACTATAGACTATGATTTCTTTAAACACAGACTATGATGTCTTTAAACCCTACAGACTATGATGTCTTTAAACCCTACAGACTATGATGTCTTTAAACACAGACTATGATGTTTTTAAACCCTACAGACTACTGTAGGGTGTTTTTCGTCACCCCATTGAGATGAGAATGCGCGCGCTTGTCAGGCGCATTACAGATTCCCCCTGCCTAGGGTAGGCGGGGGTTTATTGATCGTGGGGATCCGAATCTCCGGTAGCCGCGGACTAAGCCGCCGTTAATTACCCCTCGCCTTTGGAGCGAGGGAACCTCCGATTGACGGGTTAAACTGGTAATGCGAACTCAATGTGCAGTGTGTTTGTTTTGAAGGGGTTTTGGATATATCGGGGGCCCCGCAGAGATTTTACGGGGGTCCCGCTAACCGGATAGCGGGCTGGGGGTCAAGGGGCTTAGCAGCCCCCTTGCGGGGTACGAGGCAGCGTCCCGTTAGAAATTTTTTTCTAACGGGGGAGGTATATTTAGTGTGGAGTGCACATAAAAAATGGGGGAAGCGTCTTAAAGACGCGTGCGTGGCACGTGGGCGCATGGTACCCGGGGTCACGTGCGCGCACATGGGCTCCTTAGCGCCCGGGGTCATGTGGCGCACATGTGACCATTGGGCGCCTTAGCATCCGGGGTCACGTGGCGCGCACGTGATTGATGGGCGCCTTAGCCCCCGGGGTTACGTGCGCGCACGTGACCGATGGGTTCCTTAGCACCCCGGGGTCATGTTGTAGGGTGTTTTACGTCACCCCATTGAGATAGGGATACGTGCGCGCTTGTCAGGCGCATTACATATCCCCCCTGCCTAGGGTAAGCTGGGGTTTATTGATTGTGGGGATCCGAATCTCCGGCAGCCATGGACTAAGCTGCCGTTAATTACCCCTCGCATTTGGAGCGAGAGAACCTCCGATTGACGGGTTAAATTGGTCATCCGAACTCAATATGCAGTGTCATGTTTTGAAGGGTTTTGGATATATCGGGGGGACCCGCAGAGTTTTTACGGGGGTCCCGCTATCCGAATAGCGGGCTGGGGGTCAAGGGGGCTAGCAGCCCCCTTGCGGGGTGCAGGGCAGCGCCACGTTAGAAATTTTTTTCTAACAGGGACAATGTCGTGGAGTATGTGTGTGTGTGTATAAGGGAAAAGGGGCATCCAAAGGATGCGTGGGAGAAAGCGCTCAGGCGCAAGCGCTTTGGGCGCTGGGGCCTTACGTGCCATGCACGTAGGCGCTCGGGCGCTAGCTCTTTGAGCGCCAGAGCGCTAGCGCTTTGGGAGCTAGCGCCTCACGTGCCAGGCACGTGGGCGCTCGGGTGCTAGCTCTTTGGGCGCTAGCACTCTGAGCGCTCGGGCGCTAGCACCCCGGGTGCCAGGCACGTTGGCACTCGGGCGCTAGCGCTTTGAGCGCAAGAGCGCTAGCGCTTTGAGCGCTAGTGCCCCACCTGCCAGGCACGTGGGCGCTCGGGCGCTGGCGCTTTGAGCGCAAAGGCGCTAGCGCCTCACGTGCTAGGCACGTGGGCGCTCTGGAGGCAAAAGGGACTTGTTCTCTGCAATGCGAGTTGTACTCCCAGAGAGGAACACTTATTATTTTGTGTGTGTGTGTATATATATATATGAAGAGTTAAACTCCTAGGATATTTTGAAGCTGATGAAGGGGGCTTCTCCCCTTGAGCCCTGGATCTTCCCCAAAGTGGGGTTTCTGGAGATGGGTCTCTCTCTTCTTCCTCTGTTGGCCGGATCTCGAAGAACAAGAGGGGTGCGATTTTAAAAATCCCTCATTTTTAAGATCTGATGGAAGATCCAAGCTCCCCTTTGTGGGTTTTGTGGTGAAAAACTATTTAGTTTTGGAAAAGAAAGAGTAAAACTCTTGATTTAATTCAAAAGAAAGAAGAAAGTTTTAGAACCTTGAGGAAGGAGAAGATCACAGATCTGAATTCTTTTTGGGAGAGAGAAAAAGTTGTTGAGATATTTTCATTATCTTGGTCTTTATAGGCTATACATTTTACATATAGCCCCTTAGGCTTTACAAAAATGGCATTTTGCCTATCCCATGGCTCATGTGCCATTTCTTTTTGCACATAAGCCATGGGCTTTACAAAAATTTGGCTTTATGTCCATTCATGCATAAAAAATTACATAAAAATTATTTATTACATGATTTCATTTTGGGAATGGAGGAGGGCCGGCCACTTCATGTTCGGACTTGACCTGGGCATGGGCCCACTTGATCCGGGCTTGGGCCCACTTGGCTTGGGGTTGACCTTGACTTTGACTTGGTCAACCAGGATGAAATTTTTGACCCCAACACACGTGGCGCACACGTGACCGATGGGCACCTTAGCGCCCGGGGTCACGTGGCGCACACATGACCATTGGGCGCCTTAGCGCCCCGGGGTCACGTGGCGCGCACGTGACCGATGGGCGCCTTAGCGCCCGGGTTCACGTGCGCGCACGTGACCGATGGGCACCTTAGCGCCCCGGGATCACGTGGCGCACACGTGACCGATGGGCGCCTTAGCACCCGGGGTCACGTGGCGCACACGTGACCACGGGAAACACCCGCGGGAAGGGGCCTAGCCCCTTGGTTGGGGAGTTGAACTCCCAAAGGGTTTTTTGGAGTTGAACTCCTAACAGAAACTAATTTATGGAGTTAAACTCCAACATATCTAGAAAGGAGTTAAACTCCTAGGAATCTTTGGCTCTTCTTTTGAGCCTTGGATCTGTCCAAAATTAGATTTTTGGAGATGGACCTCCTTCTTTTTCCTCTTGGTTGGCCGGATCTTAGGGAAATGGGGTGTGAGATTCAAAATATCCCCTTTCAAAGATTTGATGGGAGGTCCGAGTTCCCCTTTGTGGGTTTTGTGGTGAAAAACTAATTAGTTTTTGAAAAGGAAGAGTTAAACTCTTGATTTAATTGGAAAAGAGGAAGAAAGTTTTAGACTCTTGAGAAAGGAGAAGGAGGCACAAAACCCTAACCTTTTTTTAGAGGAATGAAAAGTGTGTGTTTTATTCATCATCATGTTGCCTTATATAGGCTTACACATTTACATATAGCCCCTTGGGCTTTACAAAATGGCATTTTGCCCATCCCATATCTCATGTGCTATTTCTTTTTGCACATAAGCCATGGGCCTACAAAAATTTGGCTTTATGCCCATTTTTCTTACATTCATGCATAAAAAATTTACATCAAAATTATTTATTACATGATTTTTATTTTGGAATGGAGGGGGGCCGGCCGCTTCATGTTTGGGCTCGACTTGGACATGGGCCCACTTGATCTGGGCTTAGGCCCACTTGGGTTGGGGTTGACCTTGACTTTGACTTGGTCAACCGGGGTGCAATTTTTGACCCCAACAAAGTGCCACCCATCAATGAATGCACACCGCATGCATGAGTTGTGTGCATGAAATTGATGGATCTTGAAGTTGGACTTCGAGGTGGAACATCATTCCAGGGGCGGAGCATCATCCCGGGAGCATAATTCCGGGGATCGGAGCATAATTCCGAGGGTTGGAGCATAATTCCGAAGAGCGGAGCTTGATTACAAGGATCGGAGCATAATTCCGAAGAGCGGAGCATGATTCCAAGGATCGGAGCATAATTCCGAGGGTTGGAGCATAATTCCGAAGAGCGGAGCTTGATTACAAGGATCAGAGCATAATTCCGAAGAGCGGAGCATGATTCCAGGGATCAGAGCATAATTCCGAAGAGCGGAGCATGATTCCAGGGATTGGAGCATAATTCTGAAGAGCGGAGCAGGATTCCAGGGATCGGAGCATAATTCTGAAGAGCGGAGCATGATTCCAAGGGGTCGAAGCATGATTCCGACGAGCGGCAGACATTCAGACCGAAGCATAATTTCGATGCAGAGGTTGATTCCCAGGCGAAGCATAATTCCGACAGGGAATCCAGATACTCCGAGGCGAAGCATGATTTCGACACGGGGTACATTCTGAGACGAAGCATGATTCTGGCGCAGAGCTTGTTGGCTGAATTGATTCCGAGACGAAGCATAATTTCGACAGGGAAGGCAGACACGCCGAGGCGAAGCATGATTTTGACACGGTGTACACTCTGAGACGAACCATGATTCTGGAACAGAGCTTGTTTGTCGACTTGATTCCAAGGCAGAGCTTAATTCTGACGAGGAGGTCGCTGGTTGATTCTGAGCCGAAGCATAGTTCCGACAGGGAAGGCAGATACACCGAGGAGAAGCTTGATTTCGACGCGGGGGACACTCTGAGATGAAGCATGATTCCGACGCAGAGCTTGTTGGATGATTCCGGGCCGACGCATAATTCCGACATGGAAAGCAGATACACCAAGGCGAAGCTTGATTTCGACGCGGGGTACACTCTGAGACGAAGCATGATTCCGACGCAGAGCTTGTTGGTCGACTTGATTCCGAGACGGAGCTTAATTCCGACAAGGAGGTCGCCTGTTGACTTGATCCCAGGACGGAGCATAATTCCGACGAGGAGGTCGCTAGTTGACTTGTCCTCGACACGGAGTGTCTGTGGTCGACGTTTCCCCTGCACGGAGTGTCACTGGTTTTGATGTAGAGGATGATTCCCAGGCGAAGCATAATTCCGACAGTGCAGGTGGATACTCCAAGGCGAAGCATAATTTCGACACGGGGTACATTCTGAGATGAAGTATGATTCCGCCGCAGAGGTTGTTGGTTTGATTTGATTTGGGTTGACATCGGCATCGCTACGCTGGAATATGGTACCAGGAGCGAATCATCATTTGCGTTTGCTTATTAGGAAGCGATGGCTTAGGAGACAGGTTTAGATCCCTATCACCTAAGGCTTTTCAATTTTATGGGCCGTAAGGGTCCCATAAAAGCATTTTCTCCCTACGAGTCGAAAGGATCCCGAAGGTGTATTTTCTCCTTAGGAGTCGTGCGGACTCCTAAGTGTGTTGCTCCTTTGTGAGACGTAAGGATCTCACGCGGGAATTTTCTCCTCACAAAGTCGAGAGGACTTTGCGAGTGCATTTCATCTCTTTTTCACGAGTTTGCGCCCTTTCGGGTTTTCACAAACTCGCCGGCAATCCTGCTGTTTTTACTCACGGAGCCCTTTCGGGTTTTCATCAGTGCCCATTTTTCTTGTGGACATACCTTTTTTTTTTGAATCTTCATCGCCGGTGGGACTTTGAATGTGGTCTCGCCGGTAGGACTTGGGAGAGATTGGGATCGTTTTACGCCTGTGGATTGTATACGGTTTTGCAGGATGTATGATCTAGACCGTAGGGCCGGAAAAATTTCGGGACTTTGTTAGCGTCTGCATCGCTGCACTGGAATATGGTACTAGGAGCGACTCATCATTCGCCACTTGGGGATTTGGATTTTGGCCGGTGTCTGCATCGCTGCATTGGAATATGGTACCGGGAGCGACTCATCATTCGCCATTGCCTATTGGGAAGCGATGGCTTAGGAGACAGGTTTAGATCCCTATCAGCTAAGGCTTCTCAATTTTTATGGGTCGTAAGGGTCCCATAATAGCATTTTCTCCTTACGAGTCGTAAGGATCTCGTAGGTGTATTTTCTCCTTAGGAGTCGTGAGGACTCCCAAGTGTGTTTTTCCTTTGTGAGTCGTAAGGATCCCACGAAGGTTTGTTCTCCTCATGCATCGTGAGGACACATGAGTGGGTCTTCCCAATGGAGCATAATTCCAAGGGCGGAGACCAGCCGCGTGACTGGTGATTGTGGTGGGGCATGGGTATGGTGAGAATTATTTGAGCCCGTTGATTGTATACGGTAGTCAACTTGGGGACCAACCGTAGGGCCGGGAGAATTTTGGGAAATTGGATTTTGGTTGGCGTCTGCATCGCTGCACTGGAATATGGTACCAGGAGCGACTCATCATTCGCCGTTTTTTTTACCGCGATTGCTCTATCATTTCAGCTTTTCTTATTGCGATGGTCGCGGTTGCCCTATCATTTCGGCTTTTTATTCGCGGTTGCCCTATCATTTCGGCTTTATTTTTCATCTTTATTTTACTCGCTGATTTTTATTGCGAGTTGCCCCATCATTTCGGCTTTTCTTTTTTTTTTTTCCCTTTTATTTACTCTTTTTTATTTATTTATTTACACACATTTTTTTACATTCCCAGTTTAACGACTCAGAGGTCGTCTGTTTCCAGTTTAACGACGTAGAGGTCATCTGTTTCTAGTTTAACGACTTAGTGGTCATCTGTTTCCAGTTTAACGACTTAGAGGTCATCTGTTTCCAGTTTAATGACGTGGAGGTCATCTATTTCCAGTTTAACGACTTAGTGGTCATCTGACGGGGAGCTTAGAGAAGATACCCGATCGAGCAGTTGTCAAGGGCATCGCTGGAGCTTGCCCGAAATGCCTTATTACTTTATCGGTGTTGATGGCCTTGCCCCCAGCTGGGGCCAACGAAAGTCGTTCAAATACCGACTTGCGTTCGAAGATGGCAATTGAAAATTATTAACCCTTTGCAAATAGAAACATGATTTCAGTACAGGCAATCGATATGTACACTGATTGAGCCCGCATGAACGTTTAACCCGAAATATGGAAGGAGAGAAGGGTCCCACTGGGCGTGCCAGAATCTGTAGGGTATTTTTCGTCACCCCATTGAGATGGGAATGCGCGCGCGCTTGTCAGGCGCATTACAGATTCCCTTCTCCTAGGGTAGGCGGGGGTTTATTGATCGTGGGAATCCGAATCTCCGGCAGCCGCGGACTAAGCTGTCGTTAATTACCCCTCGCCTTTGGAGCGAGGGAACCTCCGATTGACGGGTTAACCTGGTCAAGCGAACTCAATGTGCAGTGTGCGTGTTTTGAAGGGGTTTTGGATATATCGGAGGCCCCGCAGAGTTTTTACGGGGGTCCTGCTACCCGGATAGCAGGCTGGGGGTCAAGGGGGCTAGCAGCCCCCTTGCGGGGTACGGGGCAGCGCCCCGTTAGAATTTTTTTTCTAACGGGGGAGGTATATTTAGTGTGGAGTGCACATAAAAAATGGGGGGAAGCATCTTAAAGACGCGTGCGTGGCACGTGGGCGCATGGTGCCCGGGGTCACGTGCACGCACATGGGCGCTTTAGTGCTTAGGGTCACGTGCGCGCACGTGACCATTGGGCGCCTTAGCGCCCGGGGTCACGTGGAGCACACGTGACCATTGGGCTCCTTCGCACCCGGGGTTACGTGGCGCGCACGTAACCGATGGGCGCGGGGTCACGTGCGCACACGTGACCGATGGGCACCTTAGCGCCCTGGGGTCACGTGGCGCACACGTGACCGATGGGCAACTTAGCACTCGGGGTCACGTGGCGCACACGTGACCACGGGAAACACCCGCGGGAAGGGGCCTAGCCCTTAGGTTGGGGAGTTGAACTCCCAAAGGGGTTTTTGGAGTTGAACTCCTAACAGAAACTAATTTATGGAGTCAAACTCCAATAGATCTAGAAAGGAGTTAAACTCCTAGGAATCTTTGGCTCTTCTTTTGAGCCTTGGATCTGTCCAAAGTTAGATTTTTGGAGATGGGTCTCCTTCTTTTTCCTCTTGGTTGGCCGGATCTTGGGGAAATAGGGAGTGAGATTCAAAATCTCCCCTTTCAAAGATTTGATGGGAGATCCGAGTTCCCCTTTGTGGGTTTTGTGGTGAAAAACTATTTAGTTTTTGAAAAGGAAGAGTTAAACTCTTGATTTAATTGGAAAAGAGGAAGAAGGTTTTAGACCCTTGAGAAAGGAGAAGGAGGCACAAAACCCTAACCTTTTTGAGAGGACTGAAAAGTGTGTGTTTTACCTACAATGCCATAAGAAGGCTTGATTTGAATCTGGAGCCTTTTTTTTGAATGTGTTTTGGACGTTCAAAATTTGATGTTGATTGAGTATGTATATACTGTTATCCAGTGTGCCTGACCTAATCAGTTCATGATTTAGGTGAATACTCATGACATTTCTTTCAAGTGCAAAATTATATCCTTTATTAGACAACAAGGATACTGATATAATATTACACAGTATACTTGGTACACAAAAACAGCATACAACACCAAAGTGTGTCCACTCATCAAACCAAAGTGATAATCTCCCACTGCAACAGCATCTACGTTCGCTCCGTTGCAACCCTGAGGGTCATATCACCTGCCTTTAGCACTCTACGGTTTCTCGGTGCCTGCAAAGAATTGTAGATATGAGAACCAGAACCGGTCTCTAGTACCCATGATGTAGAGTTAACTGAAAAACAGTTTTCAATCATGAACACACCTGAAGCCGAAGCATTAGCTTACTTTGTGTCCTTGCCTTTGGCTTTAAAAGCCTGGCAATCATTCTTCCAGTGACCCTTCTTATGATAGCAATAGCACTCATCCTTTCCAAATTTCACTCTCCCCGAATTGTTCGTTCCTTGCACCTTTTTGACACCTCATTTCGGCTTGGTGGGGTTCTTCTTCTTTCCCTTAGCTTTAGCTTTGAATTTAGAAGAGGAAGATTCCCCAACAATAAGAACATGCGTCTTCTCCTTTTTTAAAAAGCTCTCAGCTACCCTTAACATATTGAGGAGCTTTGGAAGATCCGCTTCCATCCCGTGCATGTTGAAATTCAGAATGAATTGAGAGAAGGTGTGAGGAAGGGACTGTAAAATCAAGTCAATGTATAACTCGTTCTCTAACACGCATCCCAGGTTTGCTAGCTCTTCAATAAGACTGATCGTCTTTAGGACGTATTCTCTTACAGGTGATCCGACAGCCAATCTTATCTGGAATAATTTCTTTGAGGTCTCATACCTTACGATACGAGAGTGTTCTTCATACAAATCCTTGCAATGGAGAAAAATGAATTTTATGTCCAATTTCTCATGCTGCTTCTGAAGTTCATTGTTCATTGAAGCCAGCACAATACACTTAGCTTTCTCGCAATGCAGGTCCCACGTTTTGCAGACCTCGATATCCGCAACCGTGGAATCTGGCCCTGGGATAGGGGGAGCAGGTACTTGTGAGGACATATGCCACTTTGTCATAAGTGGGTGCAATATTGACGTTCCTCAGCCAATCTTTATAGTTTGGCTCAGTCAGTGTATTTTTCTCAAGTAGTAGTTTAAGTCCCGTCATGATTGCTGCCAAAGAGAGAGAGAAGAAACACTCAGCGTATGCTCTTACAAGATTAGATTGGTTTATTATCTTTTCTAACCAGGATGGCTCCCACTGTTTCTTCGAACTCTCCATCAAACCTTAAAAAGAGAATTAGTCGGGATTATTTACACTTTACAACTTCGCTAACCGTTCAACCAGGTGGGTGTTGGTACTCCGAGGGAGATTCCCCGAGCTCTCGCACGGACCTAATTAAAATAAACCTCATTTCTGCAAAGGTATAGCCCCATTAACACTTTCTAGACACCTAATAGGTTAGCTAATTATGAAATGAAAAATATCTCCCAAGAGTAATCCTACTCATC
The DNA here is from genome assembly GCA_030015575.1 of Agapanthus africanus. NCBI lineage: Eukaryota > Viridiplantae > Streptophyta > Magnoliopsida > Asparagales > Amaryllidaceae > Agapanthus > Agapanthus africanus. The sequence goes on from JASDDO010000024.1 coordinate 84,793,732, forward strand.
AGTGGGATCGGGATCCAACTATTATTGCGTGATGACCTAGATGGAAGCCACTCTAGTCACCACACTCTAGAAGGTATGCTCAATTTGCAAGTTTCCTTTATGTTTGAAACTCCCGATGTGGTTTTTTCCCCCAATCTCTTATGACCTTGACGAAGACCAACAAATCATAAGATGCAAGTCAAGTTCTTCCCGTCATTGTCCTGATTAATTTAGACCCACCCGTACTCGCCCTTGATAAAGGCCAACAAGGCTGTACGACCGTCTTATACCAATGTATCTATATATACTATAAACAAGCAACACACCGCTACCATTCACTATTCCTTGACGAAGGCCAATAAACATAGCATGAATACGATGTGCTATTCATTTGAAATGACGGAGAGCTATGGCTGGTTTTTGTGAAAACCTTGAACGTAATGAACTTGATATCATTGAAGGAACGATAGGTTTAAAAAGGAGTGGTTGAAGCTCCGCTTTTTAAATGAGTGTTTTGAAAAGAACCGAGTGGTTTTTCAAAGTTTTCCAACAACATATTTTTAGGTTTATTATCTTGAATTAATGAAGATTAATGTGGTCCCATCAATTTAAATCCTATCATACCAGAAAAGAACGAAAATAGAATGTACGTATATGCTACCCGCATTCGCCACGGGGCCCCGTCATGTACCGTTAGGTTACTTAACTAGCAGCAGAGCGGGGGCTGAACTAGTGTGGTTGCAAAACATATACAATATTTATTAATATATATATATATATATATAACCATTCATCACAGGCATAATAACAACATCACAGAGAATGGAAAAATAGATCAACTAGGAACTTCGTATTTCATCGAACCACCAATGAAACTGTTCGAAACCCACGGTGACGTGCTTTTGGAGAATAAGGTCAATATCGGATATGTCGGTTTTTGTCGGAAAAATAGTGCACGTCGTGAGTATCGAGTTTAAAAATACCGCAAGTGCACGGTGCGTTGAAGCAAGCCGACAAGCATGGGTCGAACCACAAGGAGTGGATATCACGACATCAAATTGAGTTATGGATCAATAAGTTGGAAAATGGTATTTTGTCACGTTTTAGTGTAATACCTAAAAGAAACAAGGTTTTGGGATACGAAAACTTAGGCTAAGGTTCAGCAAGAGTGAAATATGACTTTTACCCCCAACTCTCCATTTTGATTCAAGATTCATTTCTTTTTAGTTTCCATTAGAATAGCGAAAGCATGCCGTATTTATCCGGAAAGTGTATCGGGATGAAATACGATATCAAGGTTAGAAAAATAGAAACTAACAAGAATGAGATTGAGAATGGAGTGGATATGGAATTAGTTAAGTGAAGTAGCAAGCATAGAATATATGCAAGAATGCTATATATCCTATCTAGCTAGTTGCGACACATAACGTAATTCCGTATTCGCGCCTACTTCAAATCATAACATAGCAACGATAAAATGTAAAGAAAGGATAGGATATATGTTAAAGGTTGATTTGCAACCATTCAAAACGATATATCCTATCAAGCAAAACATAATAAACTTGCGATGTTAAGAAAAGAAGTGAAAAAATGCAAGAATCAAAAGGGAGGGTTTGGAAGTAAAGTCATTCCACATCCTACCTCACCATAGCCCAAGAATAACTACTCACACATCATCATAGCAATACACAACTGAAAAATGAAAAGAAATGACAAAATAAGAAAAAGAGATACAAGAATCAAACTTGAATAAAATGAAGATTTATTGCAATGGTTCAAAATACATGTAAATGAGTTCAACTACCAAAATCTAATCTTGCAAGCTCAAAAAGAGAGGTTGCATGACCAGAGGAAGGCAAAGAACTCAACTCAATTCCAAGAGCTACAAGAATTTTAACAAGAGTTTACAAGCATGCAAAAAGTTCTCCCTTGGCCTCATGTCTGGATCTGCTATTTATAGAGAAATCAAAAACAAAAGTTGCAGGCGACAATAGACTAAAGTGACCACCAGGGACCCACAAAATTTGAACAAGCCAAAATGGAGCCCACTTGGCCGCAATTTGCGGCCAATCTGTATAAAATTGCGGCCAAGAAGTCGAGTCTGGGGCCCACCAAGCTTCAGTAGTCATCTGGTCTCATGGGTATCTCATGGTATTTGCAATTTTTTTATGTAGCACATGTGTGAATTCTGGAGCTAAATCACAAAGAAGGGGTGAAGTGGGTGAGTGTGTGTTCACACTTCAAATCATATGTCAATCACTTGTTTACCACTTGCGCCACTCATCATTATTGTACCAAACCAGCTCCCAAGGTACATGCATCTTCACAAAGGTTCACACAAGTATGCGTTGGACCATTTCATACTAAAACTTTGCACACACACATGTTTATGTTGCAAACTCATTTCAATTCTGGATCTGTATTCCGTCTTGTTTGCAGTTCAGCTAAAAATCCGTCATTTTGTGCATGTCGCGTACAAAAACCCATGTTTCCGTTTGCGTACCTATACTCTGTATAAATGAGTAGACATGGATAAAATAGCACTATTTATTAACAAAATGATAAAAAAAATGGGTGGTATTAAAATGTAATAAATTGTGCTGAACAAATACCCCCAAACTTATCTTTTGCTCGTCCCGAGCAAAACAAAAATTCCTAGCCTCACTTTCGCAAGGAACGCGATTGCACTGAGCACGTGCAACAAGCCGTTAAATCTCTAGGTGTCCCTAGTAGGAGGAGTGTTGTCTCCTGAGGGTTTTCAGCGGATTGCACCCACAAAATCCGGTCAAGTTAGTTTTGCTAGAAAACAGTTGATTCAAATCTTGAGGTTAAGTATCAAAGCTAGAACATCTATCACCCAAGTTAGAAACATTAAACCCTATTCTTCACTCCTTGCAATTTGTTTAACAAGCTAATATGCGTCTTTTCGTGATAGTGCGGTAGTGTCGTCATGTTTTTAAGAACTTGATTAGGGTCATCATGTCAAAAGTTACAGACCAAGGTAAACATCAAAAGGATCACACAAGTTCGAAAAGAGTTAAGATTTTCTCAAGTTTTATTCTCTAGTTAGGCTTCAAGTCAGAATATATATCGATTTTAACAGAGAACCATAGTCGTAATGTTCACTCCTATCTTTCACCTGTTTTTGTTCATACACACCTTTCAATATCGTGCAAAACGCCTTAATAAATACAAAGTTTCATATCTCCACGAAAAAATTATTTAACTAGAAAATTTGTCACCGCCAAGATTATTTTCTCACAAAGAACCATAAGGATTTTTAACTCGGAGAGGACACTTGCTTAGCTTGTTTTATCTGGCGATTGGAAGCTTAGAGAGTTTTGGGTCAATGACTCCCAAACCAGATGGTTTTAGGGCATTAGGTGTGGAGACACTCCAAGGACTTAATTACCCAAGTTACCAAGACCACAAAACAAAAGACTCATTTTATTTTAAATTTTTAGCACTTTTAGTAAAACGGAGATATAGCCAGCTCTTTCTTTTAAAACTAGAAGACGTTACATGTGATAAGGTGTGTAATTACTCCACAAGGTTCCAGATGGGTTATTATTCGGACTTATAGCTTCTGTAAAAGCCTCTATAAAATTCTTCATATCTACTTCACTGTATGAATTATCCTTGATATTACTCAACTCAGCCAAACCTGTTTGATCCTAAGGATGTTTAACAATTTAAAAGTTTTTACAGACATGTCAGGCATTCATTAAATTCTCAAAAATATACGACACGTGTAAGTGATATAAAAGACGTGTATCAGCTAAGGTTAAACACACAGGCGGGTTATTTTTCAGGTTGTCAATCTCAATTCTTGAATTTAGTTATTTCTACCTTATCAATTTAACCGTCAGATTTTGAATCAACATTCCCCTGCTAGCCAACCTGACCAAGTTTTTCTCATTTTTAGGAATTTTTTCAATTTTTTCAATTTTTATACAATGCAGTACAAAAGCAGATATGAAATGCAACTACATGCAAAAGAAAAGAAAAATACAATAAGTAAATGCTGAAATGCAGGAAATATACAAATGCGAACTATATGCTACCACCCCCAACTTGAAACTTGCATTGTCCTCAATGTCTGCTTGCTTTTCCCTTGCCCTTCTTGCTTCCACTAGCGTCGTCATGCGATGCCTGTTGAGCCGCTTCAATCCTGTCTAGCTGCTTCTGCATTTTCTGTTGTTTCTTGAGTATGTGGCGAATACTCCTAAATGTCAGGCGCTGCAGGTCCTTCTCTTTAACTGGTTCTGGCTCATTCAAAAGTTCCTCTGTCGAGATTTCGGGACCCGGATGTTCGCTTGGATCTTCCCTTGTCCAGTTTCTCTGCTCATAGTGGCCGCCGGTGTATCATTGTGAAATTCTCTCTATTTCGACCGGCCAATGTGCATAAACAGTCGCATATCCCTCAAACTCAATCACATCCATGTAGTACTTCGCAAGCTGGGTTACTAGCACTGGTAGCAGGGGTTTGTTCTGGGCCACCCCCTCCATGATTGTGTTGAACAATTGTGTTACAACACAGAAATACTGGTCCTTTTCCATCAAGCAATGCACAATATGTCCCACCCCAGCCGGAAAGGAAGAAACACGGCTCTTTCCCCTGATGTTGCGGTTTGCCCATCAGCAAACCGCAAGCACGTTTCTATACATCCGGGCTGGATTCAGCCCCTTATCTTTTAATTCCACAAAGTCCCCCAACACTGATCTGTAAACCGCCAATTCTCGCGGTTGCTGATTTCCGGGTCTCATGGGGATACTTGTAACCCTAGAAATGGTTTTGGGCTAAAAAATCCTACGTCGCCCCTGGAAGAAAAATTCTACGAAGCTCGATTCTGATTTGCCATGTCTTAATTCTTCATAAAAATCCTCTACCAATTCCCTCACAGCAAACAAATCATTGCCTCTGTAGATTAAATAATCCCACCCTCTTTGACAGATTTCATCGTAGAAATACTGTCCATAGGTTGCGTCGGAAAAAATCTCAAAGAAATTTTTCTCATAATCAAAAGCTACCATTTTAGATCTGAAATTCTGCGTGGAAATTGAACAAGAAGAGAGGAAATCTTACAGAGGAGAAAGGAGATCGGGGCTGTCGGAGTAGATCAGGCCGCAATTTGCGGCTTCTTGGGATTTTCCAGCGGCCTGAGATGGAGATCTGGGGCTGATGCTTTGAGGTCGGGTTTCTTATGAGGAGAGAGCTTCAGGGTTTTGGCAAAATCAGAAGTGGAGTCTCGGGTTGGGGTTAGGACAGGTTATAAAGGGTTATTTACAAAGACACCCCTTTATAAAAAGAATTGGTAAAAGAAAACTAAAAATTTACAAAAAGCTCCAAAAAGAGTATTTACAGGAAAACAACTTGGGGGTGTGTTTTAATCGATGTAACGTGGCTCATGTAAAAACATGAGCTCCTCCGTTTCCATGGGCAATTCTAAAAATAGTTTTAGCCGTTGGCCGTTGACTTTGAACATATTGCCAGATTGCTGATCTTCAATTTCGATAGCACCGTGCGGAAAAACGGTGCGCACAAAAAATGGGCCTGTCCATCGTGATTTCAACTTCGCAGGAAATAAATGAAGTCGGGAGTCATAGAGCAGAACCTTTTGCCCCACGGTGAACGTTTTCCTGAGAATTGCCTTGTCATGAAAGACTTTCGTCTTTTCCTTGTACAGTTTGGCATTCTCGTACGCATCATTGCGTATCTCGTCAAGTTCGTTTAATTGAAGTTTTCGCGCTTCGCCGGCTTTTTCTAAGTCGATATTGAGCTGTTTGATTGCCCAAAAAGCGCGGTGCTCTAATTCAACAGGCAAGTGACATGTCTTTCCAAAGATGAGTCGGTATGGGGACATACCTAGGTTCGTTTTGAAGGCTATGCGGAATGCCCAGAGCGCGTCACTTAACTTCAACGACCAATCCTTGCGGTTATTGTTGACAGTATTTTCCAAAATTTGTTTAATTTGTCTGTTGGAGACTTCAACCTGATCGTAAGTTTGAGGATGATAGGGTGTTGACAATTTGTGGCTGATGGAATACTTTTTCATTAGTGATTCAAAAGATCAGTTGCAGAAATGTGTTCCATTATCACTAATGATGGTGCGAGGCGTACCGAACCGAGAAAAAAATGTTTTCTTTTAAGAATTTTACGACAACCTTGTTGTCGTTGGTTCGACAAGGGATGGCCTCCACCCATTTGGACACATAGTCCACAGCCAGCAAAATATACAAATTCCCAAAAGAGTTTCGGAATGGCCCCATGAAATCAATGCCCCAGACATCAAAAATTTCTACAATCAGAATGGACTGTAGGGGCATTTGATTCCGTTTTCCAATCTTTCCTATGTGTTGGCAGCGGTTGCAGGTTTTGCAGTATTCGAAAGCATCCTTGAAAAGTGTCGGCCAGTAGAAGCCGCTCTGCAAAACCTTTTCAGCTGTTTTTCTGGGTCCGAAATGGCCCCCGCAGGCTTGGTCATGGCAGAAGGACAAAACACTTCTTGTCTCAGAGTTAGAGATGCACCGGCTAATGATCTGATTAGCATAGTATTTGAACAGGTATGGTTCATCCCAGTAGAAGAATTTGACCTGGGAGAGAAATTTATACTTGTCCTGATTCGGCCAAAAAGATGGTGTTTCTCCGGTGACTAGAAAGTTCACGATATCAGCGAACCATGGTTCGCTTGATACGGAGAGAAGTTGTTCGTCCGGAAAATGCTCATTGATTGGAATTTCCTCATTTGGTGCATTTGGTATGCGAGACAGATGATCGGCTACAACATTGTCGGTCCCCTTTTTATCTTTGATGGCTAAGTCAAATTCCTGAAGAAGGAGGATCCAACGTATCAATCTGGCCTTGGCATCCTTTTTTGCAAGGAGGTGCTTAAGCGCAGAATGATCAGTGTAAATAGTGACGTGGGTTCCGATCAAGTAAGGACGGAATTTCTCAAGTGCGAACACAACAGCTAAGAGTTCTTTTTCAGTCGTGGTGTAATTTAGCTGTGCGTCATTCAACGTCCTGCTCGCATAATGGATAACATGCGGCTTCTTTTCAAATCGCTGTCCTAAGACAGCTCCTATTGCAAAGTCAGAAGCGTCGCACATTAGTTCAAAAGATTCGCTCCAGTCTGGTGCGCTTAAAATCGGAGCAGAAGTGAGTTCCGACTTCAGAAGCTTGAACGCGTGAAGGCACTCAGAGTTGAAATCAAAGGGTGTTTCTTTGTCCAGCAAAGAAGTCAAGGATCTAGCCAGTTTGCTAAAATCCTTGATAAAACGCCTGTAAAACCCGGCGTGGCCTAAGAATGCCCTAATGTCACGGACAGTCCGTGGAGGTAGGAGGCTTGAGATAACGTCGATTTTTGCCCTATCGACTTCAATACCTTTTTCAGAAATGATATGGCCTAACACGATACCGTGTTTGACCATAAAATGACACTTCTCCCAGTTGAGTGTGAGGTGTTTTTCTCTACATCGTAGCATTACTAGCTCTAGATGCCTTAAACACTCAGAAAATGAATCTCCAAAGACGGAGAAATCATCCATGAAAACCTCTAAAAATCTCTCTACCATATCATAGAAGATGCTTATCATGCACCGCTGAAATGTTGCGGGTGCATTGCACAGCCCAAAGGGCATGCGACGGTAGGCGAAAGTACCAAAAGGACAAGTGAAGGTCGTTTTGTCCTGATCCTCTGGATCAATCGGGATCTGATTATAGCCGGAATACCCATCTAAGAAACAATAGTAGGCGTGTCCGGCTAGGCGTTCAAGCATTTGATCAATGAAGGGTAGCGGGAAATGATCCTTGCGAGTTGCTGCGTTGAGCTTTCTTTAATCAATACAGACTCTCCATCCCGTTTGTGAGCGGGTTGGGATTAGCTCATTTGCTTCATTCGTGACAACGGAGAGTCCTGATTTCTTTGGTACCACGTGAATGGGGCTTACCCATTTGCTATCAGATATGGGATAAATGATCCCATTGTCCAGACACTTTAGCATTTCATTCCTTACCGCTTCTTTCATTACCGGGTTAAGCCGGCGTTGAGGATCTTTGAAGGGTTTGGAATCATCAGTCATATGGATTCTGTGCTGGCAGATAGCAGGGCTTATTCCTTTGATATCAGCCATTGACCATCCAATCGCTTCCATGTTCTTTCTCAGAACATCCATGAGGGCCGACTCTTGCTCAGGTACAAGGTCGGTTGCAATTATTACTTTAAGCGTTTCATCATTTCCTAAGTACGCATACTTGAGGTGGTCAGGAAGAACTTTGAGGTCAAGTTTCGGTGGCTCCTCCACAGATGGTCGCACTTCAGGGGCTGGTTCATTGCGAAGAGGTTCAAATTGGGGGCCCCAATGTGCGTAGGACGCATGTTTAGGATTTAGCTTCTCAAGGAAAAGAAGCTCCTCAGAAAACAGTTCTTCAAAAGTCTCGTCCAGACACTCATTTTTGAAGTCAAATGTTCCCTCCTCAGACATATCGTATACAGCGTTGACTTTAAAAGTATCATCGTGTTTCTAACTCGCCTGGTTTCCTAGCGTGAAAATGTTGAGGTCCACTGTCATGTTCCTAAAAGAAAGTTTCATGGACCCATTACGACAGTTAATCAACGCGTTGGATGTGGCTAGGAAAGGCCGTCCCAGTATGACTGGAATTTGACCGCTGGGATTGGTGACGGGCTCAGTCTCCAACACAATGAAGTCTACGGGGAATATGAATTCCCCGACCTTAATTAGAACATCACCAATTTCTCCCCTCGGTACTTTTGTTGAACGATCTGCCAGTCGCAGAGTCACTCTGGTCGGCTTAAGTTCTCCCAATCCCAGTTGTTTGTAAACTGAGTAGGGAAGGAGGTTCACACTTGCCCCTAAGTCTAACAGGGCCCGGTTAATTTGTTTGTCCCCAATGGTGCAAAAAATAGTAGGACAGCCCGGGTCCTTATATTTCACAGGAATGGACTTGGACAAAACATCGCTCAGAGTGGCGGCCAAGAAGACGGTTTTGGGGATGTTTGTGCGTCGTTTCTGGGTGCACAAGTCCTTCAGAAATTTTACGTATGCCGGAACTTGTTGGACGACGTCCAACAAAGGGATGTTGACCTTACAGCGTTTAAAAACCTCTAAAACCTTTTCCATGTTTGCAGAAGGCTTCTTTGATTTCAACCTATTAGGATAGGGAGCCTTAGGTCCAAACGCTGAGTTTGGAGAAGCTGCAGATGGAATAGGTGCAGAAGACGGGAATGTTTTTGCTGGATCATCAGTGTGGTCGTGTGGCGAATTCTCAAGTTGTTTTGAAGGATGTGTGATTGATCTCAAAAACTATCTATTAACCGCAATCAAGAACGGCGTCGCTTGGTAGCTAGCCGGTGAGTACGGGTCGGTCCACAGGGATGTTGTGAATTTCCTAGTCGCTCAAACGAGTTAATTCTGATTGTGTTCGGATTGATTATTAAATCTAAAAACTAAATCTATCTATACTAAGATTATCTAGATCTAAATCTTGCTAGGGTTAGATTTAGGAATGGTTTGGAAATGTAAATAAATCTCAACGCTTTCTATACCCAAATTAGGATCTAAGAGGAGTTATGGTAATTATCAATAAAGGGGATTAGATCCATTCGGGAAGGTGTTCCTTCCTCTAGGTTCTTGTCCTTCCTTTAGAGATCCTTACCCTAACCTCCATGGAAAACGCACGCAACCGGGCCTTTATACTACGGTATCACTGCTACCTCGAGGGATAGGGTGCCGTAGGGCGCGGTGTGTGCGTGTATGCATGGAGTCCTATTGATTATATGTGAAGGGTAAGAAAGGGATGAGAGATCTCATCTCTCAAAAGCCTTCCCCAAAGCTAACTCTAACAATTATCTAGGGCAAGGAATTAAATCTAAACTAGGGCAGAGAATGGAAAATTACCTACTTTATAGATGGCTCTCTCCAAACATCAATATAGGGTTGTCAGATCTGAATTCATGAAATGAAAAGAGACACCGATGCTCTCCAAAAGAATTCTGAATTTTATTCATAAAAAGAGGCATAGGGGAGGCATAGCCTTTACAATGATTTAGAGTTCCTATTTATAGAGGATAAAAAATCCTAGGTTACAATTGATTCGCACATCTACATTTACCAAAATACCTTAGGAAGACCTAGTCAAAGTAGACTCCATGCTTTGGTAAAATTTTATGTCTCTGTCTCTTTAAAAGGAAGTATTGGGCCTTGAAATTTCCTTTGTTGGCTCTTCTGTCTTTGGACTTCCTTATTATTTGGTTCTTTTATTAAAAATAGCTTCTATGTTTCTTCCAGATCTCCAGTGAATAATTGCGGTGGACTTTTAACCGTACGCTTTGTAATCTTGGACCTTGCATTGCCTTGTACTTGTGAATTTTATCTTTGATGTAGGCTTGATCAAGAGTCTTCTGTTTGTTGGTCAAAGTCCACTTTTGCATCGTCTTTTCATCGTTTTCACTGTTTTCTGTCCAAGAACCTGTAACCTGTAATATGTAGCAGACATGCGTCAAAAGCACCTGTTTTATTTGTAAAAAGAATAAGAATAGGGAATATAATAATACAATATTATGGTGTGAACAAATACCCCCAAACTTATCTTTTGCTCGTCCTCGAGCAAACTTATTTTTTATTCTCAACAAAAACCTAACCGCACTTTCGCAGGGAAACGTGATTGCACTGAGCTCGTGCAACAAGCCGTTAAACCTCTAGGTGTCCCTAGTAGGAGGAGTGTTGTCTTCTGAGGGTTTTCAGCGGATACTACCCACAAAATCCTATCAATTAGGCTTTTCGACTTTAATTCTCCAATTAGGTTTTCTAACAAGAACTCTATTATCTTCGACTCATAAATTATCCACCCATATTCTTCATACTTCCTTATCATTTAACTTAAGATTATATATATTCTATAGACTTACTTAGCTTTCGGCATTTCTTAAGTTTTCCTTCTAGGGTTCCATCTCCACTTAGGAATTTTTATCAATTCTACTAAAGATACAAGTTCTATTATTCACTCCTTTCTCTCATCTAAACTTCAATCACATACCCCTACGTGTGTGTAAATATCACCCCTATACTTGGAAATTCAAATCAAGCAATCATACTCTTGTCCGTTGTCCAAAGCACTTATTAATTGGTGAATTTTAATTGAATTTTGCTTACACATCCTTCATGCGACCGTTAATACTTCTTGAGGTACTAACAACCGATTACAAGATATGTTTGTACTTTAAAGCGTAATTCCTAGTCTTGCAACACCCAAGGCTTTTAGCAGTGACTCCCAAACCAGTTGGTCTAAGGCACTAGGTGATGAAGCACCCTCGCTAAATATTTTTCTATTTTTACAGCCTTAAGTAATCACAAAACCCAGTGTTCATTTTTTTTCTTTATTCACTTTTTTTTCTTTTTTTTTCTTCGTACTAAGGACTTTAGGCAAGAGCATTTCAAGGTCTCTTCTACTATTCCAAGTTTCAAGGTGCGTGATTGTGCAAATTGTAGGGTATACATTTTCAGAATTTAGACTTAAGTTAGGAATTATTTTTCAAACTTATACTTTAATAAAAACATCAATACTCATCCCTTGTTTTAATTTAGCCCAAGAAGTGAACTCAAAATTTGCTTATTTCTAAATAAACTACAAAGACATATACTTTCTACCGCTAAACTTTAAAGAAGGTTATCTTTAGGGTTTTTAATTTACTAAGTCTAAGATCTAGTTGTTCCGAGCCAGTTGACCTATTTATCAAACTCAAATCAAATATGGCCAAAATTGAATACAATAATTTTTATAATTTTTGAAATTTTTCAATTTTTTTGGGTTTTAAAATAAGTATGCAAATGCAAAAATGTACATATAAATGCGAAGGAAGAAGACTTACCGAGCATACCCCCAAACTTAAACTTGACAGTGTCCTCACTGTCATGCTGCACCAAGAGGGTTAAAATTTTCGACACTCCCCTGTTTATTTATTTATAAAAAATTTTATATATTTTTTTTAATGTTTTGAAAAAAAAAATTATTTTATTTTTTTTTATAGAAAAAGAAAACAAAAAATATATATACATATATACAACAAGGTTCCCCCCAAACTTAAGCTTGGCCTTACATAAGCCAAAGGTTAGCACCAACCATTCAAAAATCTCATCGTGGTAATGGTAGAGTTGGTGAAAGGAGAGAGTGGAAAGAAGAGAAATGAGAAGCACACGAGACCGGATGGGAAGAAGAGTGGAATAAGGTCTCGGTGGAGGAGAAGAAGGGCGAAAAAGAGAAAGAAGGGTAGCACGATCTTGAGGGTGTAAATCGAGTGAATAAATTAGCGCAATTTGTGATGACCGAAGTGTTAAAAGTGATTGTGCTAATCTATCAACTCGTCGAGCAATGGGGTCAAATCCCTCAAGATTCGCAAGAAAGCATGGGTACGTCGAACTTGGTGTAGGAGATAAAAGCGTAACGGTCACTTGCACGGTCGGAACAATGGAAGGTAGGGAAGGGAGTGAATTAGGGATAGGCTCATTCTCACCGTAGTAAACTGTCTCGAACTGGAAAGATTCCATCAATGGTTCGAAACGACTGTAAGCAACCGAATCTGATGGATCAACTAACTCATCTGAAAATTCAAAGGACTCAAACTCATGAGGTGAGTCTGCAACATCGTCCGAAAAAGTGAAACACTCGTAAGTGTTATCGGCTGGGAGAACTGTGTCAGATTCAAAGGGAAATTTTTCAAGCTCACGGTCTTCAAGCATGATCTTTTGCGTGGTCGGAATGATGGAAAGGAGGGAGGGTGATATAACAGTTAAAGGTTCAGGAGGATGAATTGGAAAATCCGACACATCAAACAAAAATGGTTCAACCTCAATATTATCCTCAATACTCTCCTCAATACTATCCTCATAATTCTCCTCAATATTTAGCTCATCCATGACATTATCATCAAAATCAAGACGCATATGAAGTTCGGGAGAAACAATTAATGACTCGGGATGATGAATTGGACATAAAATTTCAATCAACTCGACAGGTTCATCATCTAAAATATTCCCGGCGTCTATATCCTCAATCAAGTGAAAATCAATTTTTTCTGGCACCTCATCAAAAGCATGGATATTTATCGATTTAGGTTCTATAGCGGAGGTGTAAAGATCGAAAGGATTAAGTGTGGTTTCACTCGAAAGGGGTTCTTCACAATCTGGCAAATCAAGCACTACAAAGTCACACAACTCGTTTTTATTTTCAACAGGTGAACTATTTGGGACAATCGATGGAAAACCGGAGTTGTGGGCTTCAATTGGGTAAGGGTAGGTTTGATTTGGAAATGTGTAGAACTCACTCGCTCCTCTCAAATTCTCACTCTGTCCAACCGCCTCCTCATACATTGAAAAATTTGAAACTAATGGAAAACTAGCTACTGGTTCACTGCAAATAGGAAATAACACGCCATCCCCGGCAACGGCGCCATTTGATTGATCTCAAAAACTATCTATTAATCGCAATCAAGAACGGCGTCGCTTGGTAGCTAGCCGGTGAGTACGGGTCGGTCCACAGGGATGTTGTGAATTTCCTAGTCGCTCAAATGAGTTAATTCCGATTGTGGTCGGATTGATTATTAAATCTAAAAACTAAATCTATCTATACTAAGATTATCTAGATCTAAATCTTGCTAGGGTTAGGATTAGGAATGGTTTGGAAATGTAAATAAATCTCAACGCTTTCTATACCCAAATTAGGATCTAAGAGGAGTTATGGTAATTATCAATAAAGAGGATTAGATCCATTCGGGAAGGTGTTCCTTCCTCTAGGTTCTTGTCCTTCCTTTAGAGATCCTTACCCTAACCTCCATGGAAAACGCGCGCAACCGGGCCTTTATACTACGGTATCACTGCTACCTTGAGGGATAGGGTGTCGTAGGGCGCGGTGTGTGCGTGTATGCATGGAGTCCTATTGATTATATGTGAAGGGTAAGAAAGGGATGAGAGATCTCATCTCTCAAAATCCTTCCCCAAAGCTAACTCTAACAATTATCTAGGGCAAGGAATTAAGTCTAAACTAGGGCAGAGAATGAAAAATTACCTACTTTATAGATGGCTCTCTCCAAATATCAACACAGGGTTGTCAGATCTGAATTCATGAAATGAAAAGAGGCACCGATGCTCTCTAAAAGAATTCTGAATTTTATTCATAAAAAGAGGCATAGGGGAGGCATAGCCTTTACAATGATTTAGAGTTCCTATTTATAGAGGATAGGAAACCCTAGGTTACAATTGATTCGCACGTCTACATTTACCAAAATACCTTAGGAAGACCTAGTCAAAGTAGACTCCATGCTTTGGTAAAATTTTATGTCTCTGTCTCTTTAAAAGGAAGTATTGGGCCTTGAAATTTCCTTTGTTGGCTCTTCTGTCTTTGGACTTCCTTATTATTTGGTTCTTTTATTAAAAATAGCTTCTATGTTTCTTCCAGATCTCCAGTGAATAATTGCGGTGGACTTTTAACCGTTCTCTTTGTAATCTTGGACCTTGCATTGCCTTGTACTTGTGAATTTTATTTTTGATGTAGGCTTGATCAAGAGTCTTCTGTTTGTTGGTCAAAGTCCACTTTTGCATCGTCTTTTCATCGTTTTCACTATTTTCTGTCTAAGAACCTGTAACCTGTAATATGTAGCAGACATGCGTCAAAAGCACCTGTTTTATTTGTAAAAAGAATAAGAATGGGGATGTTCCCCTCCGAACGGCGGCCGAGACGTTAGGACGTCTGTGCCTGAGGTCCGGGGCAGATGCTATTTGGTTTTATCCGTCTACCTTTCCGAAGATGCCAAGTTGATTTATGGCACCGTGTATCGGAGTTTTAGACGGATGCGGCCGATGTAGCAGACTTCGTCAGATTCCCCCTCAGGGTGAGGGGTTTTTGATTGTGGGGACGCTCTTCCCTGCAGGCGCAAGCCCCTGCAGTTAATTACGCTACCGCATCGCGGTAACAACTTTCTCCTTCTCCAGAATTTCACTTCGTGTCGTGTGTGTTTGTTTTGTTTGTGGTTGCCCGTGGATTGTATACGGAGACTGAGTAATGCCGTCGCCCGTAGGGCGTGGATTAGTCCAAATCCGTGTTTACTTAGATTTGGGTTTGGTGTTTTAGTTTAAGGATACATTAGTCGCGTTGCGACTAAGATCAACTTAAATGTTCGTTAAGGATACATTAGTCCTGTTTTAGACTAAGATCCACTTAACGTAGTGATTAATTTAATGTATGGCCATCGGGACTCGTCACCTCTTTGACGTCGTTGAGGAATTACAACGACGGATGTCAAAGGAGTTCGGAGATGTACCCTCGAACCAGAGTTGATTGGGAGTTTTATAATCCATTTGAATGTTTAAGGATACGTTAGCCGTGTTTGGGGCTAAGATCAACTTAAACGGGACCGTTTAGACCCGGCAAAAGAGCGTTTGGAAGCTCTGTTGTTCCAGTTTAAGGACGTGGTGATCCGTCGCCAGTTTAGGGACGTAGTGGTCCATATTCCAGTTTAGGGACGTGGTGGTCCGATATTAGTTTAGGGACGTTTCGGTCCGATATTAGTTTAGGGACGTTTCGGTCCATATTCCAGTTTAGGGACGTGGTGGTCCGATATTAGTTTAGGGACGTTTCGGTCCGATATTAGTTTAGGGACGTTTCGGTCCATATTCCAGTTTAGGGACGTGGTGGTCCGATATTAGTTTAGGGACGTTTCGGTCCGATATTAGTTTAGGGACGTTTCGGTCCAATATCGATGTGTGGTCGTTGGGACCCGTCACCTCTTTGACGTCGTTGAGGGATTACAACGATGGATGTCAAAGGAGTTCGGAGATGTACCCTCGAACCGGATGTAAATTGATTTAGGAGAGCCATTTTGCCCAGTCAATTTAATTTAAGGACTTATGGCCACGATTGGGCTAAGTCCATTGCTTTTGCATTTCTTTTGCTTTTATTTGGGCTTTGCCCAAAAGGGATAAAGAGCATCAATTTTATTTGGGGCCCAGCCCTTTTATTGCTTTGTAGTTTATTTTGGCCTGCTAGGTCTTTTTGATTTGGGCCTGGCCCTTCAAATAATGCATTGCATTTTTTGCAGAGCACCAAGAATCTTTTAGATTCAAGAAAAGAAGTGCAGAGCACTTGATCTAAATTTAGATCAAAGAAAAGAAAGAAAGAAATCTTTTCTTTCTTTCTGTTTCAGAGAACCAGAGGTTCATAGCAAGTGCAAGGCACTATTTTTATTGTTTTTATTTATTTATTTGCCTATTGAAGATCACTGATCTTGTTTTCTAGATCAATGATCTATTCTTTAAGAGAATTTTCTCTTATCTCCAAGGTTTTTTTTTTTTACCTTCTTTTTGTGTTCTTCAGAAATTCTTAAGAGTTCTCCTCTTTCTTCTTCTTTTTTTTTAAAACCAGATGATCCTTTGAAATGAGATTTGGGGTCCTTTTTATAGTGCTCAAAAATTAGTTAAATTTGTTCAATAAATCTTTTCCTGAATGATTTGGGAAATTTTCCCCACCGTTGGATCTTTGATCCAAAGGCCCCTGTTTTACAGAAGAAATCTTCTTGTTTTAACAAGAACAGAAAAGATTTCCTTAAATTTTCATTCTGTTGTTGCGCAACTCACCAGCGCGTGACACGTGTCGCGCAGTAAGGCACTTGCGCAGCTGCGATTGCGCAACTGCGCAGACACGTGTCGCGCAGTGAAGCGCTTGCGCAACAGCGCTTGCGCACCTGCGCAGACACGTGTCGCGCAGCCGTGCGCTTGCGCAGTTGCGCTTGCGCAACTGCGCAGACACGTGTCGCGCTGCCGTGCGCTTGCGCAGTTGGGCTTGCGCAACTGCGCAGACACGTGTCGCGCTGCGGTGCGTTTGCGTAGTTGTGCTTGCGCAACTGCGCAGACACGTGTCGCGCTGTCGTGCGCTTGCGCAGTTAAGTGTTACTTATGTTTTTTAAAGAGCCTTGCTCTGATCGGACGTATTGCCTTGGGCGTTGTGCTGCCGTGTCAACTTCTGACACGTGGCGCATTGCGCGCAGCGCACGGGAACCGAAGCGTTGCTTCAAAATTTGAATTTTCAAAATTCAAACAGAGCCTTGCTCTGATTGGGGGAACAAATGCCCCCCCACCGTTGCGCTCACGTGGCGCGCACGTGAGTGCAGCGGTGGCAAGATCCCGACCATTGGATCATGGAGGTCAGGTGAAGAGACGCAGGCGTCTATAAATGGGACCCTTGGTCCTTAAAATTTTTTTTACCGTTTCAAGAACTTTTGCTCAGAGCCTTGCTCTTGCTTAAAAAACTCTTAGAGCCTTGCTCTTGCTTCTTCCCAAGAACTTTGAAGTTCAGAACTTAGAATCACTCTTAGGTAGAAATTTAAATTAATTAATTTTAATTAACAGAGCCTTGCTCTTGTAGATCTTTGATCTAAAGGAAAACCCCTTTGGGGTTTCTTCAACAAAGCCTTGCTCTTGTAGATCTTTGATCTAAAGAAAAAACCCCTTTGGGGTTTCTTCCACAGAGCCTTGCTCTAAAAAATTTACAGAGATCTTGTTCCTGGGTTTTAACCCATGAACAGAGCCCTGCTCATAGATCAAATAGAGAACTCCTAAAAGTTTTCATGGATCTTTAAGATCCCAAAATTTTTAATTCTTAGGAGTTATAATTTTTCATTACTAATACAGAGCTAGGCTCTTTTTTAAGAAGTTTTATTCCTTTGAGACCAGAGTTTGACAAATGTCACTCTGTGACAGAGCTTTGCTCTAAAAAGAGGAGATTTTCTCCTTGTCTCTAGGGATTCCCCCCCAATGAGGATATTCTCTTGGGAGTCTTTTTTGTTGACTGGCAGTCTCATCCAATGATGGGACTGTCTTATCAAATGATGCGCCGTCATCTTGATTTTGTGGGTCCCCTTTTGGTCTCCTACCCACTGCATTGTAGTGTGATGTAGGCCTTTGAAATGTGAAGCATTGGAACACTAACGGTTATGTTTTTTCTTTTGTCTACAGGAAACATGTCTGAAGATTTGTCCTTCCCTTTTGTTCGCTCAGAAGGAGGGTTCCCACATGCACCAGTGGACCGGGTGGTGTTCGCCTTAATTAGAGATCACGATCCTGAGTGCAAGAGACTTCACCTGTGGGGAAGGTGGTACAGCCAAATCATCCAAGGCCGCCGCAGCTTCAGCTCCGCTTCGCCCTCTGAGCCTACAGTTACGATCCCTTATGCGGACAAGCCCCCGGTGGAGTATGCCGTGGAGGTTAAAAATTGGAATTCTGACGATCTCCTCCAGCCTGCCATTGGCGCCATCCCAGTGCAGCCGCCGCCGGCGATAGACATCTTGGGGAGGCGAATCTGTCAGGGTGAAGCACGCCCTTGGGGACAGGCTTATAACATTGGACTAATCCCACGACCGCTTGCTGGATATTTGCCCTGGGCCCGTTACATCTTAGCGGAGAAAAGGACTCATCTGACGAAGATTGGTTTATACTCGGCCGTTTACGTTTCGCTTTTCGAGTATCCCTCTCCTCCAACGTGGTGGATAAAGGCCTTTATTGAACAATGGAATATCCCCACCCATACCTTCTTGACAGCGGATAGGGAAGTCTCCATCTCTTTGGAAGAATTTGTTGAGATTTCAGGTCTACCAGTGAGGGGGGAGCACTACGAAGAGTTGCTTCCTCCTGATGAGTACGTCTTTGCCACCAAGCAGGTTGTATTTGACTTAACTCCGGAAAATGCCATTCAGCATCAGCACCCGGGCTTGGTGAAGGTGTTGGAGATTTATGAGGAACTCCATTTGGAATCGGGCGACCGGGGCGTCAGTTT
This sequence comes from Agapanthus africanus, assembly GCA_030015575.1. NCBI lineage: Eukaryota > Viridiplantae > Streptophyta > Magnoliopsida > Asparagales > Amaryllidaceae > Agapanthus > Agapanthus africanus. The sequence goes on from JASDDO010000024.1 coordinate 84,812,549, forward strand.
CGCGGATTTCATTGCTCGTTTTATCCGCCCAGAGTTCCTATCAGAGCAGGGCGAGAAGTTTGCTCAGCTTGCTGACCCCTTTGGTTTCGGCTTGGACCGCCGACCTTCATCGGAAAATGAGCAGCGGGATTTTTATCTCCCCGGCACTGCCAGTGTCCCTTTCTCAGAGATCGCCGTTCCTGGCATGGACGAGGAGACTTTTTTCATAGGGTTCTTGGGTCTATGGCTATGCAGCTTCGCACTTCCCATGCACCCACGCCTCATGCGGTCCTCCGTCTTTTACCTGGCGCATCGAATGGTGGCCGGTTTGCAGTTATCGGTAGGGATCGCCGGATTGGCTTACCTTTACAATGGACTTAGCGTAGCGGCGGACGCTAGTGAGCCTGGGGTACAGCCTGCCAACTTCCCAATGCACTATTTTATTTCTTGGATGGAGATGCACGTGCGAGGAGTGTTTGGTGCCCACAAGACTCCTCTGCTCTTCGAGAAATACAGACTCCCGAGAGTCATGCGGTTGGTTGGGGCTTCAATTGTGGTTCCAGCCCCGCGGGAGTCTAGAGGGTTGCTCCTTCGTCCACATCTGGTCGGAGCGAAGGTTTCCTTTATGGATAAGGTCATAACCATAGGCTCAGAGACCACCAAATCAGTGGTGCCTCTGCGTGATGACTTTAAAGGCGGGGCTTCTGTACTGAAGGCTCGGGAAATCCTCCATCTTTACTCCATTCGGCCGGGTTACCTAGTATTTAGGCAGAATGAGACGGCTCTCTTTATGAGGTATAACCCGCATCGATTTGCCCGACAATCGAGTTACAATCAAGGGATCCCGTTGGAAGCCTTTCTGGAAACACCCGCCGTCGGCCCAGAGGGGGTAAGGAATGCGATGCATCATTTCACCCGGCTCAATACAGGCTCCTATTTTTTATCAGTGAGCCTAGCTGTGTCCCTAAAATAATCCATCCGTATGTAGCTTGGTATGCGCATGCTATGGGCCCAATCATCTTAATGGAGAAACGCCTGCTGGTCGACCGTAGGGCCGCGCCTCCTGGCGGTGATCGCAAGGCTCCCTTGCAGCCAAGGATGCAGGTCATCCCCCCGATAAAAGATGCCAGAGTTGACCGACCGCGCGTGTTGAGCCCCCCGCGTGGATTGCCATTGCCCACTACGGTGGATGCACCGCCGGCGCCCCCTGCTCCCATAAAGACGGTTAATGTGGTATCGCCAGGATCTGACGGAGGGGCAGAGATCGGGACTCGCCGCCCTAAAGTGGCTGCCAAGCGCAAATCCGCTCCAGGTGGATCTAAAGCTGGTGGACAGCAGAAAAAGAAGAAGTCCGCCCTTTCCCTCGATGCGATCCTCAGCTCAAAGCCTGCGGCTTCTCCTGCCGAGGCCATATGCGAGTATGGCAGCAATGAGGGCTTTGTGGTGGACCCTGAGGACACCAATTTAGCTGCCGCCATTGCAGCTTCGGAGCGATCGGCGAGGCTTGAAGCGATGTTAAGCAAACTCGCTGAGTCCGGTAATCATCAGACGCTTTATTTGTCATTTTACTGCATTTTCATTATTATCTTTTAGCTAATATTTGCTTCGTTCTCAACAGGCATTTCTACTGAAGAGGCCATTGCTGCCTCTTTGAAGACCTTCCAGGAGGAGGAGAAGAAGCGTGTCCCAGCAGGCGTTGGTATGTCCTACCCTTTTCCCTTTCATAATGAAAGTTTGTCATCTTCTCTGATGGTCAACCTAACCTTCTTTTGTTTCTTTGCAGAGGTTATATCAGTTGACGCGGGGATCCTTCCTGAGCCTGTTACCGAAGTCTCAGCTTCGTCGAAGTTGCCGCAAGAGCCTCAGCTTGACAAAACGACGAGGGATGCCCTGAAAAACCTAGAGGCCTCCCTATTCACGGACGAGGACACCTCAATTAGGGAAGCTCTAGTGGCATCCGTCTCAACGGCTCGGGAGGAGCGGAAGCGGTTAAGACGTGCAGCAAAGGTGCGTAAAGCTGCTTTGGCTGCGGGAGCGGGTCCTAGTACCATTCCTCGCGCTGACACTCCTTCTGAAGAGGCCCCTGTCACCCTATCTACTGCTTATAGGCGAGCGGCGCGCGCGGCCCGAAGTGCAAATGATGAATCTTCTTCAGGTAGTACTTCTTTCAGAGCTTTGTTGTAAGAATTATAAAGCCATTGGCTTATATGCGTTTCATCTGGCAGGGCCTAGTCCGACTGAGGGGGAGGCGGAGACCGTCGAACCCCGGGGAGCGGAGGAAGCGGTACTTGCCGAGCCCGAGCCGACAGTGAGCAACGTCATCGGGGCCACGGGGCCTGAAACAGAGGTTGAGGGGTCCGCCGCCGAGAGGGTCATTGATGCCGCACCTGAAGTGGCGGCAGATGAGATGATTGTGTTAACCGAGCCGAAGGCGATAGAGGGGGAGGTTCTTGAGGCTGGAGACCTCGCGGCGACGGTGGACGAGACAACTGTGACCGCAGGACCCGAAGGAGTAGCGGGTGAGGTGGCCACGATTCCTGAGGACGAGCCAGCCGCTCCTTCTCTGGAATCTGGCAATACTCCAATCATAGACCTCCCCGCGTATGGTTCCTTGCCGTCTCCAGGGCTTGCGAGCACAACAATGGTTCCCATCGAGTCGGGTGATGAGGCTACGGGCGGTGGTCTCATGTCAATGGAGGAAGGAGTTGCCTCAGTCTCGGCTGGCAGTTCGTCGGGTAAGTTTCGGGTTAGCATCGTTTCCCTCTTTTTTTATATATATCTTGCGATCTCTTCTAACAAGCTTGTCTTTGCAGGTGCGGCCAGTGCCGACGCTCCATTGCTTGAAGGAGCACCATCAACTACTGCTTTGGCGGTGGTCACTTCCCCGTCTTCCCTCGTGCCATCGCGGATGTTGGAAGGTATGGATTTGCGACTCAGAAGTTAATCTTTTAAACGTGTAGTTCATGGACTAACGCCATACCACCGCATCTTTTCAGGAGTGCTCTTTGATCATCTATATCAAGTGTTGCTCCCACACTTCTCCTTCCCATCCGAACTTGCTTCTCCCTCTAGTGGCGCTGGTGAGTGTACGTTCAATACAGTATCTTTGTTCATCCCCATTTTTTTAGCAATTGAATGATTTCTGACTTTTCCCTTTCTTTATTGCAGTGCCACAAATCGAAGGAGGGGATGCCAGACCTGCCGCGCTACCGGCCCTTCCGGCTCTGCCGTCCGTTGCTGCTAGTATAGCAAATTCCTTTTTTTTGGTAACCCTTAAATATTTCTTGAACCATCGTTTAACCATGTTTTGTTTTGCAGCTATTGTTCCGGCTCCGGTCCCTTTTGAGTCTCGCGTCCTTCTACCGGCAGGCCCTTTCTTGAGACGCCCGTCTTCAAAGGGTGCTGTGATGAGTTTGGGCATGCTGAGCGGGTACATCGAAGAGCTCAACATGGATGCTCTCCCTTCTGCTGTAGATTTCGCTGTGGATGTTAATCCAATGTTGGCGGCGCTCGTAACTTTTCATAACGAAGGCGTCGTCGGATCTTGGGTTAATCACTGCAGGGAGATCGAGGCCTGTCTATACCGGCTGGAGTCGACGCGCCCTTCTCCCGAAGTTTTAGCCCTGAGCACCCAACGCACAACTTGGCTCGAGCAAAGCACTTCGCACTCCCGCCACTTGGAGCAAGAAGCAGCTCTAAGACTAAGGGAATGCCAAAAGACCTCGAACGAAACGGCCCATATGCGCGCTGAGGTTGAGGCAAATGCTGCCCAAGTGAAGACTATCTTTGAGGGTCTCTTGGATCGCATCTCCCATGGGCTAAACTTGAAGCGGAAGCTTGACGTAGCTGAGCGCAATATCCCAAGTCGGGAAGCTGCCTATCAAGTCGTGAGGGAGCAGCTTGCGTCGGTCTTGCAGCAACGAGCCCAAGTGGAGGCAGAGCTGGCGGTGGTAGCCGATCAAGAGAAGGCATGGAAGGACATATGCGAGCGATTGCTACATCTGTGCAAGATGCTTCCTTCCCAATAATTCTCCTTGTATCATTTGTCTTTGTAAAGTATATGTATATATTTTTTATTCTTTAGCACAATGTATCCTGTACTCAATCAATATTTATGAATAAAAGATGCACATTTTTGTAATGTCTTGTGTCATTTCTCTGTCTTTTATTTCTTTTATTATCAGTACGCCACCTTAGTAACCATGATTGACGGACGATTGGGACGAGTATTCCGACCTTCTTAAGAAATAACGATGGCTTAGGCCGCAGGTTCAGATCTGCTGCCTAAGGCTTTTCAATTCTATGAGCCGTGAGGGTCTCATAGAAGCTTTTCTCCCTACGGATCGAGAGGATCTCATAGGTGGATTTTCTCCTTAGGAATCGTGAGGATTCCTAAGTGTGGTTTTCTCTTCTAAGTCGTAAGGATCCTATAAGAGAATTTTCCCTCTTACGAGTCGAGAGGATTCGTAAGTGGTTGTTTCCCTCCTCGTCGAAATTCGACTTCGGAGAGTGAGACCCGTGAATAGTATGCAAGAGACCAGTTTGGATTGACTTGCAGGGCCCCATTGCTCAAAAAGCAAGCTTTTCAATCCTTGCTGTTTGAGACCTCTTCTCACAAATTGAGACGAATCGGGGATCTGTTTGCAGTTGTAGCGGAACAGTTGACATGAGTTAAGAAGCTCTCATCACGGAGTGTTTGTATCCGTGAGTCGAGGAGTTTGCTAGGGATTATTTGTTTCCCAAGTGCCAAGGAGTATTTGTTTCCTTGGGGTTTGAAACGAGTCGAGGGTTCCCACGGGGGAACTGGTGGCTCTGCGGGTCGACGCGGATCAGAAGGCTCTCGTCAAGGAGTGTTTGTATCCGTGAGTCGAGGAATTTGCTGGGATTATTTGCTTCCCAAGCGCCAAGGATCATTTGTTTCCTTGGGGTTTGAAACGAGTCGAGGATTCCTAAGGCGGCACTGGTGGCTCTGCGGGTCGACGCGGATCAGAAGGCTCTCGTCAAGGAGTGTTTGTATCCGTGAGTCGAGGAATTTTGCCAGGGATTATTTGTTTCCCAAGCGCCAAGGATTATTTGTTTCCTTGGGGTTTGAAACGAGTCGAGGATTCCTACGGAGGCACCGGTGGCTCTGCGGGTCGACGCGGATCAGAAGGCTCTCGTCAAGGAGTGTTTGTATCCGTGAGTCGAGGAATTTGCTGGGATTATTTGTTTCCCAAGCGCCAAGGATTATTTGTTTCCTTGGGGTTTGAAACGGGTCGAGGATTCCTACGGAGGCACTGGTGGCTCTGCGGGTCGACGCGGATCAGGAAGCTCTCGTCAAGGAGTGTTTGTATCCGTGAGTTGAGGAGTTTGCTGGGATTATTTGTTTCCCAAGCGCCAAGGATTATTTGTTTCCTTGGGGTTTGAAACGAGTCGAGGATTCCTACGGAGGCACTGGTGGCTCTGCGGGTCGACGCGGATCAGGAAGCTCTCGTCAAGGAGTGTTTGTATCCGTGAGTCGAGGAATTTTGCTGAAGTCACTGGCTTCTTCTGTTGAAATGAACCGGTGAGATTTGGGGTTCGTCTTCTGACGGAATCCGCTGGGAAAGTATGGTCCATTCTTTGTTTACGCCCTTGGATTGTATACAGGGATCGATGTGATCTTAACTGTAGGGCCAAAGTTTTATCATTTCTTCTTTTTATTTTATTCCCGCGATGCTCTATCATTTCAGTTTTTATATCGCGAAGGTCGCGATTGCCCAAGCATTTCGGCTATTTTTCGCGGTGCCCAATCATTTCGGCTATTTATTTTATTTTTACTCGCTGCTTTTTTTTGCGAGTTGCCCAATCATTTCGGCTATTTTTCTATGCATATATTTTTACTTGCTGCTTTTTATTGCAAGTCGCCCCATCATTTCGGCTATTTCGTATGCATGTGCGGCCTACTGGCTTTTCGCTGTAAACCTGAAATTGGACACCGATTTCGGCATCAGCACCGCTACAACTGGGATATTGCCAGGAGCGAATCATCATTTGCCTCTGTCGTTGTCGAACAAAGGAGGCTTAGCGACCAGGGTTAGGGTCCTGTCGGCTAAGGCTTTTGACTTCATGGGCCGTAAGGGTCTCATGAAGGTGTTTCTCCCTACAGGTCGTGAGGATCTTGTAGGTGTATTTTCTCCTTAGGGGTCGTTAGGATCCCTAAGTGTTTGTTTCTCTGTAAGTCGTAAGGATCCTACAGGAGGGCTTTTTCCTTGTAAGTCGAGAGGATTTACAAGGGTTGTTTACCATGCAAACATATCCCTAGTTTCAGATGGGACTTAGTTAGGGAAATGTTTATTCGCGCCCGTGGATTGTATACAAGGGTCAATACTGAGCCACTTGTAGGGCAATATTGGGAGTTTGTAGGGGTTTGCTTAAGCACAGGTTTAGGTCTCTGTGACTTAAGACTTTCAAATCCTATGAGCCGTGAGGGTCCCATAAGAGAGTTCTCCTTACGAGTCGTGAGGATCTCGCAAGTGTATTTTCTCCTTAGGAATCGTGGGGATCCCTAAGTGTGTTGCTCCTTTGTGAGTCGTAAGGATCTCACGCAGGTGGTTTCTCATTACAAGGTCGAAAGGACTCCATAAGGGTTCTTTTAACGAGGTTGCGCCCTTTCGGGTTTTCACAAACATTCGCCGGTAGTCCTACTGTTTTTACTCACGGCGCCTTTTCGGGTTTTCATCCGTTCCCACTTTGCTTATGGACATACCGTTTTTTTTTATTTTCTTTTTCTTTCTCTTTTTTTTACGAGGTCGCGCCCTTTCGGGTTTTCACGAACACTCGCCGGCAGCCCTGCTGTTTTTACTCACGGAGCCCTTTCGGGTTTTCATCCATGCCCTTTTTGCTCATGGACATACCGTTTATTTTATTTTATTTTTATATGTTTTTTTTATCTCGTCAGTCTAAGGATGCTGCGGTATTAGTTTAAAGACGTTTCGGTCTGCTATTAGGTTAAGGACATTTCGGTCCATCACTTGAGAAGGCGGGCTACTGCTGATAGAGTCTGAGCTTAGGAAGATAGCGAGCGGACATAGTCGTCGTCATCTACCATTGACCTAGGCTGTGGCTCATTAAGCATAGTATTTCTTTAAGAAGCGACCGTTTATTGGTCTGAAAGGCCTTTCGCCGTGCATGTCGATGAGTAGATAGGCCCCACCCTGGTAGACCTTATCTATGATGTACAGGCCTTCATAGTTTGGCTCGAATTTTCCTCGCTTGGCGCGATTGGGGATCATAGGCCTTTTGACCACTAGCACGAGTTCGCCTTGGCGGAATGTCCTCGGTCGGGTCAGTCTTTCATATGAGCGCGTCATCTTTGCTTTATAAGCTTCCAGATTTTGTTGTGCTAGAAGCCGAATTTCATCGAGGGCGTCAAGATCTTCAAACCGAAGGTGAGCATTTTCTTCGTCTGTCAGCTCGTAGTGGACTGCTACTCGTAACGAGGGTAATTCTATCTCGAGAGGGAGTACTGCTTCCGTCCCAAATACCAACGCGTACGGCGTTGTGTTTGTGGTCGTTTTAAATGTAGTTCGATATGCCCAAAGAGCCTCTTGCAATCTTTCGTGCCAATCTCTCTTATTTCGTGACACTGTTTTCTTCATGATCTTCGTCAAGGTCTTGTTGAAGGCCTCAGCTAGACCGTTAGCTCGCGGATTATAAACTGAGGAATATCTCCAGTCTATATTGTGCTGCTGTGCGAAGCGGCTAATTTTATGACTTCGGTAGGCTGGCCCATTATCAGAGATGATCCTTCTTGGGGTTCCAAACCGGTATATGACATGCGTTTTGAAGAAATGGAGGATGTTCTCCGTCTTCACTTCCCTCAACTGTACCGCCTCTGCCCATTTGGAGAAGTAATCAGTCGTCGCCAAGATGAAACGATGTCCCTTGGACGATGCTGGTTCGATGGGGCCGACTATGTCAGTTCCCCACATTTCGAATGGCCAACTAGCCACTGTTGGATGCAGTGGATTGGGATGCTGATGGATGAAGTCCCCATGAATTTGGCATGAATGACATTGCCTCGCGTATTCCAGGCAATCCTGCATCATCGTGGGCCAGTAGTAGCCCATCCGTTTTATCTTCAACTTCATCTTAGGGCCTGCTTGATGGGAACCGCAGAGTCCGTCGTGAACTTCTTGGACGACCCTTCTCACTTCGTCAGGTCCTAGGCATCTCAGCCACAGAGAATCGAATGACCTCTTGTATAGAGTATCGTTGACGAAGGCGAAAGACAGAGCTCGTTTCACGAGCTGATGTCTTATGGACGCTTCTTCAGGCATTCGGTGGAACTTGAAGTAATCTATGAAGACTTCTCTCCAATCTTCGGTCTTCTCATGGTCTTTTATTTGTAGGGTCGCCTGCTCAGTTGCTCCCTTTTCTTTATATGATTCTGGATGTATTTCTGCTGGGGCGAGCACTCGATGGCTTTGTATCACGATTCTAACGTCATCGAGGTTCTCGTCAGCCAATTCTTTAGCAAGTTTGGCTAGTGCGTCCGCTTTGCTGTTTTCCGCGCGCGGTATACTTTCCAACGTGTAGGAGGGAATTTGGGCTAGCAGTTGCTGCACTTTTTCACCGTATTTTACCAATTCCGGTTTGCATGTTTGGTAATCGCCGTTCACTTGACTGACGACCGGTTGGGAGTCCCCATATATGAGGAGGCTTTCAATTCCCATATCAATGGCGATCTCGAGGCCTGCTATCAAAGCTTCATATTCAGCTTCATTATTCGTTCTCGGCTCTGTTAAGGAGAAGGCGAAGCGCATTATTCCTCCTTGTGGAGTCACAAAGATGAGTCCTACCCCCGATTTGATCATTGGCGTACTTTGTTTGTGCTTTTTCTTGGAAGATGCTCCATCGAAATAAAGCTCCCAACGGGTATCACCACTGTCGATTGAGTCAAACGCATGTCTGTCTGGCAAATCGCAATTTAAAGGAGAATCGGCAGGTATGGGATGCTCAGCAAGGAAGTCGGCGATGGCCTGGCCTTTTATTGCCCTGAGAGGTTGATATGTTATCGAAAATTCCATCCAGAGCAGGGCCCATTTAGCGAGTCGCCCTGTCAAGATGGCTTTTGACATTAGATATTTCAGAGGGTCCACTTTTGAAATAAGACGGACTTCGTGCGCCAACGCATAGTGCCTAAGCTTTGTTATTGCGAAGATCAACGCCAGGCAGTGTTTTTCAATGGGAGAGTAGTTGCTTTCTGCCCCCAGCAGAACTCAACTTAAGTAGTAGAGTGCTCTTTCTTTCCCTTGATCGTTCTCTTGTGCCCATAATGCGCCTAAGGAACCTTCGAGGGCGGTTGTATAAAGAATGAGAGGCTTCCCCTTAACCGGAGCAGCCAACACCGGCGGGTTCTGCAGGTATTGCTTGATCTCATCCAGTGCGCCTTGGCATTTTTGATCCCAAACGAATGGGGTTCCCTTCTTCATCAGGTGACTATAAGGACGGCACTTTCCTGAAAGGTTGGCTATAAATCGCCGTATGTATGCGAGTTTCCCTTGGAGAGACCGCAGCTGTTTGAGAGTCCTCGGCGAAGGCATTTCCATGATCGCTTTAATCTTTGACGGATCTATTTCAATACCTCGGTGTCGAACAACGAATCCCAGGAATTTGCCCGAGGAAACCCCGAACGCACATTTAAGAGGATTCATCTTCAAGTTGTATTGCCGAAGGCGTTGAAATACAGTCTTCAGATGCTCGAGATGTTCCTCGTATGATTTGCTTTTAACCACGAGATCGTCGATATAGCATTCAACGATTTCGTGTATAAGGTCGTCGAAGATCTTTGTCATGGCCCTCTGATAACTAGCACCGGCGTTCTTCAAACCGAAGGGCATCACTTTATAACAAAATATACCAAGAGGAGTCCTGAAGGCTGTGTGCTTCTGGTCTTCTGGATGCATTTTTATCTGGTTATACCCCGATGAGCCGTCCATGAAGGAGAAAACTTCATGAGTGGATGTATTGTCTATCATCAGTTCAGTGACTGGCACTGGGAAATCATCCTTCGGGCAAGCTTTATTAAGATCCCGGAAGTCTACGCATATGCGCACTGTCCCATTTTTCTTCATCACTGGGACGATGTTGGCGATCCATTCAGGGTACTGAACTTCTTGAATGAAGCCAGAGTCGATTAACTTTTTGACTTCGATATTTATGCTCATCTCAAGCTCGAGTCGCATTCTTCTCGGCGCCTGTTTGACTGGCTTGATGTTCGGGGATATTGCTAGTCTATGTACAGCAACTTCTGGATCTAGTCCCGGCATCTCGGAATAGTTCCATGCGAAGCAATCTTTATGCTGCACAAGGACGTCTTTTAACGCAGCCACCCTCTCTTCAGACAGCAGCTCGCTGACGAATGTCGGTCGCGGATCATTTATTGTCCCCAACTCGATTTTCTTGAGGTTATCTGCAGTAGTATGGATTCCATCCTCCAGTTCTTTCGGAGCTGGGGGAAATTCTGAGATCACCTCATCGCTGCCGTTTTCAAAGCACTAAGGAAGGCTGTTCATGTCCTCGGACTCTTCTTTTAATATTGTTACCACGTGGCAAGTGCGAATTTTCTGCCAATCCCAATGCGGAGTTGGTTCTATCCTTGTGTTTTCGGGTTCGTGCTTTTGCGGCGGCGCTACCCTCCAGCTGTCAGACAACGCGAATTTGCCTAGCTGATACTGATCTTCAACCCAATTCTTGAAGGTGAAGCAATCTTCAAGAGGGTGTCCCATTGCTCGATGGTAAAAGCAATAATTTGGGTTGAACACCTCGCCTGCGTGCTCGGGGTGCTTGGACTCTGGCAACGTAAGCATTTGATGTTTTAGAGCGAGATCGAATATCTTCCTTGTTTTGTTCCGAGGAAATGAGTATGCTCGACCCATTTTCTTCCTGAGGGCTAAGTCAATAACGCTCGATTCTCGGATACGTGGTTTCTTAGCTTTGCTTTGTGGTTGTTGAGCGCCTTTTCCGCCCTTTGACTCATTTCTGCCTCCGCGTCGAGCTCTTTTTGTATCAGGTTGACATGGGGCAGCATCTTCGTTCTTTACTGCCTGTTGAAGGAGGCGCTGTGTCTTGGCTTTCTCATAGATTGCCATTTCACGATTGTGATCATCTCGGGCTTTTTGACTCGCATCCCTTATAAGTTTGCTCATCTGGTCTTCAAGCGATGGACTGGGCGGTTTTGTATCAGGAACTTTTGCTGGTTCAGAATTAGCGTCCTCCCATTGAGCGTCCGCCTCTTCATCAAAGTCATATATAACATAACAGCTGTTTACTAGCTCCCGTTTCTTTGACCGGATGTACCCAAGCCCTTTTGTTTCTATTCTCCCGTTAGGCAGTTTGCATTGCGTCCCGGGAATGTTCCAGACCTTGTCATAGAATATGGCTTTTCTAATGGTCTGTGTGAAGGACATCCCCTGGCGTTTCAGCAGTTTCTTCAAACCTTCGGTATAATATCTGGGAAGACGGATAGGCTGAAGCCTGTCGAGCGTGGGATCCGCGCCATGCCAAATTTCTTTTTCCACCTTGTTTTCTTCAGAACGGTAGAATAGGATTGCCTTCCCGCCTTTTCGTCCGGGAGGGATATAGAATGTCTGCAATTCTTCTACGCTGTTGGTGTCGAGTGAATCCAGTTCTTTGTAATGTTCAAGCGGCACCATGGTTATCTGCAGACTTCGCTCTTCATCAGCGGAAACCCATATTGAAGGCCGAGCAGGGAATACAGCATGAACTTCATCCTCTGAATCACTACCGAAGATCAATGAAGGAACGGATGGTCCTGGCCTGGTGGATTGGGATGGACCTGGATAAATTATATCCTCCTCCTCCTCGGTGTCACTGCCGAAGACAGGGATGGTGGCATTAGTTTTGTTCTCCGGTTTGTGACACCTTTCCGTGTCTTCAAAATTCGGTAAAAAGTATTTGGCATCTTCATACTTGCGAACTTCATTTACGGAAAACGGATTCAACTCTCCCGCCACTGTGTACTCGAGGCCATCCTTAGAATACTTCATGCACTGATGCTGTGTAGAAGGGATGATATTGTACTCGTGTAGCCATGGTCGGCCAAGCAGAGCATTGTAGCACGTCTTGGCATCTATAACATGGAATTTGATGTCTGTGACGAGCAACCCGAAGCGTAGCGTCAATATCACAGATCCAAGAGTTTTTGATGATTGGGAGTCGAATCCGGAGATGGTGATTTTGTCTCGGGCGAGGTGTTGGACACTCATGCAAATCTCCTTTAACACTCGCACATTGAGTAAATTGACAGACGATCCATTATCAACCAAGATTTTACCTATCTTTATGTCATGGCAGTATCCTGAGACATAAAGGGGACGATTGTGTTCGCACGTTCCGAGGAGAAGGTCTTCATCACCAAAAGCAACGTCGGCTGTGTGCACTTCTTCTAATTCGTCCTTCATCTTTTGTTCGGCCAGGAAAGCTTGGAATTGGTCCGGATCTTGTAGGGCCTTAATCAAAGAATCCCTCGCCTCTTTTGATAGTAATAGGGCATCGAGAATGCTGAGTTGTGAGGGCAGTTTCCTCAGATGTGCCAGAACGTTGTAATCCACCTTACTTCTCTTCGGCGGGTTTTCGGCGTTTAGCTCTTCCAGAACTTGGTCATCTAAGACGAATTCTTCAGAGACCTTTTCTTTCCCTTTATCTTTTCTATTCGAGGGTCCGAGGTTCTTTTCAGGCAGTGTCCGATTCCGAAGCCGGATATTTTCGCAAACCACTGGCTCCTCTTCTTTTCCCGAAGTTGACTCTTTAAAGAGAGGGGCAAGCTCTAGCTCCTCATCAGAGTCGCTCCCAAATGTAGGCACTTGTGACCTGGTAGTGTTAACCATGTGACAATTGCCGGCAGTTCTTTCAAGCTCTTTGGTCGTGTTTCTTTGCTCACGACGAATCTTACGCTTTTCCCGTTTAAAGCGTTGTTGATTAGCGACGTATCCTTGCCACCATCTATCGAAAGCCTTGCACTCTTGAGTGGGATGCGAGACCTTCTGATGATATAAGCAATAAGAGGGGTGCATTTCTACCACACCAGTCATTTTTTCTTCAGAGGATGGTAGCTTCATGCCCATCGATATGGCCTTAGCAAACCTCTTTTTTATCTTGAATTGGCTTTTGCTGATAGTGGAGGCATTTTGCTCCAGCGGGATCATCTCAGCTCTTTCCTCAAGTCGCTGGCGCTTGGCCCTTTCGAATATAGCCGTCTCGCGTTCTCGATCAGCTTTGTTTTTCAATCGAGCTTCACTAAGAAACGCGTCAATCATTTCGATTGATAACTCCGGAACCCTTGACTCAGTATTTGCCCCCAGCGTTTTAGTGCCGGAAGTCCCTTCATCGTTCGTGGTCGAATGGGAGATCATATGACAGCTCGCCACATATTCCTCGGATTCATCCGATGAACTTTCCCCCTCATCTTCTTTTTGAAAGACGTGATCAAGGAAATCTTGGAGCGTAATGGGAGTCCGCGCCTTTTGGTTGTACTCATCCAGTGCGTCGATTTGCTTTTGTAAGTCCGTGCGCTTGTCGCCAGGCTTCACGGGCTTCTTAGATTTCTTCTTCTTCTTTTTCGAAGATTTTGACGGCCGGCTATGAACGCTTGAACTACCACCATCGGTCTTCGGAGTCGGTCGTGGCTTCAACATCCCCTCAATAACCTGCGGTTCCAAGGGGTTCTTCCACTTGACCGCTGGACAGGTCTGAAGATCATTTAGCATTCTCCTCGTTTTGGCTGATAATACAACCTCCCAGGGAGCTTCTTCAATGACGGAGCATGTTGCCCCCGGCGTATTTGTCCCCTTAGAGGTGTGGGGCTGCAGAGGATTCACCTTCCATTTGTCAGATAGCGCAAATTTGCCCTGACGGTACTGGTTCTCAAGCCAATTCTTGAAAACGTAGCAATCCTCGATGGGATGGCCTAGCACTCGATGGTAAGGGCAATAATTGGGCTCGTTGACGTCGTTCGGTTGCAACGGACGTTTTGGATCTGGAAGATTTATGAGTCTGTTGCGCAACGCCAGCTCGAATAGCCTCCTCGTTTTATCACGGGGGAAGGAGTAAGGACGTCCCATCCTGTCTTCAAGGGGTACGTATGAGCGTGTATTGTTTGGACGAGCAACCGGCTTCGAGTCGCTCGGTTGTTGTTGGGCATTAGCGACAATGATCGCTTTTCCCTTTCCTTTGTCGTTTCGGAGGTCCGGCTTCGGGAGAGGGGGTTTATGGCCCATCTGGTCCATCTGTGCTAGTTTGTCGATCAAAGCCTGGAAAGTAGTCGGCTTGAAGAACATCATGAACTGCGAGATGGTTGCTTGTGGATCAAGGGTTCCAACAAACATTCCCACCGCTGGAGCTTCTTCTATGCGCTGTTCGCACTTCGACCATAGATTACGCCACCGTATAGCGTACTGAACCCATGTCTCGCCGGGTTTTACCCTAGCATTAATCAGTGCCGTCATCGGGGTACGCTCACTGGCACTTGCAAAACGTTGGGTGAAGAGCAGCTCCATCTCCGCAAAGGTTTTAATAGAGTCGTTGGGGAGCTCAGAATACCATTCGAACGCCGTATCTGATAGGCTTCCAACAAACTGGCGAAGCAAAAGCTTGTCGTCGGCGCCGGTGTTACCACAAAGCGCCCTGAATTGGGCAACATGTTGATAGGGATTGCCGGTCCCTTTGTAGACATGAAACTTGGGAATTGTGTAACCCGGCGGGTATTTGATTTGGTCATACCAGCCTGGATACGGTCGCCCCGTTTTTACGACGTGGCCGGCTGCCTCGGCCGCATGATGAACCCTTATTTGCTGGGCTATATATTCTTCCAGATCAGTTTTAGAGATTGTATCTTCTTTAGCCGTTGATAGAACGGGCTGAGGGTTTGATGTCTCTCCCCTATCATCCCCAAGGACGATCGGTGGTTCTTCAGTCGGGGGATCGTGTTGTATCATCATCCCTATCATGTCCTGGAAGAGGAGGCCCATGCGCTGTATATTGGCTGCTTGTTCAGCAGCTTCTTTGTCTCTCTTTTCCAGTACTCGGCGGAGGAACTCGGCGTCGGTCTCTTCCTCTTGGCGTTCATCTAAGGACGTCTCAGGGTTCTCTTTTGGCTCCGTGAGTGCAGCCATTGTAGTCATCATCTCCTGGAGCTTTTGTTGCTGCTCCTGAGCCTTGGTCACTGATCGGGTAAGCGGTCGGTGACCCGTAGAAGTACGACTTTCTTCCTTTCCAGAAGCCATATAAACTGTATGAACAATTATGCCCCCTGACTTGGGGCGTTTAAGTTCACTGTTTTCAAACTTTGCCGCTGACGCGGGAGCTTTCTCTGGCTTCCTTCTTTTGTGGGCCATCGAGGTCAAAGGAGCCGTTGGAATGGGCGTCCTAGCAATTGTTGCCCCCTGCTGTTTAATGGGGCGGTTTTTGTCCTTTTCCACCTTTGCCTTTTTCTGGCGATGAAAGTGGTCTGGGTCAATCACGGAGTCTTGAACCCTCCGCCAAACTTTATAAATTTTTGACGACAGCCGTTGAGGGGGCTGTTCCTGCTTTGTCTCCGGAGATTTTTCCATAGGCGGAGGAGATCTTTTCAATGTAGCAATTGGAGAGTTCTTTCTCACCTTCCTCAGCAATTCAAAGCTGTTCCCAGTTGGAACAGCAGCGTTGACCTCCACCACTGGAGCAGGTGGGGTTAGCCCTGAGGGGGAGTTGGCCCCTGCTTTCCTTACTCGTCGCCAATAGCGACGTCGCGCACGACGAGCCGTTGGGACTGGCTCGGAAATCGAGATGGTTTCTTGTTGCCCCCTGTTTGAGTGTGGGGTAACTGCCGATGTCAGCCTATCGAAGACTGATGCCTTTTGACCAGCTGGGGGAGGAATGGGAGCCGTCAATCTTGTAAAGACCGACTCTCTGATGGGAGAAGCCGCTTTAACGACTTCCAAAGCAGCGGTCGTTTCCCTCTTTGGGACGGCCACTTTATAGTTCTGACCTAGCCTGGTGAAAACGGAGGCTGTCGGTTTAGTAGCGGGCGACCCGTTGACAGGGGTCGTGGTAGCAGTGAGCCGGTCGAAGACCGACTTCTTGTTCGCTTCCGGTGCGGATATCGGCATAGAGAAGCTTGTAGGTAGGACCATGGTCCCGAAAAACAGGCCGGTGGTGGCCTGGGTCACCTGTTCTACCGGCAGAGCGAGGAAAGAGGCCGCTTGGGGCCCATACGTTACACCTCTCGGTGAGGTGGAGCGTCCGTTGCAGTGGTGCTTCGCGCATTTGGTGCAGTTAGAATCCATGGATGCTTGAGTTCTGCGCCAGGTAAAAGACCAAATCTTAGCAACTTGAAATCCGAAGACAACCATTTAACAAACCGCGATTGGTTCGCGAAGACGACACACGAAGTGTGGAGTGGAAAGAGGAAAAGGTCCCACCGGGCGTGCCAGAATCTGTTCCCCTCCGAACGGCGGCCGAGACGTTAGGACGTCTGTGCCTGAGGTCCGAGGCAGATGCTATTTGATTTTATCCGTCTACCTCTCCGAAGATGCCAAGTTGATTTATGGCACCGTGTATCGGAGTTTTAGACGGATGCGACCGATGTAGCAGACTTCGTCAGATTCCCCCTCAGGGTGAGGGGTTTTTGATTGTGGGGACGCTCTTCCCTGCAGGCGGAAGCCCCTGCAGTTAATTACGCTACCGCATCGCGGTAACAACTTTCTCCTTCTCCAGAATTTCACTTCGTGTCGTGTGTGTTTGTTTTGTTTGTGGTTGCCCGTGGATTGTATACGGAGACTGAGTAATGCCGTCGCCCGTAGGGCCTGGATTAGTCCAAATCCGTGTTTACTTAGATTTGGGTTTGGTGTTTTAGTTTAAGGATACATTATTCGCGTTGCGACTAAGATCAACTTAAACGTTCGTTAAGGATACATTAGTCCTGTTTTAGACTAAGATCCACTTAACGTAGTGATTAATTTAATGTATGGCCATCGGGACTCGTCACTTCTTTGACGTCGTTGAGGAATTACAACGACGGATGTCAAAGGAGTTCGGAGATGTACCCTCGAACCAGAGTTGATTGGGAGTTTTATAATCCATTTGAATGTTTAAGGATACGTTAGCCGTGTTTGGGGCTAAGATCAACTTAAACGGGACCGTTTAGATCCGGCAAAAGAGCGTTTGGAAGCTCTGTTGTTCCAGTTTAAGAACGTGGTGATCCGTCGCCAGTTTAGGGACGTAGTGGTCCATATTCCAGTTTAGGGACGTTTCGGTCCGATATTAGTTTAGGGACGTTTCGGTCCGATATTAGTTTAGGGACGTTTCGGTCTATATTCCAGTTTAGGGACGTGGTGGTCCGATATTAGTTTAGGGACGTTTCGGGACGATATTAGTTTAGGGACGTTTCGGTCCGATATTAGTTTAGGGACGTTTCGGTCCATATTCCAGTTTAGGGACGTGGTGGTCCGATATTAGTTTAGGGACGTTTCGGTCCGATATTAGTTTAGGGACGTTTCGGTCCGATATTAGTATAGGGACGTTTCGGTCCAATATCGATGTGTGGTCGTTGGGACCCGTCACCTCTTTGACGTCGTTAAGGGATTACAACGATGGATGTCAAAGGAGTTCGGAGATGTACCCTCGAACCGGATGTAAATTGATTTAGGAGAGCCATTTTGCCCAGTCAATTTAATTTAAGGACTTATGGCCACGATTGGGCTAAGTCCATTGCTTTTGCATTTCTTTTGCTTTTATTTGGGCTTTGCCCAAAAGGGATGCAGAGCATCAATTTTATTTGGGGCCCAGCCCTTTTATTGCTTTGCAGTTTATTTTGGCCTGCTAGGTCTTTTTGATTTGGGCCTGGCCCTTCAAATAATGCATTGCATTTTTTGCAGAGCACCAAGAATCTTTTAGATTCAAGAAAAGAAGTGCAGAGCACATGATCTAAATTTAGATCAAAGAAAAGAAAGAAAGAAATCTTTTCTTTCTTTCTGTTTCAGAGAACCAGAGGTTCATAGCAAGTGCAAGGCACTATTTTTATTGTTTTTATTTATTTATTTGTCTATTGAAGATCACTGATCTTGTTTTCTAGATCAATGATCTATTCTTTAAGAGAATTTTCTCTTATCTCCAAGGTTTTTTTTTTTACCTTCTTTTTGTGTTCTTCAGAAATTCTCAAGAGTTCTCCTCTTTCATCTTTTTTTTTTAAAACCAGATGATCCTTTGAAATGAGGTTTGGGGTCCTTTTTATAGTGCTCAAAAATTAGTTAAATTTGTTCAATAAATCTTTTCCTGAATGATTTGGGAAATTTTCCCCACCGTTGGATCTTTGATCCAAAGGCCCCTGTTTTACAGAAGAAATCTTCTTGTTTTAACAAGAACAGAAAAGATTTCCTTAAATTTTCATTCTGTTGTTGCGCAACTCACCAGCGCGTGACACGTGTCGCGCAGTAAGGCGCTTGCGCAGCTGCGATTGCGCAACTGCGCAGACACGTGTCGCGCAGTGAAGCGCTTGCGCAACAGCGCTTGCGCACCTGCGCAGACACGTGTCGTGCAGCCGTGCGCTTGCGCAGTTGCGCTTGCGCAACTGCGCAGACACATGTCGCGCTGCGGTGCGCTTGCGCAGTTGGGCTTGCGCAACTGCGCAGACACGTGTCGCGCTGTCGTGCGCTTGCGCAGTTAAGTGTTACTTATGTTTTTTAAAGAGCCTTGCTCTGATCGGACGTATCGCCTTGGGCGTTGTGATGCCGTGTCAACTTCTGACACGTGGCGCATTGCGCGCAGCGTACGGGAACCGAAGCGTTGCTTCAAAATTTGAATTTTCAAAATTCAAACAGAGCCTTGCTCTGATTAGGGGAACAGGGGAATATAATAATACAATATTATGGTGTGAACAATGTGCAGCAGACGACGAAGAAGAAGTGGGATGAGGAGAAGAAGGAGGAGGTGATGAAGATGACGATGGATCATAATGAGGAGCAGAAGATGAACTACGTGCTGGTAAACTGACAACCACACGCTTGGATGAGTCGCTGGGGTTGACAACCTTGTTGTCAAACGTTCGTTCTGATCTGAGGACGGTGACGGCGTTCGCATTCTCAATATTGTTAGTCTGAACAACATGAGCGTTGTTGTTTCTCTGCTCTCTTGGGTTCATCACGGGTTGAGAGGGAAATGTTCCCTTCTCACGTTCATTAACTGCTGCAGCCAGTTGACTGATTTGGATTTCTAATCTGGCTATCACTTGAGTGTTAGCGTTATGCAACTGACCGGATGTTTGCATAAAAGTAGCCAGACTAGATGAAGTCTGCGCAGAAGTTTTAATCAAAGCTTCCAACCCTTTTTCGATGGATGTCACCCTCTTGTCGTCTTGGGCGAACCCAGGGGGTGTAAAGGTTGGATTATGTTGATTCGGCTGTTGGGGTTGCTGGGGCTGGTTAGTTGAATATCCCAATTTTTGGTTTTGAAAATTTGAATTTTGAAATTGTTGGAAAGGCGGGTTTGAATTATTGTTTTGAAAAGGGGCCTGATTCCAAGCAAAATTGGGATGATTCTTCCAACCAGGGTTGTACGTCGGTGCGAAGGGGTCGTTCCTGGGGCATTGGTTCTGATACAGCGCATTAACGTTTTCAGGTCCCTGGGACCCACGAGAAATGGACATTCTTCCGTTATGTGGCTAGGATGCTGACAGTTAGCGCACAAAGTCTGAGAAATTTGATTGACTGGTAGCGGTGAATTTTTGCCCTCTAAAGCTTCCATTCGCCGTACAAGAGCGGAGATTTTTGCTTCGGCAGCTATAGAGGTGTCAACAATGTGTACACCACTCCCCGTCACTGATGGTTTCTCACTCACACTCTCCCACTGGATGGTTTTGTCAGCCAGTTCTTCCAAAAAGTTCCATGCATCCCTAGCACCATAGCTCAGGAATTTACACTGACACATGGATTCTAACATCATGCGTGAACTGGAATCTAACCCCTCATAGACAATCTGACATAACCTCCACTGTTCTAACCCGTGATGGGAACATTTGATTAAGATGTCTTTAAATCGTTCTAAGCATTTCCAAAAAATTTCACCCTCTTTTTGTTTAAAATTGTGGAGTTCATTGCGAATTCGCACGGTTTTATGAATAGGGTAATTTTTTAAAGAAAAACCTTTACAAAGTCATCCCATGTCGTGATCGATCTAGCTGGTAAACTGTTTAACCAGCTTTACGCATTATCCTTAAGCACAAGGGAATGAATTTGAGCTTAACGACATCTTCTCCCACTCCGTGAATCTTCATCATCGCACATACTCTTTCAAATTTACTGATTAACAGGTAAGCATCTTCGGACTCGAGTCCGTGGAATTTAGGGAGTAGTGGTATGAATTGCGGTTTGATCTCATAGTTGTTTGCCGCAATGGTGGGAAACACTATGCATGAAGGAAGGGATGAACGGTGTGGGTAACATCTGTCCTGTAATGCCGCCTCCTGTTGTTCAACGATTGTTTGCTCCGTCATTGTTGGTGGTGTTGGAGAAGAAAGTGAAGGTGTAGAATCGGACGGCTCCGATGAGGCAGAAGGTAAGAAGGTCTCGGAAGGGTTCGAGGAATCAGAAGGTGAAGAAGAGTTGGAAGATACAAGCACAAACCGGACTAATCGAGATTGTGAATCTCTAGTCCAAGCTGACATGCACTATCCGGAAGTGGTTGGAAAGACTGAGATAACAAGAACGTTTTTTTTATAACCAAAATATTCACAACCATGAATATCACACAAAAGGTACAACAAGATCACAAACAAGACACACTGCACACACCTAATCAGTCTAGGGTTGCCTAGGTCAACTAGACCTGCTAAAAAAAACTTGCCTTTTGAAGTAAAAATGTACTGCGAAACGGGCCCAAGATAGACTGATCGAGAAGCCAGGTAAGTGCAGAGAGGAAGGGAGGTTTTCCCTCGTTTTCGCGAGGTTCCTTAATTAGCATAACCTTCTCTCTTTCAGCGGTTGCGCCTTTCACACTTTCCTAGACACTTCAGGAACAATGTACCGATGGGCGGTGTTCGAAATACACTTAACTTACCCTAGTGAGCGCGAAGTCCTAAGAGGCTGAAAGTCTAATTTCTTTTAAAGTTAATGAGGGTGTGAAAATGCTCGTTCTTTGTGGTTTGTGGGCCACGGAGAAGGGTGATGAAATCCCTTACCGTATCTTGTTGGGATTCTTTGCCCTTAAGTCCGTATTAAATTCATGCAATGCGCAAACAATAAAAGTTGTTCAAACCATCAATCAATCATTTTTTATGTTATAAGCGGCGCTCTGCAAAAAATACGGTTAGTTTCTTTTTGCACTTGTGCAGCGGAGTTTGCGAAAGAAATCCTGCACAAAAATTGAAGTATTGGAGCGTCGGGTTTGAGGAGAAGGGGTTAGAAAAAATGCGTACCTTGAATTTTTGAGTTTAGAAACTCCCGTTGACTTGATTCGTGATCACTTGAGTGTTCGCTTGTATGGGTCGATCTACCCGGATCTTTGGCACTGTTAACTTCGTAACGCCTTTCTCCAGAATTCTGTTCTCAGCTCCGCACGATCGTAGTTCGTATTTCAGTTGCAATCTGGAATTTGAAAAAAAAATACGATATTTAGTGCATAATACGATATTTATGGCCAAAGTTCTGTAGATATATAATTATACAATTTTGCATATAAAAATGGATTAATAATAGAGAATTAGAGAAGTGACAGAAAAATTGGGGCAAAAGGCCAGGGTTAGGCCGCAAATTGCGGCCAATCTGGATATATTTACGGCCGGGTCCGGTAATATTGCTCCAATTTCTCTGTTTCTTCTTCAGTTTCTATTAGTATACCCATTCTATATGCAAAATATTTTTAGCACAACAATATCAACAGCAGAACAGAAAACACAGAAAGCAACAAGTCGGATATTTGAGGTGTTTTTGGTGTTTTGTTTGTTCTATACAAAGTATGTACAGAGATAACTCAAAATAATCTTCGTGGTGCTGCCACTCCCCGGCAACGGCGCCAAAAACTTGTTCGAAACCCACGGTGACGTGCTTTTGGAGAATAAGGTCAATATCAGATATGTCGGTTTTTGTCAGAAAAATAGTGCACGGCGTGAGTATCGAGTTTAAAAATACCGTAAGTGCACGGTGCGTTGAAGCAAGCCGGCAAGCACGGGTCGAACCACAAGGAGTGGATATCACGACATCAAATTGAGTTATGGATCAATAAGTTGGAAAATGGTGTTTTGTCATGTTTTAGTGTAATACCTAAAAGAAACAAGGTTTTGGGATACGAAAACTTAGGCTAAGGTTCACCAAGAGTGAAATATGACTTTTACACCCAACTCTCCATTTTGATTCAAGATTCATTTCTTTTTAGTTTCCATTAGAATAGCGAAAGCATGCCGTATTTATCCGAAAAGTGTATCGGGATGAAATACGATATCAAGGTTAGCAAAACAGAAACTAACAAGAATGAGATTGAGAATGGAGTGGATATGGAATTAGTTAAGTGAAGTAGCAAGCATAGAATATATGCAAGAATGCTATATATCCTATCTAGCTAGTTGCGACACATAACATAATTCCGTATTCACGCCTACTTCAAATCGTAACATAGCAACGATAAAATGTAAAGAAAGGATAGGATATATGTTAAAGGTTGATTTTCAACCATTCAAAACGATATATCCTATCAAGCAAAACATAATAAACTTGCGATGTTAAGAAAAGAAGTGAAAAAATGCAAGAATCAAAAGGGAGGGTTTGGAAGTAAAGTCATTCCACATCCTACCTCACCATAGCCCAAGAATAACTACTCACACATCATCATAGCAATACACAACTGAATAATGAAAAGAAATGACAAAATAAGAAAAAGAGATACAAGAATCAAACTTGAATAAAATGAAGATTTATTGCAATGGTTCAAAATACATGTAAATGAGTTCAACTACCAAAATCTAATCTTGCAAGCTCAAAAAGAGAGGTTGCAAGACCAGAGGAAGGCAAAGAACTCAACTCAAATCCAAGAGCTACAAGAATTTTAACAAGAGTTTACGAGCATGCAAAAAGTTCTCCCTTGGCTTCATGTCTGGATCTGCTATTTATAGAGAAATCAAAAACAAAAGTTGCAGGTGACAATAGACTAAAGTGACCACCAGGGACCCATAAAATTTGAACGAGCCAAAATGGAGCCCACTTGGCCGCAATTTGCGGCCAATCTGAATAAAATTGCGGCCAAGAAGTCGAGTCTGGGGCCCACCAAGCTTCAGTAGTCATCTGGTCTCATGGGTATCTCATGGTATTTGCAATTTTTTTATGTAGCACATGTGTGAATTCTGGAGCTAAATCACAAAGAAGGGGTGAAGTGGGTGAGTGTGTGTTCACACTTCAAATCACATGTCAATCACTTGTTTACCACTTGCACCACTCATCATTATTGTACCAAACTAGCTCCCAAGGTACATGCATCTTCACAAAGGTTCACACAAGTATGCATTGGACCATTTCACACTAAAACTTTGCACACACACATGTTTATGTTGCAAACTCATTTCAATTCTGGATCTGTATTCCGTCTTGTTTGCAGTTCAGCTAAAAATCCGTCATTTTGTACATGTCGCGTACAAAAACCCATGTTTCCGTTTGCGTACCTGTACTCTGCATAAATGAGCAGACATGGATTAAATAGCACTGTTTATTGACAAAATGATAAAAAAAAAATGGACGGTATTAAAATGTAATAAATTGTGCCGAACAAATACCCCCAAACTTATCTTTTGCTCGTCCCGAGCAAAACAAAAATTCATAGCCTCACTTTCGCAGGGAACGCGATTGCACTGAGCATGTGCAACAAGCCGTTAAACCTCTAGGTGTCCCTAGTAGGAGGAGTGTTGTCTCCTGAGGGTTTTCAGCGGATTGCACTTACAAAATCCAGTCAAGTTAGTTTTGCTAGAAAACAGTTGATTCAAATCTTGAGGTTAAGTATCAAAGCGAGAACATCTATCACCCAAGTTAGAAACATTAAACCCTATTCTTCACTCCTTGCAATTTGTTTAACAAGCTAATATGCGTCTTTTCGTGATAGTGCGGTAGTGTCGTCATGTTTTATCCCAATTAGCTCGTCAGTGGTAGAAGCTGGTGGGTCATCATGTCAAAAGTTACAGACCAAGGTAAATATCAAAAGGATCACACAAGTTCGAAAAGAGTTAAGATTTTCTCAAGTTTTATTCTCCAGTTAGGCTTCAAGTAAGAATATATATCGATTTTAACAAAGAACCATAGTCGTAATGTTCACTCCTATCTTTCACCTGTTTTTGTTCATAATCACCTTTCAATATCGTGCAAAACGCCTTAATAAATACAAACCTTCATATCTTCGCGAAAAAATTGTTTTACTAGAAAATTTTTCACCGCCAAGATTATTCTCTCACAAAGAATCATAAGGACTTTTAACTCGGAGAGGACACTTGCTTAGCTTGTTTTATCTAGCGATTGGAAGCTTAGCGACTTTTGGGTCAATGACTCCCAAACCAGATGGTTTTAGGGCATTAGGTGTGGAGACACCCCAAGGACTTAATTACCCAAGTTACCAAGACCACAAAACAAAAGACTCATTTTATTTTAAATTTTTAGCACTTTTAGTAAAACGGAGATATAGCCAGCTCTTTCTTTTAAAACTAGAAGACGTTACATGTGATAAGGTGTGTAATTACTCCACAAGGTTCCAGATAGGTTATTATTCGGACTTATAGCTTCTGTAAAAGCCTCTATAAAATTTTTCATATCTACTTCACTGTATGAATTATCCTTGATATTACTCAACTCAGCCAAACCTGTTTGATCCTAAGGATGTTTAACAATTTAAAAGTTTTTACAGATATGTCAGACATTCATTAAATTCTCAAAAACATACGCCACGTGTAAGTGATATAAAAGACGTGTATCAGCTAAGGTTAAACGCACAGACGGGTTATTTTTCATGTTGTCAATCTCAATTCTTGAATTTAGTTATTTCTACCTTATCAATTTAACCGTTAGATTTTGAATCAACATTCCCCTGCTAGCCAACCTGATCAAGTTTTTCTCATTTTCAGGAATTTTTTCAATTTTTATAAATTTTTCATTTTTTTCAATTTTTATACAATGCAGTACAAAAGCAGATATGAAATGCAACTACATGCAAAAGAAAAGAAAAATACAATAAGTAAATGTTGAAATGCAGGAAATATACAAATGCAAACTATATGCTACCACCCACAACTTGAAACTTGCATTGTCCTCAATGTCTGCTTGCTTTTCCCTTGCCCTTCTTGCTTCCACTAGCGTCGTCATGCGATGCATGTCCTCAATGTCTGCTTGCTTTTCCCTTGCGGCCAAGAAGTCGAGTCTGGGGCCCACCAAGCTTCAGTAGTCATTTGGTCTCATGGGTATCTCATGGTATTTGCAATTTTTTTTATGTAGCACATGTGTGAATTCTGGAGCTAAATCACAGAGAAGGGGTGAAGTGGGTGAGTGTGTGTTCACACTTCAAATCATATGTCAATCACTTGTTTACCACTTGCACCACTCATCATTATTGTACCAAACCAGCTCCCAAGGTATATGCATCTTCACAAAGGTTCACACAAGTATGCGTTGGACCATTTCACACTAAAACTTTGCACACACACATGTTTATGTTGCAAACTCATTTCAGTTCTGGATCTGTATTCCGTCTTGTTTGCAGTTCAGCTAAAAATCCGTCATTTTGTGCATGTCGCGTACAAAAACCCATGTTTCCATTTGCATACCTGTACTCTGTATAAATGAGCAGACATGGATTAAATAGCACTGTTTATTGACAAAATGATAAAAAAAAATAGGCGGTATTAAAATGTAATAAATTGTGCCGAACAGAAACACAATTCTCCATGGTCATGTGAATAGCCGAGTATGGACTATCCAAGAGCCCTATGAGTGCAGAAAGCTACTCGCCAATCCTAGAATTGGGTGACCTGGGTTTCGACTCCTCGAGATGGTCACCCACTAAATCCTAGAACCCGGTAGCATGTGCACTCCTCCGTGGGTCAATCTTAGATGCGGAAATGAAAAATAATATACAGCCGGTGACAACATCCTCAATCCGGATGTACCCCAATAAAAGAGTATACATTAATTATGACATGAATTACATAATTAACTCACATCTCACATCTAAATTCATACCGGGCTATTCACACGACGATCCATCAAACCATTTGCAACACAGAACATCACAAAATATGTGCAACCCCTTCTAGTCGACGTATAGCGATTAAAAGAAGTTTAATAACACATGTACACATCACAAAAGCAAGTAAATAAATCCACGACGTTAGAATTCCGCGTACAATTTGCAAACAATACCAATTTTCCAAAACTTGAAAATTCAGTCCACTAAAGTCCCAAAAACTTTTGTTTGAAGCCAATTCGGGAGTCGAAATGAACTCGAAACCTGTACAAATATTCATAATAGAGGCGAAGAGTATGAAATTAATGTATGTTTAGAGGGCCTAGGGGATACCCACCCCCCGGGGCCACCATGAGGTGGCCCCTTGGGGTAGGCAGACCCGAGAGCACCCATTGGGGTGCTCTCGGGTCCCCACCCCCAAGGCCACCACTTGGTTTTCTTTGGTGGTGGCCCGACCTTTGGTCCCCCGGGGTTACCCCGGGGTATCCAAGCACTTCCCCACGGCTTCTCGGTTCAAACCGTGAGCCCACGGGGTGTGCAAACAAGCTAAAAACTAAAATTTTGGGTCTGTTTTTGTCGGCAGTTCATGCGCGACAAAAACGAAGGATTTCTAATGTCGTTACAAGTTATGTAAGGCTTATGGAGTAGCTGTAACACCCTAGTTCATTTATACCAATTCCAGTTCAAGTATTTACTTATTTATGGTAGTTTCTTGGTTTACTGTGTTTTGGGTGCGAATAGTATTTTGACATTTGTATTTGCATTTTACCCGACCCGCTTGCTTGAAACCTGTCTTGATTCATGTTTATGATTTATTCTGACCTGTTACATGGATTCATGCATTTTCATTTTTTACTGTATACTGGCATTTTATCTGGTATCTGCATTTTTTAATATAACATTTAAAGTCAAATAAAATAATTTAAAAATATCTAGCATGGCCTGCATGATACCCTTGACCCCGTCGTAGTATCCGCGCATCTTTTTCTCGTCCCGTTCAGTAAAACGGACTTGTTTGGATGGCTACGCGTACGCACGTGCATCCGTTCTTGGGGGTATGCATTTTCGTTACCCGGATATCCAACTTTAATTTTGGTCGACACATATATTTTTCATATTTCGAAACTGAATTTCAGACCCGACCCGGGCATGTTTTGGACTATGTTTGTATTTACCAGAATATCAAATTTTATTTATATAATATTAATTTTATAAACTGATACAAATTAAAATTTAGTTAACTAATAAAAGATTTTTTAAATTTAAATCTAAACAAATTTCCTAACAAACTAACAACCCCTTTCTCTCTCTCATGACTCTCTCTCTCTCCTCTGCATATATATATTTATATATATTTTATTTTTATTTTTTTCTTTCCTTATTTAATACACAGCCTCTTCTTCTTATTTCTTCTTCTTCTTTCTTCTTTCTTTTTCTTGATCTTGTTTCTTGATTCCGGTGATCACCGCCGGAGCCGTGCTCGTCGCTAACGATCCGAGTGATCCAGTGAACATACCTTGCCTGTGTGATCACCCTCTTGCCTTGCCTGGACCCGTCCCGCGTGCCGCGTGTGTGTTGCGACGATTTACCGACGTCGGACGTGCCGTGCGTATCCGTCGCGTGATTCGATCGAGGAAAGTTTACAAATTGCTACATGCTATGCTTTATTTAATTTATTTATATGTTTCCGTATTATTATTATCATCATCATCATATAACTATGTCTATATAATTTATACATCGTAGTTATTCAACGTTAATCGGTTTTATAATATAAAATGTATGAAAGTTTACAACTTGCGACATGCTATAATCATATTTATAAAATTTATATCGTCGTATTATTTCTTATTATTATCTTTAATTAGTTTATAATCTGTATTTTATAATGTTATACAAAATATAGTTTGAAAATATTATAGTTTACACATGAAACGTCGTTGCAAAGCGGATACGATAAATCTGAAATTTACTGTACACCTTACATTATAAAATTCATTATAAATCATAGAAAAATCATTAGTATACGTTATTTAGTTCGTTACGAAGCTAAATCAGAATACTATAACTATATGAAATATTAACTTGCAAAATAAATTTTTTAAATAACGTAAAATGCAAATGAAAATATCTCTAAACTGCTGTCTAGGAAAATTCCAGCAGCAAACTTTCAATTTAGAATGTTCATATCTTTTTGTAAGAACAACCTGAGATACATAAACTTATAAAAATGAAAACCTTATTGAATTATCTTTGTTTTGGTATAAGACATGTCCTTTTTGGAGAACGTTTGTTATTTTTAAGTTATTTTACAAATCAGGGTGACGCTGAATTTCTGAACGGAACTTTCTTGTGCATGGTTAATCAATACCACTTTTATAGTTATTAATCGGTTTGAATATGTTATCCATGTTAATATTATTATATCACTATTTACATATCTAGTCGCATGCTAATTCATCTTGCTACATGCTAGGTATATTATTATGCATCCATATGAGTAAAATGTTACCCATTTATCACATTGTACATCCATACTAAAAGTTTACTGTTTTCGGATACCCGTTTGCATCCATATCATTTAAAATATATATAACTGCATTTATAGATCACATTAATTCATATTATTATTGTAGTAACACCCCATACTTAATAAAGTGCATCCTAATTAGTATTGGAACTGTAAATGTAACCCCTAATCGATTTTTATGCATCCATATCATTAATTCTATAACTATTCGCATACCATGTCACATTACTACATATTGTTGTTATATTGACACCCCATGCTTGATATTGTGCACCCTACATAGTCATGATGTAACCTCTGATCGATATTTGTGCATCCATGCTTTTATTGTACATCCGTACTTTCATCCTGATTCAATACTTGCTACAGTTTGATTATGAGCACCTGTTTGACACTTGTGCACTACTTGACATGACCTGATACACCACTACTTGACATGACTTGATACATGTACACTACCTGACATGACCTGATATATCACTACTTTCCATGTTACCCGATCCTGTCTCTAATGCCGACAATCCTGACATGTTGTCCCGATGGACATATCATGTTGTCTGTATAGACAAACTTGTTCCTGCTTGATCCTGTGTTGGCATTAGATTCAGATTTATCAATACCTGACTTGAACACATAACTTGGAGGTATGGGGAAATCAATGATGAAACCTGACTTGTAACTCGACAGTTCGATGCTTATATTGATCAGTTTTACGGGCTAGGCCAGCCCCGGGATGCTGCTGCTGACATCATTCGTCTGTATATGTTACCTGTTTACTGCCTAGCGGCACGTCTCGGATTCAGCCCGAGAGTCTTGACCGTGGTCCCGGGCACGCACGGGATACTATTGAGATACATCGACGATTCATTAAATTGATTTCAAAGACTTGAGAGTAATTAACCCAGTAGCTTAGTTCAGATTACTCACTGCACATCACATATGCTTTTACCCTTCACTGTTCCTTATTCGTGTTACTATTCTACTTTTATTACTGTTCAGACTCGTGCCTGCATATCTTGCTACCCCCTGATTATATTATTGTTGATATTATGACGCACTGACGTCTGGGATTTGCATGGCCCAGATCCTCTATCTTTGTCGCAGGCTGATCAGGAGTACTCCCGCGTTAGGCCGAGCAGTGAGGATCCAGTTAGTATCCAGTTTAGTTATGTTTTACTTTCCAGAATGTTATTAGTTTTTGGATCTATTGCTTCCGCATATTATTTCTTGACTCGTTATTTCTGGCTCATGGACATGTACTAGATAGTTATTTTATTTCTCCTGTTCTTGATATCTTATAGACAGCCGTAATGTGACTGTGGAGGGATGTTTCCTATCCACAGGTAGCTTGGTTGGCTCTGTCACGTGCCTATCTTAGCGCACTCTGGGAAGCGGGGCGTGACAGTAGCTCTGATACCATGTAAGTCTATATTGCACACACTACAGGGTTTGTAAAGAGGCGAAATTTTCAAAAATCGATTTTGAAGTATGCAACAAAGACAACTAAAACAAGAACTACCATAAGCCCTAAGAGCAAAAACTTCATAGATGCTAAACTACTATGATAGAAGTTTTTATACCGATAGATGAGTGTCCTTCGTATCTTCTTTATCCGCTTTTTAAGCTCCTTTGAAGTCCTTGATCAAGTTTGGTCGTCGGCCTCCTCGATCTTAGATGATCCATCCGAAGTTTCTTGATTCAAGCTACTACTTCAAAAAGAAGCAACTAAACTAACTAGTTTGCTAATCTAGTTTGTTTAGGAGATGTAGAGATGGTTAGTAGTGTTTTTCCTATCTCAAAATCCAATGGATCTCAACACATGATAGGGTTAGGGTTTAAGGAAGAAGATGAACTCAAGAGAGGAGAGAGAATGGCAAAGTTAGAATGAGTGAAGAAAAATGGTTAAGGAAAAATATCAAGCATATCATTTTTCAATAAAAAAAATACAAACCATGCTTGAATAGTTTTCCCAAATGTATAAATAAAACTAATAGCCATGCTTCTCACCATGCTTGAATCCACCTCATTCTTCCACCTCATTTTCTATTTCTAATAAATAGAAAAATAAATAATGAGGTATTATCTTCTAGAAGGTATTTCGTATAAATACAAATTACTTTCTACCGTATATACATACCCGTATTCGTACCAAAATACGAATACCCTAGAGATAGAATACTACTACTAATATAATACTAGTATTAAATCAATATTCTATTTAACAATCCGGCTTAATCCTAAGCCCGCTAGTATTATAATCTGTCCGATTAAATTTCGCGCAACTAGTGCACGTAATTAATCGGAACCCTGCACGTATAAACATATGGCCTCTACATCGTTTCGCCTGAACCAGGGAAACCCTCCGTATGGGACTCTAAAAACTCGACAGTACGCTGGCAGTGGATTTAACCACAAGCGCGTCAGTGGCACTAGCTGTACGTAATGGTTATCCAGATACCTGTCGAAAAGGAGGCTGACGAGCAAACTCATCTGAACCCCTACTGAGCCTAATCGTGATAATATCCATACAGTCGGGTTTGTTCGTCTGAGAGTATAGTATACCGGGTCTAGGGGTGGTTAATGTCAGAACCCTACTAACCCGATAAGTCGTGCTGGTGTGGCTCAAGACCATTCGAGAAACCACCGATCTAACTATCAGTAATTATCAACTGCCCTGGCCAGGGGCTTATAGTATTGACCAACCAAACACGGTGTGATATTGACTCTCTATACCAGAAGAGACGAATCCCTAATAATAGCTCACTGCCTCCATGTGGCTCGGGACTGTACCCAACTAAAATTTGTTTGCACGACTCCTTTGAGCCGTGGTAGGGTAGTAATTAAAGTACAGTGGGGACTCACATGGGACAAATGATGATCTCGGGTCTACAGACTACCTGTACACATGCCACATAAGAACTGCCATCTGACACTATGTATATTACCATCTAACAGTTTCCGGCGAGTCCGTCCATTATACCCACCCTCAGTGAACACATGTATACAATCTTAGGTGAAATACACCAATGGATGTGGGACTAACCATCGCCCTCGTCATGGTCTAGAAACGTATACACCAGTCCACTATGGATTATCGATGCTTTGTCTCGATATTCCCATAACTAAGGACATTTTAAGGATGTGCTTACAGACTACCCAGCCCCCACAAGTATGACCGCCATCACAACGCTGGTAGTCAAGCAATAATCCTACGGGCTTTATCAACATGTATAAGAAATACATAATAACTAGTAAAACATACACACATGTTAAGATAAAGGCAAACCAGATAGCATACTATCATTTCGAACAAGATTGTAATGTACATATATGTATCCATAGCATCCATTACAAATAATGACCTCTAGGGCATACATATCCTGCAGCTCAGTCTCGATATTCCCACGACTAGGGACATTTAAAGATGTGCTTATAAAATACCCAGTTCTCACAAGTGTGATCGCCATCATAACCCTGGTAGTTAAACATGAATCCTGTGGGCTCTATCAATATGTAATAGTGATATACTATACCACACAAGACATGTACATAATGATAAAGTCAAACCATGTAGCATACTATTATCTCGAGTAAGACTGTTTAATCTGTATAGGTCCTTCCTCAATCATCATAATCGCCTACCTGCAATTACAATAATTGTCTTGAGGGCACTATAGCCAACACCTTCTGTACACCATTCTTAAGCTAATTGGTTTTCTTCTTTCCCTACCTTTCGACGCTTCCCTAAGGTTTGGAAGAAGACTATCCAATAAGTGTAATAGGTGTACTCTCCTAATACTATGAGCCCTCGCAACCTGAGAGAAGGTAAATAGAAAAGACAACCGAATAATCCTATTCAATTTCCCCAGAACCGAAATCCATTCTCGAACCGAAATAAATTTCTACGAGTTCGTATGTAACTATACGAGATGGTTTTATCCATTCTATATGGATCTTCGTAGTGATATGGAATGTTCTGGAGAAAGCAAAGGGTAAAGAAGGAGTGTCATGGATATATGTGACCGTTTCCCCAAATCAAAGCAAAGCTCTGTTTGAAATTTAAATTTTGAAATGAAGCAACGCTTCAGATGCAGCGCCAGGTGCGTTGCGCCCTAGGCAGCGCACCACGTGCAAAGCACGTGTGCGCTAGCGCTAGGTGTGCTGCGCCTTAAGTAGCGCACCACGTGCGCTGCGCTCTAAGCAGCGCACCACGTGCAAAGCACGGGTGCGCTAGCGCTAAGTGCGATGCACTTTAAGCAGCGCATGACGTGCAAAGCACGGGTGCGCTAGCGCTGGAACTAAAAGATCCCCACTGTCAGATCAAAGATCCAATAATAATGATAAATCATTAATTAATCAGAATTAAATTCTGTTAAGGAAAGATTCCTCAAAATCTTTCCAAACAACAAAATTGTGCTCTGTAAATTAGAGCACCGTTGGATCAATGATCCAATGGTGATTAAAAATCACCAAAAATACAGAATAAATTCTGTTTAGAAAGATTTCCCAATCTTGTTAAAAACAAGAATATCACCTTCTGTAAATCAGAAGCCCTTGGATCAAAGATCCAACGATGGGAAAATTCCCAAATCAATTAGAGAAAAGATCTCTTCAACTGATTAAACTGATCAGCTTGCCCTATATAAAGCCCCCTAGACTTCAAGTCTGAGATACAGAGGCATAGAGAGAAACCTCCTCAAAAAACTTTGAGAAATTCAAAGAAAAAGAGCAAGTTCTTAGAAGAAGAAAAATTTCTTCAAGGTAAAAAAAATGATGATGATGAACATAGAGATGAAATCATCTCATAATTTAAAAAGAAGGATTCACTTCTTTAAAAGATCATAGATCTACAAAGACAAAAAGCCTTTCACAAAGAGATCAAAAGATCTCATCATAAAATAAAAGAAGAATTTACTTCTTTCTCACAGATCATAGATCCAAAAAGGCAAAGCCTTTCATCAACATAAGAAGTTGAAGAACTTTTGTTCTTAAAATCTTGAGACAAAGTCTCTTTTTAGATCACAAAATTGATTGTTGAAGTCGAAAATTGCATCCCGGTTGACCAAGTCAAAGTCAAAGTCAACCCCAAGCCAAGTGGGTCCATGCCCAGGTCGAGTCCGAACATGAAGCGGCCGGCCCTTCCCCATGCCAAAATGAAATCATGTAATAAATAATTTTTATGTATTTTTTTATGCATGAATGTAAACAAAATGGGCATAAAGCCAAATTTTTTGTAAGCCAATGGCTTATGTGCAAAAAGAAATGGCACATGAGTCATGGGATGGGCAAAATGCCATTTTGTAAAGCCCAAGGGGCTATATGTAAATATGTAAGCCTATAAAAGGCAACACGATGATGAATAAAAAATATACTTTTTATTTCCCTCAAAAAAATTTAGGGCTTGTTCCTCTTTCTCCTTCCTCAAGGTTCTAATACCTTCTTCTTTCTTCTGAATTAAATCAAGAGTTCTACTCTTCATTTTTTTAAACAAAATAGTTTTTCACCATAAAACCCACAAAGGGGAACTCAGATCTTCCATCAGATCTCAGAAAGGAGAGATTTTTTAAAATCTCATATTTCTTGATCTTCAAGATCCGGCTAACAAAGGAAGAAGAAGGAGACTCATCTCCAGAAACCCCACTTTGGGGAAGAACTAGGTCTCAAGGGGAGAAGCCCTTCATCAGCTTCAAAACATCCTAGGAGTTTAACTCCTCATATATATATATATATATATATATATATATATATATATATATATATATATATATATATATATACAAAAAAAATAACAAGTGCTCCTTTCTGGGAGTACAACTCTCATTGCAGGGACCAAGTCCCTTTTGCCCTCCGGACGCACACGTGCTGACACGTGTGGCGCTAGTGCTCAAAGCGCTAGCGCTCAAAGCGCTAGCGCCCTTGCGCTCAGAGTCCTTGCGCCCAAAGCGCTAGCGCCCACGTGCTGACACGTGGGGCTCTAGCGCTAACGCCCAAAGCGCTAGCGTCCTTATGCTTAGAGCGCTAACGCCCAAAGCGCTAGCGCCCGAGCCTCCACGTGTTGACACGTGGGGCGCTAGCGCTCGAGCGCCCACGTGTTGACACGTGGGGCGCTAGCGCTCTAGCGTCCAGAGCGCTAGCGCCCGAGCGCCCAGAGCGCTAGCGCCCGAGCCCCCACGAGCCGATACGTGGAGTGCTAGCGCTCTTGCGCTCAGAGCGCTAGCGCCCACGTGCTGACACGTGGGGCGCTGGCGCTCTTGCGCTCAGAGCGCCAGCACCCAAAGCGCTGGCGTTTTTTCCCACGCATCCTTAGAATGCCCTTTCCCTTTTTTTTATTTTATATATATGTATATACACACACACATACTCTACAACACCATCCCTCTCAAAAAAATTTGGGCCGGGGCGCTGCCCCGCACCCCGCAAGGGAGCTGCTAGCCCCCTTGACCCCCAGCCCGCTATCCGGGTAGCGGGACCCCCGTAAAAACTCTGTGGGGCCCCGATATATCCAAAACCCCTTCAAAACACAACACTGCACGTTGAGTTCGCATAACCAGTTTAACCCGTCAATCGGAGGTTCCCTCGCTTCAAAGGCGAGGGGTAATTAACGGCAGCTTAGTCCGCGGCTGCCGGAGATTCGGATCCCTATAATCAATAAACCCCAGCCTACTCTAGACAGGGGGAATCTGTAATGCGCCTGACAAGCGTGCGCGTATTCCCATCTCAATGGGGTGACGAAAAACACCCTACAGATTCTTGCACGCCCGGTGGGGCTTATCTCTCCTCCCATATTTCGGGTTAAATGTTCATGCGAACTCAATCAATATACATATCGATTGCCTGTACTGAAATCATGTTTCTATTTGCAGGCTAACAATCTCCAATTGCAACCTTCGAACACAGCAAAATGTCTCCAAGGATAAGCTCAGCTCTCGGCACAGCTCCCATCTCCTACACGATAAAGATGGACTCCAGGACGGTCCTCCCGGCCAGTCTCGGGCGACAATGGGAGGAGCCACCGCTACCATTTGGCTCTATTATGTTCGTGTCTGCAAACGCCGTCCCAGCTCCTCAAGCTCCGGTAACAGAAAAACCGGTCTCAAAAGGGAAAAGGCCGAATATCATGGTCGCGAGGGCACCTAAGCCTAAGCACAAGTCCGTTTCCGGACGACTCTCTATTGCTCCATCTGAAGGCAAGGCCATCAACGTCAATGAAGCAACGGGGCATCTCGGGCAAGCTCCGGCGTACCCTCGACAACTGCTCGATCGGGTATCTTCTTTAAGCTCCCTATAAATCGACTCACGGTGGCTTCCCAGAAAACGGATGCCCGTCAAGCCCTCAAAATCAAGAAGCTTAGGCAGAAAAGGCTCAGATACAGAGCCAACAAAAGGGCTAAGGCTCATGCTAGGCCGAGCTTCATGAGGCTCCAAGAACGGGGTTACCCCGACAAAGATAAAGAGACGGCTGGATATGTGGTCCACGCTGTCTACATGGTCGGATATGAAGAAACGAACCCTCCTATGCTTCACAGCCAGGGTGATGATACGGTGGACGCTACCCAACGTCCACTCGGTCTAAATGACGAAGAGCTCGCTCAGGCCGATAAGCCAAAAGAGCCTGGGGTTCCTGCAGAATTGAGCTCAGGCAATAAGGATGACCTGGTTGTCATAACCGGAACTACGGAACAAGCATTATTCCGATGGCTTGAGAGGCAGCTTCAGGACAGGGATGAGAAGTTAGCCAAGGTACAGTCTAAGGTCGACGAATTGGCAAACGTCGTGGCAGATCTCGCAACCCAAGTCGCCCGATTGCAATTACAGCAGAATCAAATTTTGGTTCATGAGCCACGGATTGATACCCGGAGGCTGCCAACTGATACCCCCTTCAACTTAAGAGCGGAGCGCCTTCGCGAAAAACGGCCGCGATCAGCCTCCAGTCCCTCCGATACATACACCGGAGGAGAATCTCCTCTGAAAGAGAAGCTGGAAAAAGTCTATTCCTTCAAAAGGGACAAAGTCCACAAGATATTCAGGGATGCCCTAAGGAACGGTCTGCAACTGCCAGAGTCAAAAAGACCGCAGGAAGCGAATATGACTGACGACCCCAAATACTGCCCCTATCACAGAGTGATAGGTCATGCCATTGAGGACTGCTTCGTCTTCAAAGATTAGGTCAAAAGGTAATACAAGACGGGAGAGATAGAACTGTCTAAAGGCGTGCTAGTAAACAGTCAAGCCACGACCGCCGATTTCACACAGATGGAGACTGAAGCCTTTCGGGAACCCAATCCTCTTAGACATGTGCCATTATCTGAAACGGACGAACCAAAGACTGATCGGCCTCAAGGACCAGTATCAGTAAGGGCACCTACTCTAATAGAGAGAAAGAAGAAGGTGTACTCCTTCAGGAGGGATGAGGTCCGCAATATATTCGAGGAAGCCTTGAACAACGGTCTGCAACTGCCTATTCCGAAGAGGCCACATGAAATGAATATGACTGGCAATCCCGTATATTGCCCATACCATAGGGTGGTGAGTCATGCCATCGAAGACTGCTGTGTTTTCAAAGATTGGACAGAGGACCAATACAAGCTTGGAAAAGCCTCACAGTCCTCGGATGTATCGGCAAGCCACAGAGCTACGGTCATCAACACAGCTCCGCCAAGATCAAAGTTCAAGGAGCTGGGATAAGCAAAATGGACCACCACGTCGTTAAACTGGGAACACCAGCTGACCACCACGTCATTAAACTGGGAACAATCGACCTCTAAGTCGTTAAACTGGGAATGTAAAAAAAATGTGTGTAAATAAAAAAAATGTGTAAATAAAAAGAGAGAAAAAAAAAAAGAAAAGCCGAAATGATGGGGCAACTCGCAATAAAAATCAGCGAGTAAAATAAAGATGAAAAATAAAGCCGAAATGATAGGGCAACCGCGAATAAATAGCCGAAATGATAGGGAAACCGCGAATAAATAGCCGAAATGATAGGAAAAGCTTCGCGATAAGAAAAGCTGAAATGATAGAGCAATCGCGGTAAAAAAATGCAAAAACAAAAAAAACGGCGAATGATGAGTCGCTCCTGGTACCATATTCCAGTGCAGCGATGCAGACGCCAACCAAAATCCAATTTTCCAAAATTCCCCCGGCCCTACAGTTGGTCCCCAAGTCGACCACCGTATATAATTCACGGGCTCAAATAATTCTCATCACGCCTATGCCCCACTGCAACCACCAGTTACGCGGCTAGTCTCCGCCCTTGGAATTATGGTCCATTGGAAAGACCTACTCATGTGTCCTCACGATACATGAGGAGAACAAACCTTCGTGGGATCCTTACGACTCATGAAGGAAAAACACACTTGGGAGTCCCCACAACTCCTAAGGAGAAAGTACACCTACGGGATCCTGTCGACTCTGTAACGCCTTAGATTTCGGTTAGTGTTAGTTATGGCGGTAATGCGGGTTTACTGTAAAAAGTTTACCAATTCGGGTTCCTCAAATGGGTTGATAGATCTCTCTTACTCGGGGCCGGATTACACTTGGTGTCATAATAAACCCGGTAGAACCAGGTAATATTATTTGTTATGGGCATGCACGCACGTGTGCACGTAAATGTGAGGGTTTGTTTGTGTTAATCTAGTATTAGTGACCATGACACTTAACCCCAAATCCAATCCCTTACTTTAACCCTTTTGCTTAACCTAACCCTAATCTTCTAGATTTTTGTTTATGAGAGAGAGATATTTCTTTTGGAAGAAGAGAGGTGGCATGGTGGCATGGTATGAAGGCATTTAATGGTGAATTAATGCATGGTGAACTCACCTCTCACTTTCACCCTACATTAACCCCCCTCTCGCATTTCCTCACACTCTCTCATTCTTTCTCTCTTAAAATTCTTTCATATTTCTCTATCTCCTCTAAGCCTAAACTGAACACTTCATATTCCAACACAAAATCCACAAAATCTCACCAAAATCATAACTTTTTCTTGGATTTGCCTCTTGGATGCCTAGGAGCTTGGATAGCTTGGATCTTTGAGTTCTTTTGGTTAGGTAATGATCCCTATCTGTTCTTTATATAGTTTTTGTGATATGTAGACTTTTAGTTTCAGTTTAGATAGTGTAAAGTTTAGTTTTGTGCGAAATATCATATTTTTAGTGTCGATTTGTGATATCTGTGACCTGCTGTGACCCCGAGATTTTACTAGAAAACGAAAAAATGTAGTTGTGTTGTACATGAGACCATTGGACATCACCTGGAGCACGAGACCCCCTGCTCGGACCATGGCCGGTGACGAGAAGACGATTTCCGGCGACGCCGGATTTGTGGTGGAGTTTTGGGTGTGGGTTTTTGTGGGTAGGTGTCTGCTTTGGTTTAGGTATGTTTGGTCTTGTTTGGTTGTTGAGTTTTCTCTGTATGAAAAATCTGGGATCACATAGGTAGTTTCTAGTGATACGACTACGCGCGATACGTTATCCCACACGGTCCGTGCACTTCGTACTGGTTTTGCTCTTGGGTTGGTTTCGTCGTGTCGCTACGTACGTTAGCCACAATATGAACACTTGGGAGTAGGTTTGGAGTTGGTGTGTCGGTAAAACGTAGTTTGTGCATGTTTTTGGTCGTTTGCTAATATACACTTGTGTTATCGTTTTGTTGTTTTAGGTTCGCAGGCGGGGACTTCGGACGCTGCGACGAAGGGAAAACAGGTGGTTGGCTTTGCTTAGCCAGGACGGTTGGTGAGTAGATTTAACATCTACAGGGGAATCGCCCGCATGACATTATGCGTCTGGGCTAGAAATGACTTTACTTTGTCGCATATTCTATTTCATATTTAGAATTGCGCATACACCCTATTGCTTAGTCACTTGTTGTGCTTGGACTAGTATCCTTAGGACACTGCACTATTATTGACGGCTTATGTTGCACGAGCACTGATTGTATGCCACACACACCGTCAATAATTGCCATGACACGCACAACACCTTTATAGATATGATATTGTTGGTTAGGGACATTGAGACATTGATTCATATTTCATTATGCATATGACATCTAGTATACCTGTATACCTACATGCTTACACATATGCCTTGACATACTTACATGATAGTTACCTGTATACCTATAGGGTATTGTACCATTAGCGATAGGTACATATACACATAATGATATAGCTACATGTACATCTTGCATACATACATATATACCTGGAGGGTATTACCTTGTATGGATAGGTATAGACACATACCTTGTTATAGCTACATGTTCACCTGTATATGATGTTGCATCTGATTTCGGAAAATCATGAACCGCGTGATAAATTTAATAACTTGTTGCAGTTAAATAGCGGTTTTTCCTTTATATGCTCATATTACTGTTTCATGTTGCATATATTACATTCATGGATTTCATATGATGTTCTCTGATATTTTTACTCATAAGTATTATAACAGTGGAATGGGACGTTGTTATATATGCCTATATACATATATTAGTGGAATGGGACGCTAATATATGTGTATTGATTCATGCATTTATACTTATTCATTGCTTGATGTGTTCTGGATTTGAGGACTGTGGTGGTTTCATGAAATTATGCCAGTATTCTTATTCTTACTTGATATTTGGATGCATCCACTCCGAGATTTGTTTTGATACCGATACGGGGATCGAGAGTGTCGGTGTTTGGCACTTAAGATTCGAGGACGTATAATACTGATACGGGGATCGAGAGTGTCGGTATTTGGCACTTAAGATTCGAGGACGTATAAACATGTATTTATGTGTCGATGCTAGACACTTGTTTCATGATGATTTTGGGTGTCGATACTGTACATTCACCTTATATGAAACTTATTTGATACCGATATTGTACATACAGGATATGTGGGATATACCGATATTGTACACACAGGATATGCGGGATATACCAATATTGTACACGCATGATATGTGGGATATACCGATATTGTACACACAGGATATGTGGGATATACTGATATTATACACCCAGGATATGTGAGAATTACTTGACGTTGTACATTAAGGATACATAAGACTTACATGATATGAGGGCCAATTTGGGGGCTGATTTGTGGAAATTGGGAATTTGATTGTCTTATTGGATTTTGGTCCTACCACGAGGTTAGGATTTCCGTGGGAATGACATGTTTTATTCCATACTCCACATTTATTGTTTATGCACTGCTTCATGTATTAGTTGTACCTGATAGAGTACCTTACATGATTATCGCATACAGATTGTCATATTATTGCTTCATGTATTAGTAGTACCTGCTAGTGTACCTTTCATGACTGATACATTACATATGACCATTTACTGCTGATAGTTATGTTAGATTCGCGCTATACTTGCATACTTGCGATTACCTGCATATGTTATTTACTATTCATGAGTTGGCAACTCACCCCCGTTGTGCCACAGTGTTTTGCAGGTGTTCCTCAGGATAGTCAGAGGCAGGGCTATTTCCATCCATCGTATCATCTTTTGCTGCGGATACCGCTTCGCCTGACAGTGTGCAGTTTTGCTTAGGTAGGTCTTGCGGTTATCCGATGTTGCTTGTTGTATATTCGTTGTATCCTGTACTCTCCATCTACCATTATCTTGTATGACTTAGAAACTTGATGTGAGGACGATATTGTATATTATTTTGTGACTTGGAGGTTTTTTTTATGCAGTTTTATTTATATCGTCTCTTTCTTCGCTACGGCGTCGTATATCTGTGTGGTGGTTGTTTTCCGCCGTTGGGCGTGGATTTTGCTCCCGTTTGGGATGCTTTTACTTATATATTGTTGTACCCAGTTTTGGGGGCTTATTTTACAAAGGAGGTGCTGCCAAAATTTTAAAGAATAAAAGTTGAACTTTAAAGAATTTGGTTTTGAGATTTCAAAAGTTTTAGCAATGCTCATACTTCTTACTACTTTTGATGATTTAGATTGCTGGGTTTTCGGCTTGCTTAAATTTCGTTACGCCT
Organism: Agapanthus africanus; assembly: GCA_030015575.1. Lineage (NCBI taxonomy): Eukaryota > Viridiplantae > Streptophyta > Magnoliopsida > Asparagales > Amaryllidaceae > Agapanthus > Agapanthus africanus. The sequence goes on from JASDDO010000024.1 coordinate 84,854,267, forward strand.
TTAAGGGCCATCACGTGCCATTTTTGGGTCGTGACAGACTCGCAGGGAGAAAATGCTTTTATGGGACCCTTACGGCCCATAAAATTGAAAAGCCTTAGGTGAGAGGGATCTAAACCTGTCTCCTAAACCATTGCTTCCCAATGGGCAATGGCGAATGATGAGTCGCTCCTGGTACCATATTCCAGTGTAGCGATGCAGACGACGACCAAAATCCAAATCCCAATGGCGAATGATGAGTCGCTCCTGGTACCATATTCCAGTGTAGCGATGCAGACGCCGACCAAAATCCAAATCCCCGCGGCAAATGATGAGTCGCTCCTGGTACCATATTCCAGTGTAGCGATGCAGACGCCGACCAAAATCCAAATCCCCGTGGCGAATGATGAGTCGCTCCTGGTACCATATTCCAGTGTAGCAATGCAGACGCCAACCAAATTCCAAATCCCATACCCCAACGGCGAATGATGAGTCGCTCCTAGTACCATATTCCAGTGCAGCGATGCAGACGCCAACAAAGTCCCGAAATTTTTCCGGCCCTACGGTTTGGATCATACATCCTGCAAAACCGTATACAATCCACAGGCGTAAAACGATCCCTATCTTTCCAAAGTCCTACCGGTGAGACCACATTCAAAGTCCCACCAAAAATAAAAATAAAAAATAAAAAAAATAAATAATAATAAAATGGTATGTCCACAAGCAAAATGGGCACGGATGAAAACCCGAAAGGGCTCCGTGAGTAAAAACAGCAGGACTGTCGGCGAGTTTGTGAAAACCCGAAAGGGCACGAACTCGTAAAAAAAAGAGATGAAATGCACTCGCAAAGTCCTCTCGACTTTGTGAGGAGAAAATTCCCGCGTGAGATCCTTACGACTCACAAAGGAGCAACACCCTTAGAAGTCCCCACGACTCCTAAGGAGAAAATACACCTACGAGATACTTTCGACTCGCAGGGAGAAAATGCCTTTATAGGACCCTTAAGGCCCATAAAATTGAAAAGCCTTAGGTGATAGGGATCTAAACCTGTCTCCTAAGCCACCAATTCCCAAATCTTCCCGGGGCAAATGATGAGTTGCTCCTGGCATTATTCCAGTGCAGCAATGCAGATGCCGACAAAAAAAAAACAATTCCCAAATCCTCCAGGGGCAAATGATGAGTTGCTTCTGGCATTATTCCAGTACAGCAATGCAGATGCCGAAAAAAAACCAATTCCCAAATCCTCCCGGGGCAAATGATGAGTTGCCCCTGGCATTATTCCAGTGCAGCAATGCAGATGCCGACAAAAAACCAGTCCCAAAATCCTCTCAAAGACAGATGATGATTCGCTCCTGGTATCATATTCCAGTATAGCGATGCTGATGTCAACCCAAATCACAATCAACAAGTCAACTTCAACTCTGACACCGCAGAAAGCGGAGCAAGTCAGAATCCAATCTCAACACCGCAAGAAGCGGAGCAAGTCAAGTTCACCCCTGACACTGCAGGAAGCAGAGCAAGTCAAATAGGGCGTCGACCGTCCGTGTCGCAAAATGGGCAGTGTAGGCTTCCTACAAAGCAGGAACCAGATCACTCCGGGCTAGGGAAAAGTCTACCACGGACACTCCGTCTCGGAGACGCGTCAAGCGTCGACCAACCATGTCGCAAAAAGGGCAGTGCAGGCTTCCCACAAATAGGGAACCAAATCGCTCCGGATCAGAGCGTCGACCGTCCATGTCGCAAAAAGGGCAGTGCAGGCTTCCCACAAATCGGGAACCAAATCGCTCCGGATCAGAGCATCGACCATCCATGTCGCAAAAAGGGCAGTGCGGGCTTCCCACAAAGCGGTAACCAAATCGCTCCGGATCAGAGCGTCGACCGTCCATGTCGCAAAAAGGGCAGTGCAGGCTTCACACAAATCGGGAACCAAATCGCTCCGGATCAGAGCGTCGACCGTCTATGTCGCAAAAAGGGCAGTGCAGGCTTCCCACAAATCGGGAACTAAATCGCTCCAGATCAGAGCGTCGACCGTCCATGTCGCAAAAAGGGCAGTGCAGGCTTCCTACAAAGCAGGAACCAGATCACTCCGGGCCAGGAAAAAGTATACTACGGACACTCCGTCTCGGAGACGCGTCAAGCGTCGTCCATGTCGCAAAAATGGCAGTGCAGGCTTCCCACAAATCGGGAACCAAATCACTCTGCGCCAAGGAAAAGTCTACCACGGACACTCCGTCTCGGAGACGCGTCAAGCGTCGACCGTCCATGTCGCAAAAAGGGCAGTGCAGGCTTCCCACAAATCGGGAACCAAATCGCTCCGGATCATAGCGTCGACCGTCCATGTCGCAAAAAGGGCAGTTCATGCTTCCCACAAATCGGGAACCAAATCGCTCCGGATCAGGGCGTCGACCGTCCATGTCGTAAAAAAGGCAGTGCAGGCTTCCTACAAAGCAGGAACCAGATCACTCCGGGCCAGGGAAACGTCTACCACGGACACTCCTTCTCGGAGACGCGTCAAGCGTCAACTGTCCATATCGCAAAATGGGCAGTGCAGGCTTCCCACAAATCGGGAACCAAATCGCTCCGAATCAGAGCGTCGACCGTCCATGTCGCAAAAAGGGCAGTGCAGCCTTCCTACAAATCGGGAACCAAATCGCTCCGGATCAGAGCGTCGACCGTCTATATCGCAAAAAGGGCAGTGCAGGCTTCCTACAAAGCGGGAACCAAATCGCTCCGGGCCAGGGAAACGTCTACCAACAACACTCCGTCTCAGAGACGCGTCAAGCATCGACCGTCCATGTCGTAAAAAGGGCAGTGCATCCGAAAAAGTGGGAACCAAAGCAAGTCGCCTCCACGCGAAAGAAGATCCATCGATTTCATGCACACGACTCACATATGTGGTGTGCATTTATTGATGGGGGGCACTTTGTTGAAGTCGAAAATTGCACCCCGGTTGACCAAGTCAAAGTCAAAGTCAACCCCAAGCCAAGTGGGCCCATGCCCAGGTCGAGTCCGAACATGAAGCGGCCGGCCTTCCCCCATGACAAAATGAAATCATGTAATAAATAATTTTTATGTAATTTTTTATGCAAGAATGTTAACAAAATGGGCATAAAGCCAAATTTTTTGTAAGCCCATGGCTTATGTGCAAAAAGAAATGGCACATGAGCCATGGGATGGGCAAAATGCCATTTTGTAAAGCCCAAAGGGCTATATCTAAATATGTAAGCCTATAAAAGGCAACACGATGATGAATAAAAAATATACTTTTCATTCCCCTCAAAAAAATTTAGGGCATGTGCCTCTTTCTCCTTCCTCAAGGTTCTAAAACCTTCTTCTTTCTTTTGAATTAAATCAAGAGTTCTACTCTTCCTTTTATAAAACAAAATAGCTTTTCACCATAAAACCCACAAAGGGGAACTCGGATCTTCCATCAGATCTCAGAAAGGAGAGATTTTTAAAATCTCAAATTTCTTGATCTTCAAGATCCGGCCAACAAAGGAAGAAGAAGGAGACCCATCTCCAGAAACCCCACTTTGGGGAAGAACTAGGGCTCAAGGGGAGAAGCCCTTCATCAGCTTCAAAACATCCTAGGAGTTTAACTCCTGATACACACACACACACACACAAAATAACAAGTGCTCCTTGCTGGGAGTACAACTCCTATTGCAGGGACCAAGTCCCTTTTGCCCCCCGGACGCACACGTGCTGACACGTGGGGCGCTAGCGCTCAAAGCGCTAGCGCCCTTGCACTCAGAGCGCTAGCGCCCACGTGCTGACACGTGGGGCTCTAGCGCTCAAAGCGCTAGCGTCCTTATGCTCAGAGCGCTGACGCCCAAATCGCTAGCGCTCGAGCGCCCACGTGCCGACACGTGGAGCGCTAGCGCTCTTGCGCTCAGAGCGCTAGCGCCCAAAGCGCTAGCGCCCGAGCGCCCACGTGCCGACACGTGGAGCGCTAGCGCTCTTGTGCTCAGAGCGCTAGCGCCCGAGCGCCCACGTGCCGACACGTGGGGCGCTAGCGCTCTTGCGCTCAAAGCGCCAGCACCCAAAGCGCTGGCGCTTTTTCACACGCATCCTTTGGATGCCCTTTCCCTTTTTTTAATTTTATATATATGTATATACACACACACATACTCTACAACACCATCCCTCTCAAAAAAATTTGGGCCGGGGCGCTGCCCCGCACCCCGCAAGGGGGCTGTTAGCCCCCTTGACCCCCAGCCCGCTATCCGGGTTGCGGGACCCCCGTAAAAACTATGTGGGGCCCCCGATATATCCAAAACCCCTTCAAAACACAACACTGCATGTTGAGTTCGCATGAACAGTTTAACCAGTCAATCGGAGGTTCCCTCGCTTCAAAGGCGAGGGGTAATTAACGGCAACTTAGTCCGCGGCTGCCGGAGATTCGGATCCCCACAATCAATAAACCCCAGCCTAACCTAGGCAGGAGGAACTGTAATGCGCCTGACAAGCGCGCGCGTATTCCCATCTCAATGGGGTGACGAAAAACACCCTACATTGATCATATGCGCTTTGCGCTTTTGAATTACGCTTCTGCGCTTTTAGACTGGCGCTCTGCGCCAAGTGTGCCACGTGTCAATCACAGATGCGCCACTTAAATACTTAGCGCTTTGCGCTCTTGAAATAGCGCACTGCGCTCATGGGCTGGCACTCAGCGCCAAATGCGCCATGTGTCACTCACGTGTGCGCTACTGAATTAATAGCGCAATGCGCTCATAAACTGGCGCAATGCGCCCATCATCTGGCGCTTAGCGCCAAGCGCGACACGTGTCCCTCTCGTGTGCGCTACTTGGCAGTAGCGCACTACGCTCTTTGACCGGCACAAAGCGCCAAGCACGCCACGTGTCGCGCTGATAGAACATGAATTGTTCTTTAATAAGCCCAGGGCTATGAGGAATGCTCAGTATTCAGTAAAAGACAAAAACACTGTCAGGGCCAAGCCCAAATACAGGCGCAACAGCCCAAAATAAAATGTTAAACATTTTAACTTGATTGGACTTAGCCCAAGATTGGCCATAAGTCCTCAATTCATATTAATTGAGCCCATCTGCTCATAAATATTTTAACAGATCTTAGTCCCAATTGGACTATAGGTCTCTTAACCCACATCGGTTTAAGGGTACATCTCTTCACTCCTCTGATATTTGTCGTTGTGACGGGTCCCGAAAACCATACATTTCATGGACTATGATGTCCTTAACCTTGACTGTGAGGTCTTTAAACTCACGGACTATGATGTCCTTAACCTGGACTGTGATGTCTTTAAACTCACGGACTATGATGTCCTTAACCTCGACCGTAATGTCTTTAAACTAACGCTGGACCGAGATGTCCTTAAACTAACATTGGACCGAGATGTCCTTAAACTAATGTTGGACCGTGATGTCCTTAAACTAACATTGGACCATCATGTCCTTAAACTGGCAATCGACCGTAATGTCCCTAAACTAAACAATAGAGCTCAAATGCTCTTTTGTTGGATCTAAACGATCCCGTTAAGTTGATCTTAGTCTAAAATTATTACAACGTATCCTTAACAAACGTTTAAGTTGATCTTAGTCTCAAATGAGACTAACGTATCCTTAAACCCAACCCTAAACCCAAATCTAAGAAAATACGGATTTGGACTAATCAACGCCCTACGGGAGACAACATACATTAGTCTCCGTATACAATCCATGGGCAACCAAAAACAAAACAAACACACATGACACGAAGTGACTATCTGGAGAAGGAGAAAGTGGTTACCGCAATGCGGTAGCGTAATTAACTGCAGGGGCTTGTGCCTGTAGGGAAGAGCGTCCCCACAATCAAAAACCCCTCAAACGAGGGGGAATCTGACGAAGTCTGTTACAATGGTCGCATCCGTCTAAACCTTCGATACACGGTGCCATAAATTAACTTGGCATCTTCGGAGAGGTGGACGGATAGCACCAAATAGCATCTGCCCTCGAAATTCAGGCCCAACGTCCCGGTCGCGTATTTTGGCGAGAACAGATTCTGGCACGCCCGGTGGGACCTTTTCCTCTTTCCACTCCACACTTCGTACGTCGTGTTCGCGAGCGAATCGCGGTTTAATATGGTTGCCCTTGGGTTCGAGATACTAAGATTTGGTGTCTTGCTCCGTGCAGAAAACAGAAGATCAATGGCTTCAACCTGCACTAACTGCAACTGCAACTCTCGCTCCGTCCCGTCCGGAGAAGTGACTTACGGGCCTCAAGCGGCCTCCATCTTCGCTATGTCAGTGGAAATAGGTCACTCAGGCCACCATTGGATTATTCTTCGGGACCATGCTCCCGCCAACGAGCTTCAGCGCTTGATCAGTCAAAAATATTGCATTTTTAACACATCAATTTCCCTACCATTTGCACTTATCTAGAGGTGTTCGGGATGAATATAGCACATATTAGCAAATTGACTATAAAATACCAAATAACTTGTGTTATATATTAAAACCGACATTTTTAAGGGAAATTGAGTGTTTATCATTGCATCGCATAATCTTTGTATAGCGCAACACTTGTCTCGAGAATCTGTGCAGGAAATTCCAGGAAAATAGCCGAAATTGTCAAAAGTGCTGAGAAAAATACACCAAGTCCAAGACTTGTGATCTGGCAGTGATATAGAAAGTATAAAAAGACTCCACACATCAGAAAAGTGCCACAAGGACAGCACCAATATGAGCCAGAATTTCCGTGCATTGAAGCCTTCAAAGGGCCGCGGATCCGCGGCCGGAGCAAGCCTTGCGCGGCGGATCCGCGGCCACGTGGTGATGACGTCAGCAATTCTTCATGTCATGTTTCTCGTTTCAAGGGCCACACTCATTTAAGCTATTGCAAATTCCAGAGATCTCCAGAAGCTTCTGTCCGAACAGCAAAGCTCCTTGTTCAAGCTAAACACTCTCAAGCTTCTCAAGCAAGCCTCTCAAATAACTACCTAAGCCTAGAAGCTTCTCCCTAACCTCCAAGCTTATGAAGGAAGCTAGCCCTAACTAACTAACTCTAGAACCTTCTACCTAACTACCAAGCTTACAAGTGAAGCTAATCTAAACCTAGCTTCTAAAGGAAGCTAATCCTAATCAAGCTTCTAGGGGAAGCTAAAGGAGAGGCTATAAAAAGGACCCTAAAGCTTCACTCCCAAGGTTGTTGAATAATTAGTTGTTGAAAGTGGAGTGAAAATTGTAGATCCAAATAAATTTCAAATCAAATTGAGTGACATAATTTGATCAATTCAAGATCTTCGAGTACAAATCAAGCAAGAAGCCTTCAACCTTTTAGAAGCGATGTCGATCTTCAACCGAGCAAGTGATCCTCGAAACGATCCGCGACTCAAGGAGACGTGCGAAGCCAAATCAACGATCGAGTTCTTTCCTCTTGTAGATCTTGAGAGAATTGTAACAAAATTGTTGATAAATAAAAGGTAAAATTTCTTTATCTTGCTTATCTCTATATTTGAGCATTATGATTAGATCTCGATTCTTGATTGTGTTCTTTGTTATAATGCTTGAGTAAAAACTCCGCTCGTGGAGGAGTCGAGAGAATCAATAGATGATGATATTACAAATCTTGAAACGATTCTTAATTTTTATAAGTTTTGTAAACTCTTGTAAATTGAATCATCGACAATCTAGTTTCGAGCGAAATGCTTTCTTGAATATTTTCACTCGTAATTAGAGATCGACGTTCGATAATTCAATTTACTAGAGGCTAGCTTTTGAATGAGATTCATCGAAAGGACAAGGGATGAGATAAAGAAACCCTAGTTCCTTCAAAAGATCCTAAAACCTCGATTGATCGTCATCGATCTAGTATCAAATCATTAATGGATAAGAAAACGTAATCACTAGTTTTCATCACTTCTATAGATTCAATCGATTCCTACGAGCTTCACTTCAATTCTTGAAACCTAATTCGATTGGATATCATCAATTCTTGATTCTTGATTTTAATGTTTTCTTGATATTAGATTTAGATCTAGATAATTCTTGAAATTCACTTTTAAATCTTGAATTGAATTGTCTTTTCTTTTCTCTTTAATTTTTGACTCAACTAAAACAAATACGAGCAAATCTCACTTTCCTTGTGGACGATCCGCACTTGCTAACGAACCTACAATTGACACCGTTATTGATTGCGGTTTACAAATTTCTTTGGTTGTGATTTCTATACATTTTCTAAACCTACACACCGAGAATTGATTCAATCAGCGCTCCTGTACCATCACAAGAAGCTCCCAAGAAGTCGGTATTTGATCGGCTTACAACTACTGCGGCCCCTCTCAACGGGTCGCCCAAGTCCAATGCCTCAGTTTTCAACAGACTAGGCCATAACGCCAACAAGCCCGCAATACCTGAAGCAGCCATCCCAAAGCAGATAGCCATCCCGGCTCAAGCGGACGAAATCATCGGAAAGGCTTCTCCTGCCAAGAAGTCAGATTTCACAAGGCTAGCCACTCCGGTTCCCGCTCCAGGCGAAGTTACCTCTGCCCAGAGGTCTGTATTTGACAAATTGGACATTACTTCTCGGCGAACGTCAGTCTTCAAAAGGCTGACACTGGCGACAACTTCCAACCAACACAGGGGGCATGACGAGGTCACCCCTACAGCTGAACCAACTCCAATCGCACGACATGTTCGCCGTCGTCAGTGGCGCCGAGTAAGGAAGGCTGGGGGCAGCTCCCCTTCTGGACTGACTCCGCCAGCTCCCATGGTGGACATCAATGCTGCTGTTCCGATTGAGAATAGCTTCGAACAGCTTAGGAGGGTTCGCAAGAACTCTCCGACTGCCGTGCTGAAAAGATATCCTCCACCTGTGGAGATTGCTACAGAAAAGAAGTCGGAGCAGCCCCCTCGGCGGCTATCTTAAAAAATTTACAAAGTCTGGCGACAGGTCTAGGAATCGGTGATTGACCAGGACTACTCTCGCCGACCAAAGAAGATTAAAACTCGGCAAGAAAAGAGCCAACTCGTGGTACCACAAAATATGTCATCCGTCTGGGTGCCCGCTGCAACGGCTCCCTCAACTTCAACCGCTCACAAGAGAAGGAGGCCGGAGAAAGCCCCCGTGACCGCGGCGAACCGCAAGGATGCTGAATCTAAACGCCCCAAGTCTAGGGGCATGGTAACACAGACCGTTTATATGGCTTTCGGAAAAGAGAAAAGCCGTGCTTCTACGGGTCATCGACCGCTTACTCGATCGATAACAAAGGCTCAGGAGCAACAGCAGCAAAAGCTCCAAGAGATGCTGACTGCAATGGCCGCACTCACTGGGCCGAAAGAAAATCAGGAGACCTCAGAGCAGCGTCAGGAACAAGAAACTGATGCTTATTTCCTCCGAAGAATGCTCGAGAGGAAAGAAAAAGAGGCTGCGGAACAGGCGGCCAATATAAAATGAATGGCTCTTTTGTTCCAAGACATGGCTGGAATGATATTACAGCCGGAACCTCCAGCTGAAGACCCCCCGATTATAATTGAAGATGACAGAGGAGAGACATCGAACCCTCCTCCGGCTCTTTCAGCAGCCAAGGAGGAGACCATCTCTAAGGCCGCTCTAGATGATTACATTGCTCAGCAAATACGAGCTCACCAAGCAAATGAAGCGGCTGGGCAGATCGTTAAGACTGGACGACCCTATCCGGGCTGGTATGACCAAATAAGGTACCCGCCGGGATATACGATCCCTAAATTCCACGTATATAAAGGGACGGGCAATCCGCATCAGCACGTCGCTCAATTTAGAGCCTTGTGCGGCAAAACTGGAGGTGATGATAAACTTCTGCTCCGCCAGTTTGTTGGCAGCTTGTCAGAGACGGCGTTCGAGTGGTATTCTGAACTTCCAAATGACTCTATCAAGACATTTGCAGAGATGGAGCTGCTGTTTACACAGAGATTTGCAAGTGCTAGCGAGCGTACTCCGATTACTGCACTAATTAACGCCAGGGTGAAGCCAGGCGAAACATGGGTTCAATACGCAATACGATGGCGGAATCTGTGGTCGAAATGTGAGCAGCGCATCGAAGAAGCGCCTGCGGTGGGCATGTTCGTAGGAACTCTTGACCTTCAAGCGACCATCTCCCAATTTATGATGTTTTTCAAGCCAACCACTTTCCAGTCCTTGATTGTTAAGCTGGCCCAAATGGACCAGATGGGTCACATGCCTTCCTCTTCGAAGCCGGAGCCGCGGAATGAAAAAGGGAAAGGAAAGACGACCTTTGTCGCCAATGCTCAACAGCAGTCCAGTGGTCCAAAACTAACTGAACGCCTAGACGAGAGAAGACGATACTATAATGAGAAAATAAAGCGCCCTTATTCGTTTCCCCGGGACAAAACGAGGAGATTGTTCGAGCTAGCGGTGCGCAACAGGCTCATTAATTTGTCAAATCCAAAACGCCTATTGCAACCCGATGAGGCTAACAGTCCCAATTAATGCCCCTACCATCAAGCGGTAAGCCATCCCATTGAATATTGCTTCGTCTTTAAAGGCTGGATCGAAGACTAATACCAATAAGACAAGTTTGCGCTGTCCGAGAATTGGAAAGTAAGCCCGCCGCAGCCGCATGCTCTCAAAAAGACGGACACACCGGGGTCATCATGCTCTTTTGTAGAAGAAGCTCCATGGGAGGTCGTTCTTTCAACCAAGATGAAAAGAATGCTGAAGGATCTCCAAACATGCCCAGCGATCAGGTGGAAAAATCCACTGGAACCTGAGATCATCGAGGGAATGCTGAAATCGCGCCCAACTCCAAAAGTTGGTGGTGATAGTCAAAGCGCTCACATCCAGCCGTCAAAGTCTTCGAAGAAGAAGAAGAAGAACAAAAATCCCGTGAAGCTTAATGACAAGCGCACGGACCTGCAAAAATAGATTGACGCATTGGAAGAATATAACCAGAAGGCACGGACCCCAGTCACGCTCCAAGAATTTCTCACCCACGTCCTTGAGGACGGAGATGATGACAATGGAGGAGACTCGTCGGATGAGTCTGAAGATTATGTGGCAAGCTGCCACGTGATCTCTCACTCATTAATAAACGATGAAGAAGCTCGGGATGCAGAGAAACCGGGGGCAGATCCTGAGCCTCAACTTCTAGGACCATCAGACGGAATGATTGATGCATTCCTAAACGAAGCTCTTTTGAAAAGCAAAGCTGATCGGGAGCGCGAGATGGCCATATTTGAAAAAACCAAACATCGGCGACTGGATGAAAGGGTCAAAACACTCTCACTAGATCAAAGTACATCCGCCGCAAATAAAAGCAGGTTCAAGACGAGGAAAAGGTTCGCCAAAGCCATATCTATGGGAATGAAGCTGCCACCCTCTGAAGGAAACACTCCTGATGAAGCGGATGTACATCCTAACTACTGCTTATACCATCGAAGGATTGCGCACCCTACTGAAGAGTGTAACGCCTTTAAAAACTGGTGGTAGGGATATGTTGCTCACCGACAACATTTCAAGCGGATGAAACGCAAAACTCGTCGGGAGCAAAGAAATACGGCCGAGGAGCGCAAAAGAACTACCGGCAACTGTCATATTGTTGACTAAGGGGGATCGCAAGTTCTCACCTTCGGGAGTGACTCTGACGAATAAATGACTCTCGGCCCTCTCTTCAAAGAATCAACCTCGGGAAAAGAGGAAGAACCGAAAAGCTGTGAGAACATTCAGCTGCGCAATCGCACATTGTCCGAAAAGAATCTCGGGGCCGCGAACAGTGGGTCGAATAGAAAAGATAAGGGGAAAGAAAAGGTCCGTGAGGATATCTCCTTAGACGAACAAGTCGTTAAAGAACTGACAGCCAAGGACCCGCCAAAGAAAAACAAGGTGGACTACAACGTTCAGGCACACCTGAGGAAAATACCCTCATAGCTCAGCATTCTCGACGCCCTTTTGCTATCTAAGGAGGTGAGAGATTCTTTGATTAAGGCACTGCAAGAGCCTGAGCAATTCCCAGCTTTTCTCGCTGAAGAAAAGATAAAGGACGAGCTGGAAGAAGTACATACAGCCGATATCACTTTCGGCAATGAAGATCTTCTCCTCGGGACGTGTGAACATGACCGTCCCCTTTATGTCTCCGGATACTGTCATGATATCAAGATAGGCAAGATTCTGGTTGACAATGGGTCCTCCATTAACCTCCTCAATATAAGAGTGTTGAAGGAAATCTGCATGAGCGTTCAGCACCTCGCTCGCGATAAAATCACCATCTCCGGGTTTGACTCCCAGTCATCACGGACGCTTGGGCCTGTGATACTGACGCTGCACTTCGGGCTGCTAGTCACGGACATCAAGTTTCATGTCATTGACGCCAAGACTTGCTACAATGCTTTGCTCGGCAGGCCTTGGTTACACGAGTATAACATTATCCCTTCTACACAACATCAGTGTATGAAGTATTTCAAGGATGGTCTCGAGTATACTGTGACAGGAGAACTAAACCCATTCTCCGTGAACGAAGTCCGCAAGTACGAAGATGCCAAGTACTTCATGCCAGATTTCGAAGACACAGAAAGATGTCGCAAACCGGAGGACAAGAACAAAGCTATCACCACTATTCCGGTCTTCGGGAGTGATACCAAGGAGGAAGAAGAAATAGTTTATTCAAGGCCGTCCCAATACAACAAACCGGGACCGTCCACCCCTATGTTGATCTTCGGCAGCGACTCGGAAGATGAAGTCAATGCCGTATTTTCTGTTCGGCCATCAATTCAAGCCTTCGCTGATGATGATCGGAGTTTGCAAATCGCCATGGTTCTGCGGGAGCATTACAAAGAACTCGACGCACTTAATGCCTATAGTGTGCAGGAACTGCAGACATTCTATGTCCCTCCCAGACGGAAGGGTGAAAAGGCGATCCTATTCTACTGATCTCGGGAAACCAAGGTAAAGAAAGAAATTTGGCATGGTGCCGATTCTACACTTGACAGGCTCCAGCCCATCCGTCTGCCTAGATACTACACAGAAGGATTGAAAAGGCTGTTGAGGCGCCAAGGTGTACCTTTCAAACAGACTGCTCAACAAGCTCAGTTCTACAACAGGATCTGGGATGTCCCCGGAACTCAACGAAAGTTGCCCAACGGGAGAATGGAAACGACCGGGCTTGGGTATGTTCAATCCAAGAAACGGGAGCGATTCCGCAGCTGCTACGTCATACATGACTTCGACGAAGAAGGAGATGCTTTATGGGAAGATGCTAACCCTGAACCAAAACGAGCTCCCGTCGTGAAAATACCAAGCCCGTCGTTTGAAGAACAAATGGACAAGCTTATAAGGGAAGCGGGTCAAAAGGTTCGAGACGATCATAATCGCGAAATGACCATCTACGAGAAAGCAAGAACACAACGCCTCCTTCAGCAGGCTACGGAAAATGACGATGCCCTTCGTCGCCAGCCCGTCATACAAAAGACCCGACGCAGAGGCAAAAATAAACCAAAGAACGGAAAAACGTTCGACAGCGGCAAAGCGGGTCTAAGAAGTCACGCGATCAAGAATCGAGCAGCCGGAAGCCATCTCTTATGAAAAAGATGGGTCGAGAATATTCTTTTCCCTAAGACAAGACAAGGAAGATACTCGATCTTTCCCTAAAACATCAGATGATTACCCTCCCGGAGTCCAAGCACCCCGAGCAAGCAAACGAGGTCTCTCATCCTGACTATTGCTCCTATCACCGAGCAATAGGACACCCTCTTGAATACTGCTTCACATTCAAAGACTGGGTAGAAGACCAGTATCAGCAAGGCAAGTTCGCTTTATCTAGCGGTTGGAGGGTAAACCCGCCGCAGAAGTATGAACCGAAAGCCACGAGAGTAGAACCGGATCAACATCGGTCTTGGAAGCGATCTCGCACCTGTCACATGATAACGGTGTCAGGAGAAAGAATATGCGAAGATACGGCTGATCTCCCCTGGTGCTTCGAAAACGATGATGACGAGGTGATCTCAGAATTTCCACCGGCGCCAAAAGAGCTGGAAGATGGGATACATAATACTGTAGATAACCTCAAGAAAATTGACTTGGGGACGGCAAGTGACCCGCGGCCGACATTCGTCAGTGAGCTATTGTCTGAAGAAAGGGTGGCTACGCTAAAAGACGTGCTCATGCAGTATAAAGACTGTTTCGCATGGAACTATTCCGAGATGCCCGGATTGGATCCAGAAATAACCGTCCATAAATTGGCGATATCTCCGTACATCAAGCCGATCAAACAAGCACCGAGAAGAATACGGCTCGAGCTTGAGATGAGCATCAATGCCGAGGTCAAGAAGCTAATCGATTCTGGCTTTATCCAAGAAGTTCAGTATCCTGACTGGATCGCTAACATCGTCCCGGTGATGAAGAAAAATGGGACAGTGCGCATATGTGTGGACTTTCGGGATCTCAATAAAGCCTGCTCGAAGGACGACTTTCCAGTACCAGTCACTGAGCTGATGATAGATAATACGTACACTCACAAAATCTTTTCCTTCATGGACGGCTCATCAGGATATAATCAAATAAAGATGCATCCCGAGGACCAGAAACATACTGCTTTCCGGACTCCTCTGGGCATATTCTGCTACAAGGTGATGCCCTTCGGTCTCAAGAACGCCGGTGCCACCTATCAGAGGGCCATGACGAAGATTTTCGATGACCTCATACATTAAATCGTCGAGTGCTATATCGACGACCTCGTAGTTAAAAGCAAATCATACGAGGAACATTTAGAGCATCTGAAGATCGTGTTTTAATGCTTTCGGAAATACAATTTGAGGATGAACCCTCTCAAATGCGCGTTCGGAGTTTCCTCAAGAAAGTTTCTGGGATTCGTCGTACGACATCGAGGCATCGAAATAGACCCGTCGAAGATCAAGGCGATCATGGAAATGCCTCCGCCAAGGACTCTCAAGCAGCTACGGTCTCTCCAAGGGAAGCTCGCGTATATCCGGCGATTCATAGCCAATCTCTCCGGCAAGTGCCATCCTTACAGTCACCTAATGAAGAAGGGAACTCCTTTCGTCTGGGATCACAAATGCCAAAGCGCACGAGACGAAATCAAGCAATACCTGCAGAATCCTCCGGTGTTGACCGCTCCGGTCAAGGGAAAGCCTCTCATCCTATACGCGACTGCCCTCGAAGGTTCTTTAAGCGCGCTGTGGGCACAAGAAAACAACCAAGGGAAAGAGAGAACCCTCTACTACTTGAGTCGAGTTCTCCTGGGGGAAGAAAGCAATTACTCCCCCATCGAAAAGCATTGCTTGGCGTTGATCTTCGCGATAACGAAGCTCAGACACTACGCGTTGGCACATGAGGTCCATCTCATATCGAAGGTGGATCTTCTCAAATATTTGATGTCAAAAGCCATATTAACGGGGCGACTTGCTAAATGGGCCCTTGATAACTTATTGTCCCCTCAAAGCGGTGAAAGGCCAGGCCATCGCCGACTTCCTCGCTGAGCATCCGATACCTGCCGATTCTCCCTTGAACTGCGAATTGTCAGATGAGCACGCGTTTGACACAATTGACGGGGAGAAAAGAGAGAGTGATACCCGATGGGAACTCTACTTCGATGGAGCATCTTCCATGAAGAAGCGCAAACAATGTACCCCCATAATCAAATCCGGGGTAGGCCTCATCTTCATGACTCCACAAGGAAGGATAATGCGCTTTTCCTTCTCCTTAACAGAGCCGAGGACGAACAATGAAGCCGAGTATGAAGCTTTAATAGCAGGTCTTGAGATCTCTATCGACATGGGAATTGAAAACCTCCTCATATACGGAGATTCCCAGCTGTTCGTTAGCCAAGTAAACGGCGACTATCAGACATGCAAACTGGAGTTGGTAAAATACGGCGAAAGAGTACAGCAACTGCTGATTCAAATTCCTGCCTACACCCTAGAAAGCATACCACGTGCGGAAAATAGAAAAGTGGATGCATTAGCCAAGCTCGCTAAAGAACTGGCCGACGAGAACCTCGATGACGTGAGGATCGTTGTGCAAAGCCGTCGGGTTCTTGCACCGGCAGAAATATCTTCGGAGTCTTCCAAAGAAAAGGGAGCGACCGAGCAAACGGCATTACAAATAAAAGACCAGGAAAAGGCTAAGGATTGGAGAGAAGTCTTTATAGACTACTTCAAATCCTGTCGAACACCTGAAGATGAGTCCTCAAGACATGAGCTCATGAAACGAGCTCTGTCTTTCGCCTTCGTCAATGATACTCTGTATAAGAGATCATTTGATTCTTTATAGCTAAGATGCCTGGGACCTGAAAAGGCAAGGAGAATCGTCCAAGAAACTCACGACGGACTCTGCGGTTCTCACCAAGCCGGGCCGAAGATGAAACTGAAGATTAAAAGGATGGGCTACTATTAGCCAACGATGATCCAAGACTGCCTCGAATACGCGAAGCAGTGCCACTCGTGCCAGATTCATGGGGACTTTATTCACTAGCATCCAAATCCGCTGCACCCAACGGTGGCTAGCTGGCCGTTCGAAATGTAGGGAACTGACATAATCGGGTTCATCGAACCAGCATCGTCCAGAGGACATCGATTCATTTTGGCGACAACTGATTACTTCTCCAAATGGGCAGAAGCAGTGCCGCTGAGGGAAGTGAAGACGGAGAATATCCTCCATTTCTTCAAGACACACGTCATTTATCGGTTCAACACTCCGCGACGGATTATCTCCGATAACGGGCCAGCCTACAGAAGCCACAAGATCAGCCGCTTCGTACAACAGCATAATATAGACTGGAGATACTCTTCAGTCTATAATCCCCGAGCTAACGGTTTAGCTGAGGCTTTTAACAAGACCCTGACGAAGATCGTGAAAAATACGATGTCTCAAAATAAGAGGGACCGACACGAAAGACTGCATGAAGCTCTCTGGGCATATCGAACTACGTTCAAAACAGCCACGAACATAACGCCGTATGCGTTGGTATTCAACACAGAAGCGGTACTCCCTCTCGAGATAGAGTTACCCTCTCTACGAGTGGCCGTTCACTACGAGCTAACAGACGAAGAAAATGCTCACCTTCGACTTGAGGAGCTCGACGCCCTTGATGAAACCCGTCTCATGGCGCAATAAAATCTGGAGGCTTATAAAGCAAAGATGACGCGCTCATATGAAAGATTGACTAGGCCGAGAACATTCCGCCAAGGCGAACTCGTGCTAGTAGTCAAAAGACCTATGATCCCCAATCGTGCCAAGCGGGGGAAATTCGAGCCGAACTATGAAGGCTCGTATATCATAGACAAAGTTTACCAGGGTGGAGCCTATCTACTCATGGACATGCATGGTGAAAGACCTTTTAGGCTAATAAACGGTCGCTTCCTAAAAAAATACTACGCCTGACGAGTCACGGCCTAGGTCGACGATAGATGACGACGCCTATGTCCGCTCGCTATCTTCCTAAGCCCAAACTCTATAAGTAGTAGCCGGCTTACGGACCGAAACGTGCTTAAACTAATGATGGACCGAAATATCCTAAAACTGGCGTTGGACCGAAACGTCCTTAAACTAACGATGGACCGAAACGTCCTTAAACTAACAATGGACCACTATGTCCTAAAACTGGCGTTGGACTTAAACGTCCTTAAACTAACAATGGACCACTATGTCTTAAAACTGGCTGTTGACCGAGACGTCGATAAACTACTACGGACCGCAGCATCCTAAGGCTGACACAAAAAAATAAAAAAAATAAAAAAAAAAAGAGAAAAGAAGAAAACGGTATGTCCACAAGCAAAATGGGCACGGATGAAAACCCAAAAGGGCTCCGTTAGTAAAAACAGCAGGGCTACCGGCGAGTTTTGTGAAAACCCGAAAGGGCGCAACCTCGTTAAAAGACACTTGCAAGGTCCTCTCGACCTTGTAAGGAGAAACCACCTGTGTGAGATCCTTACGACTCACAAGGGAGCAACACACTTAGGGATCCCCACGATTCCTAAGAAGAAATTACACTTACGATATCCTCACGACTCGTAAGGAGAATTCCCCTTTGAGACCTTCACAGCTCATAGGATTCAAAAGTCTTAAGCTACAGGGATCTGAACCTGTTCTTAAGCCATCACAATCTCCGATATTGCCCTACAAGCGTCTCGATATCGACCCTTGTATACAATCCACGGACGCGAATAAACATTTCCCTAACAAAGTCCTACCCGCGACTAGCGATATGTTTACACGGTGAACAACCCTTGTAAGTCCTCTCGACTTATAAGGCGAAAGTACTCTTGTGAGATCCTTAAGACTTATAAGAGACCATACACTTGGGGATCCCCACGATTCTCAAAGAGAAAACGCACCTACGAGATCCTCACGACTTGTAGGAAAAAATACCTTTATGAGACCCTTACGACTCGTAAAGCTAAAAGCCTTAGTCGACAGGATCCTAACCCTGTTTACTAAGCCACCTTTGTTCGACATCGACAAACGCAAATGATGATTCGCTCCTGGCAATATTCCAGTTGCATCGATGCTGACGCCTAAATCGGTATCAAATCCCAAAACTCACAGCGAGGCTAGTGCATATGAAATAGCCGAAATGATTGAGCAACTTGCAAATCAGCAAGTAAAAATGTATGCATACGAAATAGCCAAAATGATTGGGCAACTCGCAATAAAAAGCAGCGAGTAAAAATAAAACAAATACCCGAAATGATTGGGCACCGTGAAAAATAGCCGAAATGATTGGGCAAACTTTCTCGATATAAAAAGCTGAAATGATAGAGCATCGCGTAAAGAAAAAATATATAAAATGAAATTTTCTGCCCTATAGGTGAGATCACATCGATCCCTGTATATAATCCAGGGGCACAAATTAAGAAGGAACCATACATTCCCACCAGGCTCCATCAGAAAAAGAAGCCAAATCTCGACGGTTCACAGACAGCCTGGAGATCATCTCAACATTCGTCTCATTACAACAGACACAACATTAACAAATTGGAACCGCGGCAATTCCCAGTTCCATGACTCGGCGGTGCACAGACAACTGAGAGTCAAATCCCGACTCCGTGAAATGCGGATGAAGTCAACAAATCCTGGTCATGTGGAACACGGCCTATGTCAATCCTGACCCCGTGGGAAACGTCCAGAGCGGATCCTGGTCCTCGCAGAACACGGCCTATGTCAATCCAGACCCCGTGGGAAGCATCCAGAGCAAATTCCTGGTCACGTGGAACACGGCCTATGTCAAACCGACCCCGTAGGAAGCATCCAGAGCAAATTCCTGGTCACGTGGAACACGGCCTATGTCAATCCTGACCCCGTAGGAAACGTCCAGAGCGGATCCTGATCCTCGTAGAACACGGCCTATATCAATCCTGACCCCGTGGGAAGCATCCAAAGCAAATTCCTGGTCACGTAGAAAACGGCCGATGTCAATCCTGACCCCGTGGGAAACGTCCAAAGTGGAGCCTGGTCCTCATGGAACACGACTATGTCAATCCTGACCCCGTGGGAAGCATCCAGAGCAAATTCCTGGTCACGTGGAACACGGCCTATGTCAATCCTAACCCCGTGGGAAACGTCCAGAGCGGAGCCTGGTCCTCGCAGAACACGGCTATGTCAATCCCCGTGGGAAGCATCCAGAGCAAATTCCTGGTCACGTGGAACACGGCCTATGTCAATCCTGACCCCGTGGGAAATGTCCAGAGTGGATCCTGGTCCTCGCAGAACACTGCCTATGTCAATCCTGACCCCGTGGGAGCATCCAGAGCAAATTCCTGGTCACGTGGAACACGGCCTATGTCAATCCTGACCCCGTGGGAAACGTCCAGAGCGGAGCCTGGTCCTCGCAGAACACGGCTATGTCAATCCTGACCCCGTGGAAACATCCAGAGCAAATTCCTGGTCACGTGGAATACGGCCTATGTCAATCCTGACCCCGTGGGAAATGTCCAGAGCGAAGCCTGGTCCTCGCAGAACACGGCTATGTCAATCCTGACCCCGTGGGAAGCATCCAGAGTAAATTCCTGGTCATATGGAACACGGCCTATGTCAATACTGACCCCGTGGGAAATGTCCAGAGCGGATCCTGGTCCTCGCAGAACATGGCCTATGTCAATCCTGACCCCGTGGGAAGCATCCAGAGCAAATTCCTGGTCATGTGGAACACGGCCTATGTCAATCATGACCCCGTGGGAAACGTCCAGAGCGGAGCCTGGTCCTCGCAGAACACGGCTATGTCAATCCTGACCCCGTGGGAAACATCCAGAGCAAATTCCTGGTCACGTGGAACACGGCCTATGTCAATCCTGACCCCGTGGGAAACGTCCAGAGAGGAGCCTGGTCCTCGCAGAACACGGCTATGTCAATCCTGACACCGTGGGAAGCATCCAGAGCAAATTCCTAGTCACGTGGAACACGACCTATGTCAATCCTGACCCCGTGGGAAATGTCCAGAGCGGAGCCTGGTCCTCGCAGAACACGGCTATGTCAAACCGACCCCGTGGGAAGCATCCCAAGAAAATTCCTGGTCACGTGGAACACGGCCTATGTCAATCCTGACCCCGTGGGAAACGCCCAGAGCGGAACTTGGTCCTTACGGAACACGGCTATGTCAATCCGACCCCGTGGGAAGCATCCAGAGCAAATCCTGGTCACGTGGAACACGGCCTATGTCAATCTTGACCCCGTGGGAAACGCCCAGAGCAACTCCTGATTCCGTGAAACGCGGATGATGTCGATCTCATCAAACACTTATGGGTCCTCTCGACCCGTAAGGAAGAAAACTCTCTTGTAAGATCCTTACGACTTATAAGAGAAAACGCACTTAGGAATCCTCATGATTCCTAAGGAGAAAATACACCTACGAGATCCTCTCGACTCGTAGGGAGAAAAGTCTTTATGAGACCCTCACGGCTCATGAAGTTGAAAAGCCTTAGGCAGCAGATCTGAACCTGCTTTCTAAGCCATCGCTACCTCTCGAAGAATTCAAAACGGAATGCTCTCTCTATCATCTGCAGGCTACGCTTACTAAAGTGACATGCCGATAACAAAGAAAAGAAGAAAGCAAGAAATGACACAAGATAGTACGAAAGAAATGTATCTTTTATTCATAAATTCAATTGAGTACAATTTACATCATATGAAAGGATAAAAAAGGGGGGATACATTTTATTCAAAAATTACAAGTGGTGCAAAAACAATTATTGGGAGGGAAGCGTTTTCAATAGACCAATCAGCCGCTCGCGCACTTCTCTCATCCCCTTTTCATGGTCAGCTGCCGCGGCCAACTCTGCTTCAACCTGAGCTCGTTGCTGCAAATAGGATGAAAGTTGCTCTTCGACGACCCGCTGAACTGCTCCACGATTCTGTGCATCTCGCTCAATAAGGTCGAGTTTTTGCCTCAGCGTGAGCCCGTCAGAAATACATCGTAGAAGGCTTTCGAAGATAACTTTCAGCTGTGCAGCGTTTGCATCAACATGAGCATGCAATCGAGCAGATTCTCTTGAAGTCTCTTTAAGGCCGCTTCCTGTTCAAGATGGTGGAAGTAGGGAGTGCTCTCCTCGACCCATGCAGCCCGCTGGGAGTTCACAGCCAAGACCTCGGGGGCAGGACGCCCAAACTCGAGCTCATGCAGACAGGCATCGATTTCTCTGCAATGATTAACCCAAGACTCCACGACGCCTTCACTATGAAAGTGCACGAGCGTCGCCGTCATGGGATTAACCTCACCAGCAAAATCTGCAGCAAGGGCAGGAGTGTCCACGTCAAGCTCCTCAAGGTGATCGATCAACATGCGCAGACTATTCATAGCGCCCTTTAAAGAGGGACGTCGAGAAAAGGGGTCTGCTGGCATTATGACTCGAGATTCGAACGGAGCTGGAGTCGGTATCACAGCTACAAAGAAAATCACAGTCAAATAATGGTTCAAGAAATAAAGGAGGTTCATGAACGACGGAGTTTACTATACCGGCTGCAACAGGTGGCAAGACCGGGAGTACCGGTGGTGCAACTGTTCTTTCGTCTCCTCCTTCGATTTGTAGGGATGCAATCAAAACAAAGAAAAATTAGAAACGATTTGACTTCCCGTAAAAGAAAAGAAAAGACATTAGCTAAAGGCTGTACTCACCAGGGCCACTAGAAGAGGCAATCTCTAACTGGAGGGGGAAATGTGGGTGCAGCACCTGATACAGGTGATCAAAAAGGACTCCTGCAAGGATGTAATAATGCAATGTCAGTACATAAAATATACTGCCTACAATGAAACTAATAGGTCACAAATCCGCACCTTCCAGCATTTGAGAGGGTACGAGAGAAGGCAAAGGGGCGGTCACCGTCAAAGCAGCAACTGGAGATGCTTCCTCGGGTGGCACA
Source organism: Agapanthus africanus (assembly GCA_030015575.1). Taxonomy (NCBI): domain Eukaryota; kingdom Viridiplantae; phylum Streptophyta; class Magnoliopsida; order Asparagales; family Amaryllidaceae; genus Agapanthus; species Agapanthus africanus. Next base: position 84,876,559 of record JASDDO010000024.1, read on the forward strand.
ACCTCAACGCTCATCACACCTGCATTAGAAATAAGAGAAACGTTGTCAGAAGAAATTAAAAGGTATTGCAGAATAAAAAGGAAAGCAATGACCCAAAATCTTCCTGGTGAGTCGCCGGTCGGAACTGCGACAAGGGCGTCACTGAATGCAACGAATGCTTCACCCTCCTCCACCGGAACGGTCTCGCCACCCATAGCCTCATCCCTCGACTCCACAAGAATCGTCGTGACACTCGCAGCGCCCGGCAACGGCAAGGAGCCGCAAGGGGAAAGAGTGGCGATTGGAGCAGTGCCAGACTCTTGAGAAAGAGTGGCTACCTCAGGCTCGGCGATTGCAGCCATCTCACCTACCGCTACCTCAGGCTCGGCGATTGCAGCCATCTCACCTACCGCTACCTCATCAAGACCCGGCCTTGCAGGATAGGATATATGAGAATCTGAAAATTAAAACTTTGACAAAAAGAACTCAATGTCACGTTACCTTGGGTCGGTCTTTCGACTGCTTCCCGAGCCATATGTGCTGCCTGTCTGTGGGCGGTAGACAAGGCGGCCGAAGCATCCTCTGAAGGAGTAGGGGCAGGGGTAGCAGCACTCGAACCTGCACCCGCGGCCAAGGCGGCGCTACGCTCCCTTGCTGCGCGCATTCTACACTTCCTCTCCGCCCGGGCTGTGAGAGCGGATCTTCTCAAGACCTCCGTCAACATGACATCATCGTCCACGCCAAGGGTTACCTCTGGAGCCGTTATGGCATCCGTCATCGGTTGCTTAAGTGAAGCTTCTTTCGGCAATACCGGCGGAATTGAGACTTCGATAGCCGACCTTGGAGGCATCTCCGCACCGCCCTGCGCAGTTGGTACCACACCTGGAATAACTTGAGTAGAGGTAGTTCATGTAATAAGATGAAAAGGAGGGGTCAGATTAGCCATAAGAAACGGGAGTGGAGACACGGGGAACCGAAATGTACCGATGCCTAAAGATGCTCGAAGTCTTTCCTCCTCCTCAAAAGTCTTGAGAGAAGCTGCGAGAGCTTCTTCGGTGGAAATGCCTGTTAAAAAAGGAAAAGTGTCAGTCAAAACGTGATGATAAAAATATGATGCAATGACAAAAGGTATGGCTGATGTTTACTTGATTGCGCGAGGATGGCCAGTCCCGCTTTGTAGCTCGCTAGTCGCTCGGAAGCTGCAATAGCAGCATCGAGGTCAGTATCGTCCGGCGCTCTGAATAGACCCTCGTTGGTCCCATATTCGCCCAAGCCCTCACTATAAGAAGCATGAGGCTCCTGACCAAATACAACGTCGACAGATAGGATCGACTTCTTCTTCCTCTTCTGCAAGCGAGCACCGGTCGCCGCTAGCACAAGCTTACGCTTGGTAGGCACCTAGGGACGACGCGTCCCGATAACTGAACCCATGCCAGACTCGGGGGAAGCTATAGTCACTGTTTCCACGGGAGAGCGGGGCATCGATAGTTCGGGCCTATCATGAGGGACTTCGACCGCAGCGACTTCTCTTAAAGGAGGGCGGATAATGGTCCGTCGCTTCAGAGGGACGTTTGGATTACCATCCGGAGCAGTACCCTTGAAATCAAGCAGCAATCGCTTCTCCTCCCTGATGACGGCGCCCATTGAATGTTGATACCAGGACACATCCACATTCAGGGTCTTCGGAATACAGCTCGGTTCGCTGATAAAGAAGTGGGACCCTGTGTTCAGGCACATAAAATGATGCAGCGCGCTCCGCATTCCCTCTTCGGTAGCAGCAGGCTCTGCCAAGAAAGCCTCAAGTGGGACACCCTGATTATAACTCAGCTGCTGGGCGAAACAATGCGGGTTGTATCTCATGAATAACGCCGCATCGTTTTGCCTAAATACGAGAAAGCCGGCCTGATGGAGTACAGATGAAGAATCTCCCGAGCTTTCAACACAGAGGCCCTGTCTTTGAAAATGTCTTGCAATGGCAGCACCGCTTTCGAAGTTTCCTGGCCGATGGTCAAGACTTTGTCAGTGAAAGACATACCATCTCCAACCATGCGCGGACGAAGGAGCAAGCCCCTAGCTTCCCGCGGTGACGGACTTACGATGGAGGCGTCAACCAGCCCCATTATCTGAGGGAACTTGCATCTGTCATAAAAGGAGGGTCGTTTATGGATACCGAAGACCCCAAGCACGTGCAACTTGAGCCATGAGGTGAAATAATGCATTGAGAAGTTGGCAGGCTGCACCCCTGGCTCGGTAGTATCCGCTGCCAAGCTAAGGTCGTGGTACAGGTAGGCTAACCCAGCAGGCCACTTGTATTCCAGCAACCATTCGATACGCGGGGTAGAAGACAGAAGGCCTCATGTAGAGAGGGTGCGTAGGAAGCGCGAACCAGCTCAACCATAAACTGAGAAACCTGAGAAAGAATGCTTCCTCATCAATGCCCGGAGCGGCAATTTCTGACAAGGGGACAATCGCGACGTTGGGAAGAAAGAAATCCTTTTGATCGGCTTCCAATATTGGCCGACGATCCAAGCCAAAGCCGAAAGGATCATCAAGTTTAGCGAACTTTTCACCTTGCCGCGACAAAATTTCTGGGCGAAGAAAACGGGCAATGAAGTCCGCAAAGCTGACCCCCCCCCCCCCGGCCTCTGGATTCAAGAAAGAGGCTCTCATACATGTTCAACACCTTTATCAGACTTGGGAACTGGTGCTGAATGGCGTTTTCTGGGGTAAGACCCATTACCACCGATTTGGTAGCAAAAACATACTCATCCGGAGGAAGCAGCTCCTCGTAGTGCTCCCTCCTAACTGGAAAACCAGAAACCTCGGCAAATTCCTCCAAGGGAATGGAGACCTCTCGATCCAATAGGAGGAAGGTGTGGGTCGGAATGTTCCACTGCTCTAAAAATGCCTTAATCCACCATGTGGGAGGTGCAGAATACTGGAACAAGGAAGCGTAGATCGCAGGGTATAAGCCAAGCTTCAGCAGCTGCGATTTCTTTGCCGATAAGATATATCGGGCCCACTGTAAGTATCCGGCCGGATGACGGGGAGTTAGTCCGATGTTGTAGGGCTGTCCCCAAGGGCGTGACTCGCCCTGACATATGCGCCGCCCTAGGGTGTCCAAAGCCACCGGCGACTGCACGGGTACTGCGGCAATAGAAGGCCAAAGGAGACCTTCTGAAGTCCAATTTACCTCCTGTACAGTATAATTGATCGGGGGTGCATCTGCATAAGGGATCGCAGAGATAGGCTCCGAGGGTGTCGCACAAGAAAAGATCCGGCGGCCTCTGATAATTTGATCATACCATCTACCCATAGATGAAGATTCTTGTATTCCGTGTCATGGTCTTTGATCAGAGCAAGAACCTCTCGGTCTACGGGCGCCTCGGGAAATCCTCCTTCTGAACGGACGAACGGAAAACAAGTGTCGAAAGACATGTCACCTGCACGAAAAAGAACAAAATGTCAACCCTCAGTGCTATAATTTAAACTCTGACACTTGGTACTTTAAAATTCGTACCGCACTGCAATACAGTAAAAAGGGGACCAAAGGGTGACCCACAAAACCTAGATGACAGTTCATCATTAATAAGACAGCTGTTCCTTTCCGAATGATGGCGCGACGTAGAGACGTCTTGCCTGAGATTCGGGGCAGATGCTATTTGGTTTTATCCGTCCACCTCTCCGAAGATGCCAAGTTGATTTATGGCACCGTCTATCGGAGGTTTAGACGGATGCGGCCGATGTAGCAGACTTCGTCAGATTCCCCCTCGCTTGAGGGGTTTTTGATTGTAAGGACGCTCTTCCCTGAAGGCGCAAGCCCCTGCAGTTAATTACGCTACCGCATCGCGGTAACAACTTTCTCCTTCTCCAGATGTTCACTTCGTGTCGTGGGTGTTTGTTTTGTTTGTGGTTGCCCGTGGATTGTATACAAAGACTAATTTATGTCGTCGCCCGTAGGACGTGGATTAGTCCAAATCCGTATTTTCTTAGATTTGGGTTTGGGGTTTTGGTTTGAAGATACGTTAGCCATATTTGGGGCTAAGATCAACTCAAACATTTGTTAAGGATACGTTAGTCTAATTTGAGACTAAGATCAACTTAACGGGATCGTTTAGATCCGACAAAAGAGCATTTGGGCTCTATTGTTCTAATTTAGGGACATAGTGGTCCATTGCCAGTTTAGGGACATGGTGGTCCATTTCCAGTTTAGGGACATGGTGGTCCAAGGAATGTATGGCCGTCGGGACCCGTCACCTCTCTGACGACGTTGAAGGATTACAACGACAGATATCAGAGGAGTTCAGAGATGTACCCTTGAACCAAAGTTGGTTGGGAGATTTATAGTCCAATTTGGGACTAAAGTCTGTTTGAAGGATACGTTAGCCATTTTTGAGGCTAAGATCGACTCAAACGTTTGTTAAGGATAAGTTAGTCTAATTTGAGACTAAGATCAGCTTAGCAGGATCGTTTAGATCCGACAAAAGAGCATTTGGGCTCTATTGTTCTAGTTTAGGGACATGGTGGTCCAGCATTCCCATTTTGGGGACGAATATTGGTTTAAGGACGCATTAGTCCATGAGTTTAAGGACCCCACAGTCCGTATTACCAGTTTAGGGACATGGTGGTCCAACATTCCCATTTTGGGGACGAATATTTGTTTAAGGACGCATTAGTCCATGAGTTTAAGGACACCACAGTCCGTATTAATGTGTGGTTGTCGGGTGAACGTACGCCGATGGCGTGTCGGATGTTCAAAGAATTAAAGTGTAACCGCGATCAGGACGGTGTCGCTTTGCAGCTAGCCGATTGAGCACGGGTCGGTCCACAGGAAGATGGTGGTATCTTACCTTCTTGTCTTAGACGAGTCAATAAAGAATCTGTATGTTTGTTTGATCTAACCTATGTGTTTATTTGCAAGTATAAAGTTGTTAAGAAGAAAATACGAGATTGTAAGCTAAAGAAATCCGTACTTAAAACCTTTGAGCCGAGTCTTGACCAATTGAAGCTAGAGCAATCGGCAACAACGTGGATTAGGGGATTTAAGCACGGTATTCGTGGAATCCGGCTTATTTACCCTTGTCCTTCCGTTCTTGTCTCTTGCTTTCGCCTCTGGCCAAACCGAACGTAACCGGTCGCGGTTAGGAATCACCGTTACCTTGTTAGGGTAGGGTGCCTAACGGAGCGCTTGCGTATGGTTTGGGCGGAGTTCAAATGGAAAATAACGGGAAAAGGAAATGAGAAGGAAAATATTAACTTACAATACCGTATTTATTCTTAACAACAACAATAATTACAACATTCACAAAATGAACAACAAAGAGAGAACAAAAAGAAAAGAACAAAGAAAAGAAAAGATTACAAGAAAGAAAGTGCATGAAATAAATTGCAAGTAATTAAAGACAAGGTAATAAACAGCAAGTAATAAATAAGCGATAAAAAGAACAAGAACAAGAACTCAAGACAAGCATGTGATCAATAGCCAACCCTTAAACTTGCAAGCTCAATCAAGAGGTTGTAAGATCAAGAGAAGGGTAGAGAACGCATGTGAATTGAAGCGCTAACTCCGTAAGAAAATACGACCCTTGAGATCAATAACTAACCCTTAACCATTCAAGCTCAATGAAGAGGTTGAATGATCAAGAGAAAGCAAGAATCTCAAGGGGAAGAAGAAACAAAGAGAATGATACAAAAAAAGCCCTCATCTTCATTGATCTCCACTTACAAAGCTCTCACTACAATTTTCATGGAAAAAGAATGAAGAAGAAGAAGAAAAACTATACAAAAGATTACAAAAGAGGAACAAAAGAATGACCATTGGCTTTGGCAAGTTCTGCTGTATTTATAGGCAGAGGGTTGAAGATCTAGGGCAACATTCTGATATAAAATGAAATACCCAAAATAACCCCAAAAATTGTCAGTGAGTGGGGCCCACTTGGCCGCGGATCCGCCGCCAATACCCCCTATTGGCCGCGGATCCGCGCCCCTACAGTAGGGTTAGGGTGTGTGGTTTCTTGTACGGCCCTGATCTGCTGTCCCCTGTTGTCTGGTACCCATATTTTCTGATAATTGCTTTCAGAATATCTTCAGATTCCTAGTCCAAGATTGCATTATCTTTTTTCACTTTTGACTTCTATCTCCCTCGAGCTCCGCGCACCCATTGATTCTTGTGCTGCCCCCCTCGTGCTCTGTGCTTGTCCGAGACACGAATGACCACTGTCATATGTCTTGTCTCTGGAACTGGTACTCGGCACTGGACGGATATGGATGACCGGAACCCGGCTTTTATCTGCTGTGACAGATGTTCTGTATTTGGTGTAACTGTGGAGATTTTGTCTTGATTTGCAATGTTTGGACTGAAAACCTGTATTCTGTAAATATGTAACAAACACGGATTAAAAGCACCTACCTATAAACACACGAGCGTAAGAATGGGCGGTATAAAATGCAATATTCTGATATGAACAAATACCCCCAAACTTAACTTTTGCTCGTCCCGAGCAAAACCAATTATTCACAACAAAGAAAATCCTAACCGCACTTTCGCAGGGAACGCGATTGCACTGAGCACGTGCAACAAGCCGTTAAACCTCTAGGTGTCCCTAGTAGGAGGAGTGTTGTCTCCTGAGGGTTTTCAGCGGATACTACCCACAAAATCCGGTCAAGTTGGTTTCGTAAAATAACTAAGATTCAAACCTTACAGTTTTGTTTCAGAAAATAACAATTCTATAATCCTAAATCTAGACCATCGAACCTTTATTTTTCACACCTCGCTTCTTATTTAACTACAGATTTTATATGTCTTTACGTGCAGTGCAATTAGTGTCGTTAAGTTCCAGAAGGATCGATTAAAGTCATCATGTCGCACAATAAAGCCTAGATAACAATTTTAAAAGGATCACATAAGTTTTATAAAGAGTTAAGCATTTTCAAGTTTCGTTTTCGAGTAAGGTTTCAACTTCAGAATTTCTATCTTCCTTAACAGGAAACTAAGTCGTATTTTTCACTCCACCTTTTTCTTATTTTCATTTCATACACACCTCTGTGAACGTGCAATAGTCTTTATCATAGAATAAAACCTTCATATCTCCGTTAAAATTTTTTTTATAAAAGCCTGTCTTTTATCAAGATTATTCTCACACAAAGAACCGTTATGAATTTTAACTCGGAGAGAACACTTGCTTGACTTTGTTTTAAACTGGACTTTCTAGGCTTCTTAGCGAGCTTTGGGCCAATGCACCCAAACCAGTTGGTTTTAGGGCATTAGGTGTAGAAACACCCCAGCGGACTTAATTACTCAAGTTACCTAGGTCCAAAAACAAAAGACAGTTTGGCGTGAAAATCATGATGATTCAATACGAACGGAGATATAACCGGCAGTTCCATTATTTTTTTGGATAAAAGACGTGTTTAGTGGGTTTGGTGTGTAATCATTCCAATCAAGTTCCAGATGGGTTATTTTTCAGACTTATTTCCAATTACGGCATCAATAACATTCCTACATATTCACTTCACTTCATAAACTATTCTTGATATTACTTATTTCAGAACAAACCTATTTGATCCTCAGAAAATCATTGATCCATTTAAAAGTTTTTTAGACATAAAAGACTTGTCTTCTAATTTCGACAACTCACGACACGTGTAGTGTAATGTAAAGACGTATAACAGCCATAGTTAACTTCAAAGGAGAGTTATCTTTCAGGTTTTCAAAATCTAAACATAAGATTTAGTTATTCCTATTTTATCAAACAAAACCGTCGAGATGTTGAATTAGAGTCCTCTTACTAGCTAACTTGACAAAAAAGTTTTTATGTTTTTAGAAATTTTTCTGATTTTTATGGATTTTTAATAAGGTATGCAAATGCAAAATATACAAATGAATGCGAAGGAAGAAAGCTTACCGAGCACACCCCCAAACTTAAACTTGACAGTGCCCTCACTGTCAGGCTATACTAAGAGGGTCAAAATTGCCGGCGCTCCCTAAAAACAAATTATATACAAAACAAAAAAGAAAACAAAAAATATATACAAAAAAAGTGTCCCCCCCAAACTTAAGTAAAACCGTGTTTCCACTGTTAAGCGTTGAAATTCAGGATTAGGGGGGAAAGAACAGTATCAAGCTATACAAGGCCTTACACAGGCCAAAAGTGAGTACCAACCATTCAAAGATTTTGTCTCTATAATGTGCTGGTTGGGGAAAATACGCGAGACCGTATGCGGGGAGAAGCAGGATACGGTCTCGGTATATAAGAAGAATGGCGGAAGGGGGAAAGAAATGGAATACGAACTTGAGGGTGAAAATGGATTGAATAAATTAGTACAATCTGTAACGATCGATGTGAAAAGATGGATCGTACTAATCTATCAATATGGCGAGAAATTGGGTCAAATCCCTCAAGATTCGTAAGAAACCATGGGTACGCCGAACTTGGTAAACCAAACACAGGAAGTGAAAATGGTACGGGTTCTTGCAAGGTCGGAACGATGGAAAGGATGGAGGGAAGTGGTTGAGGAAGGGAATCGGTTAAGGGTTCTGGAGGGTGTACACAGTCAGTGAAAGGAACAGGATGAATTGGAAAATCCGACTCATCATCTAGAACTGTTTCATCCTCAAAAATATCCTCAAAAATATCCTCAAAATTCTCCTCAAAGTTAAGCTTATCCATGCATATTTCATCAAAGTCCAGACGCATATGTTGTTCGGGAAAAACAGTTAATGACTCGGGATGATGAATTGGAGAGAAAAACTCAGTCAAATCTACGGGTTCATCATCCAAAATATTCCCAGCGTCGATATCCTCAATCAAGTGAAAATCAATATTCTCAGACACCTCTACAAAAGCATGGATTTCAATTGATTCAGGTTCTAGAGTGGAGGTGTAGAGGTCAAAAGGTTTGGGATTGGTTTCACTTGGAAGGGACCCTTCACAATCAGGTAAATCAAACACTACAAAGTCGCACAACTCATTAAGCATTCTATCTTCAATTGATAAAGCATGTGGGACACTCGATAGAATTTCAAAACAAGAGTTGTGGGATTCAACTTGGGACGGGTAGGTTTGATTTGTAAGGGGGTACATCTCACTCTCTCCACTCAAATTCACAGCCTGTCCTGCCGCCTCATCATACATTGAAAAAGTTGGAGCTAGTTGAAAACTAGCTACCGGGTCACTAGGTTGCATGAGGGCGGCCATGGACGCATTCAAATCCATCATTTGTTGGCTTGACGCTACCCTAAAATCTTCCAACGACTGTTCTAGACTAGACATAGGTTGTGAAGGGGTTTCAGTAAAAGATTCAAAGTTGTTTGGATACTGAAAACTCCCAAACGGCGGTTCTGAAGCAATGTCTAGGGAAGGTGCAAAAGTAGGGTAGGATTGGTAGGAATTGAATGGCTGGACAGGAGTTGGATCAATATTGGGATAAGAAGGTGAATGAAATTGTTGATCCCAAGAATTTGAAGTGGTGAAAGGAGTGAAAGATCGGCTACGGGATTGTTCAATACGTTCAGCGATGGACAAAGGACGACTTGCAGAAGGGGTATCAACATAAGCGGGTGCGGGAGGTTGAAAAGGTTGATACAAAGTGGAATGAGGAGTGCAAGTGTTTGTCCTAGACGCTGCTATGCGATCTTTCAGTGAAACTTTGGGCATGGAGGGGTCGTTCGATATTCGGCCAAAGCAAGAACCGTAAGAAGTAATGTCTGGTTGTGGGTACCAAAGTTCGGCCAGAGTTTTTCGAGGCGGGGTACCCATGATATGAAGAGAGAGAAAGAAAGGTAGAGAAAAGGAGGGGAAAAAGAATGTGATTTTTTTTTTTAGTTTTTTTTTTTTTTAAATATTAACAAAAGAATGAAGTATACACACAAAAAGAATATGGACAAAAATAATCACGACACAAAAATTACCACACACCTAATCGTTCTAGGGTTAACCTAGGTCAACTAGACCTGCTCCAAAACTTGATTGTCGAAGTAAAACTGTGTCGAGAAACAGGCTCAAGATACACTGATCACGAGGCCAGGTAAGTGCAGAGATAAGGGGAGGTTTTCCAACGCTTTCGCGAAGTTCCTTAATTAAATAACCCTTTCTCTTTTGGCAGTTTCGCCGTTAACACTTTCCTAGACACCCCGTAAACAATATACCGTTAAGCAAGGTTCTAAACACAGTTAACTTCTCCTAGTGAGCGCGAAGTCTTTAAGGCTTAAAGTCTAGTTTCTTTTAAAATTTGTGCGGGTAAACGTTATGCTCAAGTTCGTGATTTGTGGGCCACGGAAAAGGTGATGAAATCCTTTACCGTATATTGTGGGGTTCGCTTGCCCTTAAGTCCGTATTAATGTATGCAATGCGCAATTCAAAAAATTCTATAAAGAATCAAACAATCGTTTTTTAGTTTAAGCGCGGCGCTGCAACAAATACGGGTTAGTCAATTTTTAGCGTTTGCTAGCGAACTTGCAAAGAATCCTGCAAAAGAATAGTATATTGGAAGCGTCGGATTTGAGAAGGAGGTGTTAGTAAAGTACGTACCGTTTAAGTTTTGGGTTAGGAAACCCCTGTTGAATCAAATCCGGTAAGCTTGAAAAGTTCGCTTGCGCGGGTCAAACTACCCGGATCTTTGGCACTGTACTCCGTAATCACCTTTGCCTTGAATGCACACTTTGCTCCCCACAATTGCAGTTTGCAAATACGCAAAAATCTGCACACTTGCCCACAAAAATTATCAAAAAAAACAAAAAGATTTATATATATATATATATATTTTTTTTAAATATATACAAAAAGAATATTAACCCGAATAACAAGAAAAGAAATACGTTACCGTCTCCCCGGCAACGGCGCCATTTGATCGCACGCCGATGGCGTGTCGGATGTTCAAAGAATTAAAGTGTAACCGCGATCAGGACGGTGTCGCTTTGCAGCTAGCCGGTTGAGCACGGGTCGGTCCACAGGGAGATGGTGGTATCTTACCTTCTTGTCTTAGACGAGTCAATAAAGAATCTGTATGTTTGTTTGATCTAACCTATGTGTTTATTTGCAAGTATAAAGTTGTTAAGAAGAAAATACGAGATTGTAAGCTAAAGAAATCCGTACTTAAAACCTTTGAGCCGAGTCTTGACCAATTGAAGCTAGAGCAATCGGCAACAGCGTGGATTAGGGGATTTAAGCACGGTATTCGTGGAATTCGGCTTATTTACCCTTGTCCTTCCGTTCTTGTCTCTTGCTTTCGCCTCCGGCCAAGCCGAACGCAACCGGTCGCGGTTAGGAATCACCGTTACCTTGTTAGGGTAGGGTGCCTAACGGAGCGCTTGCGTATGGTTTGGACGGAGTTCAAATGGAAAATAACGGGAAAAGGAAATGAGAAGGAAAATATTAACTTACAATACCGTATTTATTCTTAACAACAACAATAATTACAACATTCACAAAATGAACAACAAAGAGAGAACAAAAAGAAAAGAACAAAGAAAAGAAAAGATTACAAGAAAGAAAGTGCATGAAATAAATTGCAAGTAATTAAAGACAAGGTAATAAAAAGCAAGTAATAAATAAGCGATAAAAAGAACAAGAACAAGAACTCAAGACAAGCATGTGATCAATAGCCAACCCTTAAACTTGCAAGCTCAATCAAGAGGTTGCAATATCAAGAGAAGGGTAGAGAACGCATGTGAATTGAAGCGCTAACTCCGTAAGAAAATACGACCCTTGAGATCAATAACTAACCCTTAACCATTCAAGCTCAATGAAGAGGTTGAATGATCAAGAGAAAGCAAGAATCTCAAGGGGAAGAAGAAACAAAGATAATGATACAAAAAAAGCCCTCATCTTCATTGATCTCCACTCACAAAGCTCTCACTACAATTTTCATGGAAAAAGAATGAAGAAGAAGAAGAAAAACTATACAAAAGATTACAAAAGAGGAACAAAAGAATGACCATTGGCTTTGGCAAGTTCTGTTGTATTTATAGGCAGAGGGTTGAAGATCTAGGGCAACATTCTGATATAAAATGAAATACCCAAAATAACCCCCAAAATTGTCAGTGAGAGGGGCCCACTTGGCCGCGGATCCGCCGCCAATACCCCCTATTGGCCGAGGATCCGCGCCCCTACAGTAGGGTTAGGGTGTGTGGTTTCTTGTACGGCCCTGATCTGCTGTCCCCTGTTGTCTGGTACCCATATTTTCTGATAATTGCTTCCAGAATATCTTCAGATTCCTAGTCCAAGATTGCATTATCTTTTTTCACTTTTGACTTCTATCTCCCTCGAGCTCCGCGCACCCATTGATTCTTGTGCTGCCCCCTCGTGCTATGTGCTTGTCCAAGACACGAATGACCACTGTCATATGTCTTGTCTCTGGAACTGGTACTCGGCACTGGACGGATATGGATGACCGGAACCCGGCTTTTATCTGCTGTGACAGATGTTCTGTATTTGGTGTAACTGTGGAGATTTTGTCTTGATTTGCAATGTTTGGACTGAAAACCTGTATTCTGTAAATATGTAACAAACACGGATTAAAAGCACCTACCTATAAACACACGAGCGTAAGAATGGGCGGTATAAAATGCAATATTCTGATATGAACATCGGGACCCGTCACCTCTCTGACGACGTTGAAGGAATACAACGACGAATATCAGAGGAGTTCGGAGATGTACCCTTGAACCGGGTGTAAATTGATTTGAAAGAGCAGTCGTGCTCAGTTCAATTTAATTTGAGGACTTACGGCCAGAATTGGGCTAAGTCCAGTTGAGAATATTCAACATTTTATTTGTGTTTGTCCTGTCAGGCCTTTATTTGGGCTCTGCCCTTTTTAATAATGCACTGCATTTTTTTTATTTGGTCTGATAGACCTTTTAATTGGGCTCTGCCCCTTTTTTAATAATGCACTGCATTAAATGTTCTGACAATGCCCCACGTGGCTTGTCAGGCGCTTTGCGCCAATTGAGGAGCGCAAGGCGCAAATTCATGTGGAGGTGACACGTGTCACGCGCTGGTGAGCGCAAGTCTGTTAGCGCAGTGCGCTGCGCCAGTGCGCTGCGCTAGTGCACTGCAGACACGTGGCGCGCTCTGGTGACTTGCGCCAAACCAAGAGAGCAGTGCTCTGTTTTTAGAAGCGCAAGGCGCGGTTGTTCTGTGATTGACACGTGGCGCTCTCTGGTGGCTTGCGCCAATCCAAAAAGCGCAACAGTGCAAATTTCAAAAGTGCAAGGCACTGTTTAATATCTTGATCAAATTTAGATCAAAGAAAACAAGTTTTTCTTTTTCCAGAGAGGTTCTACCTCAAATTTCAAGAACCAGTGGTTCCTCAAAAAGCAATGCCTTTATATGAAGTAAATTACTTCTCTTTTTTCTTTATTGGATCTTTTATTGATCTTATTCTTTTTTATGGAAGATCTTGATCTTGTTCTTAGATCATTGATCTTTTTAGAAGAAATTCTTCTTTTTTCAAAGGTTTTACCATTTTCTCTTTCTCTTCTGAAAATTTTTAGAGGAGTTCTGTCTCTCTATCTCTGTGTTTCTATATGTTTTAGACTTGGAGTCTAGGGGCCTTTATATAGTGTCAATTGATTTGTTAAATCGGTTAAAGAGATCTTTCTCTGAGTGATTTAGGGATGTTTCCCCACCGTTGGATCTTTGATCCTAGGGCTTCTGTTTTACAGAAGGTAATCTTCTTGTTTTTAACAAGATTAGAAAGATCTTTCCAAAATTTTATTATTTAAATTCTGGCATAGTTGGCGCAAGCGCACCTGCGCTTGACACGTGTCGCGCAGCGCAGAGCGCAGCGCAACTGCGCTGACGCAACTGCGCTGACACGTGTCGCGCAGCGCAGAGCGCAGCGCAGAGCGCAGCGCAACTGCGCTGACACGTGTCGCGCAGCGCAGAGCGCAAGTCATCTGAAGCGTTGCCTCCTTTATTTTTATTTTAAAATAGAGCCTTGCTCTGATTGGGTGCGCTGTCTTGGGCGCAGCGCTGGCGTGTCTGCTTTTGACACGTGGCGCATTGCGCGCGGCGCAAGGAATCTGAAGCGTTGCTTCAATTTTTGAATTTTTGAAATTCAAACAGATATTTGCTCTGATTGGGGGAAACAAATGCCCCCCCACCGTTGCGCTCACGTGGCGCACACGTGAGTGCAGCGGTGGCAAGATCCCAACCGTAAGATCAACTCAGGACTTGAAGGGGCGTTTAAGCGCCTATAAATAGGACTTTTGGTCCTCCTCAGATGTTTATCATCTTCCAGAATTCTTATTTTCAGAATCTTATAGCCTTGCTCTTGCTTTCAAGAATCTTAAGAGTTAAACTCTAGAAAACTTTTAGGTAAAATTAACTTAAATTAAATTAAATTAATTTTAATTGACAGAGCCTTGCTCTCATAGATCTTTGATCTAAAGAAGACCCTTTGGGGTTTCACCAACAGAACCTTGCTCTCAAGAATCCATAGATCTAAAAAGATCTTGTTTCAGGGTTTTTAACCCATGAACAGAGCAGCTTTGCTTATGGAAAAAATGTAGATCTTTTTGATCTTTTGATGATGAACTCTTAAGAGTTTTCATGGATATTCAAGATCCCAAATTTTTTAATTTTTAGGAATTAATTTTCCTTTGATGGATTTTTCCATCCTTATTATAGAGCTAGGTTCTTTAAGGAATTTTATTCCCTTAAGACCAGAGTTTGATAAGAGTCACTCTGTGACAGAGCTTTGCTCTGAAAAGGGAGATTTTCTCCTTGTCTCAAAGGATTTCTCATTTAATGAGAATATTCTTTTGGGGATCTCCTTATCAATTGACAGTCCCATGTAATGATGGGGCTATCTTATTAACTGATGCATTGTCATCTGGATTTTGTGGGTCCCTCTTTGGTCCCCTCTACACTGCATTGCGGTGCAGTATCAAGTGTCAGGCTTTTAAAATTAAATTATGATACTGACAGCTGAATTTCGTTTTTCTTTGCAGGCAATCATGTCTGCTGATCTGTCTTTCCCATTTGTTCGCTCAGAAGAAGGATTCCCTGAGGCGCCAGTGGACCGGGAGGTTCTTGCTCTCATTAAGGATCACGACCCCGAGTATAAGAACCATCACCTGTGGGGTAGGTGGTACAGTGAAATCATCAAGGGTCGCCGAAGCTTCGGTTGCGCAACGCCGTCAGAGCCAATCCCGTCGATCCCATATGCGGATGCACCCCCGGTGAACTATGTCGTGGAGGTTGTAAATTGGAATTCGGAGGATATTCTTCGGCCTTCGATCGCCGCCATTCCCGTGCAGCCACCAACAGCCGTGGACATTTTGGGGTGGCGCATATGCCAGGGTGAGGTGCGCCCATGGGGACAAGCTTATAACCTCGGATTGACCCCTCGACAATCGGCCGGGTATTTGCCGTGGGCTAGGTATATCTTGTCAGCAAAGAAGACGCATGTGATGAAGATTGGTCTATACCCTGCAGTCTATGCCTCACTGTTCGAGTACCCTGCTCCTCCGACGTGGTGGGTTAAGGCATTCATAGAACAATGGAATATCCCCACCCATACTTTTCTTCTGACGGACAGGAAAGTCTCCATCCCCTTAGAAGAATTCGCTGAGATTTCCGGCCTGCCGGCGAGGGGAGAGCATTATGAAGAGTTACTTCCTCCTGACGAGTATGTCTTTGCCACCAAGTCACTGGTAATGGGCCTAACACCAGAGAATGGTATTCAGCACCAGTTTCCGAGCCTGGTGAAGGTGCTGAATATATACGAAGGTCTCTATTTGGAATCGGGAGTCCGGGGAGTTAGTTTTGCAGATTTTATCGCCCGCTTCCTTCGACCGGAGATTCTATCGCAGCGGAGTGAAAAGTTCGCCAAGCTCGACGACCCCTTCGGCTTCGGCTTAGATCATCGACCAGTATTGGAGGATGACCAAAAAAGTTTCTACCTTCCCGATGCCGCCATCATGCCCTTATCAGAAATCGCCGCCCCGGGCATTGACGAGGAGACCTTCTTTCTAGGGTTTCTGGGATTATGGCTGTACTGGTTCGCGCTCCCCATGCACCCGCGTTACATGAGGCCATCGGTCTTCTACCCAGCGCATCGAATGGTGGCTGGTATACAGTTGTCGATCGGGATCGCCGGGCTGGCTCACCTATACCATGGACTCAGCGTGGCGGCAGACGCAAATGAGCCCGAGGTGCAACCTGCCAATTTCCCGATGCACTACTTCACTTCGTGGATGGAAATGCATGTGCTCGGGGTATTCGGCATTCATAAAAGCCCCTCGTTTTTCGAGAAGTGCGGACTCCCAAGAGTTATGCGGCTGATTGGCGCCTCGATTGTGAATCCGTCTCCGCGGGAGGCTAGGGGGTTGCTTCTTCGTCCGCACATGGTCGGAGCGAAGATTTCTTTCATGGACAAAGTCGTGACCATCGGCCCGGAGACCTCCAAGGCGGTGTTGGCACTGCGTGATGGTTTCAAGGACGGGGCCTCCGTATTGAAAGCCCGGGAGATTCTTCACTTATACTCCATCCGGCCGGTCTTCCTGGTGTTCAGGCAAAACGACATGGCGCTCTTCATGAGGTATAACCCCCATCGGTTCTCCCAACAATTGAGCTATAACCAGGGGGTCTCACTGGAGGCGTTTTTGGAAGAGCCCGCGGCCACTATGGAGGGGATACGGAATGCATTACATCACTTCATGCGGCTGAACACGGGCTCCCATTTCTTTATCAGCGAGCCGAGCTGCGTTCCATGGGCCCTCAACGTGTACGTGGCTTAGTACACGCACGCGATGGGCGCCGTCATCCGGGAAGAGAAGCGGTTGTTGGTTGACCGCAAGGGTGCGCCCCCTGGCAGCGACCGCAAAGCTCCCCTGAGGCTAAGGATTCCTGTCGTTCCTTCGCTAAGAGATGCTGGAGCTGAGCCACCGCGCGTGTTGAGCCCTCCGCGCGGATTGCCCCGTGATACCGTGGGCGTGCCCCCAGCGACCCGTGTTCCGGTGGAGACGGTGAATGTGGTTTCGCCGGAGTCCGGTGTGGGCTCGGACATTAGGACCCGCCGTCCTAAGGTGCCCACGAAACGTAAATTGATTTTGGGTGCACCCGGGGCTCGCGCGCAGAAGAGGAAGAAGAAGTCGATCCTCTCTGCTGACGTTGCGTTTGGCCAGGAACCTCATGCTCCTTATAGCGAGGGCTTGGGTGAGTAGGGACCAACGAGGGCCTATTTACGCCGCTAGACGACACTGATATGGCGGTCGCCATCGCAGCTTCTGAGCGATTGGCAAGGCGCGATGCATGTTTTGCTAAACTTGCACAATCGGGTAATCACTAGTTGTATTTTTCTGTCATTGCATCATACTTTTATCATTGTCTTTGACTAACGCTTTTTCCTCCTTTTTTTTTAACAGGCATTTCTACCGAAGAAGCTATCGCTGCTTCCCTCAAAACTTTCCAAGAGGAGGAGCGACTCAGAGCATCCTTAGGCCTTGGTACATTTCGGTTCATTATGTCTCTCCTTCCATTCCTTATGAGTAATCTGACCCCCTTTTTGTCTTATCGCAGGGACCACAAGAGCTATCTCGCAAACTGATGCGGGACTTCTCTCCGGGTCAACTACCGATGTTCCGGCCTCTTCGGAATTGCCGCAAGAGACCCAACTAAAAAAAACCGATGATGGATGCCTTGAAGGCTCTGGAGGAAACTCTGAACGCGGACGACGACGCCTTGCTGAAGGAGGCTTCCAAGAGGTCCGTCGTGACTGCCCGGGAGGAGAGGAAGCGCTTGAGGCGCGCAGCGAAGGAGCGCGGCGCTGCTTTGGCCGTTGGAGCGGGCCCAAGCGCCGTTACTCCCGCTGCTACTCCTTCCGAGGAGCCACCGGTTGCCTTGTCTACTGCTCATAGACGGGCGGTGCGTGCAGCCCGGGAAACCAACGATCAATCCACCTCAGGTAATGTGTTTTTCGAGGCTTTGTTGTAAGAGTTGTAAAACTATCGGTTCTTATACATCTTGTCCTGCAGGGCCAAATCCAACTGAAGGAGCGGAGGAAACCGTCGAGCCTGAGGGGACGGTGGAGAAAGTAGCAGCTGATCCCGATGCGACGGTAGGCGGTGTAGTCGTAGTCGCCGGGCCTGAGCTAGTGGCTGACGAGACAGTCACGCCTACTATGCCCGAGAAGGTTGTTGATGCCGAGCCCGAGGTAACGGCAGATGAGACGGCTGATACAGCCGAGTCTAGAGCGGCAGCGGATGGAGCGGCTGCGATCGATGAACCCTTGGCAGCAGTGGACGAGACGGCTGCGACCGCCGAGCCCGAGGGTGTAGCGGGTGAGACGGGCATTATCGCTGAGGAAGAAATGCCCGCTCTTTCTCAAGAGTCGGGCAATGCTCCGATCATTTCTCTCCCAGCCTTCGGTCCCTCGCCGTCTCCAGGCCTCGCGAGCACGACGACGGCTCCTGTAGAATCTGGCGATGAGGCAACGGGAGGTGGTCCCGTGTTAATGGAGGAGGGAGACATCGCCGTTTCGGCTGGTGACTCATCAGGTAAATTTTGGGTTACCGTCCTTTTCTTTATTCTGTAACTTTTCTGACAGTGCTTATCTTGTTTCTAACGCAGGCGCGGCCAGTGTTGATGCCCCATTGCTCGAGGGATCGCCGTCAGCTACTGCCTTGACGGTGGCTACCTCTCTACCTTCTCTCGCACCATCGCAAATGCTGGAAGGTATGGACTTGTGACCCATCAGTCTTATCTTTCGGCCGTATAATTCATGCACTGATGTTGTACTATTGTGTCCTTGCAGGAGTACTTTTTGATCACCTTTACCAGGTGTTGCACCCGCACTTCTCCTTCCCGTCGGAGCTTGCTTCCTCCAGTGGCGCTGGTGAGTATAGTTTTTAATTAATACTCTTTCTTTTTCCAATAATGGAATTATTTATGATTCTTCCTTTCCCTGATTGCAGTGCTACAGATCGAAGGAGGAGATGAAAAATCAGTCGCGCCACCGGTCCTCCCGGCTTTGCCGCCTGTTGTAGCCGGTATAGTAAACTTCCTCATTGATGACTTTCTTATATTTCTTGAACCGTCATCTAATTGTGTTTTGTTTTGCAGCTATCGCTCCGGTTCCGGTCCCCTTCGAGTCTCGCATCACGATGCCGGCAGGCCCATTCTCCAGGCGTCCATCCTCAAAGGGTGCTGCGATGAGTTTGAGTATGCTGAGCGGATGAATCGAAGAGCTTGACGCGGAAGCTCCCCCATCTGCCACAGATTTCGTTGCGGAAGTTAATCCGATGCTGGCAACGCTTGCAAATTTTCATAATGAAGGCGTCGTCGAGTCTTGGGTTAATCACTGCATGGAGATCGTGGCCCGCCTGCATCAGCTGGAGCTTATGCGTCCTGCCCCCGAGATCTTGGCCATGAGCACTCAACGGGCGGCATGGATCGAGCAGAGCGCTTCTTACTTCCGCCATCTTGAACAAGAAGTTGCTTTAAGGCGTAAGGAGCGCAGAGAGACTTCGAGCAAAACTGCCCGACTGCATGCTCAGGTGGATGCAAATGCTGCACAGTTGAAGGTTATCTTTGAAGGCCTTCTGCGATGCATCTCTGACGGGTTAACACTGAGGCAGCAGCTTGACGTCGTCGAGCGGGATGCAACAAATCAGGAGGCAGCCCAGCAGGCAGTTGAGGAGCGGCTTTCATCCTTCCTGCAGCAGCGGGCCCAGGTGGAAGCAGAATTGGCGGTGGCAGCCGATCAGGAGAAGGCATTGAAGGAAGTGCGCGTGCAATTGATGGGGCTATTTAAGACGCTTCCTTCTCAGTAGCTGCCTTTGTATCAATTATACACTTGTAATCTTTGAATAATATGTATACATTCTTTATTCTTTTATACGATTCGCCTTGTACTTAATTGAATTCATGAATAAAGATACACACATTTTCTTTTGCAATGTCTCATGTCATCTCTGTGCTTTCTCCCTTATTTTATTATCAGCATGTTACCTTAGTAAACATGGTTGACAGATGATAGAGCGAGCATCTTGTATTGGCTTTTTCAGGAGGTAGTGATGGCTTAGGCCGCAAGTTCAGATCTGCCGCCTAAGACTTTTCAACTCTATGAGCCATGAGGGGCTCACAAAGACTTTTGTCCCTACGAGTCGAGAGGATCTCGTAGGTGTATTTTCTCCTTAGGGGTCGTGAGGAATCCTAAGTGTGTTTTCTCTCGAGAGTCGTAAGGATCTCACTAGAGAATTTTCCCTCTTACCAGTCGAGAGGACTCGTAAGCGGTTGTTTCCCTCCTTGTCGAGATTCGACCTTGGATGGTGTGGTCCGTGAATAGTATGCAAGCATCCATTTTGGACCGACTTGTAGGACCCCAGTGCTTGGGAAACAGGTTTTTTTAATCCCCGCTGCCTAAGGCTTTTCCTCACGAGTCGAGACGAATCGAGAAGTTCTCGCAAAGACACTAATTTCCTCACGAGTCGAGACGAATCGAGCAGTTCTCGCAAGAATATCCTAACGTCACAGTTAACCTCTGCTCTTTACGACAGAGGTCCGTTAGGGTCTGTGGTACTTAGGGTTTTGTCCGTCGTACCGTCGCGTTGGCTGATGTATTCCTCGATAGGCGATCTTGCTGTTCGAGTAGCCTTGCGACTGTCGTGTCTCTGATCCCTTCGGGGGCTGGACAAGACGTCTTCAAGCAATCCTCGTAGGCAGTTTGACCGTCGGAAGAGCAAGCGTTAGGAATTTTGCCATGACGCTTTTTACTTGAGGTTAGGCTCATTTTGGAGAGCCCCGATGAGTCATAACCACTCCACGCAGGTGTGGGATGATCTCCGATAGTCTTTCAGGCTTTATATGACTTGCCGTTAAGGCCCTGAAGCTAGGAATTTGGCCTTTGCTTCGTTTGCTGGCATTGCGTCCTCTATATCGAGACGAATGTCTCGGTTGTGTCTAGGTTGCTGGTGAACCGTCGAGGTTTGGAACTAAGGATTTTGCTGTGGATCCTTTTGGTGATGTTGCGTCTGCTGTGTCGAGACGAACGTCGAGGTGGTGACCACTCCGCACTGGTGCGAGATGATCTCCGATTGTCTTTCAGGCTTTATATGACTTTCCGTTAAGACCCTGAAGCTAGGGATTTGGCCATCGCTTCGTTTGCTGGCATTGCGTCTGCTGTTTCGAGACGAACATCGAGGTGGTGACCGCTCTGCACTGGTGCGAGATGATCTCCGATTGTCTTTCAGACTTTATATGACTTGCCGTTAAGACCCTGAAGCTAGGAATTTGGCATTCGCTTCGTTTGCTTTGTCACGTCCAAATCCTGTTGTTAGAAGAACGCTGTCGTGACATCTCGTCTGTTGTATTGAGATGAATGTTGAGGTGAAGCTGGGATTTTGTCGTCGCTTCGCTTTGTTTCGACCGTGAGGTCTTCTGTTGGCGTTGTATCCGTATCTTGCTGGACTATGAAGGAACGCCGTTGGTGATCTCTAAGTTGTCGATATCGACGTCGAGACCCTGAAGCTAGGGATCTTCCTTCGCTTCGTTTGTTGACATTGTGTCTGCAATATTGCGACAAATGTCGAGTTTGTCTCTAGGTTGTCTATGAACCGTCAAGATTTGGCTTCACTTTCTGATGGAGCCTGTTGGGAAGGTATGGTTCCCTCTTTGTTTGTGCCCCTGGATTGTATACTGGGATCGATGTGATCTCACCTGTAGGGCAAAAATTTTATTTTTTCATCATTTTTTTATTCTTTCCGTGATGCTCTATCATTTCAGCTTTTATATCGCGAAGGTCGCGATTGCCCAATCATTTCGGCTATTTTTCGCGGTGCCCAATCATTTCGGCTATTTATTTTCAGTCGCTGATTTTTATTGCGAGTTGCCTAATCATTTCGGCTATTTATTTTATTTTTACTTGCTGCTTTTTATTGCGAGTTGCCCAATCATTTCTGCTATTTTGCATGCATATATTTTTACTTGCTGATTTTGTTGCAAGTTGCCTCATCATTTCGGCTATTTCGTATGCATGTGTGGCTTGCTGTCTTTTCGCTGCAAGCTAGGAATTAGACACCGATTTTGGCATCAGCATCGCTACAACTGGAATATTGCCAGGAGTGAATCATCATTTGCCATGAAAGGACTTGGAATTTAATACCGGTTCAGGCATCAGCATCGCTACAACTGGAATATTGCCAGGAGCGAATCATCATTTGCCTTTGTCAATGTCGAACAAAGGTGGCTTAGCGAACAGGGTTAGGGTCCTGTCGACTAAGGCTTTCGACTTCATGAGCCGTAAGGGTCTCACAAAGGTATTTCTTCCTACAAGTCGTGAGGATCTCGTAGGTGTGTTTTCTCCTTAGGAATCATGAGGATTCCTAAGTGTATGTTCTCTTATAAGTCGTAAGGATCCTACAAGAGTGCTTTCTCTTTATAAGTCAAGAGGACTTACAAGAGTTGTTCACCGTGTAAACATATCCCTAGTCACGGATGGGACTTTGTTAGGGAAATGTTTATTCGCGTCCGTGGATTGTATACAAGGGTCGGTATTGAACCACTTGTAGGGAAATATCGAAGGTTGTGGGGATTGCTTAAGAACAGGTTCAGGTCTCTGTAACTTAAGACTTTCAAATCCTATGAGCCGTGAGGGTCCCATAAGAGAGTTCTCTTTACGAGTCGTGAGGATCTCGCAAGTGTATTTCTCCTTAGGAATCGTGTGGATCCCTAAGTGTGTTGCTCCCTTATGAGTCGTAAGGATCCCACACGGGTGGTTTCTCCTTACAAGGTCGAGAGGATCCTGTAAGTGTTTTTTAACGAGGTTGCGCCATTTTGGGTTTTCACAAACACTCGCCGGTAGCCCTGCTGTTTTTACTCACGGAGCCCTTTCGGTCATCCGTGACCATTTTGCTTATGGACATACCGTCTTCTCTTTTTTTTTAATTCTTTTTTCTAACGAGGTTGCGCCCTTTCAGGTTTTCAAAAGACTCGCCGGTAGCCCCGCTGTTTTTACTCATGGAGCCCTTTCGGGTTTTCATCCGTTCCCTTTTTTGCTTATGGGCATACCGTTTTTATTTTTTTTTATTCTTTTTTTTGTATCGTCTTTGGGATGTTGCAATCCACCGTAGTTTATCGACATCTCGGTCAACAGCTAGTTTTAGGATGTAGTGGTTCGTCATTAGTTTAAGGACGTTTCGGTCCGCTGTTAGTTTAAGGACGTTTCGGTCCATTAACCAGCTACTACTTATAGAGTTTTGGGCTTAGGAAGATAGCGAGCGTACATAGTCGTCGTCATCTATCATTGACCTAGGTCGTGACTCGTCAAGCGTAGTACTTCTTTAGGAAGCGACCGTTTATTGGCCTGAAAGGCCTTTCACCGTGCATATCCATGAGTAGATAGGCTCCACCCTGGTAGACTTTGTCTATAATGTACGGTCCTTCATAGTTCGGCTCGAATTTTCCCCGCTTGGCGCAATTGGGGATCATAGGTCTTTTGACCACTAGCACGAGTTCGCCTTGGCCGAATGTCCTCGGCCTGGTCAATCTTTCATATGAGCGCGTCATCTTTGCTTTATAAGTCTCCAGATTTTGTTGCGCTATGAGCCGGGTTTCATCAAGGGCATCAAGATCCTCAAGCCGAAGGTGAGCATTTTCTTCGTCGGTCAGCTCGTAGTGGACTACCACTCGTAGAGAGGGTAATTCTATCTCGATGGGGAGTACTGCTTCTGTACCGAATACCAACGCGTACGACATCGTGTTCGTGGCCGTCTTGAACGTAGTTCGATATGCCCAGAGGGCTTCTTGCAGTCTCTCGTTCCAGTCCCTTTTATTTCGGGACACCGTCTTCTTCACGATCTTCGTCAAGGTCTTGTTGAAAGCCTCAGCTTGACCGTTAGCTCGGGGATTATAAACTGAGGAATATCTCCAGTCTATGTTGTGTTGTTGCGCGAAGCGGCTGATCTTGTGGCTTCTGTAGGCCGGCCCGTTATCGGAGATGATCCGTCGTGGAGTTCCAAACCGATAAATGATGTGCGTCTTGAAGAAATAGAGGATATTCTCCGTCTTCACTTCCCTCAGCGGTACTGCTTCTGCCCATTTGGAGAAGTAGTCAGTCGTCGCCAAAATGAATCGATGTCCCCTGGACGATGTTGGTTCGACGGGGCCGATTACGTCAGTCCCACACATTTCGAACGGCCAGCTGGCCACTGTTGGATGTAGAGGATTTGGGTGCTGATGGATAAAGTCCCCATGAATCTGGCATGAGTGGCATTGCTTTGCATACTCGAGGCAGTCTTGGATCATCGTGGGCTAATAATAACCCATCCGTTTGATCTTCAACTTCATCTTTGGGCCTGCTTGGTGAGAACCGCAAAGTCCGTCGTGAACTTCCTGAACGACTCTTTTTGCCTCTTCAGGTCCCAGACATCTCAACCACAGAGAATCAAACGATCTCTTGTACAGAGTATCATTGACGAAGGCGAAAGACAGAGCTCGTTTCATAAGCTGATGTCTTGAGGACGCATCTTCAGGTGTTTGATGGGATTTGAAGTAGTCTATAAAGGCTTCTCTCTAATCCTCAGCCTTTTCCTAGTCTTTTATTTGCAGGGCCGTCTGCTCAGTCGCTCCCTTTTCTTCGGATGATTCCGGAGATATTTCTGCTGGGGCAAGCACCCGACGGCTTTGTACCATGATTCTTACGTCATCGAGGTTCTCGTCGGCCAGTTCTTTAGCGAGCTTAGCTAGTGCATCTGCTTTGCTATTTTCCACGCGCGGTATGCTTTCCAGCATGTAGGAGAGGATTTGAGTCAGCAATTGCTATACCCTCTCACCATACTTTACCAGTTCAGGTTTGCACGTTTGGTAGTCGCCATTTACTTGACTGACGACCAGTTGAGAATCTCCGTATATGAGGAGGTTTTCAATTCCCATGTCGATGGCGATCTCGAGGCCTGCTATCAAAGCTTCGTATCCGGCTTCATTGTTCGTCCTCGGCTCTGTTAAAGAGAAAGCAAAGTGCATTATCCCTCCTTATGGAGTTACGAAGATGAGGCCTACCCCCGATTTGATTATAGGGGTGCTTTGTTTGCGCTTCTTCATGGAAGACGCTCCATCAAAATAGAGTTCCCATCGGGTATTACTACCGTCGATCGCATCAAACGCATGTTCGTCTGGCAGCTCGCAATTCAGAGGGGAATCGGCCTGTATCGGATGCTCAGCGAGGAAGTCGGCGATGGCCTGGCCTTTCACTGCCTTAAGAGGTTGATAAGTTATCGAGAACTCCATCAGAAGCAAGGCCCATTTAGCAAGTCGCCCTGTCAATATGGCCTTCGACATTAAATATTTAAGGGGATCCACCTTCGAAATAAGACGGACTTCATGCGCCAACACATAGTGCCTGAGCTTTGTTATCGCGAAGATCAACGCCAGGCAGTGTTTTTCGATGGGGGAGTAGTTGCTTTCTGCCCCCAGTAGAACTCGACTCAAATAGTAGAGGGCTCTTTCCTTCCCTTGGTCGTTCTCCTGTGCCCATAATGCGCCTAAAGAACCTTCGAGGGCTGTTGTATAAAGAATGAGAGGCTTTCCCTTGACCGGAGTAGCCAACACTGGCGGATTCTAAAGGTATTGCTTGATTTCGTCCAGCGCGCTTTGGCATTTGTGATCCCAGACGAAAGGGGTTCCCTTCTTCATCAAGCGGCTGTAAGGACGGCACTTGCCAGAGAGATTGGCTATAAATCGACGGATATACGCGAGCTTCCCTTGAAGAGACCGCAATTGCTTGAGAGTCCTTGGCGGGGGCATCTCCATGATCGCTTTGATCTTTTACGGATCTATCTTGATACCTCGGTGTCAGACGATGAATCCTAGGAATTTACCTGAGGACACCCCGAACGCGCATTTGAGAGGGTTCATCTTCAAGTTGTATTGCCGAAGGCGTTGAAATACGATCTTCAGATGCTCGAGATGTTCCCCATATGATTTGCTTTTCACCACGAGGTCGTCGATATAGCATTCGACGATTTCATATATGAGGTCATCGAAGATCTTCGTCATGGCCCTCTGATAGGTGGCACCGGCGTTCTTTAGACCGAAGGGCATCACTTTATAGCAGAATATACCCAACGGGGTCCGGAAAGCGGTATGCTTCTGGTCCTCGGGATGCATCTTTATCTGATTGTATCCTGATGATCCGTCCATGAAGGAGAAGACTTCGTGAGTGGACGTATTGTCTATCATCAGCTCGATAACCAGTACGGGGAAGTCGTCCTTCGGGCAAGCTTTATTGAGATCCCAAAAGTCCACGCATATGCGCACTGTCCCGTTTTTCTTCATTACCGGGACGATGTTGGCGATCCAATCGGGATATTGAACTTCCTGGATGAAGCCGGAGTCGATCAGCTTCTTGACCTCGGCGTTGATGCTCATCTCAAGCTCGAGCCGCATTCTTCTTGGAGCTTGTTTGATCGGCTTAACGTCGGGGGATATCGTCAGTTTGTGGACAGCAATCTCTGGATCCAGTCCTGGCATCTCGGAATAGTTCCATGCGAAGCAATCTCTATACTGCATAAGCATGTCTTTTAGTGCAGCCACCTTTTCTTCAGGCAGCAGCTCGCTGACGAATGTTGGTCGCGGGTCATTTGCCGTCCCCAAATCAATCTTCTTGAGGTTATCTGCAGTAGTGTGTATTCCATCTTCCAGCTCTTTGGGCGCCGGTGGAAACTCTGAGATCACCTCATCACCATTGTTTTCAAAGCACCAGGGGAGGTTATCCATATTCTCAGGGTCTTCTTTTAATATTGTTATCATATGACAGGTACGAGCTCGCTTCCAAGACCGATGTCAATCTGGTTCTACTCTCGCTGTATGCACGGCTTTTGGTTCGTGCTTCTGCGGCGGCGTTATCCTCCAATTGTCAGATAGAGCGAACTTGCCGAGCTGATATTGGTCTTCGACCTAGTTCTTGAAGGTGAAGCAGTCTTCGAGAGGATGTCCTATTGCTCGGTGATAGGAGAAATAATCTGGGTGAGAGACCTCGCCTGCTTGCT
This sequence comes from Agapanthus africanus, assembly GCA_030015575.1. NCBI lineage: Eukaryota > Viridiplantae > Streptophyta > Magnoliopsida > Asparagales > Amaryllidaceae > Agapanthus > Agapanthus africanus. Next base: position 84,903,527 of record JASDDO010000024.1, read on the forward strand.
CGGGGTGTTTAGACTCCGGCAGTGTAATCATTTGATGCCTTATGGTGAGTTCAAGTATTTTCTTTGTCTTATCTTGAGGAAAAGAGTACGCTCGACTCATCTTCTTCATAAGGAACAAATCCGGACCGCTCGATTCCCGCTCGTGTGACTTCTTGGTCCCGCTTTGTTGTTGCTGAATGCCTTTTCCGCTTTTTGACTTGTTTCTGTCTCTGCGTCGGGCCTTTTTTGCAACAGGTTGACAGGGAGGGGCGTTTTCATCCTTCGCAGCTTGTTGGAGGAGGCGTTGCATCCTGTCTTTCTCGTAGATGGCCATTTCGCGATTGTGGTCGTCTCAGACTTTTTGACCAGCTTCCCTTATAAGCTTGTCCATTTGTTCTTCGAACGACAGACTGGGCATTTTTACGTCGGGGACCTTTTCTGGTTCAGGATTAGCACTCTCCCATTGAGCATCTCCTTCTTCATCAAAGTCATGTACGACGTAGCAGTCGCGGAGTAGCTCTCGTTTCCTGGACCGAACATATCCAAGACCGATCGTTTCCATTCTCCCATTGGGCAACCTGCGCTGAGTTCCGGGGACGTTCCAGATCCTGTCATAGAACTTAGCTTTTCGAGTGGTCTGTTTGAAGGGTATCCCTTGGCGCTTCAATAGCCTTTTCAAGCCTTCTGTGTAATATCTAGGCAGGCGGATGGCCTAGAGCCTGTCAAGTGTAGGATCTGCATCGTGCCAGATTTCTTTTTCCGCCTTAGTTTCCCCGTAGCGGTAGAATAGGATCTCCTTTTCGCCTTCTTGCCTGGAAGGGACATAGAACGTCTGTAGCTCTTCCACACTATAGGTATCAAGCGCATCCAGTTCTTTATGATGTTTGGACGGAACCATGGCGACTTGCAGACTTTGCTCTTCATCAGCGAATGTTTGTATTGAAGGCCGGGCCGAGAATGTAGCATGGATTTCATCTTCCGAGTCACTGCCAAAGATCAACATAGGAGCGGATGGTCCCGACTTGTTGTATTGGGGTGGACCCGAATAAACCATCTCTTCCTCTTCCTCAGTATCACTCCCGAAGACAGGGATGGTAGCGATAGCTTTGTTCTCCGGTTTGTGACATCTTTCTGTGTCTTCGAAATCCGGTAAGAAGTATTTTGCATCTTCATATTTGCGGACTTCGTTCATGGAGAATGGGTTCAGTTCTCCCGTTACGGTATACTCGAAACCATCCTTAAAGTATTTCATACACTGATGTTGTGTAGAAGGGGTGATGTTGTACTCGTGTAACCAAGGCCGGCCAAGCAGAGTGTTATAGCATGTCTTGGCTTCAATGACATGAAATTTAATATCCGTGACAAGCATCCCGAAGCGTAGCGTTAGTATCACCGACCCGAGAGTCCGCGATGACTGGGAGTCAAAACCAGAGATGGTGATCTTATCACGAGCGAGATGATGGACGCTCATGCAGATTTCCTTCAACACTCACACGTTGAGGAGATTGACGGAAGACCCATTGTCGACCAGGATTTTGCCAATCTTTATATTGTGGCAGTATCCTGAGATATATAGGGGACGGTTGTGCTCGTACATCCCAAGGAGAAGGACTTCGTCGCCGAAGGTAATATCGGCTGTGTGTACTTCCTCCAGCTCGTCCTTCATCATTTCTTCGGCGAGAAAAGCTTGGAATTGTTCTGGCTCTTGCAGCGCCTTGATCAATGAATCTCTCGCTACTTTGGATAGTAAAAGGGCGTCGAGAATACTGAGTTGTGAGGGCAATTTCCTCAAGTGCGCCAGGACGTTGTAGTCCACCTTGTTCTTTCTTGGCAGGTCCTTGGCGGTTAGCTCTTCCATGACTTGGTCATCTAGGGCGATATCTTCATAGACCATTTCTTTTCCCTTATCTTTTTTATTTGAGAGTCCGAGATTCTTTTGGAGTAGCGTACGATTACGCAGCTGGATATTTTCGCAGGCCTTCGGCTCTTCCTCTTTTCCTGAGGTGGACTCTTTAAAGAGAGGGCTAAGAGCCATTTCCTCATCAGAGTCGCTCCCGAATGTGAGAATTTGTGCTTCCCCGGCGTTAACCATGCGACAATCGCCGGTAGTTCTTCTAAACTCCTCGGTCGTACTTTTCTGTTCCCGACGAGTTTTGGGCTTCTCCCGCTTAAAATGTTGTCGGTGAACAACATACCCCTGCCGCCATCTATTGAAAGCTTTGCACTCTTCGGTTGGGTGCGAAATCTCTCGATGATATAAGCAGTAGGAAGGGTGCATTTCTGCTTTGCTGGCAATGTTTCCTTCAGAAGGTGGTAGCTTCATCCCCATTGATATGGCTTTAGCAAACCTTTTCCTCGTCTTGAATTTGTTTTTATCCGCAACGGATGTCTTTTGATTTGACGGGGGTGTCTCGACTCTTTCGTCTAGTCGCCGGCGCTTAGCCCTTTCAAATATAACCATCTCACGCTCCCGATTGGCTTTACTTTCCAGACGAATCTCATTCAGGAAGGCGTCGATCATTTCATCTGACGGCCATAGCAGTTCCGGTTCGGGACCTGCCCCCGGCTTCTCAGTGCAAGGAGTTTTCTCATCTTCTGTAAATGAGTAGGAGATCATATGACAACTCGCCACGTAACCCTCAGATTCATCTGACGAGCTTTCTCCATCATCTTCCTCCTGAAAGACGTGGCTGAGGAACTCTTGGAGCGTGATGGGAGTTCGTGCCTTCTGATTATACTCCTCCAGCGCGTCAATCTGTTTCTGTAAGTCTGTGCGCTTGCCGCCAGGTTTCACGGGCTTTTTGGATCTTTTCTTCTTCTTCTTTGAAGATTTCGACGGCTGGGTACAAGTGCTTGGGCCATCACCACCGATCTTTGGAGTTGGGCGCGGCTTCAGCATCCCTTCGATGAACTGGGGTTCTAGCGGGTTCTTCCACCTGATCGTCGGGCATGTCTGAAGATCATTCAGCATCCTTTTGGTTTTGGCTGATAGCACGACTTCCCACGGAGCTTCTTCAACAAGGGAGCACGTTGCCCCCGGTATATTCACCTTTTTAGGGGTATGAGGTTGCGGCGGGTTCACCTTCCATTTTTCGGACAACGCGAACTTTCCTTGTTGGTATTGGTCTTCAATCTAGTTTTTGAAGACGTAGCAATCTTCGATCGGATGACCCAATACTCGGTGGTAGGCGCAGTAATTGGGATCATTGACGTCATTTGGCTGCAACGGACGTTTTGAATCTGGCAGATTGATGAGTCTGTTGCGCACTGCTAGCTCGAACAGTCTTCTCGTTTTATCTTGAGGAAACGAGTAAGGACATCCTAGCCTCTCCTCAAGGGATACGCGTGGACGCATATTGTTTTGACGGACAACCGGCTTCAAGTTGCTCGGCTGTTGTTGAGCATTGGCGACGACAATCGCTTTTCCTTTCCCCTTCTCATTTCGAGAGTCCGGCTTTGGAGGAGACGGTCTATGGCCCATCTGGTCCATTTGAGCTATTTGTCAATCAAGGCCTGGAACGTGGTTGGTTTAAAGAACATCATGAACTGTGAAATAGTTGCATGAGGATCTAAGGTGCCCACGAACATGCCCACCGCTGGCGCTTCTTCGATGCGTTGTTCGCACTTCGACCACAAGTTCCGCCATCGGATTGCATATTGAACCCAAGTTTCGCCCGGCTTTACTCTTGCATTGATCAAAGCTGTTATTGGAGTGCGTTCGCTGACGCTCGCGAAACGCTGGGTAAACAACAACTCCATTTCAATGAAAATTTTAACGGAGTCGTTCGGAAGCTCGGAGTACCATTCAAATGCCGACTCTAACAAACTGCCGACGAATTGGCGAAGCAGGAGCTTATCATCGCCGCCGGTGTTGCCACAAAGAGCCCTGAACTGGGCAACATGTTGATGGGGATTGCCCGTCCCCTTGTAGACATGGAATTTTGGGATCGTGTAGCTCGGCGGGTATTTGATCTGATCATACCAGCTCGGATATGGTCGCCCCGTTTTGACAACTTGACCGGCCGCCTCAGTTGCCTGGTGAAACCTTATCTGCTGAGCTATATATTCATCTAGGGCAGCTTTGGAAATTGTCTCCTCCTTGGCTGTTGAAAGAGCCGGCGGTGGATTTGACGTTTCTCCTCTGTCATCTTCAAGGATAATCGGAGGATATTCAGCAGGAGGATCATGCTGGATCATCATACCCACCATGTCCTGGAACAGAATGGCCATTCGTTTTATATTGGCTGCTTGTTCTGCAGCCTCTTTATCCTTCTTTTCCAGTATTCTCCAAAGGAATTCGGCATCGATTTATTGCTCCTGGCGTTGATCCGAGGATGCTTCTGGGGTTTCTTTTGGCCCGGTGAGTGCGGCCATCACAGTCATCATTTCTTGGAGGTTCTGCTGCTGCTCTTGAGCTTTAGTCACCGATCGCGTAAGCGGTTTATGACCTGTGGATATACGGCTATCCTCTTTCCCGGACGCCATGTAGACGGTATGTACCACCATGCCCCCAGACTTAGGGCGTTTGGGTTCAGTGCCTTTGACTTTTGTCGCCGGCACAGGGATCTTCTCCGTCCTTCTTTTCTCAGGAGCGGTCGAAGTTGAGGGAGCCGTCGAGGTGGGCACCCAGACAGCTTTTCGTGGCTTAGCAGGATGGCTGACTTCCTGTTGGACCTTCAGCTTCTTGTGCTGGCAGGAGAAATTTGGATCGATCACCGATTCTCGGACTCGTCGCCAAGTCTTGTAGACTTTGGAAGACAGCTGTTGAGGAGACTACTCCGACTTTGTTTCTACGACGGTCTCTACCGGTGGAGGAGACTTTTTTAGCACAGCAGTTGGCGAATTCCTGCGTACCATGTTCGGTAGCTCAAAGTTGTTCCCGGTTGGAACAACAGCATCAATTTCCACCGTTATAGCTGGCGGAGTTAGCCCTGAGGGGGAGTTACCCCCAGCCTTCCTTGTCCGGCGCCAGTAGCGACGTCGGGTGTGACAAGTTATGGAAATTGGCTCGGTGACGGGGACGGCCTTGTCCTGCCCCCTGTTCAGGTGAGGGGCTGTAGTCGGTGTCAGCCTCTTGAAGACCGACGTCCGTTGAGAAGCCGTGTCCAACCGGTCAAACACAGATTTCTGAGTGGGAGCAGGAACGGGAGCAATCAGTCTCGCAAAGACCGACCCTCTGGGAGGAGAAGCCGCCTTGACGACTTCAGGAGCAGCTATCTTCCTTAGGATGGCCACTTCAGGTATTATGGGCTTCTTGGTAGGCCCTTTGGAGCCCGAGTTCAGCCTGGTGAAGACTGAGGAATTGGACGACCCGTTGAGAGGGGCCGTGGGAGTAGCAAGTCGATCAAAGACCGACTTCTTTGAAGCTTCCGATACGGGTACAGGGATGGTGAAGCTCGCTGGCGGGAGCATGGTCCCGAAAAACAGACCGGTAGTAGCTTGGGTAATTTGTTCCACCGGCATCGTGAATAGTGATGCCTCCTACGGTCTATAGGCTACACCTCCAGGTGAGGCGGAGCGTCTGTTGCACTTGCAGTTGGAGCAGTTCGAGCAGTTGAACGCCATTGCTGTTTGATTTCTGCGCCAAGCAAGAGACCAAATCTTAGTAACTTGAAACCCCAAGGGCAACCATTAACAAACCGCGATTCGTTCGTGAATACGACGCACGAAGTATGGAGTGGAAAGAGGAAAAGGTCCCACCGGGCGTGCCAGAATCTGTTCCCCTCCGAATGACGGCGCGACGTAGAGACGTCTTGCCTGAGATTCGGGGCAGATGCTATTTGGTTTTATCCGTCCACCTCTCCGAAGATGCCAAGTTGATTTATGGCACCGTGTATCGGAGGTTTAGACGGATGCGGCCGATGTAGCAGACTTCGTCAGATTCCCCCTCACTTGAGGGGTTTTTGATTGTAAGGACGCTCTTCCCTGCAGGCGCAAGCCCCTGCAGTTAATTACGCTACCGCATCGCGGTAACAACTTTCTCCTTCTCCAGATGTTCACTTCGTGTCGTGGGTGTTTGTTTTGTTTGTGGTTGCCCGTGGATTGTATACGGAGACTAATTTATGTCGTCGCCCGTAGGACGTGGATTAGTCCAATCCGTATTTTCTTAGATTTGGGTTTAGGGTTTTGGTTTGAAGATACGTTAGCCCTATTTGAGGCTAAGATCAACTCAAACATTTGTTAAGGATACCTTAGTCTAATTTGAGACTAAGATCAACTTAACAGGATCGTTTAGATCCGACAAAAGAGCATTTGGGCTCTATTGTTCTAGTTTAGGGACATAGTGGTCCATTTCCAGTTTAGGGACATGGTGGTCCATTTCCAGTTTAGGGACATGGTGGTCCAAGGAATGTATGGCCGTCGGGACCCGTCACCTCTCTGACGACGTTGAAGGATTACAACGACAGATATCAGAGGAGTTCAGAGATGTACCCTTGAACCAAAGTTGGTTGGGAGATTTATAGTCCAATTTGGGACTAAAGTCTGTTTGAAGGATACGTTAGCCATTTTTGAGGCTAAGATCGACTCAAACGTTTGTTAAGGATAAGTTAGTCTAATTTGAGACTAAGATCAGCTTAACAGGATCGTTTAGATCCGACAAAAGAGCATTTGGGCTCTATTGTTCTAGTTTAGGGACATGGTGGTCCAGCATTCCCATTTTGGGGACGAATATTGGTTTAAGGACGCATTAGTCCATGAGTTTAAGGATCCCACAGTCCGTATTACCAGTTTAGGGACATGGTGGTCCAACATTCCCATTTTGGGGATGAATATTTGTTTAAGGACGCATTAGTCCATGAGTTTAAAGACCCCACAATCCGTATTAATGTGTGGTTGTCGGGACCCGTCACCTCTCTGACGACGTTGAAGGATTACAACGACGAATATCAGAGGAGTTCGGAGATGTACCCTTGAACCGGGTGTAAATTGATTTGAAAGAGCAGTCGTGCTCAGTTCAATTTAATTTGAGGACTTACGGCCAGAATTGGGCTAAGTCCAGTTGAAAATATTCAACATTTTATTTGTGTTTGTCCTGTCAGGCCTTTATTTGTGCTCTGCCCTTTTTAATAATGCACTGCATTTTTTTTATTTGGTCTGATAGACCTTTTAATTGGGCTCTGCCCCTTTTTTAATAATGCACTGCATTAAATGTTCTGACAATGCCCCACGTGGCTTGTCAGGCGCTTTGTGCCAATTGAGGAGCGCAAGGCGCAAATTCATATGGAGGTGACACATGTCACGCGCTGGTGAGCGCAAGTCTGTTAGCGCAGTGCGCTGCGCCAATGCGCTGCAGACACGTGGCGCGCTCTGGTGACTTGCGCCAAACCAAGAGAGCAGTACTCTGTTTTTAGAAGCGCAAGGCGCAGTTGTTCTGTGATTGACACGTGGCGCTCTCTGGTGGCTTGCGCCAATCCAAAAAGCGCAACAGTGCAAATTTCAAAAGTGCAAGGCACTGTTTAATATCTTGATCAAATTTAGATCAAAGAAAACAAGTTTTTCTTTTTCCAGAGAGGTTCTACCTCAAATTTCAAGAACCAGTAGTTCATCAAAAGGCAATGCCTTTATATAAAGTAAATTACTTCTCTTTTTTCTTTATTGGATCTTTTATTGATCTTTTTCTTTTTTATGGAAGATCTTGATCTTGTTCTTAGATCATTGATCTTTTTAGAAGAAATTCTTCTTTTTTCAAAGATTTTACCTTTTTCTCTTTCTCTTCTGAAAATTTTTAGAGGAGTTATGTCTCTCTATCTCTGTGTCTCTATATGTTTTAGACTTGGAGTCTAGGGGCCTTTATATAGTGCCAATTGATTTGTTAAATCAGTTAAAGAGATCTTTCTCTGAGTGATTTAGGGATGTTTCCCCACCGTTGGATCTTTGATCCTAGGGCTTCTGTTTTACAGAAGGTAATCTTCTTGTTTTTAACAAGATTGGAAAGATATTTCCAAAATTTAATTGTTTAAATTCTGGCATAGTTGGCGCAAGCGTACCTGCGCTTGACACGTGTCGCGCAGCGCAGAGCGCAGCGCAACTGCGCTGACACGTGTCGCGCAGCGCAGAGCGCAAGTCATCTGAAGCGTTGCCTCTTTTATTTTTATTTTAAAACAGAGCCTTGCTCTGATTGGGTGCGCTGTCTTTGACGCAGCGCTGGCGTGTCTGCTTTTGACACGTGGCGCATTGCGCGCAGCGCAAGGAATCTGAAGCGTTGCTTCAATTTTTGAATTTTTGAAATTCAAACAGAGTTTTGCTCTGATTGGGGGAAACAACAGCCTCATCATTTGATGAGACTGTCAATTAAATGAGGAAATCCTCAATTGATTCTCATTTAATGAGAAATCCCTCGGGCTAAGGAGTAAATATCCCCTTGAGAGCAGTGCTCTATGACAGAATGACACCTGTCAAGTTCTAATGATGAAGGAATAAAAATTCCTCAAGAGCCTGGCTCTGTAAAGATGATGGAAAAACCCATCAGAAAAATTGAAACCAATTTTTTATATATGAATTAAAATTCTGAGATCTCCAAGATCTATGAACAAACTCTGTGAGTTCTTCATAAGAGATTAACAAATCTTCGTTATTCAAAAGAGCAAAGCTCTGTTAATAGGTCAAGAAACCCTCAAAAGGTTTTCTTTAGATCTAAGATCTATGAAGAGCAAAGCTCTATTATGAGTAAAACCCTAATAACATTTTTTTAGATCAAAGATCTATGAAGAGCAAAGCTCTGTTAATGGGTGAAACCCTAGATTATTAAAAGTTTTAATCTTTACCTAAATTTTGACAGAGTTCTATCCTTAAGAAAGTTCTTAAGATGAAGAGCTATGCTCTGTGGGAGAATAATAATTCTCAGAAGGAAGAAGATGAACAATGGTTATCTCAGAGGGCCAAGGGTCCTATTTATAGGCATTGAAATGCCTTTTCAACTTCTGAGTTGATCCAAGGGCGCAGATGCTGCCACCGTTGCACTCACATATGGGCCACGTGAGCGCAACGGTGGGGGGGCATTTGTTTCTCCCAATCAGAGCAAAGCTCTGTTTGAAATTTAAATTTTGAAATGAAGCAACGCTTCAGATGCAGCGCCAGGTGCGCTGCGCCCTAGGCAGCGCACCACGTGCAAAGCACGTGTGTGCTAGCGCTATGTGCGATGCGCCTTAAGTAGCGCACCACGTGCAAAGCACGGGTGCGCTAGCGCTAGGTGCGCTGCGCTCTAAGCAGCGCACCACATACAAAACACGGGTGCGCTAGCGCTAGGTGCGCTGCACATTAAGCAGCGCACCACGTGCAAAGCACGGGTGCGCTAGCGCTGGAACTAAAAGCTCCCCACTGTCAGATCAAAGATCCAATAATAATGATAAATCATTAATTAATCAGAATTAAATTCTGTTAAGGAAAGATTCCTCAAAATCTTTCCAAACAACAAAATTGTGCTCTGTAAATCAGAGCACCGTTGGATCAATGATCCAATGGTGATTAAAAATCACCAAAAATACAGAATAAATTCTGTTTAGAAAGATTTCTCAATCTTATTAAAAACAAGAAGATCACCTTCTGTAAATCAGAAGACCTTGGATCAAAGATCCAACGATGGGAAAATTCCCAAATCAATTAGAGAAAAGATCTCTTCAACTGATTGAACTGATCAGCTTGCCCTATATAAAGCCCCCTAGACTTCAAGTCTGAGATACAGAGGCATAGAGAGAAACCTCCTCAAAAAACTTTGAGAAATTCAAAGAAAAAGAGCAAGCACATAGAAGAAGAAAACTTTCTTCAAGGTAAAAAAAAATGATGATGATGAACATAGAGATGAAATCATCTCATAATTTAAAAAGAAGGATTCATTTCTTTAAAAGATCATAGATCTACAAAGACAAAAAGCCTTTCACAGAGAGATCAAAAGATCTCATCATAAAATAAAAGAAGAATTTACTTCTTTCTCACAGATCATAGATCCAAAAAGGCAAAGCCTTTCATCAACATAAGAAGTTGAAGAACTTTTGTTCTTAAAATCTTGAGACAAAGTCTCTTTTTAGATCACAAAATTGATCATATGCGCTTTGCGCTTTTGAATTGCGCCTCTGCGCTTTTAGACTGGCGCTATGCGCCAAGTGTGCCACGTGTCAATCACGGATGCGCCACTTAAATACTTAGCGCTTTACGCTCTTGAAATAGCGCACTGCGCTCATGGGCTGGCGCTCAGCGCCAAATGCGCCATGTGTCACTCACGTGTGCGCCACTGAATTAATAGCGCAATGCGCTCATAAACTGGCGCAATGCGCCCATCATCTGGCGCTTAGCGCCAAGCGCGACACGTGTCCCTCTCGTGTGCGCTACTTGGCAGTAGCGCACTGCGCTCTTTGACCGGCGCAAAGCGCCAAGCGCGCCACGTGTCGCGCAGATAGAACATGAATTGTTCTTTAATAAGCCCAGGGCTATGAGGAATGCTCAGCATTCAGTAAAAGACAAAAACACTGTCAGGGCCAAGCCCAAATACAGGCGCAACAACCCAAAATAAAATGTTAAACATTTTAACTTGATTGGACTTAGCCCAAGATTGGCTATAAGTCCTCAATTCATATTAATTGAGCCCATCTGCTCATAAATATTTTAACAGATCTTAGTCCCAATTGGACTATAGGTCTCTCAACCCACATCGGTTTAAGGGTACATCTCTTCACTCCTCTGATATTTGTCGTTGTAATCCTTCAACGTCTTCGGAGAGGTGACGGGTCCCGACAACCATACATTTCATGGACTATGATGTCCTTAACCTTGACTGTGAGGTCTTTAAACTCACGGACTATGATGTCCTTAACCTTGACTGTGATATCTTTAAACTCACGGACTATGATGTCCTTAACCTCGACCGCAATGTCTTTAAACTAACGCTGGACCGAGATGTCCTTAAACTAATATTGGACCGAGATGTCCTTAAACTAATGTTGGACCGTGATGTCCTTAAACTAACATTGGACCACCATGTCCTTAAACTGGTAATCGACCGCAATGTCCCTAAACTAAACAATAGAGCCCAAATGCTCTTTTGTTGGATCTAAACGATCCCGTTAAGTTGATCTTAGTCTAAAATTAGATCAACGTATCCTTAACAAACGTTTAAGTTGATCTTAGTCTCAAATGAGACCAACGTATCCTTAAACCCAACCCCAAACCCAAATCTAAGAAAATACGGATTTGGACTAATCCACGCCCTACGGGCGACAACATACATTAGTCTCCGTATACAATCCACGGGCAACCAAAAACAAAACACACACACGACACGAAGTGACTATCTGGAGAAGGAGAAAGTGGTTACCGCAATGCGGTAGCGTAATTAACTGCAGGGGCTTGCGCCTGCAGGGAAGAGCGTCCCCACAATCAAAAACCCCTCAAACGAGGGGGAATCTGACGAATTCTGCTACAACGGTCGCATCCGTCTAAACCTTCGATACACGGTGCCATAAATCAACTTGGCATCTTCGGAGAGGTGGACGGATAGCACCAAATAGCATCTGCCCTCGAAATTCAGGCCCGACGTCCCAACGTCCCGGTCGCGTCTTTCGGCGGAGAACAGTGACTTTGTCGTGAATCGTGACAAAACAAAGTCATGTTTGTAAAAAGGTTCGGTCTACTTGGTTTACGAGTTTTAGTTTAAGGCGGGTCATGATCGTTGCCAGAGAGAGAAAAGAAACACTCAGCGTGCACCCTATCAAGATTAGATTAGTTAATCACTTCATCTAATCATGATGGCTCCCACTGTTTCCTCGAATTCTCCTTCAAACACTAAAATGAGAACTATTCGGAATCATTTACACTTTACAAGTTTGTTAACCGTTCAACCAGGCCAGTGTTGGTACTCCGAGGGAGGCTTCCCGTACTTTCGCATTGACCTAATTAAATAACCACGTTTCCGCAGAGGTGTAACCTCATTAACACTTTCTAACCACCTAATAGGTAAGCTAGTTGTGAAGTGAAAATCTCCCGAAGAGTAATACCTACTCACAGTGAGAATCGGGACCCAACAATCATTGTGTGATAACTCTGACAGAAGCCGACCAAAATTACCACACTCCAGAAGGTATGCGCATGCCTGTCAAGTTTCCTTTATATTTGAAACTCCTGATGTGGTTTTTACCCCTAACGACTTCATGGCCTTGATAGAGACCAACGTGCCATAAGTCGCTAATCAAGTTCAACCCGTCATTATCTAAGATTGATCTAGACCCACTCGCATAAGCCCTTGATAGAGACCAACGTGACAATACGGCTGTCTTAGATAATCGCATATCCATGCTACAGACAAGCATCACCTAGCTACCGTACACTATACATTGATAGAGACCAACGAATATAGCATAGATACTATAGGCTGCTTATCTGAAATGACGGAGGGCTACGGATGGTTTTTGGAGAAAAACCTTTAATGTAATAAACTTGATATCGTTGAAGGAACTCGAGTGGTTTTGAAAAGGAGTGGTTTAGGCTCTGCTTTTAAAACAAGTGATTTTGTAGAAAACCTAGTGGTTTTAAAGAAAACTGAGTGGTTTTGAAGAAAACCGAGTAGTTTTAAAAATTGTTCCGACAACTTCAATTAGGTTTGTTTTCCTTCCATTAAACCTATAATGTGATCCCATCAATTAAGTTCCTATGCATCACAAAAACAACAAAAATAGAATGTACGTATATGCCACCCGCATTCGCCATGGGGTCCGGGGACTTCACCGTAAGGTTACTTAACTTACGGTAGTGTATGGACAGGGCTAGCGCGGGTGGAAAACATATAGAATATTTATATATATCATCACAGGTAATAAACATCACAGGCATGCGATAAACAAGATGGAATAGCGGATAAAGTAGGAGCCCCGTGTTTCGTTTGAGCTGCAAACGAAAACCAACGTTCCCTGGTCATATAGATAGCTCGAACAACATTTGAACCAAGACCCCTACGAGCGCGGCAAGCTGCCCGTCAATTCTAGAAATAAGGCACCCATCACTCAATGACATAAGTGGGACACCCGTCACTTAAAGGAAACTGGTAACTTGTGCACTTCACCGTAGGCCTATCCTAAACCCTTACAAGTGCGGCGAATAGCCTGCCAATTCTAGAGCGATGCGGCTCGAACTCGCCACTGCGAGACGACTGCCTAGTCACACTCTAGAACCCGGCTATTCGAGCACTTCTCCATGGGTTATCCTAATACAAGAATAAATGAATATACAATGATAACATCGACCTCAACCCGGTCGTGTTCCAATAAAACAATATACATTAGGCAGTAACGACAGCCATAATCCGGCAGCTCGTCCCGAATAACAAATATACATTCAATTCTACGATGGGGGGCTATCCACAACGAATATCCGATAAACCATCGCAAGATATATATCATCACAGCGGAAGAAAGTATTTGCAATCCCGTCTAATCGACCTATAGCAATTAGACGACGTATACAAACACATATACCAAGATACAAATATAAACGATATTAAAATTTCGACCGAAAATAGTCCCGAATTGCCCGTATACACAAATGGTACAAAATAAAATCTGGGGCAAAAAGATGTATACCAAAAATCTAGTTTCTACAATTTCAAGCAACTGACAAAATTTAAGGATAAACAGAAAAAATCGGGCCACCATTTTTAGCCAAACCGCGGCCCAAACTTCTCTGTTTCTCCTCGAATTTTTTGCCAAGTTTTCTTTCTTAAAAAGTAGTCCACTGACATATAGAAAAAAAAAATCAGGTTCCGTTTTAAAATGGACAGAAACTTGGAATTCGAAACTAAATACGGGTAAATTTTCGGTCTCGAAATTAAAACATCGTCTAATCTAGTTCTAGTGTTTGGTTTAGCTCTGATACCATATTGGTATACGCTCGTGCTCGTGCTGCTAACTTGCAGCGAATGCAGAATACAAAACGAAAATTTTCAAAATAAGAGCACGAACTCTACGATCAAGAATCGAATCCAAACACTAAAGTAGAAAACATACTAGGAGTTAACTACTCGGTTAGTGATTACAACCTTTGTAGTCGTATCCTTCGTCTTCTATGCCACTTCTTATGCTCCTAGGTCGTCGAGAATGAGCTTGGGAGTCAGTCTTCCTCGTCGAAGATGATCCACCCGAGGAAACACTAGCTAAGGCTCTAGCTTCACACTAAATACCAAGTAAAGCAACTAGTGATCAAAATTTGGTAAATATTGATCACTAGGATGTAGTAGTGGCTAATCTCTAGGTATTCTTTCTTTTTCTTTTTTCTTTCTTTACAAATAAAAACTCAAGAGAGACAAGAAGAAGCTCAAGGGTGATGAGAGCAAGTGAGGAAGCATGGCTAGAAAAAATCCATCATCTTTTCTTTTCTTCTCACTTTTCTTTAAATGTTTTGAATGGATTGAATTGTGACTCACCATGGTGAGTCACAAATCCACACCATTCTAACAAGTTCAAGAAAAGATGAGAAGAATAGAAAGCCACCTCATGTATATGTATATGTATATGTATATGTATATGTATATGTATATACAAATATTCTAAAACAAGTATATGCTACAAATACATACACCCGTATTCGTATCAAAATACGAATATTGTATTGATATAAAATACGAATACCCGTATTTGTATTAAGAGACAAATAACCGTATTTATATCAAGACGCAAATACACATATTCATACAAATACTCATATTCGTATAAATATCGTATTTTGTCAAAATATAAATACCGAAAAGAGAGATACTAAAAGAGATATATAATATTAACTCGCATTTAATCCAAATGTGATAATCTGTCTATCTTTCAAACCGGCTAGTATTAACAAAATATCCGATTAAAAGCACGTGTACAAAAACACGTGTTTTAATCGAATCTGAGTACTTATCAAAATACGCACACTACATAGTTTTGCCTAAGCTGGGAAACCCTCTGTGTGGGACTCTAAAGACCCGACAATACGCTGGCAGTGAGTTTAACCATAAGCACGTCAGCGGCACTAGTTGTACGTAACGGCTACCCAGGTATTGAACAGAAGGAAGGTTGACAAGCAAACTTATCTGTATCCTTACTGAGCCTGAAAGTGACTGTTCACCGCTGAAAGACCGGACCGAGACTTTGGGACGTCTGGCTTGAATTTTGGGGCAGATACTATTTGGACTTCTCCATCCACCTCTCCGAAAATACCAAATTGATTTATGGCACCATATATCGGAGGATTAGACAGATGCGACCGTTGTAGCAGACTTCATCAGATTCCCCCTCATTTGTAAAGGGTTTTTGATTGTGGGTACGCTCTTCCCTGCAGGCGCAAGCTCCTGCAGTTAATTATGTTATCGCGTTGAGATAACCACTTTCTTCTGCTTCAGCAGTTCACTTCGTGTCGTGTGTATTTTTGTTTATTTTGATTGCCCGTGGATTGTATACGGAGACTAGTTTATGTCGTCGTCCGTAGGGCGCGGATCAGTCAAAATCCGTATATTTTAGATCTGGGTTTGGGTCAAGGATTTGCTTGACGGGGTCCACGTTGGTAGCTTGGTTTGCCAACGGGAATGAACTTAGGATGCATTTCTCATATTTGTGAGGTCCATCCGTTTATAGGATATTTGAGTTTGATCTAAAGATCGTTAGTCATATTTGAGACTAAGATCAACTTCGAAACAAATAAGTATATGGGCTCAATTATTTTTAACTAAGGAGACGTTAATCTTATTTGAGACTAAGGTCAACTTAGCAATATTTTCAGGATCATTAAATTTTATTAAGATCCAATCAACAGAGCATTTGGGCTCAGCTGCAAGAGACTTAGCCAATTTGGGCTTAGTCTGCTTAGTCTTTTTATGTTCAAAAGTGCTAAGCACTTATTTGGGCTCTGTTTGTACAGCCCCCCCTTTCTTATGCAAAAGTGCTAAGCACTTGTTTGAAACTCTAGCGCTCACATGGGTATCATGTGAAGCCTTCAGTTATGGGCGCTGCCCAATCAGTGCTAAGCACTAAGTTACTTTGACTGAATATATATATATATATATATATATATATATATATATATAGTGCTAAGCACTTTTTTCATTGGTAGCGTGCGTCCACGTGAGGAGCACGTGCGGCACTATCCCATTTATTTTGTTGAGCGTCCACGTGTGTTTCACGTGAGGCGCTGGGCACTGTCCAATCAGTTCTAAGCACTTAGCCGTTTTGGCTGTATATGAAGTGCTGAGCACTTTTTATTCAGCGCTCACGTGTATTTCACGTGAGGCGCTGGCCTTCTGCTTTAGACGTCCGCGTGTTTTTCATGTGAAGCGCTGGGCGCTGTTGGGGGCGCCCACGTGGGAAGCACGTGAGGCGCTAATTCTTTTTCTTTTTTAAAGATTGAATCTCTAATAAATTGCATTTTGACCATTAATGATCACCAAAATCTTTGTTTTGAAGATCTAGGATCAAGTTTTCCTCAAGAACTAAGTTCTTATTAGTATATATATATATATTTTTTAAGAACTAAGTTTCTTTTTAGGGTTAAACCCTATTTTCAGGGGAATTAAATTTCTATAGGATAGGCTCTTTTTCTTTTTCCTAGTTCTTTTCTGAATCTTTTGATTCTCAAGAACAAGATCTTCCCGATAAGAATTAAATTCTTAACTTGTAGGAAACTTGTCTTGTGGATCTCAGATCCAGAGAAAGAACTAAGTTCTTGAGAAAGGTTAAACCCTTAGATATGCAATGATAGGTAAAAGAGATGTTTTGATCTCTGTGGTTTCTTTACCTAGAGTTTGAGAGGAAAAAGGATATTCTTCTCTATTAAGAATTAAATTCTCTGTTATTTTTAAGAGCTTTAAGTATTTTTTGCAGAAGCTTATGAGGGGTTCTCTATATATGAGACTTGAAGTCTCGGGTCTTTTATATAGGAGATGCAAGTTTGTTAATTAATTTGAGAAAATCTCTCATTGAGAGATTCCAATTGATTTTATTGGTCTTAAACATTACTTGGGGAATTTTATCCAGCATTGGATCTTTGATCCAAGGATCTCTGTTTTACAGAATATGTTTTCTTGTTTTTAACAAGATTGGGGAAATATTTTCCCATGTACAGCGTTTTATTCTGTAAAATAGTGATTTTTAATCACCATTGGATTTTTAATCCAAGGGCTCTCTGTTATACAGAGCACGTCTTTCTTTGTTTAGAAAGATATAGAGAGATATTTTCCCATAACAGAATTTTATTCTATTATTTGATGATTTATCATCACCGTTGGATCTTTGATCCTTTATCCAACGGCTCTGTCTAACAGACAGTATCCCAATCATTGGGGAAATATCCCCATGTGGAATTTAATTCTACTTGATTTTGCTTGGGCGTCGGCGCTCACGTGTTGTGCATGTGAGCGCCACTTAATAATTTAATTCTTGTATATGATAGGCGCTCCTGTGCTTTGCCAACACATGAGCGCCACTTAATAATTTAATTCTTATATATGATAGACGCTCTTGTGCTTTGCACATTGGTGCTCACATGAGCTTCACGTGCGACGCCATCATAGGATTCAATCCTAAGGGATTAGCGTTGGCGCTGGCGCCCTCGTGAGGAACACGTGAGGCGCTGCCTCATTAAATTTTAACAGAGCTTAGCTCTTCAGTTACGTTCAAATATTGGGGGAACAGTGACAGTCTTCGTACAGTCCGGTCTGTTCGTCTAAGAGTATCGCATATCGGGTCTATGTGGTGGATAAAGTCAGACCCCTAACAACGCGATAAGTCGTGTCGGTGCGCAGCCCATCACCTACAGAAAAACCACTGATCCAAATCAGTAATTCTCGGCCACCTTGGCCAAGGATTTCTGGTGATAGCCACCCGTACACAGCGCGGCATCTACCCCCAATACCGGGAGAGACGAGTCCCTGACGATCCGCTCATTGTCTCCATGTGGCTCGGGATTGTACCCAACTAAAATCTGTTTGCACAACTCAGTAGAGCCATGGTAGGAAAGTAATTAAAGCATAGTAGGAACTCACACGAAACAAATGACGATCTCAGGTCGATAGACTAATCTGTACTCATGTCACCAGAGAACTGCTACCTGACAATAGGTATAATACCATCTAGCATGTTTCCGACGAGTCCGTCCAGTGTAACTCATAACCCAATGAGTATATGTATACCATCTTTGTTGACTAACACCAATGGCTATGAGATCAGCTATCGCTCCTCATCGGGGTCAAGAAACGTATACACTAATCTACTCTGAATATCGATGCCCTGTCTCGATATTCCCACGACTAGGAACATTTAAGGATATGCATATAGACTACCTAGTTCTCATAAGTGTGATCGCCACAATAACCCTGGTAGTCAAACATGAATCCTAAGGGCTCTATCAACATATAATAGTGATCCGTAATACCACATAATATATGTGCATGATGATAGAGATGAACCGGATAGTATACTATCATCTCGAATTAGACTGCTCTACCCGTATAGGTCCTCCCTCAATCATTATAATCGCCTGCATGTGATTACAATAATTGTCTTGAGGGCTCTATAGCCAACACATCCCACTCTCTACATGTGCAACTACGACTATTCAAATCAAATTTCATTGTCTTATAATCCGAAGCTTCGAAGATATCAGTAGTAGATTCCATAACTTATAGAGGTCCAGTTTTTTCTAGATTTTGGTTTATAAGAATATGTACTTCTGGACAGTAGACAGTTTGCCACTTATTTTCCAAATTTCATAGTTCATTGATGCGTTCCATAAGCTGTATGCGTATGTGATCTACCAGTTGAAGTACAGAAAGCAATCTAGCTTCCCTGACACAACTATTCAATGATTCAGCTATATTAGATGTGATGTTGTCATACATTAAAATGAATGAAATATATCAGTAAAGGTATGAAGAAAAATGTAAAAGTAAAAAGTAAAGAATAAATGTAGAAATTAAATCATAAAGGTAAAAAGAAACTGTTATGAGTATACTGAAGAAGATATATTACAAAGTTGAAATGTGACAATAAAAAAACCAATGGTGGAAAGATAAATCTAAAAGAGGAAAGAACGGTTTAAAAGTAGATTGTAGTACCTTATTCTTGGAAATAGTGAGTTAGCCTATTTTTCGGATTGATAATCCATTAGAGTATCAAAGGCCAATTTCGATGAACTTTGAATTTTATCACACTCCTCTTTGAATTCTATCATCATGTATTTGTAAGCTGCATTTTGCAGCATCTTGGTAAATATCTTTGTAGTTTTCAGGTTAAATCCCTTTTTCCTATACTTGTGTTAATAATTTTCCTTCAAATATAACAGACATCTTGCATGTGTTGCATAACCAAAATATTTGTTTACACTCTCTTTAATTCTCTTGTCATCATTAGAAACAATGGCTAATTCATGGGTTCGATTGTATGGGGTGTCAGAATAATATAAAAGATCAAATAATCTAGAGAGAAACCAATAACAGTTGGACTCATTTTCAACGTCACAAATACAGAGTGCTAAAGGAAATATACCCATATCTCCATCATAACCTGTCGCGGCAAGAAGTGTTCCTTTATAACGATTTTGTATAAATGTACCATCCAAAATAGTAGTGGACGGCAGCTAGCAATGAATTCTTGATGGCACGTAGCAAAACAGAAAAATAAACCGATCATCACCATTTTTTTGAATTTCAATGATACTATCAAGATTAGTTTCTTCAATTTTAGTTTGGTACCTATAAAAGGAAAGCAGAAAATTAACATACGGGTACTGAGAAAACTTAAGGTAAAATTAAAATATCAAGGTAGTAAGTAGAGACTATAGGTAAAAATACAAAAGGAAGGGTAGGAAGAAAATATTGGAGTTAAAAGCGACATGGTAAAGGTATAAAGAAAACACTAAAAGGTGAAAGAAAAAAACTTAAGTTGGATTGAAAATGTAACAGTACAAACGAAAATCATACAATCTTAGTGAATCATAAGAATGACACACATCACCATAGAGTTCTTCTTGAGCTCTTTCCTTTTCCCACCATGCTTTATGATAATTAATTTTCACACCGTGATTTAAGTGTATAGCTTTCTTTACGTCAATAGGGCGATATAACGGCCGTTGCTTCAGTGTAGTCTGTATTACCGACGAAATCCAATTTCGAGATGCGTTAGGATAATCATCAATACACATACCACCTCCACAAGTATGGATACTATCATAAGTTTTAATTGAAAATTTGGTTGATCTCGTCATAGGTGATGTATGTAGCATCCATTTACAACCAGATTCTCCACTCTTTGCACAAATAACTGTCACTCTTTCAGGATCATTCTTCACGAATAAATATACAAATTTTTTCGCAATGCTATAATATGTCGATGCCATCCTTACTTTCTTTACACGCTCAAATTGTTGCCCAACACCGACAACTGCTGAATGCCACCATGTAGGTATTCGGAGAGAATCATTAACCATTTCATCGCTTCTCCAAACATATTGACTATTTTGTTGATTGCTTGCTTTATAGGCTTTTATGTACTAATAGATGGACTGAAAAAAATAATGGTTTAAAGATCATTATATTAGACTTTAAAATACAGTAAACGATGAAAGATCATCAAAGATAGAAATAAAACTGTAAACATGGAGAGTAATAATTTATGGTTGAAATAAAACTGTAAAGATGGAGAATAAATAAAGGTCGAAAACAAATATAAAGGTATGGAGAACGCTCTAAAGGGCGAAATAAGATAGGCAATTATTTACATGGGCTGAGTAGAGGAATCACCAGTACCATTTCCAACAAAAGTTGTAAGTTCAAATAAACTAGTCTTCATTTTTTCTTGTATTTCAAGCATGTACTGTAATTCTTGGTCGGAGTTCAAGCATATACTGGTATTTGGACTGCCCGGCGATGGGTAACAGAGAGTTATGTCGATTGAAGATTCATGTAATTCTTTACCTCCTCCTTTATGTCGTACATAGTTCGTCCATGATGGAACTTTAACAACCAACTGTTTCCTTTTACATCATTAACCAAGCCCATTATCGAAAACTCATTATCCATTGGTTTGAGAAGAAATGGGTTCCGAAAGTAAATGGGATATGAGAAGAAATGAGATCTGAGATGAAAAGATAATTGAGTTTTGAAGATTTAGGGGCCAAAAAAATACGTTTTTGGGTTTAGGAGGGAAAATATAATGAGAGAGAGAAATGCATTTTCGGGTTAGAAAAGGTAAAAACGGGTTGAAAAACTCAAGAGAAGTGAAGAAGCAAAAAAGAAACAAGGAACGATATGCAGATAAGTGGAGAATATATCGGGGCTATATAGTCAATTTTCCCTTGCAAAAATTATCTTTTTGATTTATAACCTCCAGTTGAGCTTTATAATTTTTTCGCTTGCTTTGATGAATATATGGCTGCATTTACAGTGATCTCTGTCAGGAAGGAAATATTTAAAACGCGACCTTTGATATAACGATTGTTTCTAATAAACAAAATATAAATTTCTCTACTTTTTACTTGATTAGAGCATCTTGTTCAGCATGAAAGTTTGGGCTAGGTGTAGTTGAACTTTTCTAAGGTTCATTGGAATTTTAAAATCAAATAGATGTTTATTTTTCCTTCCACCAAAAACTCTATGTTATCTTTTTTGTATAATTTTATAAATACTTCTCGTGATATACTTAATAGGTTATAGGATTTTTCATGGGTGGGTGCAGTCGACTACAGCTGATTCGGTGCAGTAGACTGTAGACACAATCATTTTAGTTATTGCCGGTTTCCTATGGTTTTAATGGGTTGGGACCCACCCCAACTGGGTGTGTTCTGGTGCAGAAAATACCTTGCATACATACATTCCTTTCAAAACCGAATATTTTGTTTGTTTGGGTTATTTCTCTTATGAGGGGGCGGAGCATTTTAGGCATTAATTGGTTTATGCAGGCTTCAAGATATTGTTACGGTTTCCTTAGGGTTTTAATGGGGCTGGGATCCATTACCGAGCTAGATGTGACATGTCTTGGCCCTCTGGGTCAATTAAAATCTTGCGTATATGCGTACTTTTAAAAACTGAAGGTTTGGATTATTTGCTCTTTTGAAAAAGATGATACCAACTGTTTTGAGAAGAAACAAACAGTACTGGAAATGATCTTGTAAGTACTGATATCTTTTTCCATTTTATCCTTTTTATTTGTTATGTCAATAAATACTTGAGGCTTTTTATAAATAAAAAAGAAGAAAGTCTAGAGCTTTGACTCGTAATTTGAGAAAATATTGTATTCCTACTTGAACTTGTTAAATTTCATTTTGTCTTCATGGAAATAATAGCATATTTCACTCATGGTTTCTTTAGAGTAATTCATGTTTCAAAAGAAAGAAAGGTAAAAAGATGCTTTCATACTCGAAACGATGAATTTATTTGCAAGTTTACTTGCAAATAACTATCTTTTCAATTTTCATTTTCATTTATTTGGTAAAACCTCCCGAGTGTACTTAAGCTTATCATTTTTCTTTTCTGTCTTGATGAATCAAAAAATATAAGGCTGTGAATGTCACACCTAAGTTGGTTCTAAATGCATCTCATGGTCTCAGGATGGGTCACACGCCCCAGCTTAAAACTCTAGGATCCATCCATCCCTGTTTTTTCTTTTTGGAGCGCGAACAGTCATATTAAACATGGCTAATATTCACGGCCCAAGTAACCTCTAACAAATATATGGCTACTTTTAAATGATATGGATTTATGTTTTTTATTTCCTTCTACCAAAATTTCCGCACTATTGGTAAGAGAAATATTTTAACTGCTCATGCGGCAGATAACCTGTAAGGCATCTTATTCGATACAAGATGGGATAGAAAGATCAATTATATATCTATCTGCCCCACTTCATACCCAATGATAATCCCGATAGTTTACATGGATTCTATAGCATGAGCACAAAAAGATTTTTCTATTTGATCAATCAAGCAATACTTATCATATCAACCCAGTAGCTAGATTCACATATATAGGATACGGGTCGGTTGTTGGGTGGAAGAGCGAGGCAAGAATTGCAAGTCCAAAGCTAACCCATCCTTTTATGTAATCACCAACCTGGTGGTCTATGTGATTGTTGGCTATAGTGCCCTCAAGGCAATTATCATAGTCGCAGACTTATGATTATGATAATTGAGGCAGGACCTATACCGATAAAACAGTCTTACTCAAGATGATAGTACGCTATCTGGTTTATCTTTATCATCATGTACATGTTGATAGAGCCCATAGGATTCTTGCTTGACTGCCAGCATTATGATGACGATCATATATGTGGGAGCTGGGGTCTATAAGCACATTCTTAAATGTCCCTAGTCGTAGGAATATCGAGACCGGGCATCGATACTCCAGTGTAGACTAGTGTATACTGATCGAGACCCCGACGAGGGGCGGTAGCCAGGTCTCACAAGCCATTGGTGTTAGTTTGTTCACCTAAGATAGTATACAGGTGCTCATTGGGTTATGGGTACACTGGACGGACTCGCCGGGAACCTGCTATTGGTATTATACCTATTGTCAGATAGCAGTTTCCAGGTGACATGTGTACAGGTTAGTCTGTCGACCCGAGATCTCATTTGTCTCGTGTGAGTTCCCACTGTGCTTTGATTACTACCCTACCACGGCTCAAAGGAGTCGTGCAAACAGGTTTTAGTTGGGTACAGTCCCGAGCCACATGGAGGCAGTGATCGGATCGTCGGGAATTCGTCTCTCCCGGTATTGGGGTTGATGTCGCGTTGTGTACGGATGGCCATCACCATAAATCCGTGGCCACGGTGGACGAGAATTATCGATCCAGGATCGATACTTTCTCAGGTGGTGATGGGGTTTCATACCGACACTAAATATCACGTTATTGGGGGTCTGACTTTATCCACCCCCTAAACTCGATATGCGATACTCTTAGACGAACAGACCGGACTGTACGGATATTGTCACTGTCAGGCTCAGTAGGGGTTCTGCATGAGTTTGCTCGTCGGCCTCCCTTTCGCTCAATACCTGGGTAGCCGTTACGTACAGCTAGTGTCGCTGACGTGCTTGTGGTTAAAGCCATTGCCAGCGTATTGACGAGTCTTTAGAGTCCCACACAGAGGGTTTTCACGGTTCAGGCGATATGGTGTACATGAGATATGTTGATACATACAGGTGTCCGATTAAATATGTGCACATGCTGTGCAGACTTTAATCGGACGGTTGATAATACTAGCGGCTTAAGATTAAGCCGGATTATTAAATCGGGTTTTGATTTAATAATTTATATATGTATTTGTATATACGTATTCTAGTATTATTGTTCACTATTCGTTTTCTCTCTTGGCTATTCGTATTTTTGTACGAATACGCGTATATGTATTTTGATACATGTACCGGGAAGTATTCCGTATTTTCTACGGAATAGCTTCTAGAAGGTGCCACATCATTTGTATGAATTTCCATTTATGAAAATTCATTTGTTTAACAAATGATGTGGAGGTTGTGAGGTGGCATGTGCATAGTATTATGCATAGTCTTAAGCATGGAGCAAGGCATGGTTGGTGCATTGTTTATTTGATTAATTGAAAATGATATTTTTTGGGGTGATGGAGAGAGGGGGGGCACTTCCTTGAGGGGGGTTCTCTTTCTCATTTGGTTGATTAATTCATTACACAAGCTAGCCCGCTCTCTCACTCTCTCAAGTTCATTAAAAAAAAAGACTTAGCCAATTTCTTTTGCTCATGCCAAAGCTTCATCACCTCTTTCATCTTCTTCTTGAGTTGCTCCATGGAGATCATGGTTAAGAGAAAATTGTAGTTACACTTTCATACACCCCCACTCTCCATCGCTAGCGACTTTGGAGCGTCGGTTACCTCGTTCGACGAGGTTGGAGCTTGCGCCGTTTCTCTCGGGTGGATCATCGGAGATGGAGGAAGACCGGCAACCAAACATCATCAAAGGATCACTAGGAGCTTGGAATGAAGACCGAAGGACACGGATCAACTCGGTATAACGATTCTAACTCTTAGTTAGTTTGCTAGTTTAGGGTTTAAGGTCGATCCGGGATTCGGGTAGCGGTAGCGCCGGTTTCAGAAATTTTTGTTCCGTATTTTGGCCGCGTTTCGATGGCCGCGGCGCTGCCGCGGCCCAACATGGTATCAGAGCCACCCTTTAAACCCCTTACTAGCTTTGTTTAAACGTGCTTAAAAGATCGATCGACGGAAATTGCCAAAATCACGATTTCATTTTTGTATCTGCTGTCAATTTTCAAAAGTGGTCAAAAAATTATTTCAGGCATCTTAAAAATCCGTGCAGGCGATTTTAAGGGTACAGAAAAAATTTGGACTCCTAATGCCTCCAAGTCGCCGCGGAACCGCCGCACTAACCCTCTATTGGTGGCGATTCCGCGGCCATTTATTAGCGACAGGTTTCAAAAATTTTCCTGTGGCCCCCTAACTTGGAATAGTGATTTTTGTGATATTCTGTTTTGGCCCAGTTTTCTGTGCAGTGCTGGTATTGCTATTGGGGCCAATTTGGAAATTTAGTCGATCGATATTTTAAGTGGGCGTTTAACAGTACATACATTTCTATCTGCTACCGTGAATGTCATTTGATCGGTAAACCTGTCTAACTGCTATATGTTCCTTTAGACGGGTTTGCGAACGTGACACTCACGTTGATGTTCTGTGTTGTGCTGTGATGTCGGTTGGATCGTCGTGGTGGATAGCATGTGTGCAATGTTAGTACAGTTTTATTTCATTTGTACATTTGATATTGCGGGACGAGCGTCCGACATGTGGACTGCCGTCACTGCCAGTTTGTATATTATTCTTTTGGGGCACGACCGGGCTGAGGTCGATGTCACCCTTGTATATTATTTTATTTTCTGTACTAGGATTACCCCGCGGTGGAGTGCACGAATAGCCGGGTTCTAGAGGGCGACTGGTCCGCATCTCATGGCGTTGGGACGGAGGGGACCTTACTCTAGAATTGGCGGGCTATTCGCCGCACTCGTACGGGGTATAGGTTGACCCAGGAGGAGTGCTCAAGTTACCGGATTTCGTGAGTGCCGGGTGGCCCATTCACTTTGTTGAAGGGGGCTGCCTCGCTTCTGGTTTTGGCGGGTAGCTTGCCGCGCTCGTAGGGGTCTAGGTTTCATTGCACAGGCTATCCACACGACAGGGAACGTCGGGTCTCATTTACGGCTCAAATGAAACCCGGGGCTCCAAATTATCCACCATTCTGTGTTGCTTCTGTGATGTTGCTTTATATCATGCCTGGGACGATTGTTATATATTTATATATATATACTAGTAGATGTTGTATATGTTTTGCACCCGCGCTAGCCCAGTCCCCGCTCTGTCGTTAGTTAAGTAACCTAGCGGGTGATGACGGGACCCAGTGGCGAATGCGGATGGCATATACGTAAATTTTATTTTCGTTCTTTTCTGGTGTGATTAATTGATGGGACTGCATTGATTCTTATCAATGCAAGAATAAAACAAACCTATATATATGATGTTTTTGGAACCAAGTTTTTAAAAAACTGACATTACAGACGTTCTCTTTTGCTTTGCACAGTGGTATTCAGTTTGGAATATCCCGCACCTCATTCGACGAGGCAAGGGCCGAGATCCCTTCATCGGGAGTGACCCCTTGAGTAAAAGTTTGCGTCAATGTAATAACTTTACTATAGTCGTTTCCTTTTGCTTTGCATCGTGGTATTCAGTTTGGGATATCTTGCACCCTATTCGACGGGGAAAGAGCCGAGTTCCCTTCACCGGGAGTGACCTCTTTAGCAAAAGTTTTCGCCACTATATATTTATAAAACCACTTGGATTCCTTCAACGATATCAAGTTCATTACGTTAAAGGTTTTTCGCCAAAAACCAGCCGCAGCCCTCCGTCATTTCGGATAAGTAGCGCATAGTATTCGTGCGGTGTTTGTTGGCCAAAGTCAAGGCATCGTGTGCGGTAGCTGTGTGTTGCTTGTCCGTTGCATGGATATGCATTGATTTAGGACAGTCGTACCACTTTGTTGGCCAAAGTCAAAGGTGTGTGCGGGTGGGTCTAAATCAATCAGGACAATGACGGGTAGAACTTAACTTGCGGGTTATGATTTGTTGGCCAAAGTCAAGGTCATAAACCGCTTGGGGTAAAAATCATATCGGGAGTTTCAAACATACAGGAAACTTGCCAGGCTTGCGCATACCTTCTGGAGTGTGGTGACTTGAGTGGCTTCCATCAAGTTATCATGCGATGATAGTTGGATCCCGATTCCCACTGATGAGTAGGATTACTCCTCGGGTGATTCCGACTAATTCTCCTTTTGGGTTTGGAGGAGAATTCGAGGATACAGTGGGAGCCATCCAGATTAGATAAAGTGATCGACCATTCTGATCTAGGTTAGAGTGCACGCTGAATGTTTCTTTTCTCTCTCTCTGGCTGCGACTATGACCTGACCTTTGACTAAAACTCATGAACCAAGTTGACCGAACCTTCTTAAAACACTCTGACTTTGGGAATGTCACGGTGTCGCATACATCATTGCCACTTCTACATCACCTTTTGCTTTTCTCCAGAACATCTCGTATCACTACGAACATCCACTTCCATTAGATAAATCCATCGTATGGTTATATACGAACTCGAAGGAACTTTTTCGTGGATGGATTCTGGTTCTGGAGAGATTGAATAGGATTATTCGGTTGTCTTTTCCCTTTACCTTCTCTCAGGTTGTGAGGGCTTCTGGGATTAGGAGAGGGTACACCTATTGAGCTTATTGGATAGTCTTCTTCCAAACCATAGGCCGGTGCCGAACGGTAGGGAAGGAAGAAAACCAATTAAGTTTAAGTGTGGTGTACAGAAGGTAATAAGTAAAAACATATAAAGGGATTAGAATAATGGCAAAGGAAATTGCGACCACCATGATTCACGACAAAAACCGTGTATACCCCTGCCACTCCTACATCCATTTTACTTTTCTCTAGGGCACTCCGTATCACTACGGATATCCACTTCCATTGGATAAATCTATCGTATGGTTATATACGAACTCGAAGGAACTTTTTCGAGAATGGATTCTGGTTCTGGAGAGATTGGATAGGATCATTCAGATGTCTTTTCTGTTTACCTTCTCTCAGGTTGCGAGGGCTCCTGAGATTAGGAGAGTACACCTATTACGCTTATTGGATAGTCTTTTTCCAAACCCTAGGCTGGTGCCGAAGGGTAGGGAAAGAAGAAAACCAGTTAGCCTAAAGAAGGTGTACATAAGGTAATAAGTAAAGACATAATAAAGGGATTGCAGTGAGGGCAGGTAAGTATATGGTTACTGTCATGATTCAGGATAATGGAAGAGGCGTTACTAGGAATACCAGTTAACCCTTTTGAAATATTTTCATGTTTCAGTTTCACTGTGCGATGTTAATTGAAAACTGTTTTCCCAATTGGAATCTAACTCCAGGGTATGTATTTACCAGATCAGTTTCTCACATTTGTATATTATTAAAGATGGTGAGTGGGAGTAAGATATTGGGAATTGGGTGATTAGATTCTCATTATATCGGAATTCGTTGTAATTGGTGATATTTGAGAAAATCGCCTGGGTTTTTGCCGAACGGCGAATATTTGGTTTTGAATATCCGTTGTTATGCACCAATTTCAAACTGATATATCTGTACATTTATTTTATAAAGTGAGATATAACTTTTTGATATTATGTCTGTGACATTTACCTATATCAGTTGGTGATTAGGTAAGGTGCATTTAACAGCGGTGTAATTCTTCTTAACCATAGTGCAGTTTTTCAACCTACGACGCACAGGGTTTGAGTTATTGAACTCAGGGGACTTGTACAAAGTATTGTATGTTGTCCAGTATCCATTAGGACAATGGGGTTGGTACTCGTACTATATTCTTTTTACTTGTGACCTCTCCAGTTTTGGACAAGTATTTCATAGAAATGCAAAGTCCAGATATTGAGAAGTTATAGGTATAAGAATAAAGTAGAGAACCATTTGTTGGAAGTATCAGGATTCTTCGAGGAAGTCGAAGATGTAGATACTTGTGTTTGGTATTCCGTTAATAGTAATGGTTTTGAGAACTTGTTTCTCTTTCAGGTCACTCATATATGGATGCACTCCTACATGAGTAATGCTGATTGACCTCCTTCCGTTTTGGTTGATATGCACTAGAGACAGCTGCATGATTTTGAATCTGGTTCAAATTAGATTAGTGCTTTTGTTTCTATATTAGATATATATAGAATCAATTTATATCTTAACGATGTTAAGGTATAGGGAGTTGTCCGGCTGATGCTTAAAACCAGAATCCGGATAAACTCAAGGCACGTTTCAGTAATGGCTGTTTGTGGGTTATCCCGGGTTTTGACGATGGTTAACTTTCTACCGTCAGGAAGATCAATATTTATATTGTTCTTGACTCACCACAGTTTTAGTAAAATGGACTTTTTCAGAAAACACAAGTGGGAGTATGGTAGAACTGGAAGTTATTCTAGAACCACAAACAATTACTGGAAATTTAATAGAACCTAAGGATTCAATTGGATTTGATGTTCCATTAGCCACTCCGCAGATTTGGTGGGTAACCTCAGGCACCCGAGAGGTACTTCGGTCTTCTCAGTAACGGGGACAGGGAGGTTCTTGTTTACCCAGACTTGTCATTGCTGTTGTTCTAGACTATAAGACCCGGCAGGAGGATGAGTATAGCGTCGTTCTAAACTAGCTTTAGAAGTGCATGTGTATATGACTCTACCAGAGGGTTGTCGTAGTCAGTGGGAGCAGCGGAAGCATAGTAGGCAAGTTGCTTATGTCTATTTATAGACTAAAGCAGGTATAGCGGAAAAAGATCATCTATTTTTAATGTGACAGTCATAGGTCTTGACCTCATCAGAATAGGAGATGGATCTGGTAAGAAAGTAGTAGAGAGTGATGTCCAGGTATTTGGATGACATGCACTTGATAGGAAGAGATATTCCTATACTGCGATCGGTTATACTGTAGTTGTCACAAAGTTGTTTCTCCACACAGGATATGGATATAATATCAGGGTTTCTGGTTACTAGATCTACAGTTTTAGATCTAGATTTGGGAAGTATCCTAATTTGGATAATTTGACATTATTCTAAAGATATTTTAGAATGGACGACTCCTGGCTTGGTGGTGTACCTGCAGGTGATGGAGTCACCCTCTCTAAAGATGTCTTATAGACTAAAGGGGAGAGGGATCTGCATGATTAGCATATCACTTGCTTAGGCAATTGAGTTAATCATGAAATGTCAAGTACCACACCAAATATTGCGTTTGCACTAGATGCAATATGCAGATATATTAATCCAATCCTGGAGAAATATAGGGAAGCGGTTATTGAACATAAGTGGATGTTCTTGCGATATGATTACGACAGCCTCCTTCAGGAGACGGTTATCATTTCAGGAATCCAAGGTGACCTGGATGACAGAGTGACTGTCAGAGTTATAGTTTTTCCTTCTTTTGAGGGACAGTATGCTGGATAAGTGGTCCAAGCGGATACTGAGGAAAGGCATGGCGCAGAATACTGATTAAATTCAGTAGACAATACAGTCTAAGAAGTTTGCTGGAATTGGAGTTCTTTTGTGAACTGGGTCCCATCAGATATCCAGACAAATTCTAAGACAGGTATTGCTCATTTCGGGAGATAACTTTCTCCGCGAAATTGAGATACAAAGAGATACAGAAAGAAACATTGCAGCGGATCCACTCACTGAGGCTATTTCTCGAACGCAATCATTCTCGCAAACGGGCTTTGCGAAACTGATTAGTAGAGAAGTTGGGTGTTCGGTATCACACGGGCTGTGAGTATGCGACATCGCAATAATTGGCCTTAAATGCAAGTGGGAGATTGTTGGCTATAGTGCCCTCAAGGCAATTATCATAGTCGCAGACTTATGATTATGATGATTGAGGCAGGACCTATACCGATAAAACAGTCTTACTCAAGATGACAGTACGCTATCTGGTTTATCCTTATCATCATGTACATGTTGATAGAGCCCATAGGATTCTTGCTTGACTGCCAGCATTATGATGGCGATCATATATGTGGGAGCTGGGGTCTATAAGCACATCCTTAAATGTCCCTAGTCGTAGGAATATCGAGACCGAGCATCGATACTCCAGTGTAGACTAGTGTATACTGATCGAGACCCCGACGAGGAGCGGTGCCCAGGTCTCACAAGCCATTGGTGTTAGTTTGTTCACCTAAGATAGTATACAGGTGCTCATTAGGTTATGGGTACACTGGACGGACTCGCCGGGAACCTGCTATTGGTATTATACCTATTGTCAGATAGCAGTTCCCAGGTGACATGTGTACAGGTTAGTCTGTCGACCTGAGATCGTCATTTGTCTCGTGTGAGTTCCCACTGTGCTTTGATTACTACCCTACCACGGCTCAAAGGAGTCGTGCAAACATGTTTTAGTTGGGTACAGTTCCGAGCCACATGGAGGCAGTGATCGGATCGTCGGGGATTCGTCTCTCCCGGTATTGGGGGTTGATGTCGCGTTGTGTACGAATGGCCATCACCATAAATCCGTGGCCACGGTGGACGAGAATTATCGATCCAGGATCGATAGTTTCTCAGGTGGTGATGGGGTTTCATACCGACACTAAATATCGCGTTGTTGGGGGTCTGACTTTATCCACCCCCTAGACTCGATATACGATACTCTTAGACGAACAGACCGGACTGTACGGATATTGTCACTGTCAGGCTCAGTAGGGGTTCTGCATGAGTTTGCTCGTCGGCCTCCCTTTCGCTCAATACCTGGGTAGCCGTTACGTACAGCTAGTGCCGCTGACGTGCTTGTGGTTAAAGCCACTAGCAACGTATTGACGAGTCTTTAGAGTCTCACACAGAGGGTTTTCACGGTTCGGGCGATATGGTGTACATGAGATATGTTGATACATACAGGTGTCCGATTAAATATGTGCACATGCTGCGCAGACTTTAATCGGACGGTTGATAATACTAGTGGCTTAGGAATAAGCCGAATTATTAAATCGGGTTTTGATTTAATAATTTATATATGTATTTGTATATACGTATTCTAGTATTATTGTTCACTATTCGTTTTCTCTCTTGGCTATTCATATTTTTGTACGAATACGCGTATATGTATTTTGATACATGTACCGGGAAGTATTCCGTATTTTCTACGGAATAGCTTCTAGAAGGTGCCACATCATTTGTATGAATATCCATTTATGAAAATTCATTTGTTTAACAAATGATGTGGAGGTTGTGAGGTGGCATGTGCATAGTATTATGCATAGTCTTAAGCATGGAGCAAGGCATGGTTGGTGCATTGTTTATTTGATTAATTGAAAATGATATTATTTTGGGTGATGGAGAGAGGGGGGCCGGCCACTTCCTTGAGGGGGGTTCTCTTTCTCATTTGGTTGATTAATTCATTACACAAGCTAGTCCACTCTCTCACTCTCTCAAGTTCACAAAAAAAAAAGACTTAGCCAATTTCTTTTGCTCATGCCAAAGCTTCATCACCTCTTTCATCTTCTTCTTGAGTTGCTCCATGGAGATCATGGTTGAGAGAAAATTGTAGTTACACTTTCATACACCCCACTCTCCATCGCTAGCGATTTTGGAGCGTCGGTTATCTCGTTCGACGAGGTTGGAGGTTGCGCCGTTTCCCTCGGGTGGATCATCGGAGATGGAGGAAGACCGGCAACCAAACATCATCAAAGGATCACTAGGATCTTGGAATGAAGACCGAAGGACACGGATCAACTCGGTATAGCGATTCTAACTCTTAGTTAGTTTGCTAGTTTAGGATTTAAGGTCGATCCGGGATTCGGATAGCGGTAGCGCCGGTTTCAGAAATTTTTGTTCCGCATTTTGGCCGTGTTTCGATGGCCGGGGTGCTGCCGCGACCCAACGGTGAATGCATAGGGTCAGTAGAAAAATTATTTTCTTGATGAATCGACAGTAAGTATTTTTTTATTTTTTTTATTTCACCCTTAACCCATACGTTGTTGTATATCACCCTGAAATCCCTTTTTATTCTAAAAAAAAGCCTAATTTTAATAATTTATCTCATCCACAATCTATTTATTAACATTTTTTAAAAAGCACCTCCTAAACTAATTATTAATATATTTCAACTTGAAATCTCTTAACATGTCACTTATCTTGCAGCTCAGTTGCAATTAATGTGTCTGCATCCAAACACATCAGTCATGAGCTTAGGTTGTGGCTCTTCAAAATGAAAGCTCACAAATCATCAATCACGTAAAAAGTCAGTTGGTAATTGAATTGAAGAGGTTTCACCTGTTTTGCGCTTATATATCTTACTAATTTTTTCGATGCATTTTAATATCCTAAAGTACAGGCCGTATATAAGTGCAGCGAAAAATTCAATAATGTATATAAGTGCAAAGCAGGTGAAACATTAGGATATTATTTAGCAATTAACCCATAACCTTTTGAACATAAACATAATCCATGCATTTCGGCCAATAAGAGATGCTACTGCTTAGCTGCATTGTTGACAAAAGAGCAGGTTTTCCTCTAAAATCAGTACATGAGGAAGAGAGAGAGGTAAAATTGAAGAGGTTGAGAACTTAAGAGAGTAATAAGAATTGACGGGTTAGGATCCTGGTTGGGAAACAAGGTGCTTGCCATTTCTCGGCTATTGGATCCCCTCTTTGACCCCTCACAACCACAGGCCCTCCTTTTACATACTAATCTCGTCCGTCTAATTTCCGTAGTAGAAAGAAAAAATAGCAGTAGATCAGATTTGGGGATTTTCTTGTGCTGGTATTTTCTTTTTCCTTTTTTTTGATCTAGAGTCGAGCCCTAATCAGTTTGTGAAGAGGGGATTTATAAAGATGTTTTTTTTAATTCTTCTTTCTTTCGGTATAATATCATATATGTCCCTCATATTGTAATTATTAGGTGTAAAATATCGAAAGTATAATTCATTTCTGTGGGCGGTGCAGTCGACCACGTATTTATTAGGTTATCCATGGACAGTGTTGTCGACTGTATTTATTAAGTTGTTCACTTTCGTGGGCATGCTCTATTAGGTAATTCGCTTCCGAGGAAGGATGCGGTCGTCCACATAATTATTTTCCGTGGGCGGATGCGGTCGACCGTATATTTATTAGGTTATTAGCTTCCGTGGATGGGTACGGTCGACCGCATTATTCACTTCCGTGGACGGGTGTGGTTGATTGCATATTTATTAGGTTATTCGCTTCCGTGGGCGGATATGGTCGACCATATAATTCACTTTCGTAGGCGGATGCTGCTCATGCATAATTCAATTATGTGGACGGATGCGGTCAACAGGGTGTGAAGCATCTTGATCCGTTTAGATCTTTCCATAAATGCCTACTCTTTAAACCCAAATGTTTGGCTTGTTAGAGTCCCAAGTGTTTTAGCGGGCGTGGGACCCCACTCACTAGACTGGGCATGATGCGTATCGGTCCATAAAAACCCTTGCATATATGCAATGTTTCTCTTGTTTGGGCCCCAAGTCTTTTTTAGGGTTGTGACAACGTGACGTCTCCGGATCCATTAAAACCTTGCATATACGCATACCCTTCAAAACAAACATTTGGCTTACTTACATTTTTGGAAAAAATTGACACGAACCATTTATTACCAAAACGCTACTTGAGAAAAAACAAGGTACTCTTAAAATGATTTTGCAAACGCAGATTTCTATTTTCCTTTTTATCCTTTATATTTCTTATGTCATTAAATACTTGAGTTTATATTTAAAGTTGAGAGCTTTGATTTTGAGTTTGAGAAAATATTGTATTTCCTACTCGAGCTTGTTAAATTTCAATTTGTCTTCATGGATGGGAGGAGCACTTACATGTTAGGTTATAGTTGTTTATTTTTTACTAGTGTAACGGTTTTTAATCAGCATGTAAAAAAAATTAAATAAACCGTCTTAGTATAGAAATAACATAATCTTTCACTCGTGATTTCTTTACAGTAATTCAGAGACAATAAAGATGAAAAAGATGCCCTCTAACCCAAAATGATGAACTTTTTATCTCGGAAATGATAAATAATTGGGCTTATCAATTTTTCCCTTGCCTAAATTATATGTGGCTGTATAATGAATGATCTTATAGAGAGAAAATGTTAAGGTCAACCTTAGATATATATTTTTTGGGGTTTAATTCACCCTTAACCCATGGTGTTTTTTATTACACCCTGATTCTTCTTTATTTTTTTTGACAAAAAATAAAAATAAAAATCTTCTTTATTTAAGAAGATTAATTTAAATAATAATCTCATCCCCAACATGTTAATTTTATTTTTGTTTTCTTAAAAAAGCACCAAAAAATGTGAAGGTCTTTCCATAATTATTATTATATTTCAACTTGAAGTCTCTCATTAGTCCTTGTGAAGGTCTTTCCAAGTTGTGATTTAAATGAAGCTAGTAAATTGTTTACAACATCATAGAAATTTCTATAGAAAATCAAAGAAATTTTTAGTTACTTCATGTTTAATTTATTTTCTTTCTATTTTTGATATATTCTAAACACTTAATAACCAATTCATAAGGAAAAAACATCAAATCACATGCCAACAAGTAAACTATTTATTTCTCACAACAAACCTAATATTATGAAGCAACTGCGAAATTGAAGGACGAGAAATAAAAGTAACAACATTACAAACATAAAAGACTAGATATACAAAATTTGGAAGGGAATTCTCCCAATCTACTGCAGACAACAAATGACGCT
The DNA here is from genome assembly GCA_030015575.1 of Agapanthus africanus. NCBI lineage: Eukaryota > Viridiplantae > Streptophyta > Magnoliopsida > Asparagales > Amaryllidaceae > Agapanthus > Agapanthus africanus. The sequence continues at coordinate 84,939,257 of JASDDO010000024.1, forward strand.
TGGTGCTTGATTCTTTTCCTTGAAAAAAATGTCAACAATGTAACATAAATTATAAAGAACATTATAAACAGAAGCTACGGGGCAGCACTGACAACTCGATAAAAAAATTACATGGGGTTACTCAGAACACAAGCAGGGCGCATTTAACATTAACAAGAACTAAATGCTTAAATTATGAAACATACCCAAAATTCAGTAGCATACAGGTCGGTACCTAAAAATTTCAGAATCTACTCGCCGATGATACAATAACTTAAATATTCTGAATCCGCTGGCATTTAACGCCTAGAAAATAGTCAAAACCATATATAAAAAAATTTAAGCAGCAGCAGCAGCAGCCTTCTGCTTCTTTGGCATCCGATGCCCGCCGACAACACAGGCATGGTCTCGCTCAAACGGCTCGAGTGTCACTTGCTCCCTGGGATTTGAACTGCTCTGCTTGTAGCTTCTTCACTTCTTGTGCGAACACGGCTTCAGCTGGCACCGTGGAGTCGATGCAATTTGCCTATGGTAGAAAAAGAAGAAGGAAAATTCAATCGAAACAGTTTTGACATGATCAATTTCTAAAACTGCAAAACGGTAATCAAAATGAGGCACGATACCTTGATGGATATGACAAAGTGGCCTCCATTCTTGAGGAAGTATGAAGCATTCGGTGCTAAAATCCTAACCTGCATATAAATTTTTAGAAAGAGGGTCTCAGCAAACCCTAGCTTGCCATATTACAAGCATACAGCTCCCACTTATCCTGCAGCCCATTGTCCAATATCCGGTATCCCAGCAACCCAATTTATTAAATAAACAAAATATATAATTTTAATTTAATAATAGTCCGACATGATTCATATCGGATGATATTGGGCCACTACGTATAATCTGAAAATATCGGCCGATATTAGGCTCAAATGAGAATTACCGATAATTATACATATCAATACGGTGACTGACCGATAACGGGATATCGGCCGATATTAACGATATTTGATTCAATGATTGGGAAAAGGTGGAAATGCAAGATATGTTGACTATGGCAAGGTAGCAGCACCCCTTACAATAGGCATGAACATATTTCTGAAGTTGATGTTTCAAGAATTAATTGTGTATTTTGCAACTCTATTTCCAATTCCAACTAAACTTGTTGCTAACCAAACCAAAAAAAAGGAGTACATTTTTCCAGCAAATGATGCATGCAACTCCAGTTCTAAGCTACCAAACAGTGAAGGATGCATACTTGACATGCAAACAGGAACTCCAGTGTCATCAACAGTAAGAATATGGATGAACTACACATTTCTAAATGAAAATACTTGGCCTACCAACCCACTAGGTTTTACATAGCTTACCAGGTTAGTGTTTGTTTAGAAATATGGGTAGAAGTTCTAGTCTCCTTACCAACACTACTCACCTCTATAGCCAATCACTAACCCTAACCCTGACGCAACTCTATAGCCAATCACTCGGCTGGTAGCTTATGTGGAATCTATTGGGTTGGCATGAAAAGTATCTCTTTCTAAATAGTATCACTGTACCTTAAAAAAACCAATGAAATTGTCACAAAAAAAAATTACTAGCAGAGGGGTGCATGCAGATGCAGCAGTTGCATAGCATGCAACAATATATTGTGAAGGAGTTTGCATGAAGCATATGAATTGCAGATGCAACGAAAAGAAAACAAAATATTAACCCTAAAATATAAGGTACAATTAGATAAAATATTATCACAAATGACAAAACCGCCATTATTATATTGGTTTTTTTTTTACTAAATGCTCCCAAAAAATGGTTAATTACTACAACACCCCCAATACTCGATAATTAATATTCACTCCCCCAAAACTTTAAATAATTTTTGAACGGTCCCCTACTTGCTAAAAAGATTCTTTTTCTTTCATTTCATTAGGTATCTAACGGAGGGATGTCGGGGTTAGGATTTTAAACCTCAAAACGCTTCTCCTGCATTTAAAATCTCCAAGCTCGGTTCCAAATCAAAATTAGGGTTAGAAATTTGCTCTATCAAAACTCAATTCGTCATGTAAACGAGATCTTCTTTCTCAATTTTCTCTTCAAATGAACTAGTGGAATACGAATATAGTCAGATTCGCAAGCTAAAGATAAATGAAAAAACTAAATCGAAAGAAAAGAAGTCGAGTTAATTTGGGAAAGAGTTTTGAAATAAAAAAAAAGATCAATTCATAAATGAAGTCGAGGGTAATTGAGGATATTTTAGGTCGCCGCGTAGGCCGCGTTCTTACCTTACGAAACACGTGAAACGACAACATTATCTTTGGATGAAAATTTCTGGAGGGGAGTAAAAAGTAACTTAGTAGTTTTGGAGAGTAAATAGTAATTATCTGGAGGAGTTTTTAGTAATTACCCAAGTATTGAGGGACCAATTAATAAAAACCCTATTATTTTTTGACTGAATTGCATAAAATTAGAAATCTATAACTTTAGAAAAAGAGAATATGCTTTAAGAACATATATTTTAGCTGCATTATTGAGTGGTGTAATTTATAGCACATTTATATATCCGTATTTACCTTATTTTGTCTATTTAATACTACTCGAGCTATGCTTTATGAATAAATGCATATTATAGGGTCTCAAGTATAAAGTACACAAAAGACGAACTTATGTGCGTTGGATGTGACCAATTTAATGAAGAAACCAATACAAGAGTCGAGCGAATGAACCAAAAAGATTGCCAAACAAATCAACTTAGTGAATCAAGTCAGCAGACCAAACTTGAAGTCGTTTGGGCTCCAAAACGCAGCGATTCGCGGCCCCAAAGCAGCGATTCGCGGCAACCTTGTTGAGTTAAGACTTGATCTTTTGCGTGCTGCTGAAAATTTTAAAAAGATTTCTTTTTCTCTCTTGTAATCAGCCAGAGAGCCTATAAATGCTGCAATACTATTATTTAGGGTTTTATCTTCTTTTTTATGATAGCCGGCGTGGTTTTGAGAGGATCAAAATAATTTGTAAGTTTATTTTATAATGAATTTCCTTTTTAATTATTTTTCTTCCGTTGCCATGAGTAGCTAAATTTCTATCCAGGGTTGAAATTATTCTTGTTCTATGACGTGTATGTTTTCATTGATCTATTCTTTTTCTATGTTCTTAATGACGAATACTTTATGATAAAGATAGGTTCTTTTTTATGCAATTCCGTTAAACTAAATAGATCGTTGAGTGATTGACAACCACGAAGTTTATTTAAGGAAATGTCGAATTGCCGATAAACTAGTTAATTTGATTATTGATTGACGACCATGAAAGTTATCTAGGGAAGGTAAAGATCGTATTTTTATTGTTCATATTCGATCTAGTTAATCTAAGATTAGATTAGACCCCGCCGATAAAATAAGGTAAGCTTTTGATTGACAACCATTGAGTTTACTAAGTAGAAGGGAATATCTAATTAATTCTTTCTTAATTAGAATTAAATCTTTAAATTTATTACTTGATGATATTCTTGATTGATAGGGCATTACCATGATCGTATGAATTATGCTTTCTAAAATTTGATAATTTATTGCAATGTATGTATACTTTATACTTTTTTTAATTGATAAGTAATTTATTTAAAGAGGACAATCTAAAAAAGGAAAGATATTATTTAAAATATCATGATTCGACATGATTCTAAACCCAAGGCTTTTCTCTACTATAAAAAAACTCTTTTAATTTGCAATTTACTTTCTTTTAATATTGCCTTTTAGTATAATTCTTCAAATCAAAGTTTTTATCTTTAATTCGTTTTAGACTTACTAGAATTCTTATCCTCCCTGTGGATCGATCCACAGGTGCTACAATCGATTGACCATGCATTTGCGGTATACTTTAAGACTAAGAAAAGCACCATCAAGTTTTTGGCGCCGTTACCGGAGAGGACGGTAGCAATTTTAGTTAGTTCTTTATCAAATTATTTTTCTTTATTTTATTCTATTATTTTTGTTTTCTGTTTCAGGAAATTCAGCGTTGCAATGGACAATTTGGAGCGAGGCGGGGTCTGGAAAAAAATCACAGCCTCAGAGGAGACCAAAACGCGGCGATTCGCGGCGTACTTACGGCGATTCACGGTAATTTGAGAGCTTCGGGAGTCGTACCTTTTCTATGGATATGTCCTTTTCTGTTCTCTGTTGATTTCCAAATTTGTTTGCGATGAAGTGTCAAGAGTGCCAACGTAACAAAGCAAATCCACAACACTTCAACCTTCCAGTTTACAGCGATTCTTGCTTTCAAAGGTTTTGGTCATGGATTTTGGCTATGGCTCGCTCACAAACGAATCTTAGATCTGTATTGTAGGTTGTAAGCTTTTATTTCCTGTTTTTAGTAGTTTAATTTTAGTTTTAGTTTTAATTTCAATATTCCCTTTTCCGCAATTTTAGTTTTAATAATAACAAAAAAAAGAATATAATTTTTAATATTCTTGTTTTTTTGGTGTATGCACGTTTAGGATAGAGACGATCACAACCATTTATTTCGTTTAGATAAATTGGACAATATGAGTGATATGATCCCCGCTGCACCTACGCTACATGATAGATGCTATCTTGTTCGTATTTCTTTACCTTCCTGCATTGTGTTGCCACCAGCTGTTGATGACAACTATGAGATTTAAACTGCTTTCATAAACTCTCTTCCTAAATTCCATGGCCTTGAATCTGAAGACGCATGTCTGTATTAGGGAATTTGAGGACCCATGCCAAGTGTTAAGGATGAAACAATTAACTCCGGATGCAGTAATGCTTCGACTTATACCTTTTGCACTCGTTGATAAAGCTAAACATTAGTTTATAGTATTCCAGCCAACATTATTCACAATCGGGAGGAATTCATTAAAACATTTTTAAAGAAATTCTACCCCCGTTTTAAGACATCTAAATTCAGGAATGCAATTAGAACATTCCGTTAATCGGGGGTGGGTCTTTTTGGAAATATTTTGAACGTTTTAAAGACCTAATTAAATGTCAATGTCATGGGATAGCAAAATGGGAACTTTGCCAAATAGTGTATGATAGGTTAGAATCTAAAGTGATGCTTGAATCGATGGGCCAAGGAGATTTCATGAATAAACGAGAGGATGATGCATGGAACTTTATAGAAGAGTTATCTGATAAAACCATGCAATAGGAGGGCACAAGCGAGAGGGCGACAACTACATTCAAGGAAGGGATACACATCGTGGAGGCTTCTATCGGTATGGAAGCACAATTAGCTGCTATTAAGGGCTCGATCGAAGCACTGCAAGTCACGAAACCTTCCCCTGTCCAACAAGCCAGTCAGTCCTCTCCCTGTACAAACTGTCAAGATTCCTTTCATCTCTGTGAGGAATGTCCCCTCGTTTGCGGTCCTCAAGATCAAGAATCTGCTAATGCTGCATTTCAAAGATCATATAATCACCCGTATTCTCAGACTTATAATCAAGGTTGGAAGAACCACCCAAACTTATCATGGAATCAAGGCATGCATAATTTCAATACTGGCCAACAATTCCAAAATTAAAAAGTGGGACTCACATCCAACCCTACCTAACCTAACACACAATACACATCTCACAGGGTTGGGAATGAGAATGAGACTTAATAATGTTGAGAAGCAGCTGGCCACTTTTATGCAAGACGCAACTGCTAACAAACAAGCAACATCGAATACTAAAAAGCAAATTGCATTAGGAGAGCGAGAGAGAGGCACCTTCCCCAGTCAACCTGTCACGAATCCCAAAGATACGAGTTCGAATCATGCTCCAACAAATGCTATTACCACCTTGAGATTAGGGAAACAAGTTGATAACCAAGTTAGGATGCCCGATGGTTCTATTGCAATACCCGATGATGAGCAAACCATTCCCGATTCAAATGCACAGCCGGCATCCATTCCTATTCCTGTTTCTACATTCTAGTATCCTTCTATTGATAGTTCTCTTGAACCACGAACACCTTATCCTAATCGTTTGAAGGCCACGAGCACCTTTTACTGCATTGTGTTGCCACCAGTTGTTGGTGACAACTACGAGATTAAACCTGCTAATGCTGCATTTCAAAGATCATATAATCACCCGTATTCTCAAATTTATAATCAAGGTTGGAGGAACCACCCAAACTAATCATGGAATCAAGACACGTATAATTCCAATACTGACCAATAATTCCAAAATTAAAAAGTGGGACCCCCATCTAACCTTACCCAACCTAACACACAATACACATCTCACGGGGTTGGGAATGAGAATACGAGACTTAATAATGTTGAGATGCAGCTGAGCACTTCTATGTAAGATGCAACTGCTAACAAACAGGTAATATCGAATATTGAAAAGCTGATTGGCCAGATAGCTGCAGCATTAAGAAAGCAAGAGAGAGGCACTTTCCTTAGCCAACATGTCACGAATCCCAAGGATACGAGTTTAAATCATGCTCAAGCAAATGCTATTATCACCTTGAGATCGAGGAAACAAGTTGATAACAAAGTTAGGATGCCCGATGATTCTATTGCGATACCCGATGATGATGAGCAAACATCTTCCGATTCAAATGCACAGCCGACATCCATTCATATTCATGTTTCTACATCCTAGTATCCTTCTATTGATAGTTCTCTTGAGCCACGAGCATCTTTTCCTAATCGTTTGAAGGCCAAAAAGCACGCTGCGCATGTGGAGAAGGTGATGGAGATGTTCAAGCAAGTCAAAGTGAACATGCATCTTTTAGACGTAATTGAGCAAGTTCCTACCTATGTTCTTAAATACCTATGCACAAAGAAGAAGCAAACAAATGTGCCTAAGAAGGTTTTCCTAGCTGAAAATATTTATGACGTCTTGTGTAATGCTATGCTTATAAAGTGTAAGGGCCCCAGTTGTCCTATTATTTCATGCATTATAGGAGACAATGTCATCAATAGAGCTTTACTTGACTTAGGTGTTAGTGTGAACTTTCTTCCTTTTTCGGTCCATGTGCGATTAGGGTTGGGTGAGCTTAAACCCACCAAAGTCATTTTGCAGTTGGCTGATCGATCTATTAAAACGCCTAAGGGTGAGATAAGAGGATGTGTTGATTAAGATAGGGGAATTCATATTCTCTGTTGACTTTATTTTTCTAGAAACACAACCAATATTGAATCCTAGGAATCAAATTCTAATGATTTTAGGTCTTCCATTCCTACCCACTTCTAATGCTTTGATTAACAGTCGAAATGGTTCAACGACACTTTCTTTTAGGAATATGACGCTTGATTTAAATATCTTTAATCTAGGAAAACAGCCAAGTGACCTTTATAAACAACCCTTCGAAGTCAACACAATCAATGAGGTTCCATATGAGGAGGATGACTTCGAAGGAGGATGACTTCGACAACTGCTATTTTGAGCAAAACATAGAGAAACGCTTTAAAGAAGAGATTGTTTACTTCGATGAGTCTAATCAGATGGCATTCGTGGGAAAGCCCCCACTTGAGCCTAAACCTCTTTTGAGTCCATCAATTGAGGAGGCCCGAAAATTAGAGCTCAAATCTCTTCCATCACTTAAAATATGCCTATTTAGGTGTGAATGAAACGCTCTCTGTGATTATAGCGGTTGATCTTATTAAGAAGCATGAGATGGCTTTATTATCTATTCTTAAAGATACCAAGGAAGTTATTGGATGGACGATGGCAGATATCAAGAGAATTAGTTCAACAATTGTACAACATCGAATCCACTTGATAGAAAACGCCAAGACCGTTAGAGACCCTCAACGCAGGCTAAACCCTGTAATGAAGGAAGCGATGAGAAAGTATATTATTAAATGTGTTGACAGTGGTATTATTTACCCTATCTCTGATAGTACTTGGATCAGCCCTATTCATGTGGGACCTAAGAAATCTGGTATTACGGTTGTTGAAAACCATATGAATGAACTTGTATCTATCCACACACAAACAGATTGGCGTGTGTGCATTGATTATAGAAACATGAGCACCGCAACTAGGAAAGATCACTTTCCGTTGTCATTTATTGATTAAATGCTGGAAAGGTTTGCCGGTCATGGGTATTATTGTTTTCTTGATGGATACTCCGATTATAACCAAATCCAAATTGCTCCCGAAGACCAAGAGAAGACCGCCTTTACATGTCCTTTTGGCACATTTGCATATCGGTGAATGCCATTTGGATTATGTAATGCACCAGCTACTTTTCAACGGTGCATGATCAGGATATTTTCTGACATGGTGGAGCGCTATTTAGAGATCTTTATGGATACTTCTAAGTGTTTGGTGATTCTTTTGATGAGCGTTTACATCATTTGGAGCTAATTCGTCAATGATGCAATGAGAAAAATTTAACACTTAAATGGGAGAAATGCAATTTTATGGTTAAGCAAGGCATTATGCTAAGCCATATTATTTCGAGCAAAGGAATTGAGGTAGATAAACCTGAAATAGATATAATTTCTAACCTGCCTCCTCACAAAATAGTCAAAGATATAAGGTCATTCCTTGGGCATGCGGAATTTTATAAACGCTTTATTAAGGACTTTAGCAAGATTGCTAAACCCTTAACTACTCTTCTTGTCTACAATGTACCTTTTAAATTTAGTTCCGATTGTGTTAAGTCTTTTGAGCAATTGAAGAAGGAGCTTACATCCGCTCCTATACTCCAAGCTCCCTATTGGAGTCAGCCCTTAAAGATTGTGGGTGACGCGTTTGATTTTGTGATTAGAGCTGGTTTAGGACGGCGTATTAATAAGATGCCATATATGATCCATTATGCGAATAAGACTCTTAATGAATCGCGGATAAATTATTCAACCACTGAAAAAAAAAATTTAGCTGTTGTATCTGCGCTTGAAAAGTTTAGATCCAACCTCATCGGTTCGCACATCATGGTTTACATTGGCCATTCGGCACTTCGACATCTTGTCGTTAAAAAAGATGCCAAAGCTCGACTTATTCGTTGGATTCTTCTATTACAAGAATTTGATCTTGAGATAAACGATAAAAAAAGGATACGATAATGTAGTGGTTGATCATCTTTCTTATCTTTCCAATGCGCCATCACAAAACTTTATATAAATGACTATTTTCCCTACGAACAGCTTTTTGTTGTTACGAGCGAACCATGGTTCGCAGACAGTCAATTTTCTCGTCATGAAAATGACACCTGCCGATTGTCTAAACAAGATAGGTACAGATTTCATTCCCAAGTGAAGCAATTTTATTGGGACGAACCTGATTTGTTTAAGTACTGCGCTGACCAAATCGTATAAAGGTGTATCCCTAACGATAAATTTAGAAGTGTTTTTTCGTTTTGTCATGATCACGCATGTGGAGGACATTTTGGGGCTAAAAAGAAGGCAGAAAAGGTCTTATAATATGGGTTTTATTGGCCCACGCTTTTTAAAGATACTTATGAATTTTGTAAAACTTGTGGTCGCTGTCAACACAGATAGAGTCACTAGGAGGAATATGATGCCTCTCAACTCTATTTTGATTGTTGACTTATGGGGCATCGATTTTATAGGGCCGTTTCCAAATTCATTTGGGAACATCTATATTTTGTTGGATGTCGACTATGTGTCGAAATGGGTAGAAGCAGTGGCTTGCAAAACCATTGACAACAAAGTTGTCAAGTTCTTGAAAAATAATATCATATCACGGTTTGGCATAGCACGATCCATTATTACCGATAATGGGACTCATTTCTGCAATAGGTCATTTGAATCCTTAATGAAAATATATTCTGTACGTCGCAAATTATCTACCCCATATCATCTCAAACTAGTGGGCAAGTTGAAGTTTCAAATAGACAGATTAAGCAAATATTGAAGAAAACGGGAAATAAGAATCCTAAAGATTGGTCTACTAAGCTAGTTGATGCACTTTGGGCTTATAAAACAACTTATAAAACCATTCTTGGAATGTCTTCATAAAGGCTTTATTTTTGGGACACCTTGCTGTCTTCCGGTTGAGTTGAAGCACCGTGCTATGTGGGCCATTAAAAAGTTAAATATGAACATAAACGAAGCCGGTAATTATAGAAAGCTCTAATTAAACAAACTTGAGATAATAAGGAACGAGGCTTCTGACAACGCAAAGATTTTTAAAGAGAACTAAAAATTTTCATGATAAATCTATTATTCGGAAATCATTTCATATTGGCACAAAAGTTTTGCTTTATGATTCTACACTGCATTTATTTCCGGATAAATTAAAATCTAGATGGACAGAGCCTTTTATAGTAAAAAAACGTTTTCTCACATGGCGCAGTCGAAATAGAAAACCCTAATTATGGTCACGTTTTTAAAATTAAGGGACGTCTTAAACCATGTTTTTTCTGCAGATTTGGAGGAGCTTATGGTTCTCCATGAGTCGGATTACTCAGCATAAAATCGTGACCCTCCTTTGTATATTATGTTGACTAACTTTTCTTTCTCAGGTTTTTATTGATAATTTTTATTTTGCATGGTTTATTTGCAAATTTACCAATTCCCTTTATAAACCCTCAGCCCGAGACTCTTTGCCTCATTCCAGCCACGGCTAAAAACCCTAGAAGAAGAGAAGAAGAGACAAGAGAAGTTTAGAGCCGATCCACCGTCAAAACGCCACGACTCGCCGCGCTTTCGTCGCAACTCGCCGCGCTTTCGTCGTCGTTTCCCCTAGATCGCTAAGGGAGGTAAAATTGGTCTTTTTCTCTCTGTTTGTGCTAGAGTTTTGGGTTAATTAGATCAGTTAACTATGGCTATGCTTAGAATGGTGATGGAACACAGTTTCATGAATCTTTTGGGTACACCGCCGTAAGACGATTACTTTTTGCATAAAATTATGACTAGAGGATGGGAATTTTTGCTGGATAACCATGAATCCACTGCCATCCATACTCTAGTTCATGAATTTTATAATAGTATCTATGATTACAATGAAGAGCACGGTGTTATTTATATTAATTGACGAGGTAAAATGCGCACAATTGACACCGAAACCATCACGAATATACAAAGCTTCAGAAGGAGTACAAAAGCCTTTAGATCTCACTGTTTATCGCCCCCTTATGAGACTGAACTGCGTAGTAGAGGACATGGGTATTCTCACTCGGTCTACTTTTAAGAATGTGCATGTTGTCAATAGGATGTTACAACGTAATGTGCTAGACACCACACATACCACTTCTATTTATAAACCTGCTTTTCACATTGTTCGCTACTAAATGGTTAAAAATTATCGGTTTGTATGTGTCGGCGGTTGATTAAAACGATTGTAGGGGTTAGACTTCAAAATAAACCATATTATCCCTTATATGTACTTGTAACACATTTGCCGTATTTTATTAAGGGAGTACGCTTTTGCCTTGTACTCACAAAATGTCGAACACACTCGCATTCAGCTTGAAAAAATTATGAAACTATATAGAGATTGTGTAGGTATTTGACGGAGCATGTTTTACAGGAGCATGTGATTCATGCGTAGTCATCTGATGACGATGATGATGCAGGTGAAGGGACCTCTACAGGACCTTCGTAGTCACAACTTCAATCGTCGCCCGCTGATCATAATCCGTTGTGGAATAAACTCGCACAACGTACTGAACGTTCTTTTATGAAAAAGGTGTGGAAAGCTCTCACAGCCATTGGGTGTGCAAGAGCGACATTCTAGGCAGTTGGCCCGTCTTGAGCGAGAGAGATGCACTTGCGGTATAATTTAAGACTAAGAAAATCACCAACAAAATTTTGGCGCCGTTGTCGGGAATCGAACCCGGGTCACCAGTGTAACAGGCGGGAATACTCACCACTATACTACAACGACACAATAAAACTTGGCAGTGTCCTCACTGTGCAAACTACCTCCACACTTAAACTTGACAGTGTCTTCACTGTCCTCTACCCTGTCGACCACGGCGACCACCGTCAGTGGTATAACGCCTAAGCGCTGCATCTCTCTTGCTCAAGACGGGGCAACTGCCTAGAATGTAGATGCTGCACACACAATAGTTGTGAGAGCTTTTCACACCTTTTTCATAAAAGAATGTTCGGTACATGGTACAGGTTCATCCCACAACAGATTATGATCAGCGGGCGGCGATTGAGGTTGTGACCGTGAAGGTCCTGTAGAGATCCCTTCACCCGCATCATCATCGGATGACTCCACATGAATCACATGCTCCTGTAAAACACGCTCCGTCCAAATACCTATGCAATCTCTATATGGTTTCATAATCTTTTCAAGCTGAATATGAATTCGGCATTTTGTGCGTACAAGAAAAAAGTGTGCTCCCCTGTTAAAATACAGCAAACATGTGTCACAAGTACAGGTAAGGGATAATATGGTTTATTTTGAAGTCTAACCCCTGCACTCGTTTTAATCAATTGCCGACACATACAAAACCGATAATCTTTAACTATTAAGCAGTGAACAATGTGAAAAGCAGATTTATAAATAGAAGTGGTATGTGTGGTACCTAGCACATTACGTTGTAGCATCCTACAAACAGCATGCACATTCTTAAAGTAGACTGAGCAAGAATACCACTATCCTATACTACGCAGATCACTCCCATAAGGGGGTGATAAACAGTGAGATCTAAAGTCTCTTGTACGCCTTCACAGGCGTGTATATTCGTGATGGTTTCGGTGTCAATTGTGCGAATTTCACCTCGCCAATTAATATAAATAACATCATGCTCTTCATTGTAATTATAGATATTATTATAAAATTCATGAACCAGAGCATTGATGGCAATGAATTTATGGTTATACAACAAAAATTCCCATCTTCTAGCCATAATTTCATGCAAAAAGTAGTCGCCATACGGCGGTGTACTTAAAAGATTCATGAAATTGTGTTCCAGCTCCATTCTAAGCGTAGCCATATTTAATAGATCTAATTAACCTAAAACTTTAGCACATACAAAGAGAAAAAGACCAATTTTACCTCCCCAGCGATCTGGGGGAAACAGTGACGAAAGTGCGGTGAGTCGCGGCGAAAAGGCGGCAAGTCGCAGCGTTTTGACGGCGGATCGGCTCCAAACTTCTCATATCGCTTCTTCCATTCTTCTAGGGTTTTTGGTTGCGGTTGGAATGAAGCAAGAGTCTCGGGTTGGGGGTTTATAAAAGGGATTGGTAAATTTGCAAATAAACCATACAAAATAAATATAATCAACAAAAACCTGAAAAATAAAACAAAAGAAAAGTTGGTCAATATAAAATACATAATATACAAAGGAGGGCTACGATTTTATACCGAGTAATCCAGCTCATGGAGAACAATGAGCTCCTCCTCCAAATCTGCAGAAAATTCTAAGTATGGTTTAAGACATTGTCCATTAATTTTAAAACGTGACTATAATTAGGGTTTTCTACTTCGACTGCACCATATGAAAACGGTTTTTTACTATAAAAGGCCATGTCCATCTAGATTTTAATTTACCTGGCAATAAATGCAGTCTAGAATCATAAAGCAAAACTTTTTGGCCAATATGAAATGTTTTCCGAATAATAGATATATAATGAAAAATTTTAGTTTTTTCTTTAAAAATCTTGGCATTGTCATAAGTCACGTTCCTTATTTCCTCAAGTTTGTTCAATTGGAGCTTTCTATAATTACCGGCTTCATCTAAATTCATATTTAGCTTTTTAATGGCCCGCATAGCACGGTGCTCTAACTCAACCGGTAGATGGTAAGGCTTCCCAAAAATAAGCCTTTATGAAGACATTCCAAGAATGGTTTTATACTAGCCCAAAGTGCATCGACTAGCTTAGTAGACCAATCTTTATGATTCTTATTTCCCGTTTTCTCCAATATTTGCTTAATTTGTCTATTTAAAACTTCAACTTGCTCATTAGTTTGAAGATGATATGGGGTATATAATTTGTGGCATATAGAATATATTTTCAGTGAGGATTCAAAGGACCTATTGCAGAAATAGGTCCCATTATCGGTAATAATGAATCGTGGTATGCCAAACCGTGATATATTTGAAAAGAATTAAGAGATTTTTTTTATTGGATAAATGAATCAATAGTCCATGCAAATATATATAGAGAGTCATAAATCACCTCTCTTATCTTAACAAATCTAATAACTAATTATATTCATAACTAATATCATAACTAATTATATTCATAAACCTCCGTCACAAGCTGGAGCGTAGATATCAATCATGCCAAGGTTTGACAGAAGACGAACGAAAACAGGTCGAGACAGAGATTTGGTAAGGATATCTACTAATTGAGTCGAAGAGGAAACATTTTGGAGTGCAACCAACTTATCTGTCACCTTATCACGAATGAAGTGGCAATCTATTTCGATATACTTGATTCGCTCATGAAAAACCGGATTCTCATGATCCGCTCATGAAAAACCGGATTCTCAGGAATGTGAATTGTGACCTTATTATCCCAGAAGAGTATGGTCAGAAGAGAAGAAGGAACCCCAAGATCTGTCAAAAGAAAGATAAGTCATACTAACTCAGCAACTGTATGTGCCATAGATCTATACTCAACCTCTACATAAGAACGAGCCACTACATTTTGCTTCTTACTCCTCCATTTAACCAAGTTTCTTTCCAAGAAAACACAATAGCCACTCGTGGAACGACGATCATCAATGGATCCAGCAAAGTCAGCATCCGCAAAGGGTGTGAGCGACAACGTAAATGATGGTTTGTAAAGAAGACCCTATCTTAGAGAACTTTTGATATATCTAAGAATATGCTCAACTGCCTTAAGGTGAATAGTCAAAGGATTTTGCATATACTGACTCACTGTACTAACGGTAAAGGCAATGTCAGGACAAGCGACAGTGAGGTAAATAAGTTTTCCAACTAGACGTCGATATTGTCCTGGGTCAGGTAGTGGACGATTCGAGGGCTCAATCGAGATAGCTTGACTGAGAAATACACATGAGTGTTTGCTGGTTTACATCCCAAAAATTCTATCTCAAATAGAAGATCGAGTGCATACTTGCGCTGAGGGTTGTAATCTACCAGAATTCCATGACACTTCAATTCCAAGAAAATATCTAAATGGCGCAAGGTCCTTGGTATAGAAGTGTGAAGCCAAATGTTCTTTCACTTTGAAGATGCCAGCAGAATCATCTCCAGTAATGATAATATCATCAACACTCACCAACGCAATTACCCTGCTCTGAGGACGATTATGTGTATAGAAAGATGTGTCGGCGTGACTGCGTTTGAAACCAATTGTCGTAAAATTGTACTAAACTTTTCAAACCAGACACGCGGTGACTGCTTCAATCCATATAACGATTTATGTAGAAGACAAACTATAGACTCTCTCGGTCGCTCAAAACGAGGAGGTTGCTGCATATAAATAGTCCTTGAAAGATCGCCATTAAGAAACATTCTTCACATCAAGCTGATAAAATGGTCATGCCATAGAAAGGCCAAGGATATAAGAACACGAACCGAGGTCAATTTGGCAACTGACGAAAAAATCTCAACATAATCAAAATCATACTGCTGAGTAAATTCTTCAGCCACTAAACGAGCTTTGAGACGGTCAATCGTCCCATCAGGATTATGCATGATAGCAAAGACCCATCGACAGCCGACAACTTTCTTATCTGAAGACGGAGTTACCAATTTCCATGTTTGATTAGAGCACAGTGTGGCAATCTCCTTTAACATAAGTGCATGCCAACCTTGATGCTGAAGAGCTTTCCTGGACAGAGATAGAAAGAGTGATGACAGACAGGGAAGAAACAAACCGACGAGCAGATGGTATCCGTTCATGATAGGAAACAAAATTAGAAATCAGATGTGCAGTAGTACAAGAACACTTACCCTCACGTAAGGCAATAGGAAGAGAGATCTTCTGAAGGGGCGGCGGTGAAGAATCAGAAACAGTGGACTGCATAGGTGTACCTGCAGAAGAAGCATTGGTAGGAAAGGGTGGGACAACTTTCTTATGACAGTGATACACCTATGGATAAGAAGCTACAGGCTGAAAACTAGGGCTCACAGGTTGAACAGACGAATGAGGCTCTGGGAAAGGCAGGTGAAGAACAGGAATAGTAGGAGCGGGGTGGTGGAAATATGCTTTATCTTCTAAAGTCACATCACAAGAACTACAAACTTTAGATGTGGAAGGTCAAAGCAAACATACCCTTTTTGGAATCGTGAGCAACTTACAAATATCATATTGGTAGCTCTAGGGTCAAGCTTGTCAATATGAGGACATAGAAGACGAGGATAGCATAAACAACCTCCTTAGGAGGAACAGGATAAGAATTGCCCTGTGGAAACAAAATAGAGAAAGGGGGTTGGTTGCCTAGCACCGGAGAAGGTATGCGATTGATATAAAAACATGCAGCTAAGACCGCAAAATTCCACAATTGTTAAGGACATGCATATGCAAAACAAGAGAACGAGCTATCTCAAGCAAATGTCGGTTCTTCCGTTCAACAATCTCGTTTTGCTGAGCATAAGAACATGAAGTATGATGCAATATACGAGAGGTCTGACAAAATGCAGTGAACTCCGTGCTAATAAACTCCTTAGCATTATTTGAACAAAGAAACTTTACAGAAACACCAAATTGATTGGTAATCTCACCTACGAACATTTTAAAGGTAGACAAAAGTTCAGACCTATTACGCAGAAGATACGACCAAATCATACGTGAATGATCGTCAATAAAAGATATAAAATATCCATAACCAAACACACTAGGAAACTTAAAAAGACCCCAAATATCAGAGTGAACTAACGCAAAAGGCAAATCATGTCTTTTATTAACTGGAGGTAAAGAGGAGAGATGGTGTTTACCACGAATACAGGATTCACAACTGAACTCTGATAAATCAATAGAAGGCAGCATAGTACGTATAGAAGAAAGAGGAGGATGACCAAGCCTCCGATACCACTGAATAGTAGAAACAGCTGCAGACGTACTGGAATGATGATCAACGAAGTATAGTCCATTCTGTTCATGTCCACACCAATCCGTGCTTCGTCAGAAGATCCTGTATTACAAAGTGAGATGGATAAAAAGTTACGGAGCAGTTAAAATTATTTGTAAGTTGACGAATAGAAAGCAGGTTTTATTTTAAAGATGGCACAATTAAAGTATTTTTTAAATGTAAAGATGAAGTGATAACTCAGCCGAACCAAAAACATGTGTGGAATTACCGTCAGCCATGAAAATAAACTTGTGAGGACTAAAAGCAAGACCATACGGTCCATCACGAGACATGTGATGTGAGGCCCCGGAATCAGCGACCCACAAATTATGATGAGAAAGAAACAATATGACCGTTGGAGTTGAAACGTTGGCAGGAGCTACAGAAAAAAGGAAACTACGTAACTAGCCCCACTCAGCACTGGATAAAGATAAATTGTCAGCAGAAAAGGAAGATCGGGCAATTAGCAACTGGTGTGGATGTCTGGCGAGCTGTAGGTGTACCAACATGATAGCCAAGATTTTCCCAACGTCAGTCTTCATGATGATTAGTACCGCCGTAATAAGAACAATAAAACCGGGCACAGCCATGACCACAAGAACGGGAAACACGACCACGAGCAGTAATAGGGGGCGACCACGCGGCATCCCACGGCAAGCAGAGATCGAATCAGAATTCATGATAAACGACGCAAAAAAAAGATCCCAAAAAAGAGAGTAACGGTTGTTGAACCCACAAGCGAGTACAATAGTAGAAAACGGTCTAAAAGAGCATCGTCAGTAACCGAGAGGAGCGGAGACGACAGTAGCTTGCAGGTGAGCAGATAGCATATAGTCCCACATCAGCCTTTATCAATGCATTGATTTAAAAAAAAACATAAAAGATGCTTAGGATAAAACAACAAAGCGAGCAGCACTATTTCCTCTAGCAGCAACGAGCCTAGAATTTAGAATCTTCTCTTCAATCATCCCTTAACATCTCATAATAGCAAAAAAGAAGGCCAAAAGGGACAGGAGGTAGTTAACGAGGGCAGCAGAGGGCTGGAGAGTGCTTCGAAAGAGTTGGAGGAGTCAAGAGAGGTGTGGGGGGTAAGCGAAGGGTGCTGGAGGGGTCGAAAGAGTGTTGGAGGGGTCGAAAGGGTGTTGGAGGGTCGGCGAGGATTGTCGATGGTGGCTGGAGCGCGAGGGGTGCTGGAGGGAGATCGATGGCAGGCGAGGTGGTCTGGAGGGTCGACGAGGGTGGATGGAGGGGAATCGATGGCTGGTGGAGGGAGGAGAGGGTTGTCGAAGGTGTCTCGAGGGGCTGTGGCTTGGAGGAGAGGGTTATCGAGGGTGGCTGGAAGGGCTATGGCTAGATAATTAAGGTTGATTTTTTTTGTTTCTTCTCAATTCTTTTCACTGCTTAGATACCATGAAAAGAATTAAGCGATTTTTTTATTAGATAAATGAATCAAGAGTCCACACAAATATACATAAAGAATCATAGATCGCCTCTCCTATCTTAACAAATCTAATAACTATTTATATTCATAACAATATTATTTTCCAAGAACTTGACAACTTTGTTGTTATTGGTTTTGCAAGCCACTGCTTCTCCCCATTTCGACACATCATCGACGTCCAACAAAATATAGATGTTCCTAAATGAATTTGGAAACGGCCCCATAAAATCGATCCCCACACGTCAAAAATCTCAACAATCAAAATAGAGTTGAGAGGTATCATATTCCTCCTAGTGAATACATATGTGTTGACAGCGATCACAAGTCTTACAAAATTCATAAGCATCTTTAAAAAGCGTAGGCCAATAAAACAGACATTGTAAGACAATTTTTGTTGTCTTTTTAGCCCTAAAATGTCCACATGCGTGATCATAACAAAATGAAAGAACACCCCTAAATTCATCGTTAGGGATACACCTTCGTACGATTTGGTCAGCACGGTACTTAAACAAATAAGGTTTGTCCCAATAAAATTGCTTCACTTAGGAATGAAATTTGTACTTATCTTTACCTAGACAATCAGGAGGCGTCATTTTCGTGAAGAGAAAATTGACTGTCTGCGAACCATGGTTCGCTCGTAACAGCATAAAGTTGTTCGTCAGGTAAAATTGTCATCTATAGGAAATTCTTGTGATGGTGCATTAGAAAAACGAGAAAGATGATCGACCACTACATTATCGGATCCTTTTTTATCTTTTATCTCAAGATCAAATTCTTGTAATAAAAAATCCAACGAATAAGTTAGGCTTTGGCGTCTTTTTAGCGATAAGATGTCGAAATACCGAATGGTAAGTGTAAACCGTGATGTGTGAACCAATGAGGTAGGATCTAAACTTTTCAAGCACAAATACAACAGCTAAATATTCTTTTCAGTTGTTGAATAATTTAGCTGCGCATCATTAAGAATCCTGCCCGCATAATGGATCACATGTGGTATCTTATTAATGTGTTGTCCTAAAACATCCCCAATCGCAAAATCAGATGCGTCACACAAAATCTCAAAGGGCCGGCTCCAATCGGAAGTGTGGGGTATAGTACCTGAAGTAAGCTTCTTCAATCGCTCAAAAGACTTGAGACAATCGGAACTAAACTCAAAAGACACATCCTTGACAATAAGAGTAGTTAAGGGTCTATCAATTTTGCTAAGGTCCTTAATAAAGCGTCTATAAAATCCCGCATGCCTAAAAAATGACCTTATATTTTTGACTGTTTTGGGAGATATGTTAGAAATTATATCTATTTTAGTTTTATCTACCTCAATACTTTTACTCGAAATAATGTGGCCTAGCACAATACCTTGGTTGACCATAAAATGTATCTCTCCCAATTGAGGGTTAAATTTTTCTTTATGCATCATTGAAGAAACTAGCACCAAATGATATAAACACTCATCAAAAGAATCACCAAAGACCGAGAAGCCATCCATAAAGATCTCTAAATAGTGCTCCACCATGTCATAAAATATGTTGATCATGCACCGCTGAAACGTAGCTGGTGTATTACATAACCCAAATGGCATTTGCCGATATGCAAATGTGCCAAAAGGACATGTAAATGTAGTTTTCTCTTGGTTTTCGGGAGCAACATGAGTTTGGGTATAACTAGAGTATCCATCAAGAAAACAATAATACTTATGATCAGCTAACCTTTCCAGCATTTGATCAATAAATAGCAACGGAAAGTGATCTGATTGCGGCACTCAGTTTTCTATAATCAATGCACATATGCCAACCTGTTTGTATGTGGATAGGTACAAGCTCATTTATATGGTTTTCAATAACTGTAATACCAGATTTCTTAGGTCCCCACATGAATAGGGCTGATCTAAGTACTATCAGAGATAGGGTAAATAATATCACTATCAAGACATTTAATAATACCCTTTCTCCCCGCTTCATTCATTACAGGGTTTAGCCTGCGTTACCCTTCTCTAGCGGTCTTGGCGTTTTCTATTCAAGTGAAATAAGAGATTAAAGAAGAATGATGTTGAAGAATTGATGGAATAGTTTTAAAAAGTCTTAATTCCATAAAATTGCCAAGTAGTATTTCAATTTTTGGCAACTAACTACAAAAAACTCTAAAATCTCATTGGGAAAAAACCTAGCATAAGTTTGTAATTTCCAATAAACTGCCATGACTAATGATGCCACATGATCACCATGTCATATAAGTTGCCATTTCCAAAAGAATATCAAATTACCCCCAAAACCCATCTTCTCCATCCTCCACCTTTCTTTTCTGTAATCTTAACCCTAACCCTACACATCCTCCTTCCTCCATCTACCGCCGTCCTCCCCTATTCGACCACCACAATCACGTCCTCCTTTTCCCCGACAAACTTATAAACCGTAACAAAAAGTTAACCCTAACCCCCCCCCCACCACTCTGCCTCCCCACCACTCTGCCTCCCCACAATTCCCGGCCCCCAAATATGCCCCCTCCACCTCCACCCCACCTCTCTCTCCTGCCCTAATCAAACACTAGCCATACGATCCTTCATCTTCATCATATCAATCATCTTCTCTTCGGCATTTTTCATCATCTTCTCCTTCAGCATCTCTGTCACCCTCCTCTCTCACCGCTGCGGCCAACCCCTTCTATTCGCCACCAAAGAGGTTAATTGATAATTTAATATTAACAATTATATTAAAAAATTAATAAAACAAATAATAATCATTTAGGTTAATTAATTGTATTTATTAAAAAGGTAATATGGTCATTCATTACGCGTAGTGTACTCTGTTATGGTTCACCAACGTTGGCCGTCAGTCATGATAGGTTTTTGAACTTCAAAGGTTTCGGTTGTATGCTGCCAAACACTAAAGGTATTTAGTACTCCTTTTGGTAAATGAGTCTTTTAATATATATATATATTTCGGGGGATCTATTGCTCATTCTAACAATCCGTTATGTGACAATTAGAATGAAACCAGTATCTGGGTGACAACACAAGTCAAGTGCTTATGTTTAAGTACTGTTTTATCTTATTTCATAACATCTAGGGGCACCCTTACATATGAGAACAAACAACAGAGCATGACTTTAGCTTGCCTAAAATTGTACATTGTGCTAGCTTAATGTTCATTGCTTGTCAATATGGAATAATTAAGGGTTTTACTGAAAATATGGTAAAAGTAACTGTTGCAATAAATTTGGACTGATGGTTATATGAACTACAAAATTAATTTTTTTAACCCACATCTAATGAAACCATCACACCAGAGACTGCTCCCGCTAAAGTGAGGTTAGCTTGGTGGAGGACAACAAAACGGTAGCAAGACAGTAAATATGTATACGTCAACTTCAGCAAGAAGATCACTATGCAGAGTCCAAATAGAAGAACTAATTACCTACTATTTATGTCTCAACATTATAATAGTGAACAACTTTGTATAATGTATTCCCTTTTTAGTTTGTTTCGAATAATACTGCCCGTGTTTGTGTTATAGTGAAATGAAATGTTAGCCGGACCTTGATTGTGCTCATTTAAATCTTTTACAAGTGACCATATCTTTAAATGGAAGTGGTGTTTCTTATGCACTCTAGTTTGCTTCTTGACGAATTTCTAATTAGCTTATGCAACAAAATATTGTTAAATAAAAAGCAAACCATAGTAAAAGGTGACAAGGACACAAAACAAGCAAATATACTAATGATTTGGCTAAGATACGAAGTATAACAGAAGGGAAAGATTTAAGACAACGATACAGGATACAGGATCCAGGTGATTAATAGCCAAACTGGACACCATGTTACAACAGAGAGCTGTGCAAAATCCAGAAAAGCCTCAGTAAGGAAAAGGCTCAACGCTGTTCTGCGTAGCACTCCGCAATATCAATATACAAGTAGAACTATGAAAAAGTATAATGGATCTTGATCTTTAACATTAATTTTACGTCCAATAGTCAGTCCAATATACGACAAAGAACAACACCTGGTAAAAACCACAACTTAATGTGGTCACACTCAATAAAACGATAGTCGCCTTTACATTGCTTGTGCTAAATGTGCAACATCTTTTAGAACTTCATTATATTTTAGCATTTCCAAATTTGAATATAAATACTATCCTATTGGGGCTAAGACATATGACTGGGCATTTTAGCACTTTCATAAGTGTTGCATCTCAATTGATGCTACTTTACAAATTCAACAATAAGTCAAAACGCAAATCAATGAAGTAGTTAGTTGGAATATGAGTTGGAAATGCTTCCCATTGGCTGCAAAATATTGCACAATGCCCTAGCTCCCATAGAAGGTACATGATGGAAATGTGCAACCTTGATAGCCAAGTGTAAAAGAAGGATTAATCCGTATAAATAACTAACAGAAGAAGAGGATTTTGTTGACTGTGTCCATAACTAAAACAATGAACTGTAGTATTATTTACAAAAAATGTGAGAATAAAATAAACCATTATCTGGAAAGAGAAATGTTATTAGCATCAGATCTCGGATTTGCATCATCCAGAAATGTCCTGAAGGGGAATCCGAGTTAATCATCATATGCCTGATCTCCAAAAAATTTAGAAATACATATTTGTTGAAATTATGAAATAACAATAAATCTGCCAAGAGAACCAAGGGGAAAAACAATTGTAGCTGGTAATTGCAAAGAGAAATTAACCCATCTGCTACAAACTCAATAGGGAAATTCATTATAATATGCACATTTTAAACAAAGGAACTTTTAATCAACGAAAATTGTTCTGATAAATGATACAGTGCAGTAGCATCAGAAGCACGAAATTGCATTATCCAGAAATGAAACAAAGGATTATGAAAATAAATCTGATAATTGATATACTGCAAGTGCATCAGAAGCTCAACTGTGCATCATCCAAATGATGTCCTGAAGAGGAATCCGAGTATTAATCTTCATGCACTCGACATTGTAAAAAGAGAAAAAAGAAGTTTAAAAACTGAATGACGTCAAAGAAATAGTTTTAAAAAGATGTCCAAGAATCAAACCGATAAATTTAAATTGGATAGCGAAAACTCACTTTTGAAACTTGTCTACAAAGATGCACAACAACATGGATTTAGGAAAAAAGGCAAACCCACTAAAAATCATCTTTCAAACATTGGCATTCAGATAGTGCATGAACAACAGTGAACATGTTCAAGGTCATTGACAATGCAGAAGGGCTTTCATTCTTGCAAATCGCATGACAAAGAATGCAAGACACAAGGCAGGATATTTAACTGTATCTCTATAACTTAAATTGTCACGCCCCGCTTCCCAAAATACGGAATACGAGGGGTTGACAAAGCTAACCATGCTCCTACGGTCGAGGTAATATCTCTCCGTAGTCACACTTCGGCTTCTAGCTTTACGTGGTAATCAGTAAACAATGCACAGGTAATGAGAAATGCAGTAACTGAAACAACACAAATACAAAGAACTAACCTGATGGAGATCAAAAGAGTATAGCTCTGGATAGCTGATCAAGATGTCCGCGATGTACGTCTGGTCCTGGTCCAAGCTAGACCCACTTCTCACTCTGAGCATGCATACTCAGGTCGTCAGAGCGACGCGATAGCAATATATATATATATAGATGCAAGTGGTAACTCGTACAGTAATAATAAATATATAACAGTAAATCAAGAGGGTAAGGATGTGAACATGAAGTAGCCAATGCGGGTGTCTAATAGAGCAGGTGCACAGTAAAGCAGTAAGATAGTATGTCAGATGTGTCGATTCAGTAAGCAATGCATGTCAATGTCACTATCCCTATCAGTCTCTAAGTCTCACTGTACAGGTCACTAAACCTATCGTCAGTCCAAGTGTGAGAGTCAACCACTCGTGAGTATCCCCCATCCAAGGATAGAACCCAGGGGCAAGGGACCACGGGCCCAAATAAAACGCACGGTAATAATCAGTGATAACCCTGTATATCTCCATATATCTCTATAAGTGCCGGCATGGGACTCCCGTGAATCGGTTGAACTCACACTCAAACCACCCCACACTCCGTGGTCTATATCAAACGCCAACCATAAACTCAAATACCAGCCGGTCCATGACGAGTCTACGCGAGAACTGAAGACAGGGTCTCCATCAAGCATGTCCCGACTGATACTCAAGATAAATGGGCAGTATTTGGTGCCTTACCTGTGACACCCATACAAATGCTTCCATAATTGTCCCATACCAATTATAGTCACACTTATACACGTCCCACAGACGTCGACAATGCAATAAAACAATAGGGTCCACTGATTGTGTACAAGTACGTGTCACTTTCACTTATCCATTCATGCTCAACACTAACGTACTTGCCACAATCAGACGCTAAAACCTAACACTGGATAATGCACATGATCACTAGGTTACCAATGCAATGACATATATATATATATATATATATATTGTGATGAGAAAACAGTATTCAAGGCATGATTAAGATGTCATCAAACAATGTCCTACCACTTGCATAATTCTTCATAATTCTTCATAAATCAGATATGCACCATTTAGCGAAACTATGAACAGGGGATAAGTAGTATGTCTAATTATCTATCCATCAAAATTAGTTTCACATTAATCGGGTTTCAGGATCACTAGATATGGCCATTTCATTTTAAGCGTTCACTGCTGGAACTCCGGTTTCAGAATCGGAAGTCCGTTTCGTAACGCATTTCAATTCCAGTTGGGATCAGAATTTAGCGTCGCTACAGTTGAATGAAATTTAGGGTTTTCTATAGGGTTTCCAACGCAACAGACGGATTCTCAATCGCGTCTCTACGTCAGAAGTTATGCATTGGTCAACACTAGAGTATCAATTCTGGTTCTGTTTGGGACTTTTATACGTCCTGTTCTTTTAAATTGCAGTTTAAATAGTAAACGACGATAAAATGGAGTGAAATCACTTGCGTTATCTAGCTAACAGTTTCATCTTCAATAAGGTGTAGGGTTCCGCAACATACGAGTTCAGGCAGCAAGGTAGTAAACATTACGGGACAGAAAACAATAACCAGAGTCGCTCTGGACTGCAGTCCAGAGCCGCTCTCCGAACCAATTCTCGTCATAATATCAGTACAGAAACAATTAAGAACTTGCATAGGGTTACAGGTCGTCGAGTCGGCTTCGATTTGAGCCCTCGAACGCCTCATTTCAATATGTACACACTTAATTGTGATTTTAACAAGGTTCAGGTGCGGGAAATTCCCAGTTTTTACGAGTGTAACTGGGGGTGTTCGTTTAAGCCAGTAACAATCGTATTTTTCAGTGAAATTTCTACACAAGGTTCATTGCCAGACGGGCCAGAATATGCAATCGAGTTCCGTCAAATTAAATGAAGGTTTTCATTTGGATCTTGCATCGAACGCTTAGGTCTTATAGGTTTCATGAATTATAAACACGGAATTAATAGTATTTTGGTTTGTAACAGAAATAAACTAGCATGTAGCAAGTAGGGTACTTGCCTGGGGACGTTCTGGCGATGCACGGCAGCGGCAACGGCACGAACGCGCGACGAACGGCGCGGCTAGGGTTCGCGGCCTCGGCTCGCGTTCGGGTTCGACGTCGGAGTTGTCCGGGGATGACTCGCGTTCGCTGGAAGCGGAGTGGGATGCTCTGTGGATCTCCCGGGGTGTGCTGGGGTCGACGACGGTCGGCGACGTCGCTCCTGCGATGGGCAGCAGTAAGGGTGTTTGGATGTGTGTTGGAGTTTGGTGGGTTTTGGAGAGAGAGGGGGGGCAATGGGGCTTGGGCTTGGAGGTGACGGTGATGATGCTGATGACGAGGAGGGTGCGGGGGAGTCGACGAGGTGCAGTGGGGGCTTGCCGGCGAGAGGGTGCAGGGGCTCGAGCTCGGGTGCAGTGAGCTCGGTGTGGGTGTGCAGGGGGGGTCTGCGGAGGCTAGAATGGTGAGGAGAGGCTCTGTTGATGGAGGAGGAGAAAGGAAAGAAGGGGAGAGTCGCAGTCGTCGCCGTCGGAGGGAGTGGCGAGGGCTCGGCAGTGGGTTTTTCTGAGGTAAGAGGGGAGTGAGCAAGAGAGTGAGTGAAGGTGGGTAGAGAGGGAGAGAAGGAGAGACGAGAAGGGGTTGCGCTTGAGGAGCTCGCGAGGCGTGCGGTCGTGGGCGACGGGGGTTCGCGACGAGGGACGTGGGGCGGCGAACGTTAGGTTGAGGAAGAGAAGGAGAGGGATTTGGAAGAAGTCGTCGTCGTGGGCTCAGAGGGGCGTGGGACGTGGGGCGCGCACGAGAAACGGCCGCGAGGGTGCAGTCGTGAGCGGGGCGGGGACGTGGGCGCGCACGAGAAACGACCGCGAGGGTGCAGTCGCGAGCGGGGCGGGGACGTGGGGGCGACGTGGAGAAGAGAAGGAAAAAGAGCGGGAAAATATTCGTTGGGGAGGAAGAAGGTTAGAACGAGTCGGGTCGGGTTAGGTGGGTGTAGGCCGGGCCGGAGAGCTTGGGCTGGGCTGAAAGAGTTAATTAAATTCCTTATTTTTTTTCTTGGGCTTTAGGGAAAGGGCAGGGCCGGCTGAGGGATTTTAACTCTAATTGTGAGGGAAAAAGGAGTGGGCCGGAGTGGGTTTAATGGGTATAGATGAGTTTATTTAAAAATTTGTTTTAGTTTGTAAAGTTTTCTGTTAGGCTTGGGAAAAGGGTGGGCTTGGGAAAAAATGGAAATGGGGAAAAGAAATTGGGGAAAGGAGATGGGCCGGCTAAAAGAAAATAAATGGGAGAAAATATAAAGGGTTTAGATAAACTTGGGTTAGGGATTTTTAAATAATTATAAAATAAATGAATTTTAAGAGTAACAAAATACGGATATTGGTATAAAAAGGGACTGGGTATTACATAAATAATGAAATATTTTCCATACAAATGAAACAAATACAGATTTACTGTAGGGTAAGCGAGATAGAAATGATCAAGGTTGACAAATCACATGATAAGAATGCAAGACACAAGGCTGGATATTTTACTGTCTCTATTTTTTGAAAAATTAAAAATACCATATAATCAAAACAAAACCAGATTTACCATAGGGTAAACGGGATCGAGATATTCAAGGTTGACAAATCTGAGAATATTTACCATAAACAATGCAATATAGATATTCCCATACAAAAAACAGACATATATAAACACATGGACAGATGCAACACACTGCCACCATAACAACAAAAATGAGAAGTTTTAACTTTCAAAAGGTTGCAGACATACGTAATATAACTGCAGCACATACCTGATCAGGCTGGGCAACATCTGAGAAAATAATATCAACCATTAAAACTAGCATTCTGTATTTTGCAGGATGCCAGCATCTTCAATAAAGGAGATGACATTTGTCCGCTTTTTCATCATGTTAACAAGGTCTCTTCCACTTCTATGTGAGAATTCAACAGCATAAACCATTCCAGTCTGCAGAACAGGTGGAAACAACAAACCAACTCATTAATCTATTATAAGATACCGACTTTCGAAAGTCTGAACAAAGCTGCATAATAGCATATACTACCAACTTACAGGTCCAACTAAGTCATATACATGAGGCACTCTGGTTCCTGATGCAGCTCCAAGATAAGCACCCGAGCTCCAGGAACTTGCGACAAGAAAAAAATGGAATTCAAAGTGCCATATCAAGAAATTAAATATAATGGAACCATACCTAGCCTTGCAAAGCTCAAGGTATAAAATGGAACCATACCTAACCTTGCAAAGCTCAAGGTCAAATTGACGATGGAGATGGTTAACAACAGATTACATAATGAGTTTGTTGCAAAAAAATAATTTAAGAGCATGATACACAACATGGGTTCGATCAAGTATGACGAATTAAATCAACATAAAAATAAATTAAAAATTAAAAAGTATCGTAGTATTTTCTTAATAAGAGGCTTAAAAATGAAATCATAAGTTACAATTAAAAAATGTACACAGTCACCGGTTGTAATTTTGTTGCTGCACTTTGTAGATATTTTCTAAAAAATATTTGATTAACAGAAAAGTATCTCTGAAAAAAATTGCTAATTGATAACGGATATTTTACAGTCAGTTAAGAATGAAGATATAATTGCTCATCAAGTCAAAATTTATGCACATGGTAATTCATAAAGATTTTTAATCACCTAGAACAAATTATCATCATATTTAAAGAGAATTTACAATATAAATTCTGTCTACACCACCCAAAATGGCAGCTGCCAGCTTAGATCGGAAAGGATTCCAAACCCTATATTCAACCTTGGTTCCATCCTCATTCTGCCAATCAACATTAATGCACAAAATGATTCTAATGAACCCAAACTTATACAAAACATCGATGAAAAAACGAAGGTAAAAAAAAACAAAATCAACATAAACAATCACCTGCACAGCAACACGTTTCTCGCCATAAACAGATTCCCCAGCAACCATGTTCTTGGTGCAAAGGGCATCTTCCTTCCCCTTGGCAATGAAGACACCATAACGCCTGTGTGGTTGGACCAATACCTTGCTCCCTCCCTTCATTCTTCCTCCTCGGCCTCTACCACCTCCTCTTACTCCACCTCGGCCGCCGCCACGGCCTCTTCCACCCCCACCTTGGCCTCTTCCTCCACCGCCTCGGCCCCGGCCTCTACCACCTCTATCACTCCTGCCCCTGAATCAACCACCTTTGCCGCCACCGCCTGAAATAAGTTCATTCTTAGAATAATTCTTTTACAGCAGGAACAAAAAATTACTGAGAAACCATTTTTTGTAGATTTTCTTAACTTTAACGTAATGTAGATTACGACAATAATGATGTATAATCGATGATACAGCTACACTTCAGGACAAGGGTATTTACCCAACTTTAACAAAAAAAACTATACATTAATACTAACTCTGGCTAAATAGATAGAGTAACAAATAGGCTGAGAAAATCCTAATTATAAGTATGACGCCCTACGATTAAGCTAAAATAGTTAATCTTTGCAGGGGAAAAAACTTGTGAATAATTCAGTTCATCAATGAAGCTAATATGCCGGTAGAAGTCCCAAGTTACAAGACTTTTAGGACAAAACTAATGAAAAGTGAAAACTACAGCAATATGATAAATAATTTCTAAGGCAGCTACAATTTAAGGACAAGTGCATTCAGCAGGAAGAAGTACAACTTTATACACAAAAGACTGTAATTTGATAAGATAACGCCTACCCAGGGTCATTTTTAGCTCAAGTAATAAAAAGAATTGTATACAAAGATTGTAAATTTGATGAGTTAAACTGAATATAATTTCAAATAGCAAGTAAAAATGAAAAGCAAACCCTAGATACAAGCTAAAGCAGTTAATGCATACAGAAAGCTACTATCTTTTACTCTTCATAAAAAAAACAGCACAAATAAAACCCAAATTGAAAAGATCAAGCATTTCTCTGCATTAAATCAATCGATGGGTATTCGCATCAGATAAATCTAATCAAGATTGTGGCTTCAAACAATTAGATTCAAAATAAAAAAGAACAGCGATTACCCCTTGGAGGCCTCATGACTGCGATCGATCGAGAAGAAACGCGGGCGCGGGCGAGCAAAGGGGCGAAGTTGGGGAATCTTCAAAATACGAGAGGCAGCGCGATTTTATATCGTCTTGTGAGATTAGCGTTTGGGGTCGATTGGACGAATGTACCCATCGAAGTTGGGCTGAAAAGTTTTGCTATCGAGAGCATGGACCTGTGAAAGGCCCAATCCCCTTTAGCTTTTGAATGCAAGAAAACCCGCTCACATTAAACCTCCATTTTGCACCCTCCACTAAACTGCATTAGATTTTTCATCTAAAAAGTACATGACTTTACCAAAATACCCCTATAAAACAAAAAAAGAACAAAAATAACATTCAGAGAAAGTCAGGAGTATTTTCATCAAGTCGCAAAATTTTTGAATGAAATTTTTAACGGAAGTTAAGTGAGGGTGTAATACCTAGTTCCACTATAAATATCTTCCGTATTTTAAATAAATAATTCCCCTAAAAATTTCTATTCCAAACTTCTACAACTATTATTTTTCCTAAATTTTCTAAATTTAATTTCCTAACTTAAATCTCAAACTCTAACTTTTAAACCCTAACCCTTCTATTTTTCTAAATTATTTTCCTAATCTACCCCAGCCCAGCCCACACCCGACCCGGCCCGTTCCCCTAACACCCGACCCGGCCCGTTCCCCTAACACCCGACCTGACCCGATTCCCCAAACACCCCTTCACTTCTTCTTTTTCTCTTTCCCTTCTCTTTTCCCGCCTCTCCCGCGATGCCTCCCCACTTCCGCACGAACCGCTCCACTCAACAACCCAGGACCCCTCCTCCTTCGCCAACTGCCTGCGAGCCCGATCCCCCTCGCCTCCCTCGTCCTCGCGCCACTCCGCGAAGACCGCGCCCATCTCCATGACGACGAAACCACGGGCCCAACAACTCCCGCACACCCACACTTTCCCACAACGAGCTCCTCCATCTACATCGACCTTCCACCATCACCCTCCCTCTCTCCAGCTTACTCTCTCAGTTTTTCTTTCCCTCACTCCCCCACTCCCCTCGTCTTCTCTTTCCCTTGCCCCCCTCCGCTTGCAACCGCCGCCGACCGCCCCCTCGAGCACCCCTGCCATCGCCACTTCTCGAGCTCCTCACCTCCGCCGGCGAACGCGAGCCACCGCGCGCCATCGCCCACCTCGACTTCACCACCGCCGCCAACTCAAACCGAGCCTCCAAGCAAGAAGCCTATGCCCCTCCTCTTCTTTGTCTTCCTCTACGACAACCCATCAAGCCGAGAACCCCCCATCACCGACGATCTCTCCTCACCGCCCACACTACCAGAGCACCGCCATCTCCTCCTCTCACCGACTACAACACAACTCCCCACTTCCTCTCTCAAACACCGACCACCGAACCCCCCCCCCCACAGCCGCCAACACTTACTTCTGCCGCCATCGAGATCGTCACCATCATCGGCTCCTCTCTGAGCACCACCAGCACCTCCTTCAGAGACCAACGCATCCACACCACCACACTGAGCTCGCCTAGCTCCTCCTCCAACTAAGATTCCTCACTGCCGATCACCATCAAACCCCAACACCAACGTCAACTGCAACAGCCGAGTGCAACCTAACGCCGGCCACCATCGCCATCGTCAACTCTGTTGCAACACCAGAGCTCCACTACAAGCTCGATCTCGAGCCGAATCCCTATAGGCATTCTGTCGAGCACCTGTTGCAATCGCCATAGCCGCTGTTCCCGTCACCTCTGTTGTCGTTCAAGCCATGGCCTCGGACTCTATGGCAGTCACCGTCATCAACGCAGTCGCCGTCACAACACCGAACATTTCTGTCGCAGTGTGTATCACGCTCGAGCCTCGCACCGTGCCCGCCTCCGTGCCACCGCGTACCCAGACGTGTCGCACCCCGTGCTCAGTCCCCGTGACACATCGTACCCAGTCCATGTGCCACGTCGTGCCAACGCCCGTGCCACACCGTACCCGATCCAGTGCTCGCGCCGTGCCACGCCCGCACCACGCACCAAGTCGAGACCGTGCTCGGTACCGTGTCGCGCCCGTGTCATCACCACGCCCAGTACTGTGTCGCGCCCGTGTCATGCCCGCGTCGCCACTGCATCCAGTACCGAGTCACCGTGCATCGCGCCCGCGTCGCACACATGTCCAGCATCGCATCGACTCGAGT
Organism: Agapanthus africanus; assembly: GCA_030015575.1. NCBI lineage: Eukaryota > Viridiplantae > Streptophyta > Magnoliopsida > Asparagales > Amaryllidaceae > Agapanthus > Agapanthus africanus. Next base: position 84,971,288 of record JASDDO010000024.1, read on the forward strand.
GACGAGACGGATCCCGCACGTGGTGTCGCTTCTATGTCAAGCGACCGAAGGCAAGTGAACCTCATTCACTTGTTCAAATCATGCTATGTACAAAAATAGTTTAGTAACTTAATTGGTAAAATGTATGATGAGTGTATGTAAAAGTATATAGCGTTCACATACACGCATCGAGTGATCGATGCGATTACCCTATCCAAGACCCAATTAAAAATCCCCCAAATTTTATTATTAGAAGTTCGATGGTTGTTAACGAGTGATGTATAAGAAATTGAGATCAAATAGTTAAGGCATCGAATATAAAATGACATCCCAATTGGTTATGTCGAATCTGAAAATCACCGTAGATATCACGTTGTAAAATTAGTAGTTAATTAAATATAAATCTAATCACGGTGTTCCAGGGATCGTATCGAACCTAACTAGATAACCTATAACTCTATGTAATTAGTTATTGAATATTCCAATTTCATGACACTGAAAAATGAAGAGGAATGCAACTCTGGACTGCAGTCCGAGGAGGCATTCTACAGGGAAAACTGAATTTAAACACCTGTATACCCTTTCTTTAAACTGAAAATGTATGGAGCCCCATATGGTCGCGTAGATAACTTAATTAGGTAACACCTGAATTTGGTCCCGTGCATTTTTATGGTCGTTTGATATTTAAATTGTATTTTAGAGTGTCGCTATGTTCTGCAGTTTCTGCAGTAATATACCTTACACCGTCATATTAAACTGAACATAACTTCTGATATCAAAGTGCGATTGATAATCCGTTTGATGCGTTGGAAACTTAACTAACAGAACTAGATTTTATTCAACTAGGGCAATACCTGAATCTGAACATAATCACTGGTAAAAGGCGCGCGAATTTGGGATTTCAGTTCTGAAACTGGAATTCCAGAAATCGATCACTGCCTTGAAATGATGATAATTCCCTAACCTGAATCCCGATTGACATAAAATAAATTTTACTGTTTAGATAATCAAGTGTGTTTCATACTCCCTTTATATTATTTTGGTCGATTCTATACGTATGATTTACTGTAAATTTTACAAGTTACATGGTATTGGTCGTCATTGAAATAGTGAATACTTGTTCAGTGCATCTCTGCATATTTTCGTATACCTACTGCTTAGTGATCTTTCACATTGAAACCTAGCGACTGAATTGCATTGTCGATATATTAGTGTTAGTGATTGCATTGTGACAAATACGACAGTGATATTGATAAGTGGAAAAGTGATTGAAAGTGACAGCGGTACGTATTTGTTCACAACCTATCTAATACATGAATGCATACTATAACCTGAGAAATGGGGAAATCAAGATGGAATTGAACTCGTATTTAGCGAGGTACGGTGATTTAGAGGATGATCATTCGCTATCAATGATATATATATATATATATATATATATATATATACATACTTACTTTAGGTCGTGGGCCTAGCGGCACGGCTGACAGGGTTATGTCCCGGGCACAGTGGACCGTAGTTTCGGGCATGCACGAGACCTTTATTAAACACGAGCATCCTTTTCACAATTGATTTCATTGACTTAGTGACCGATAAGTAGTGACATGCATATGGCCTAGTTTATAGAAATGATACCTACATGGCACCATTCATATTCAGTCAATGTTGTTTTACCCATGTTCTGCAATTCATTGTACTCCTCATGTTTAATAATATTGCATACTCATTATATATATGTTTATTGCTATATGTGTCGTCCTGACGATCTGAGTGTGCATGCTCAGAGGACGAATGGATCCAGCCCAGGAGTAGGACTTGCCTTATATCGAGAACAGTGCGGACATCCAGATCAGCGATGCCACCGCTAACTTTTTCTTGATCTCTATCAGGTATATCTTTTATCTGTTTTGATAGAATTAGTGGTTGCATTTCTCATTATCTGTGTTATAATTACTGATTACCACGTAATGCTAGAAGCTGAAATATGACTACGGCAGGATATTTTCTTGACCGTAGGAGTATGGCTGGCCTTGTCATCCTCGTATTCCGTATTTTGGGAAGCGGGACGGGACAGAGGGCAAAATACATGTTTCCAAATGCTAGGCTGGTTTCTCGCTTTTGAGCCAAAGAAAGCATATCAATAACTGTGTTATAGGCGTTTGGTTTGCAAGGAAAAACACAAGTTATGTGCTAATGTCATGGGCAATAGATTTAACAAGATTTTTGAAGAATTTTAGTTGAGATAATAAAGATTTTTAAGGACTTTCATAGTGAATTTTAAAATATATGGTAAAATTTTGAAGGCTGGTTATGGCTTTTTTTTCCTTTTTTTTTTGCCCTTTTTGAAATTATGAATTGATGAGGCAAACAATCTTTGAATAAATAAATTTTCGTATTTTCTGGTAAATTGTATTTCGATGACATTAGACTTGTTATGTGTCTTCTTAGTTTTTTGAATATAATGATAGGGATACACGCTTTCTAACCATATATAGTTTTTGGGTTTAGACATTTTTCAATTGAGCATTAAAATAAGAGTGCTGGAGCTGCCAATTTTATATTATGCCCAGAAAAGGTTCATGGTAAATATGTTTGGTTTTGTGTTATGTGTAAAGCAATGGAGTTCGTCCATGAACTTGTTGAGGGATTCCTTAAGGGGTCTACAATGTCCGTGTAGGATGCACCGTGCAGAGGAGCTTATTGGGCTTTTGGGAAGAAAACGTCTAAGTTTGAGCGGTTTTGGACTAAGAGACGTGATTTTGAGTAGGCGATCAAAACATCATGGATGTAGCATGTGTTCTACCTTCCAACAGTTTACCATAAGTTGCATGTGTTTATGTTTCCGCATCGTACTTTGTATTCAAGCCCTCCCTCCTTTTAAAAGGTCTCTTTTCTAATACAAAGCTTAAGTGCAAAACACAATGTAATATTATTATCACTACTACAGGGCATGGATTTATTTACGGTTTAAACCGTAAACAAAAATCCTTTTATTCACGGTTTAAACTGTGACCCAAACCTGCGTAAGCAAAGGCTGGGTCACGGTTCTCACTATGAACAAAATAAGAAATGTTCACGGTTCTAACCGTGAACATTTCTTAACGTGAAAAGTTAAAATAGTCGATTAGTTGGTGGGCCTCAGGTTTTTGTTCACGGTTCTAACCGTGAACAAAACCAGTTTTAAGTCATGGTTACAACCGTAATCAAAACTTGTAACTATGACCCAAAACACCAACCTACTCCAGATATCAGTATCTGGAGCGGCCTTTTGTTCACGGTTGTAACCGTGACCGAATGTCTTTAGTCACGGTTACAACCGTGACCAATGTTTTTTCTTAAATAATTAAATTTTCCGCGTCCCACACTCGTTAATTTCAATTATAACGAGCACTATATAATTTTCATTCACACGATATATTCAAATCTCACGCAATATACGATAATCAAAATACACGCAAACATAAATAAAAATATACATACAATCAATATGATCAATACTTCACTAATGAACAACAAATCAAAAAATGTATGTGTCAAAAAATCGTACAATATAATCAATACTCCACTAATGAACAAATGTATGTGTCAACAAATCAGAAAATAAAACTAATGCCGTTGGGACGACGATTCATCTCCATCGTCCTGTGGCATAAAGAATGCACTCAACTAATTCCGTATGGCGTGCTGGATGAAATTGGCGTGCGGCTGCCTCATATCTCGGATCTCCGCCCTAAACTTCTGCAGCTCGTGTCGCATCTCCTAAAGCTCCCGTTGTGTCTCCTACCGCGTCTAATGTTGCTGCTCTACCTGATAGTGGAGCCGATGGATCTCCTCCTGCGACGCGACTGCCGCGTCCGTCCGCGTTTAGGTCACGGCGTATTCATGCACGGGCGAACATCTATCAAAAAATCGATGGGCCCTGAGACCAACCTTGCGCTCATATCCACCATAATGCCCGTCGTATATTGAATTCAGGACAGGGACAATGGCGGTGATCGAGTCGCCGGGGCCGAGTCCCAAGGCGTCCGTCGGCCCTTAAAACTGGGTCTGTATAGAATATATATACATACACACACGGATACTAACTTAAAGTACGTAATCAACTTGATTATATGAAACTTACCATGTACGCGCACATGCCCTTGTGTAACGCGGTCCATCCTTTGGCTTTATTATAGTTGTCGGGGTGTTTCTTTCTCTGCGATGAAATTAGGATTTAGTTTAAAAATTAATTAACGATATAGAAAACATACGGAGTTAAGCGTCGAGATACTCACCAAGTGACACCGAGCGTTGGTCTGTAAGCGCTTCCCTTCGATCGGGATAGCACGTTCTGGCACGCCGTTGTTCCGGTTCTGCTTATTTCGAACCGACATCGTCTGGATTATAATATATTTCCTACATGTGGCTAGGAAACATCCCTCCACAGTCACATTACGGTTGTCTAAGATATCAAAAACGGGAAAATAAAATAAACTATCTAGTACATGTCCATGAGCCAGAAAAAGAGTCAAGAAATAATATGCGGAAGCAATAAATCCAAAACAATAACAATCTGGAAGGTACATCCCAAATACGGGCTCACATCAGGAAATAAAAATGCTGAAAGGAAACTAAACTAGAATACTAACAGGTCCTCATTGCTCGGCCTGTCGGCTGAAGTACTCCTGCTCGACCTGTGTTCAGTCGATAAAATTGCACATTTGTAGTACATTTTTCCTACCATTTTTATATTAAAAAAGGACTTTAATATGATATATTATACATATGAGGGTTTATGTGTAAAAACATTATTTTCCATGTGTTAATATATTTTTATTATCATTTTGTAGGAAAATGTATGCAAATAAATCTATTGACCAAATCCTAGTAGAACTAAGTCTACTAAATATTATTTGAGATTATGGTGCAGAATTTTCCAAGTTGTTATACAGAATTTATCAAACAAATCAATTTGTTGAAGAAAACTTACCAAATTAAGAAGCAAAACTTGGAGACCAAGTCTGGAAGCAACCGAGAGAAGATTTCTGAATTCTAAAGGTGCCTAGGATTGCCACATGTCACGAGAAGAAAGCCCAAGAAATTTGATCGAGAGATCCTCACCTTCAAGCGCGGATCCGCGGCCAAACACCCCCTTGGGCCGCGGATCCGCCGCAATATTATGGAGTTGGAAGGAAAGATTTTGGGGCATGATTCTCTGCTATATTTTACCAACTTTTGAAGCAAAAGATTCTGGCTTTGCACTATAAAAAGGCACCGAGAGCCTCTTGGAAAAGCTATCAAGCCGAAGAGATCACGAAGTCCAAGACGGCTCACGCATCCAGGCTGATCATCAACTGTTCGTCTACCTCCTTGGAAGAGATTGAGAAGCAAACTAGTCTTTGTAATCATTTTCTAAGGAATCAAAGTGTAGATTGTTCAAGTTGATTAATAAAGGTAGTTGTTTTATTTAATTCTTTTGCATTTTACATTATGTTTTCCCTCTCTATCTTTTTATCTTCTTTTCCCAACATGCGCGAGTAATTCTCCGCTTGTTAGAGTTCGTAGGATTAGGGTAGGCTAATGGACGATAAAGATCCCTAAACCCTTTTTAAGTCCTATAAAGTTTATGAACTTTATCAAAAGAATCATTAACATCCTAATCGGGCGCGTTAGCAATTCTTTGCTAGTTCCGACCGCGATTAGAGATTAGATTAATGATTGTTTTGGTAAAGGCTAGATATGAACGGAGTTCCGTGTCGAGATAAGGGTTAAGAGTGGAATTCTTTTTCCCTTCAGAAACCCTAATCTACACGCATCACCGTCGTTCTAGTTATAAATCTATTAATGGATAAAAATGGTAACTTTTAATTAATCGTCCATAACTACTAAATCCTAACGAACCCTACAAGCCCTCTTATTATATTATCTACATCCCTAAAATAATCTAGATCTATATTTTTGCATTCTTGCTTAACGTAGATCTAGAAACCATTCTACAAAATTCTTATTTCCTCCTCTCTTTTTCAACACATCTAAAGTAAGAGTAAAAGATTCAACGTTTCCCTGAGGACGACCCGTACTCACCTCGGTCTAGCTACGCGCGACACCGTTCTGATTGCGGTTAACTACAAACACTCATCTTTCCAATCAATCAAATGGCGCCGTTGCCGGGGATACGTGCGTAATTTTTTTATTCTTACTATTTGTGTTGAATTCTTAGACGAGTCATATCATTATTAAAACAAAACTGCAAATTGCATATTTAACGATTTGTGCGTGAATTTTTGCGAGGAAATCTGGAGTCACAAACTTGAGGAAACAAGAAACAGAGACATTTTTAGAGATCCAGAGGAGCACAAAAGGCCATACAAAAAATTTCATCAACTGTTCCTTCTGTCACGCGGCGGAACCGCGGCAAAAGCACCCATTCTGCGGCGGAACCGCGGCAAGTTGGAGGAATTAGGGAATAAATCTTCTCTGGTATCTTTCTCAACTCCTTCTCTCTCTCCTCAGATCCAATAAAATCTATCTTCTGCAGGATTCTTTGCAAAATCGCGCCGCTAAAAAATCTTTTTGCAAAAGTTTTGTGATTGGTTTTGTTTTGCATATTTTAATACGGATTCTAAGGGGCAAAGACCAAATCAAGATTAGGTGGGGATTTCATCACCCTTCCTAAGCCCCACAAATCACAAACCGAGCATATAGATCAACCCTTCATTAATTTAAAAAATATCTAGACCAGACTCTAAGGACTGTCGCGCTCAATAAGGACAGAGGAAGGTCGTGGGTAATCTATCGTTTATCCGCATTACTTTTGTAGTGCCTAGGCAAGTGTGACAAAGGCTAGTGGTTTTTAATTAGGCCCACGACGTGGTTCCTTCCCACTTACCTGGCACTTATCTGGCTACAAGGGTAGTACGGAGGCGGTAGAGGATTGATCCTGCGGCTTGTCCTTTGGAAGTCTAGGAGCGGTCTAGAGACTGACCTAGGTAACTTTAGTTCTAGGGTTGCTTGTGCATCTTAGGGTGATTTGTCTTGAGTCCCACTTTTTCAAAACAAGCCAATTTTAAATCACACACACGCTGCCACTTGCACTAAACCCGCTTAGTGTATGCTCGGCTGGACACGGGATCCTAGTGCCCGTCTTGTCCGCGTTCCTGCTATCGGCTCCGAAGTCGGTACTTCTTCATCCTCTTTTCCCCCACCACACACCACGACCGAGATGGACGGCACTCCATCAGAGTATAACACCACGCTGCCACCGCCCGGAGGTGCGCAGAATCCACCGCGCATCTCTCTCCAAGAGAGATGCTATCCTATCCGTGGTCCTCTTCCCACTTGTCTATCTCTTCCACCACCTAACGGGGATAATTTCGAAATTAAACCCCACTACATCAATCTGCTGCCCAAATTTCACGGGCTTGAGTCGGAAGACGCGTACGTTTTCATCACCAAATTCGAAAACGTATGCGCAATGATGGGTACTTCACAATTGACTTTAGATGCTATGCGCTTACGTCTTCTCCCATTCACACTGTGCGACTTGGCAGAAAAATGGCTTTACAATACTGCCGCACACTCTATCACTAATTGGGATGAATTCGTCATAGCATTTCTTAAGAAGTTTTACCCAAACCATAAGACTGCACGTGTTAGGAGCGAGATCAACCAGTTCACCCAGCTTCCCAATGATCCATTTTGGAAGTGCTTTGAACGTTTCAAAGATCTGCTTGTCCAATGTCCTCATCATGGAATCAATAGATGGGATTTATGTCGGATTATATATGAGGGCATTAATTCAGTGACAAAGCAGATGCTTGAAACAATGTGTCAATGCAATTTCATGTCTAAAGATGACGGTGAAGCTTGGAAGTATCTGGAAGACCTCGCTGAACACACTTTGCAGTGGGAAAGCGTAAGACCACCTTCATCTAGGGGAGGAGTTCACCAGCTCGATGTTTCCATCGCAATGAAAGCCGAAATGGCAGCGATGCAGAAAAAACTCGACGCTATTGAGGGCAGATTCTCATCAGTCTCCCTAAATCAGGTTACGCTTCCTAAGACCGTCTGTGGTTGCTGTTCGGATCCTTCACACTTAACGGAAGAATGTCCTATGAATGCATCGTTTCAAGCTAATGCTGCTTTTCAGCAGCGACCTAGAAACGACCCTTATTCTTCTACGTACAATCAAGGATGGAGGAATCATCCTAACTTTGCTTGGAATCAAAACCAACAAAGTAATTATCAAAGACCTCCTCCACAGCAACCACAACCACAGAATCAGCCCCCCTTTCAGTCACAAAATTTCCAAAATCCGGCCAACATTTCTACACCACAAGTGGCCGGTACTGACAACTCACTTGCACAAACTTTGGATATGTTCATGAAACAATCCATGCAAAATTTGGCTGAGATAAGGTCTTCTATTGATACCCTAACGAAAAACTCCTCCTCCCATGGTGAGAGTATTAAATCAATAGAAAACCAAATCGCACAGTTAAACGCCGCAATGAGTGCGAGAGAGAAAGGGAAACTCCCATCTGAACCCCTACCGAATCCTGGCCATTCACAAAGTCATAATGTGAATGCCATTACTACGATGAGATCGGGGAGAGTGCTGAATAACCAAGTGGGTGAGCAGTTTGATGATAGTGACACATTTGATACCCCTTCTTCTTCTTCTTCCCCTAATTCGTCTAGTCTTCCACCTTCATCCGAGCCTATTCTCCGTTTTCCCCAAGGCTCGAACATTTCGCCAGATCTATCTAAGTCGATTCCCACTCCAATTTTGGGATCGAATCCATCCCCACAGTCTTCTCCACAAATGTTGGACCCAAAACTTATTGATCAAGCACATTATCCAAACAGGTTAAGGGGCAACAGACCAAGTCCACAAATGGAGAAGATCGTGGAAATTTTTAAGCAAGTTAACATAAACATTCCTCTCCTAGATGCTATTCAGCAAGTTCCGTCATATGCGAAAATCCTAAAGGACTTGTGCACTAGGAAACGAAAAGTTCAAGTACCTAAAAAAGTTTTCCTTGCGAGTAATGTGAGCACTGCTTTTACACAACAACTACCCAAGAAACGAAAGGACCCCGGAAGTCCTACAATTTCAATTTCTATTGGGGGTAAAAATATTAATCGTGCTCTACTCGATCTAGGTGCTAGTGTTAACTTGCTTCCGTATTCTGTTTATGAGCAATTAGGGATCGGAGAGTTAAAGCCGGCGCATTGCATTCTTCAGATGGCCGATCGATCTATCACCCAACCTAGGGGTGAGCTAGAGGATGTATTAATCAAAGTCAGGGAATTCATATTTCCTGTGGACTTTATCGTTATTGATACACAGCCTGTGGCAAACCCACGCAATCAAATCCCGGTGATACTCGGTCGACCCTTTTTGGCCACTTCCAACGCGGTAATCAATTGTAGAAACGGCTCTATGACCCTATCCTTTGGGAAGAAGTCAATTGAGCTTAACATTTACAAATTGGGAAGTGAACCCTCCTAACCCTATGCTCATGTGTGTTCTGTCGAATTAATGGATGTCGACAGCAGCGAATTTGATCAACCTCATGATACAGACTCTTTTCATATGTTGTTGTTTGACCCAACCATTTACTCTTCCACCGAGTTGTCCGGGTCAACATCTAATGAGGAACTTTATATTGAGTCTGACGATCACCCCATTTTTTCTGATGACATTATTTTTCGGGGTATCGATGAAAGCTTTGAGGAAATTTTCGCAGATGAACTCGCATTTTTACAAGACACGAGTGTTGAGATGAATCAACTCCAAGATGAAGAAATTGGACCTCCACCCCCTCTTTTGGACAATCATGACAATGCGAGTAATCCATCATTACTATCACTGTGTCGTCTCTCCAAATTGAGACGCAATCCTTTTCCAATACACCTCTTGTCACCTCCCCACTTCTTCACGTCAATAGGTGACATGTTCTTCCACCAACCTTGGTGCTTTATCGATAAAATTTTTGAATGGTTGGTGTTGACCTTCGGTCTTTGCAAAGCTTGGCATTGACCAATAACCTTGACCCCCTCATGCGATTTTAAAAGATTAAAAATGTTTAACTCAAGTTTAGGGGAGGGGTGGTATATTTTGGCTCTTGAAAGAAAATGATTTTTACAAAATTGTGAGCCTAAAATAAGTTTGGGGGAGGATTTTCACTTTCATATATTCTTGCCCACATTAATAATTTCCTCCCAAGTCTACAGGTTTTTTGAGCTTAACGGATGACATCAGTGAGGACACTGCTGTAAACAGGTTTGGGGGAGGTTTGTGCTTATTTACACATCAATTTGCATCATATTTTGCATAAGCACAACATTTTCAAAAAAAAAATATATATATATAGAAAAAAAAATTTGATAACAAAAGAATAGAAGGTGAAACATTACATCCAAAAGATAGGAATAGTTTAAGAAAACCAAGAAAATTAGAAGTTTTCTTAAACGAACTAGTAATAAGTAGTTATGAGCTGTTGTCCCAAGGGTTAGTAAGATGAAGGAAGTCACTAATCTGAGGATAAAAATAAGTCTGAAAAATAGTTTCTATTCTGGAAGCCAAACATTTGAATGTTGATACCCTACTATATGCACTTACACACGTCTTGAAACTCGGGATAGTAGAGGATACCTTGAAATGCTCTTGTCTAAAAGCCAAAGTATGAAGGAAATGAAAAAAAAATGAAGAAAATATAATAATGGTGAAAAGAAAAAAAAATGAACACTGGTTTTGTTATCGCCAAGGCAGCAATAAAAAAAAATATAGCGAGGGTGCCTCTTCACCTAGTGCCCTAAGGCCAACTGGTCTGGGAGTCACTGCTAAGCCTTAGGTGGTGCAAGATGAGGAAAATATTATCACCTAATCAGCAAGCACATGAGTAATCGGTCGGTTAGTACCTCAAGAAATATTAACGGTCGCATGAAAAGGTGTGAGCAACCCTAAATATTCATCAAATTAAAAAGTACTAAGGTAGATGGACAAGAGTATGATAGCTTGAATTGAATTCTCCGAGTGTAGGGATGTCCATTTCACACACGTGGGGTTATATGATCAATGTTTGGATGAAAGGTAGGAATGAAAAATAAAGACGATGTTTTATTGAGGGATGATGTGATTTCTAACATTTTTTCATGACTATTAAGATAGGGCTCATGACAACTGAAAAGCTAGTATAGTTGGAAACTCTTATTTTCAAAGCCTTTCTTTTATGGTTCTCATCTTTATATGTAAATTTCACCATCTTTCTTTTGTTATTGGATTTTGTGGGTGTAATCCGCTGAAAACCCTCAGGAGACAACACTCCTCCTACTAGAGACACCTAGAGGTTTAACGGCTTGTTGCACGTGCTCAGTGCAATCGTGTCTGCCTACGAAAGTGTGCTTAGTTTTCTCCTATTCTTTTTCTCTTCTTAAATAAACTAGTTTGCTCGGGACGATCAAAGATAAGTTTGGGGGTATTTGTTCAGTCGATAAAATTGCACATTTGTAGTACATTTTTCCTACCATTTTTATATTAAAAAAGGACTTTAATATGATATATTATACATATGAGGGTTTATGTGTAAAAACATTATTTTCCATGTGTTAATATATTTTTATTATCACTTTATAGGAAAATGTATGCAAATAAATCTATTGACCAAATCCTAGTAGAACTAAGTCTACTAAATATTATTTGAGATTATGGTGCAGAATTTTCCAAGTTGTTATGCAGAATTTATCAAACAAATCAATTTGTTGAAGAAAACTTGCCAAATTAAGAAGTAAAACTTGGAGACCAAGTCTGGAAGCAACCGAGAGAAGATTTCTGAATTCTAAAGGTGCCTAGGATTGCCACATGTCACGAGAAGAAAGCCCAAGAAATTTGATCGAGAGATCCTCACCTTCAAGCGCGGATCCGCGGCCAAACACCCCCTTGGGCCGCGGATCCGCCGCAATATTATGGAGTTGGAAGGAAAGATTTTGGGGCATGATTCTCTGCTATATTTTACCAACTTTTGAAGCAAAAGATTCTGGCTTTGCACTATAAAAAGGCACCGAGAGCCTCTTGGAAAAGCTATCAAGCCGAAGAGATCACGAAGTCCAAGACGGCTCACGCATCCAGGCTGATCATCAACTGTTCGTCTACCTCCTTGGAAGAGATCGAGAAGCAAACTAGTCTTTATAATCATTTTCTAAGGAATCAAAGTGTAGATTGCTCAAGTTGATTAATAAAGGTAGTTGTTTTATTTAATTCTTTTGCATTTTACATTATGTTTTCCCTCTCTATCTTTTCATCTTCTTTTCCTAACATGCGCGAGTAATTCTCCGCTTGTTGGGGTTCGTAGGATTAGGGTAGGCTAATGGACGATAAAGATCCCTAAACCCTTTTTAAGTCCTATAAAGTTTATGAACTTTATCAAAAGAATCATTAACATCCTAATCGGGCGCGTTAGCAATTCTTTGCTAGTTCCGACCGCGATTAGAGATTAGATTAATGATTGTTTTGGTAAAGGCTAGATATGAACGGAGTTCCGTGTTGAGATAAGGGTTAAGAGTGGGATTCTTTTTCCCTCCAGAAACCCTAATCTACACGCATCACCGTCGTTCTAGTTATAAATCTATTAATGGATAAAAAGAGTAACTTTTAATTAATCGTCCATAACTACTAAATCCTAACGAACCCTACAAGCCCTCTTATTATATTATCTACATCCCTAAAATAATCTAGATCTATATTTTTGCATTCTTGCTTAACGTAGATCTAGAAACCATTCTACAAAATTCTTATTTCCTCCTCTCTTTTTCAACACATCTAAAGTAAGAGTAAAAGATTCAACGTTTCCCTGAGGACGACCCGTACTCACCTCGGTCTAGCTACGCGCGACACCGTTCTGATTGCGGTTAACTACAAACACTCATCTTTCCAATCAATCAGCCCGCGACAAGGGTAGCGGATCTGGGCCATACAAAACCCAAATTTCAGCGCGTCACAATATCAGCAATAATATAAACACGGGGTAACAGGAATGCAGGCATGAATTATAAAAAGGTAACATGAATGTAATAAGTGAGCAGGGATATAGAACAGTGAAGTGTAACGGTATATGTGAAGTGCAGCGGTGAATCTAAACTGTGCTACTGGGTTAACTACTCTCAAGTCTGTGAAATCAATTTAATGAATCGTCGATGTAACTCAATAGTATCACGTGCATGCCCGGGACCACGGTCAAGACTCTCGGGCTGAATCCGAGACGTGCCGCTAGGCAATAAACAGGTAACATGTACAGACGAATGATGTCAGCAGCATCATCCCGGGGCTGGCCTAGCCCGTAAAACTGATCAGTAAAAGCATCGAAATGTCGAGTTACAAGTCGGGTTTCATCATTGATTTCCCCATACCCCCAGGTTATGTGTTCAAGTCAGGTATTGATAAATCTGAAGCTAATGCCAATACAGGATCAAGCAGGAACAGGTTTGTCTATACAGACAACAAGATAGGTCCATCGGGACAACATGTCAGGATTGTTGGCATTAGAAACAGGATCAGGTAACATGTCATGTAATGGTGTATCCGGTCATGTCAAGTAGTGTACATGTATCAAGTGGGTACCCAACAGTAAAATGTAGTAGTATTGAATCAGGGTAGAATACGGATGTACGATAAAAGCATGGGTGCACAAATATCTACCAGGGGTTACACCATGACTAAGCAGGATGCACAATATCAAGCATGGGGTACTAACGTATTAATAATATGAGTTAATGTAATATGGGTGCAACTAGGTATGCAGAATTAATGGTGTGGATACACAAATATACATGGATGCATAACTAGGTGTTACAACTATAGTTCCAAGACTAAATGGGATGCATTATTAAGCATGGGGTGTTTCTACAATAATAATATGAATTAATGTGATCTGTAGATGCAGCTGCATGTATATTAAATGATATGGATGCAAACGGTTATCCGAAAACGGTAAACTTTAATATGGATGTACAATGCATTCAACATGTAATATTTTTATTCATATGGATGCATAATAATATACCTAGCATGTAACAAGATGAACTAGCATGTGACTAGATATGTAAATAACGATATGGATGCTTACGGACGTCGTAAAACAATAAAATGGTAACAGGGATGCACAAATGCACTAAACATGTAATATTATTATTATTATGGATGTAAAATATCATAGCATGTAGCAAGATCAACTTGTCTCGATTGGATCACGCGACGGATACGTACGGCATGTCCGACGTCGGTAAATCGTCGCAACGCACACACGGCACGCGGGACGGGTCCAGACAAGACAAGAAGGTAATCACGCAAGCAAGGGGCGTTCACTGGATTGCCTAGATCGGCAGCGGCGACACGACTCCGGCGAAGGCCGGGAAAAAATCAAGAATCAAGAAAAAGAAAAAGAAGAAGAGAGGGAGGAATTGGTTGCTCTGGGGTTGTAGGAGTGCAGGGGGAGGAGAAGGGGACGACAACGACGAGGGGTCGCCGGCGTGAGGGTGTGCGGCGATGGTTTTCCGACAAGGGGAAGCTAGGGTTAGGCTCGGGTGCAAGGTGCAGGTGAGGTTTTGGGGAGAAGGGAAGAGGAGAGGGAGAGGAGGAGATGGTGGTGGTGACCAGGGAATGGTCGCCGGCGACGGCGAGGTGCAGCGGCAACGAGGTGATGCTGGCGAAGATGGGTGTGCAGGCTCAGGGAAAGAGAGAGAGAGAGTAGGTTTTCTGTGTTGGTGTTGAGGAGGAGGTGGAGACGAAGGCGAGGAAGTATGGCGACGAGGTGGCGGCGGCGGCGGCGGCGACGGCGACGAGGAAAGGTAGGGTTTTGGGTTTTGGCACGAGCACGAGGGCGAGAGAAGAGGAAGAAGGGAGGTAAGAATAGGGAAGGGAGGGGGTGACGGGATCCCTCGGGGCTTTTAAAGGAAAAAAAAGAGGAGAGAGAGAGAGAGATCGGTGAGATTAGGGGGTTGAAAAAGATTTGTGAAGATTTTAAAATTTTAAAGTTAGTGGAGAGAGAGACAGAGATATCTATGAGATTTAGATTAGAAAATATATTTGTTTGTTGTAAAATTTTATATAAATCGTTATATATATATATATAGAATATAATATTAGTTAAAATTTAAGTTTTTGGTAAATACAAAAATACTCCAAAACGCGCCCGGGTCGGGTCTAAAATTATAGTTTAAAAACACGAATAATATACATAAAAACCAAAACTGGAATCGGATATCTGGATAAAGAAAATGTATACCCCCAAGAACGGATACACGCACGTGCACGTAGCCATCAAACGAGTCCGTTTCACTGAAAGGGACGAGAACAAGGTGCACGGATGCTACGACGGGGTTAGGGGTATCATGCAGGCCATGCAATATATTTTTTAAATATTTTTCTTGATTTTAAATATTATATTAAAAATGCAGATGTCAGATAAAATGCCAGTATGCAGTATATAAAATAATGAAAGTGCACGGATTCACATAACAAGCCAGGATAACTCATAAACAGGAATCAAGACGGGTTTCTAGCAAGCGGGTCGGGTAGGATGCAAATACAGATGTCAAATACACTATTCGCACCCAAACACGGTAAATCAGGAAAATGCCATAAATAAAGAAATACTCGAACTAGAACTGGTATAAATGAACTAGGGTGTTACAGAATATGATTTCATATTATATTGTTAAAAATCTTAAAAATTAAATTGATACCTGCACATCATCGTGCTCAAAATAGACGACAAGAAGCGGCCAATCCTCTGTCGGGATCTCCAGCGCTATGACTTATATCAAGTGCATCCGCTGATTCTCAGTCGCTGCGGCCCAAGAAAGGTAAAGTTCACTCTTCACTTCTCATCGACGATGTCGCTTGATCACTTGATACTGGCCTAAGAAGAAAGCGAGGGCGCAATCTATATCGAATGGTATATACACGCCATCCTCGCCGGGCTCACCAACAAATCTGTAATTCTTCTTGGTCTGAAATTGAAATATATTAAACAAATAATTATATATATGTATGTATGTATGTATATAACGACGATTGAAATTTAAATGTGTGAAAGGGTATGGCATACCTTCTCCGACCCAAAAAGCCGCGTAGCACATTCGGACTGGGCCTTGTTCCACCGAATATGTAGTGGATACTTGTAATAAGTATGGATCTCCTGCCCAATATAATTCCCCCACTGGGTCGCGTGCTCTCCAACAAGCACACTTGTCTCATCAAAGATCAAATTCCATGGCCCGGCATTTGCCCGCGGCCTGCAGCAGTCAGGCCCAGTAGGACCCCTCGCCCTAACACTGCTCGAGCTTGCGAAAAAATAGATATACATGCACAATATTATAATATTTAGAATATGAATGTAGAATTTGACAAATTTAAATTACAATCGTTATTTAAAAGTTTTAAGAAATAACGATTATACCTATCGTCCCAGGCGTGGCGCTAGAACTAGCGCCAGACGCCATCCTGCAAGTAGAATGTGGATTTGCAAACAATAAACTGTTAGATAATTCAATATCCACCTATATTGTAATGATATATCAAATTTTAAATGAGTAAACTACGCACTATGCGCAGGAGTGACTGGCGTATGAGAACCCGCTGACGCACTAATAGAGGTAAGGGGAGGAGGAGGCGACGCTGCGGGTGATCTGACGGTAGTATAGGGAGCGCTAGTAAGAATAGTAAAGACAGCAGAGGGTGATGCGATGTGAGTAGGGAGGTCATGGGAGTGATGTGGTGGTAATAGAGGGAGCACTGCTAGGGATAGGCGTTGCTGCTGTAACTCTTGTGCCTGCTGAGGGTCCTGGGACAGTCTCGTCGGCGGGTATGGATCGACTCAGAATGTCATGTAGACATTGTTTCTTGTAGCGTATAGTGCCTTTGCCCGCACCCATGATCAAATCCTACATATATATCTAAATGTTATTTCATTACTTATAATCATTATACAATTTAGAACATTCAATTTAACTTCATTACCTAACACATTTATGTGGTACATTATCTGATGATTCGTTGGGTGGATTCTTAAAATCTTGATCCGTGACAATCAATTGGCCGATATCACTTCTTACACGTATGGATGGACGACGCAGAATAGTTTAAATCCCTGGTATGTTCAATAGATGGATTGAGACGTGTTATCGCGAGATCTTCATCGTCGATCTCATCTTCAGAGCGGTTCAACGTTGGCACGTTATAATAATCTCTCGGTCTTCAATGACAAAAAACATCCCAGTCAACCTTCTGCAAGTCCCGAGAATAATATATTTGTGCTGCCATTGTGGGAAAGATAAAAACTGTCGTATTTTGGTAACATCCGTATGGTGTTTACCAAAGTCAGACTGTATTGATCGACCTTAATCTTGGTATCGTACCATCTGCATTGGAATATATGAAATGGGACAGTCGTATGCTGGTATAAAATTGCTATAACTTCCTTAATAACACCGTAGTAACGATTTCCATCCTCGTCGACAGTTGCGATACCGCTATTTTTCGTAACTCTAATACGTTCCATATTTTCTACCTCAAATTTATATCCGGATATATTGTACCCGTTGTAAAACCTAGCTGCAATTGTTGGACCGTTTAAAAGGTCATGGACCTCTCTATCAATGTGCTCTCCATGATTCAATTGTTCGTTCTCTTTTTTTACAGACCAAGCAGCGAAAGTGTCACGACCCGCTTCCTAAAGTGCGCTAAGATCGGCACGTGACAGAACCAACCATGCTACCTGTGGCTTAGAAACATGCCTCCACAGTCACATTACGGCTGTCTATAAGATATCAAGAACAGTAGAAATAAAATAAACTAGCTAATACATATCCATCTGCCAAAATAAACGAGTCAAGAAATATAAATTTGCGGAAGCAATAAATCCGATAATCAATAACATCTGGAAAGTACGTCCCAAATACGGGTTCACATCAGGAAATGAAAATGCTGAAAGAAAACTAAACTAAACTATGCACCAACATGCTCCTCACTGTTCGGCCTGTCGGCTTAAATACTCCTGGTCAGCCTGTGAAAGAGATAAAGGATCTGGGCCATGCAAAACCCAAACGTCGGTGCATCATAATATCAAATAATAGAATATAACCAGTAGGTAACAAGATATGCAGGCATGAATTATAAACAGTAACCTGAATGTAATAAATAAACACGGATATAAAACAGTGAAGTGTATCAGTATAAGCGACGTGCAGTGATCAATCTAAACTGTGCTACTGGGTTATCCATTCTAAAATTTGTTTGAAATCAATTAGTGTACTCCTCCATGTAACTAAAAAGAATATGTCTCGTTATCTCCTGGGACCACGATCGGTAGTTAGAGTCAAGAATGACTCTGTCCCGTTATCCTCCGGGACCACGGATCAAGTAAGAATCACAAATGATTCTGTCCAGTTATCCCCCGGAACTACGGATCAAGTAATACCCTTTTAAGATACACTTCAGTTACACTTTTGATTTTCTCATACCCCCAAGGTTATGTGTTCAAGTCAGGTATTGATAATCTGGAGCTATTGCCAACACAGGATCAAGCATGTACAAGTTTACCTATGCAGACAAAAGGATACGTCCGTCAGGATAACATGTCAGGATTGTCGGCATTAGTAACAAGATCAGGTATCAAGTCAAGCAGTGGTGTATCAGGTCATGTCAGGTAGTGCACATGTATCAAATAGATGCCCAACAGTAAAATGTAGCAAGTATCGAATCACGGTAAAAGTACGGATGCACAGTAAAACATAGATGCACAAATGTCTATCAGGGATTGCATATACAACTCCATGACTACGTATGATGTACATTATCAAGCATGGGGTGCTAATATAACGGTAACTTGATATAATATGACATGGCATGCAACTAGATATATAATAAATTTTACGGATGCGAACGTATATTGTAAAATTGTAAAACGATAACATAGGATGGACAATGCAATGAACATATAATATTATTATTAATATAGATGCAAATGTAATAACATAGCATGTAGCAAGATAAACCTGCCTGATCGGATCTCACGACGGGGTGTGTACGCTGCGTCCGATGTCGGGTAAACCTTGCAATGCACACATACGCGTACAGAACTGAACTAGGCGATGAAAGAAAGTGACCACGCTGGCTGGGGACGTCCAGTGGGTCGCCCGGATCGTCGGCGACGGTCACGGCTCCGGCGATGACCGGAATCAAGAATTCAAGAAAGAGAAGAAAGAAGAAGAAGGAGAAAGAGAAGAAGGGCTGCTCCTGGGGTTCTCTACTGTGGTGCTTGGGGAAAGAGGCGATGCGAGGGGGATGTCGATGATGGGTCGTGGGTTTCCAGCAAGGTTTCACGGCGAGGCGGCTGCGGGTTTCTTGAAGTCGGGTAAGGGTTTTTATGCAGGGGAAAGCTTGGGATCTGGAGTAGGAGAGAAGGGAGAGGGGAGATAGGGTGGTGGAGAGGACGTTGGCTTGGTCGACGACGAGGTGATCGCCGGCGTGGGGAGACGAGAACTGCAGGCGTGGTTGCAGGCGGGTTCTTCGTCGGGGATCTTGAGTTCTCGAGGTGTGCAGGGGTTGGAGCTCATGAATGAGGGCGAGGGGGAGAACGAGGAGGTGGTGGTGACGGGATGAGGCCGACGACGTGATCGACGACGAGATGCTGGCGAGGTTCGGGTCGTGGGTTCTGGGTTGTTGCGGTTGTTTCCTGATTTAAAATCAGGAAAGCTTCTGGGAAAAGCTTCAGAAGAGGGTCACGTGCTTACACGTGACCAGCAGTCACGTGTTGGCACGTGACACCTAAACGCATCATCAAGGCAAGTTCAGTTTTCTGACTAGACTGAAGAAAAGGGACTTCAGAAAGAGTCACGTGCTCCCACGTGACCAGGGTCACGTGTAGACATGTGACATTTAAATGCAAGCGTCAAAGGCACACCGGTTCCCTGATTAAACCAAGGAAAAGGCTCCAGACGAGGGTCACGTGCTCACACGTGACCAGGGGTCACGTGGTGGCACGTGACGGCTAAGCAGCAGAAGAAGGCAGAGTGCAAAAGAAGAAAAGGGCTCGTTACAACTAGGTCACGTGCCCACACGTGACCATGGGTCACGTGGTCACACGTGACCGGCTTTCAAAGCCCATTTTGTCAATAGAATTAAATGCTGAAGGAGATTCAAATCTTTCCAAAGGAAAATGACTATCTGGAACCGATCGAATTAAAGATTCAGAGATGATTAAATATCATCTATCTATGGGAAAATCTCGAGTTTGGAAAGATTTCCCCTTTAAATCTAACCGAAATAACAAAGGAGAATCCCGGGATTTGAAATCCAACGGTGAATAAAATTCACCTAATAATCCAAAGGTCCAAAACGAATGATGGATGCAAATCAAATCTCTTAATGAAGATTCATCAAAAACTAATTGATTCGGCTGCTTCTCCTATAAATAGGAGCCAAGAGACCAAAAAAAAGGATAGATACGCAGAGGGAGAAAATAAGGAGAGAGCCTTGATATTTTGAGGAATTTGGAGCTTCTGCAAAAGAAAACCCTAGGTAAGAAATGGAAGGCTTTTTGAAAGAAAGAGAATTTAATTCTCAACAGAGTTTAACTCTGATAATATAAAACAGAAGAACACATTTCTTCTCTCTTTGATAGAGGATCTGCAAAGTGCACATCTCCCCTTTAGGTTGAGAATTTAATTCTCAATGGGTTGAGATCCTGCCATGCAGATCCAAAACATAGAGAGGGAATGGAAGCACGGGAATTTAATTCTCACAGAACTATAGGAATTTAATTCCTTTAAAATAAAATTAGGGCTTGACCCTGTGTCATGGGAATTTAATTCCTTCAGAACAGAGAAAGACAGGGTTTAACCCTAATTAAGAACTTAGTTCTGTTGAAACAACGGGAATTTAATTCCCTTAATCATAATTTAACAGGGAATGGAAGTTTAATTCCTTAAAAAGCTTTTATTAGGGTTTAACCCTATTCAGTTCTTCACATATACGAGGAATTTAATTCCTACAGAAGATTCAGAGTTCAACTCTACTCCAGAATATAAGTCTTCAAAAGGAAGTAGGAATTTAATTCCTCTGAAATTTAAAGCTCGAGGAATTTAATTCCTGAAAAAAGATTAACAAAGCCTCTAAACAACATACATGAAGGCAGGGTCACGTGCCACCACGTGACCCACCCAAAAGATCTACAGAAAGCCCTTTGAGGCAGTCCCCCACGTGACCCACGTGACCCTTGACAGAAGCTCTAACACATAAGCATATGAATGCCCGTCACGTGATGGCACGTGATGCTCTGAAAGATGCGATAATCTCAGCAGAATGAATGGAGAGAGGGCGCTCTCACGTGTTGCCACGTGACCCCTTTTGCCTTAGTGTTTAACACTAAATTGGAACTCTCGAATCCAGTATTGAAACACTGTTGGGCCTTAGTGTTCAACACCAATCAAAGAACTTTATTTGCAGTGTTCAACACTGACTACCTTAGTGTTTAACACTAATTTGAGAGCTCTGTTGCCGATGCTTGATACTGATCTGTTTTAGTGTTTAACACTAATTTGAAAGCCCTGTTGATGGTGTTTGACACCAATTATCTTTAGTGCTAAACACTAATTTGTCAATCTCATTCCCAGTGTTCAACACTGATTGCCCTGTAGTGTTTAACACTAGGCTTTGGCCTAATTGGCCAAGTGGATGGAGGCAAAGCCTCTCCTGATTGGACTTAGCCCAAGATGGCCATAAGTCCTCAATTTGTGATTAACTGGGCCAATGGGCTCATAATACAATTAATGGGTCTTGATCCCAAATTGGGCTAAGGACTATTTAATCCATTCCGGTTCTAGGGTACATCTCTTCACTCCTTTGATACTTGGCATTGTAATCCCTCAATGTCTTCAAAGAGGTGACGGGTCCCGACGACCACACATCGATATAGACTGTGGGGTCCTTAAACCCATGTCTAATGCAAAATTCCTGGTCACGTGGAACGCGGATAACGTCACTCTTTGACCCCGCGGAAAACGCCCAGAGCGGAGCCTAGTCCTCGCCGAGCACGGCAGTGAACCCGTGTGAAGTATCTAGTGCAAAATTCCTGGTTACGTGGAACGTGGATAACGTCACTCTTTGACCCCGCGGAAAATGCCCAGAGCGGAGCCAGGTCCTCGCCAAGCACGGCAGTGAACCCGTGTGAAGCATCCAGAGCACATACCGGACTGTGGAGTCCTTAAATCCACGGACTATGAGGTCCTTAACCTTGACCGAGATGTCTTAAAACTACCCATGGACCGCAATGTCCTTAAACTACCCATGGACCGCAATGTCCTTAAACTAGAACAATAGAGCCCCGCATGCTCTTTTGTCGGATCTAAACGGTCCCGTTTAAGCTGATCTTAGCCTCAAAGATGGCTAACGTATCCTTAAACCTTCAAACAGACTGGACTATGAATCCCCCAAATTAACTCTGGCTCGAGGGTACATCTCTGAACTCCTCTGATATCCGTCATTGTAATCCTTCAACGTCGTCAGAGAGGTGACGGGTCCCGACGGCCACATATACGATGGACCACTATGTCCCTAAACTGGAACAATGGAGCCTAAAATACTCCCTTGTCGGATCTAAATGATCCCGTTAAGTTGATCTTAGTCTCAACATTAGACTAACGTATCCTTAACAAACGTTTGAGTTGATCTTAGCCTCAAGTATGGCTGACGTATCCTCAAACCAAACCCCCAAACCCAAATCTAAGATAAACACGGATTTGGACTAGTCCACGCCCTACGGGCGACGACATAACTCAGTCTCCGTAAACAATCCACGGGCAATAAAACATGAAACAAACACCCACGACACGAAGTGACCAGCTGGAGAAGGAGAAAGTTGTTACCGCGATGCGGTAGCATAATTAACTGCAGGGGCTTGCGCCTGCAGGGAAGAGCGTCCCCACAATCAAAAACCCCTCAAGCGAGGGGGAATCTGACGAAGTCTGCTACATCGGCCGCATCCGTCTAAGCCTCCGATGCACGGCGCCATGGATCAACTTGGCATCTTCGGAGAGGTAGACGGATAACACCAATTAGCATCTGCCCCGAACCTCAGGCACAGACGCCCGAGTCCAGGCCGCCGTTCGGAGGGGAACAGATTCTGGCACGCCCGGTGGGACCTTTTCCTCTTTCCACTCCACACTTCGTGTGTCGTGATTCGCGAACCAATCGCGGTTCGCTAATGGTTGCCCTTGGGTTTCAAGATACTAAGAATTGGCGTCTTGCTTATTGCAGAAAGCAAAGGATCGATGGCTTCTACTTCTGCGAAATCCTTCAACTGCTCAGACTGCAATTGCGACCAACGCTTTACCTCGCCAGGAGGTATAGCCTATGGACCCCAAGCTGCTTCGTTGTTCACAATGCCGGTGGACCAAGTGACTCAAGCCACTACCGGATTGTTCTTCGGGACTATACTCCCATCATCAAGCTTCGCGGCGCCGGTACTGACAAAGGAAGCTCTCAAGAAGCCGGTCTTTTCTCGTCTTACCCCTGCCGCGGCTCCTCTCAACGAGTCGCCCAACGTCAACGCCTCGGTCTTCTCTAGATTGGGCCAGAAATCCTGCGAACTCATCATAGGGCCTACAATCTCAGAGGAGGCTGCTTCTAAGAAAGTGGCCGCTCCTGCCCCCGAAATCGCCAAGGCGGCTTCTCCGGCCAAAAAGTCGGTCTTTACAAGATTGACGGCTTCAGCTCCTGCTCCTGCTACCCAAAGGACATCGGTCTTTGATAGGCTAACACCGACAGCAACCCCCCACCCACACAGGGGGCAAGACGAAACCATTCTTACCGCTGACCCAACGTCGTCCGCTCGACACGCTCGACGTCGCCATTGGCGCCGAGTAAGGAAGGCTGGGGGCAACTCCCCCTCCGGGTTGACTCCATCAGCCCCGATGGCAGAAGTTAATGCTGCTGTTCCAACTGGGAACAGCTTCGAAATGCTAAATAAGGTGCGAAGGAATTCCCCTACTGCAGTGCTAAAGAGGTCTCCTCCCCCATTAAAAAAGGTTGTGGAAATAGAATCAGAACAGCCCCGATCCCCTCAACGGCTGTCTTCCAAAATCTATAAGGTTTGGCGACAGGCCCGAGACTCGATCATCGATCCAAACTCCTCCCGCCAGCACAAGAAGCTGAAAATCCAACCGGAAGCTGGTCACCAGGCTAAACCCCAAAAGGCTGTCTGGACGCCCACCTCAACGGCCCCCTCGACCTCCATGGCTCATAAAAGAAGAAGGCCAGAAAAGACTCCCCAGCATGCAACGACGGCTAAAAGCACCGAGCCTAGACGCCCTGAGTCTAGGGGCATGGTGGTGCACACTGTTTACATGGCCTCTGGGAAGGAGGAAAGCCGTGCTTCGACGGGTCACCGACCGCTCACCCGATCCGTAACGAAATCCCAGGAGCAGCAACAGAAACTTCAGGAAATGATGAATGCTATGGCCGCACTTACCGGGCCAAAAGAAAGCCCGGAAACGTCCTCAGACGCACGCCAGGAGGAAGAAACCGACGCTGAATTCCTTCGCCGAATACTGGAGAAAAAGGACAAAGAGGCTGCTGAACAAGCAGCCAACATACAACGTATGGGCCTTCTCTTCCAAGATATGATAGGAATGATGATCCAGCAGGACTTACCCGCCGAGGGTCCCCCGATCGTTCTTGAAGACGACCGAGGAGAAACGTCAAATCCACCACCAGCCCCCTCAACGACCAAGGAGGAGGCAATCTCTAAGGCTGACTTGGTTGACTACATAGCCCAGCAAATCCGGGTTCATCATGCGACTGAGGCAGCTGGTCAAGTCGTAAAAACGGGGCGGCCTTATCCGAGCTGGTACGACCAAATCAAATACCCGCAGGGTTATACGATACCAAAATTCCACGTGTATAAGGGGACCGGCAACCCCCATCAACATGTCGCCCAGTTCCGGGCCCTCTGCGGTAACACCGGCGGTGATGATAAACTGTTGCTCCGCCAGTTCGTGGGTAGCTTATCAGAAACAGCGTTCGAATGGTATTCGGAACTCCCGAACGATTCTATCAAAACGTTCGCTGAAATGGAGCTGTTATTCACTCAGCGATTCGCAAGTGCCAGCGAACGCACTCCAATAACTGCATTGATTAACGCCAGGGTAAAACCAGACGAAACCTGGGTCCAGTATGCTATACGCTGGCGGAATTTGTGGTCGAGATGCGAACAGCGCATTGAGGAAGCACCCGCAGTGGGCATGTTCGTGGGAACCCTAGACCCCCACGCAACTATCTCCCAGTTTATGATGTTCTTTAAGCCAACCACATTCCAGGCTTTAATCGACAAGTTGGCTCAGATGGACCAGATGGGTCATAGACCACCTCCCCCGAAGTCGGAACCGCGGAATGACAAGGGTAAAGGAAGGGCAACCTTCGTCGCGAATGCCCAACAGCAACCTAACGTCCCGAAACCGGCAGATCAACTGGAAGAAAGACGCCGGTATTATAATGAGAAGATGAAACGTCCCTACTCGTTCCCACGAGACAAGACGAAACGGTTATTCGAGCTAGCAATACGTAACAGACTTATAAACCTACCAAATCCAAGGCGACCGCCGCAACCCACTGAGGTGAATAACCCTAACTATTGCCCTTACCATCAAACGGTAAGCCATCCGATTGAGGATTGCTTCGTTTTCAAAGGATGGATTGAAGATCAATACCTCCAGGGGAAGTTTGTACTATCCGAAAAGTGGAAGGTGAACCCACCACAGCCGCATACTCCTAAGAAAGCAGATACACCGGGGGCAACCTGCTCCTTTATTGAAGAAGCTCCATGGGAGGTCGTGCTATCAACTAAAACCAAAAGAATGCTGAGAGACCTTCATGCGTGCCCTGCGATCGGATGGGAGGACCCTCTTGAACCTCAAATTATCGAAAGGATGTTGAAGCCCCGCCCAACTATGAAGACTCGCGATAATGGCCCAAATACTCACGCCCAACCGTCAAAATCTTCAAAGAAAAAGAAGAAGAAATCCAAGAAGCCCGTGAAGCCTGGAGACGAGCACACGAACTTGCAGAAGCAAATCGACGCGCTGGAAGAGTACAATCAAAAGGCGCGAACTCCTGTCACACTGCAAGAGTCCCTCAACCACATCTTTCAAGAGGGAGATGATGAAGAGAGCTCATCGGATGAATCCGAAGAGTATGTGGCGAGTTGTAACGTAATCTCCCACTCGTTTACCGATGATGAGAAAACTCCTGGCACTAAGAGACTGGAGACAGAGCCTGAACCAGAACGTGCATGGCTGACAAATGAAGTGATCAATGCTTTTCTAGACGAAATTCGTCTAAAAAGTAAAGCGGATCAGGAGCGTGAGATGGTGACGTCGGAAGGAACCAAATGCAGGCGACTGAACGGAAGAGTTGAACTACCCCTACCAGAGCGAAAGGCATCCGAAGTAGACAAGAAAATATTCAAAACGAGGAAAAGGTTTGCCAAAGCCATGTCAATGGAAATGAAGCTACCACCCTCTGAAGGAAACACACACGATGGGGAGGAGAGGCACCCTAATTATTGCGCATATCATCGGAGAATCTCACACCCCACGGAGGAGTGCGACGCCTTTAAAATATGGTGGCAAGGATATGTTACCCGTCGGCAACATTTTAAGCGCATGAAACGCAAGAGCCGTCGGGAGCGAAGAAGTACCGTCGAAGGGCACAACAGAACTACTGGCAACTGTTACATGGTTAACGCCGGGGGGTCACAAGTTCTCACCTTTGGGAGCGACTCTGATGAAGAAATGGCTCTGGGCCCTCTCTTTAAAGAGTCCGTTTTAGGGAAAGAGGAGAAATCGGAGGCCTGCGAGAACATCCAGCTGCGCAATCGCACACTCCCAGAAAAGAATCTCGGGCCCGTAAGTAGAAAAGATAAGGGAAAGGAAAAGGTCACTGAAGATATCACTTTAGATGACCAAGTCATGAAAGAACTGGCTGCCAAAGACCCTCCTAGAAGGAGTAAAGTGGACTATAACATCCTCGCGCACCTAAGGAAGCTACCTTCTCAGCTTAGCATTCTCGACGCCCTCCTATTATCAAAAGAAGCGCGAGACTCACTAATTAAGGCATTACAAGAACCTGAACAATTCCAAGCCTTCCTCGCCACTGAAAAGATGAAGGATGAACTGGAGGAAGTGCATACAGCCGATATCACTTTCGGTGATGAAGACCTCCTTCTCGGGACGTGCGACCATAACCGTCCCCTATATGTCTCCGGATACTGCCATGATATCAAGATAGACAAGATCCTGGTGGATAATGGATCCTCCGTCAATCTCCTTAATGTTCGGGTGTTGAAGGAAATCTGCATGAGTGTGCAACATCTCGCTCGTGACAAAATTACTATCTCCGGTTTCGATTCACAATCGTCACGGACTCTCGGATCTGTGATACTAACATTACGCTTTGGACTTCTCGTCACAGACATCAAATTCCATGTCATCGACGCCAAGACCTGCTACAACGCCTTGCTCGGTCGTCCTTGGCTACACGAGTACAACATCATCCCTTCTACGCAACATCAGTGTATGAAGTACTTTAAGGATGGTTTCGAGTATACTGTAACAGGTGAGTTGAACCCATTTTCCGTAAACGAAGTCCGCAAATACGAAGATGCGAAGTACTTTTTGCCAGATTTCGAGGATACAGAAAGGTGTCGCAATCCGGAGAACAAAACCGCTGCCACCATCCCTATTTTCGGGAGCGATACCGAAGAAGAGGAAGAGATAGTTTATGCAGGGCCATCTCAACGCAACAATCTGGGGGCGCCCGCCCCCATGTTGGTCTTCGGAAGTGATTCAGAAGATGAAGTTAATGCCGTGTTCTCCAATCGGCTGTCAATACAAGCACCCCCTGGCGATGACCATAGTTTGCAAATCACCATGGTACCGCGAGAACACTACAAGGATCTCGACACGCTTCAAGCTCACAATGTGCAGGACCTGCAGACATTTTACGTCCCTCCCAGGCAAAGGGGTGAGAAGGTGATCCTATTCTACCGATCCTCAGAGTCGAAAATAGAGAAAGAGATTTGGCATGGCACGGATGCTACACTCGACAGGCTCCAACCCATCCATCTGCCCAGATACTATACAAATGGATTAAAGAAGCTATTGAAGCGCCAAGGAGTACCCTTAAAACAGACTGTTCGGCAGGCTCGGTTCTACAACAAGATTTGGGATGTCCGTGGGACTCAACGCAAATTGCCCAACGGGAAAATGGAAACACTTGGGCTTGGATACGCGAGAGCCGGAAAACGGGAACGGGCTCATAGCAGCTACACTATATATACCTTTGATGAAGAAGAGGACGCCCTGTCAGGAGATGCCAACCCCTCATCAAAACTAGACCCCGCGATTGAAGCACCGAGTCCGTCGTTTGAAGAACGAACGGACAAGCCTATCAGGAAAATGGGTCAGAAAGCTCAGGAAGACCACAACCGCGAGATGGCCATCTACGAGAAGGCCAGGACGCAACGTCTATTTCAACAGGCTCCAAAAGACATAGATGCTCATCTTTGTCAACCCGTTGTGCGAAAGGCCTGATGCGGAGACGGAAATAAATTGAGAAGTGGGAAGAGGAGCCGACAACAACGACGCAGGATTAGAGGGTTACGGGTACTGCGCGGCTCGGATTCGTCCCTCATGGAGAAGATGAGTCGAGCGTACTCCTTCCCCCGAGACAAGACGGAGAAGTTACTCAAGCTCGCTTTAAAACATCAAATGATCGCGCTTCCAGAGTCTAGACACCCTGAGCAATCTAACATGGCTTCTCGTTCGAGCTATTGCTCTTATCACCAAGCCATAGGACATCCTACCGAAGACTGCTTCACCTTCAAGAACTGGGTCGAGGACCAGTACCAACGGGGCAGATTCGC
This sequence comes from Agapanthus africanus, assembly GCA_030015575.1. NCBI lineage: Eukaryota > Viridiplantae > Streptophyta > Magnoliopsida > Asparagales > Amaryllidaceae > Agapanthus > Agapanthus africanus. Next base: position 85,000,231 of record JASDDO010000024.1, read on the forward strand.
TTTATCCAACAGCTGGAGGGTAACGCCGCCACAAAAGCATGAACCCAAGGCCGCAAGAGCAAAACCGGATCCACCTCAGTCCTGGGAGCGGATTCGCACCTGTTATACGATCGTGATATTAAAAGAAGAGCGCGAGAACGTGGATGACCTTCCCCGGTGCTTTGAGAACAGCGATGATGAGGTGATCTCAGAATTTCCGCCAGCTCCGAAAGAACTGGAAGATGGTATACATACTACGGCGGATAACCTCAGGAAGATTGAGTTGGGATCGGCAGATGACCCGCGACCGACATTTGTCAGCGAGCTACTCTCTGAAGAAAGGGTGGCCGTGTTAAAGAACGTGCTTCTACGGCATAAAGACTGCTTCGCGTGGAACTACTCTGAGATGCCAGGATTAGATCCGGAGGTTGCTGTGCATAAATTAGCAATATCCCCAGATATCAAGCCAGTCAAGCAAGCGCCAAGAAGGATGCGACTCGAGCTTGAGATGAGCATCAACGCCGAAGTCAAGAAGCCGATCGATTCTGGATTTATCCAAGAAGTCCAATATCCCGATTGGATCGCCAATATCGTCTCGGTAATGAAAAAGAATGGGACGGTACGTATATGCGTGGATTTCAGGGATCTCAATAAAGCCTGTCCAAAGGATGATTTCCCAGTACCGGTAACCGAGCTGATGATAGATAACACGTCCACTCACGAGGTTTTCTCCTTTATGGACGGTTCGTCAGGATACAATCAGATAAAGATGCATCCCGAAGACCAGAAGCACACCGCTTTCCGGACCTCTTTGGGTATATTCTGCTACAGGGTTATGCCCTTTGGTCTAAAGAACGCTGGCGCTACCTATCAAAGGGCCATGACAAAGATCTTCGACGACCTCATACATGACGTCGTCGAGTGCTATATCGATGACCTCGTAGTAAAGAGCATGTCATACGAAGAGCATTTAAACCATATGGAGACTGTATTTCAATGCCTTCGGCAATATAATTTGAAAATGAATCCCCTCAAATGCGCGTTTGGAGTCTCCTCGGGCAAATTCCTGGGATTCATGGTTCGACACCGAGGTATCGAAATAGATCCGTCAAAGATTAAAGCGATCATGGAAATGCCTCCGCCAAGAACCCTCAAACAGTTGTGGTCTCTCCAAGGGAAGCTCGCATACATCCGGCGATTTATCGCCAATCTTTCCGGCAGATGTCGTCCTTACAGCCACCTGATGAAAAAGGGAACTCCGTTCGTTTGGGATCACAAATGCCAAGGTGCACTAGACGAGATCAAGCAATACCTGCAGAACCCTCTGGTGTTGGCCGCGCCGGTCAAAGGAAAACCCCTCATTCTTTATACGACCGCCCTCGAAGGTTCCTTGGGCGCATTATGGGCACAAGAGAACGATCAAGGGAAAGAGAGGGCACTCTACTACTTAAGTCGAGTTCTACTGGGGGCAGAAAGCAACTACTCTCCCATCGAAAAACATTGCTTGGCGTTAATCTTCGCGATAACAAAGCTCAGGCACCATGCGTTGGCGCATGAAGTCCGTCTCATTTCAAAGGTGGATCCCCTTAAATACTTGATGTCGAAAGCCATATTGACGGGACGACTCGCTAAGTGGGCCATGCTCTTGATGGAGTTCTCGATAACGTATCAGCCTCTCATGGCAGTGAAAGGCCAGGCCATTGCCGATTTCCTCGCTGAGCATCCGATACCGGCCGATTCTCCTCTGAACTGTGATTTGCCGGACGAGCATGCATTTGATGCGATTAGCGACGGAAGCACCCGATAGGAACTCTATTTCGATGGAGCGTCCTCCGTAAAGAAACAGAAACAAGGTGTCCCAATGATCAAATCGGGGGTAGGCCTCATCTTTGCAACTCCACAAGGAGGGATAATGCGCTTCGCCTTCTCCTTAACAGAGCCGAGGACAAACAATGAAGCTGAATACGAAGCTCTGATAGCAGGCCTCGAAATCGCCATTGACCTGGGAATTGAAGACCTCCTTATATACGGGGATTCTCAACTGGTTGTTAGTCAAGTAAATGGTGATTACCAAACGTGCAAACCGGAGTTGGTGAAGTACGGCGAAAAGGTGCAACAACTATTGACCCAAATTCCCTCCTATACTTTGGAGAATATACCGCGCGCGGAAAACAGTAAAGCAGACGCGTTAGCCAAACTTGCTAAAGAACTGGCGGACGAAAACCTCGATGATGTAAGAATCGTGGTACAAAGCCGTCGAGTGCTTGCTCCGACAGAAATACCTCCGGAATTATATAAAGAAAAGGGAGCGACTGAGCAGACGACCCTACAAATAAAAGACCATGAGAAGGCCGAGGACTGGAGGGAAGTCTTCATAGACTACTTTAAGTCCCACCGAATGCCCAAAGATACATCCTCAAGGCATCAGCTCATGAAACGATCTCTATCTTTCGCCTTCGTCAACGATACTCTATACAAGAGATCGTTTGATTCTCTATGGCTGAGATGCTTAGGACCTGACGAAGCGGAAAGAGTCATTCAGGAAGTTCACGACGGACTTTGCGGTTCTCACCAAGTAGGCCCAAAGATGAAGTTAAAAATTAAACGGATGGGTTACTACTGGCCCACAATGATCCAGGACTGCCTCGAGTATGCGAAGCAATGCCACTCGTGCCAGATCCACGGAGACTTTATCCACCAACATCCGAATCCACTACATCCAACGGTGGCTAGTTGGCCATTCGAAATGTGGGGGACTGACATAGTCGGCCCCATCGAGCCAGCATCATCCCGGGGACATCGTTTTATCCTGGCGACGACTGATTACTTCTCCAAATGGGCAGAAGCAATACCACTGAGAGAAGTGAAGACGGAGAATATCCTCCATTTCTTCAAGACGCACGTCATCTATCGGTTCGGAACCCCACGGCGGATTATCTCCGATAACGGGCCAGCCTACAGAAGCCATAAGATTAGCCGCTTCGCGCAGCAACACAATATAGACTGGAGATATTCTTCAGTTTACAACCCACGAGCTAACGGTCTGGCCGAGGCCTTCAATAAGACCTTGACGAAGATCATAAAAAAGACCGTTTCCCGGAATAAGAGAGACTGGCACGAGAGGCTGCAAGAGGCCCTTTGGGCTTATCGAACTACATTCAAGACGGCCACGAACACAACGCCGTACGCGTTGGTATTTGGGACGGAAGCAGTACTCCCCCTCGAGATAGAGTTACCCTCTCTGCGAGTGGCAGTCCACCACGAGCTGATGGACGAAGAAAATGCTCACCTTCGGCTTGAGGAGCTTGATGCCCTCGACGAAACCCGGCTCATAGCCCAACAACATCTAGAAGCCTACAAAGCAAAGATGACGCGCTCATACGAAAGATTGACCAGGCCGAAGACATTCCACCAAGGCGAACTCGTACTAGTGGTCAAAAGACCTATGATCCCCAATCGTGCCAAGCGGGGGAAATTTGAGCCAAACTATGAAGGCCCTTACATCATAAACAAGGTCTACTAGGGTGGAGCCTATCTACTCATGGACATGCATGGTGAAAGGCCTTTCAGGCCAATAAACGACCGCTTCTTAAAGAAATACTATGCTTAATGAGCCACAGCCTGGGTCAATGATAGATGACGACGACTATGTCCGCTCACTATCTTCCTAGGCTCAGACTTTACAAGCAGCAGCCGGCCTTCCCATAACAATGGACCGAAACGTCCTTAAACTAACGACGGACCGAAACGTCCTTAAACTAACGACGGACCGAAACGTCCTTAAACTAACGACGGACCGAAACGTCCCTAAACTAACGACGGACCGAAACGTCCCTAAACTAACGACGGACCGAAACGTCCTTAAACTAACGACGGACCGAAACGTCCCTAAACTAACGACGGACCGAAACGTCCTTAAACTAACAACGGACTGAAACGTCCTTAAACTCTCGACGGACCGAAATGTCCTTAAACTAACGACAGACCGAGACGTCCCTAAACTACTACCGCGGCATCCTTAGGCTGACGAGATAAAAAAAAAGAGAGAAAGAGAATAAAAAAAAACGGTATGTCCATAAGCAAAATGGGCACGGATGAAAACCCGAAAGGGCTCCGTGGGTAAAAACAGCAGGACTACCGGCGAGTGTTTGTGAAAACCCGAAAGGGCGCAACCTCGTTAAAAGACACTTGTAGGGTCCTCTCGACCTTGTAAGGAGAAACCACCCGCGTGAGATCCTTACGACTCACAAAGGAGCAACACACTTAGGGATCCCCGCGATTTCTAAGGGGAAAATACACTTGCGAGATCCTCACGACTCGTAAGGAGAATTCTCTTATGGGACCCTCACGGCTCATGAGATTTGAAAGTCTTAAGTTACAGAAACCTAAACCTGTTCTTAAGCAGATCCCCCACAACCTTCGATATTGCCCTACAAGAGGCTCAATACTGACCCTTGTATACAAACTACGGGCACGAATAAACATTTCCCCAGCAAAGTCCCACCCGTGACTAGGGATATGTCCAACCCTTGTAGGTCCTCTCGACCCATAAGGAGAAAGCCCTCTTGTAGGATCCTTACGACTTGCAGAGGAACATACACTTAGGAATCCTCACGATCCCTAGGGAGAAAATACACCTACAAGATCCTCACGACTTGTGGGGAGAAATACTTTTGTGAGACCCTTACGGCTCATGAAGTCAAAAGCCTTGGTCGACAGGACCCTTAACCCTGTTTGCCAAGCCACCTTTGTTCAACATCGACAGAGGCAAATGATGATTCGCCCCTGGCAATATTCCAGTTGTAGCGGTGCTGATGCCGAAATCGGTGCCTAAAATCCAAGCTTGCGGCAAAAAAGCTAGCAAGCCACACATGCCTACGAAATAGCCGAAATGATGGGGCAACTTGCAATAAAAAGCAGCAAGTAAAAAATGAAGGCGTGAAAAATAGCCGAAATGATGGGACAATCGCGACCTTCGCGATATAAAAGCTGAAATGATAGAGCATCGCGGAAAAAGAAATAAAATAAAAGTGAAATCCTCGCCCTACAGGTGATGTTACATCTATCCCTGTATACAATCCAGGGGCGCAAACAAAAAGGGATCATACTCTTCCCCCAGGTTTCATCATGAGAGGAAGCCAAATCTCGACGGTTCACGGATAGCCTGGAGATCATCTCGACGCAGCAGACACAACATCAAGCGAAACGGAACAGCGGCAACCCCCAGTTCCATGGCTCGATGATATACATATCACCAAGAGTCAAACCTCCATTCCGTGAAATGCGGATACAATCAGCAAAATTCCTGGTTACATGGAACGCGGATAACGTCACTCTTTGACCCCGTGGAAAACGTCCAGAGCGGATCCTGGTCCTCGCAGAGCACGGCAGTGAACCCGTGTGAAGCATCCAGAGCGGAGCCTAGTCCTCGCCGAGCACGGCAGTGAACCCGTGTGAAGCATCTAGTGCAAAATTCCTGGTTACGTGGAACGCGGATAATATCACTCTTTGACCCCGTGGAAAACGTCCAGAGCGGATCCTGGTCCTCGCAGAGCACGGCAGTGAACCCGTGTGAAGCATCCAGAGCGGAGCCTAGTCCTCGCCGAGCACGGAAGTGAACCCGTGCGAAGCATCTAGTGCAAAATTCCTGGTTACGTGGAATGCGGATAACGTCACTCTTTGACCCCGTGGAAAACGTCCAGAGCGGATCCTGGTCCTCGCAGAGCACGGTAGTGAACCCGTGTGAAGCATCCAGAGCGGAGCCTAGTCCTCGCCGAGCACGGCAGTGAACCCGTGTGAAGCATCTAGTGCAAAATTCCTGGTTACGTGGAATGCGGATAATGTCACTCTTTGACCCCGTGGAAAACGTCCAGAGCGGATCCTGGTCCTCGCAGAGCACGGCAGTGAACCCGTGTGAAGCATCCAGAGCGGAGCCTAGTCCTCGCCGAGCACGGCAGTGAACCCGTGTGAAGCATCTAGTGCAAAATTCCTGGTTACGTGGAACGCGGATAATGTCACTCTTTGACCCCATGGAAAACGTCCAGAGCGGATCCTGGTCCTCGCAGAGCACGGCAGTGAACCCGTGTGAAGCATCCAGAGCGGAGCCTAGTCCTCGCCGAGCACGGCAGTGAACCCGTGTGAAGCATCTAGTGCAAAATTCCTGGTTACGTGAAACGCGGATAATGTCACTCTTTGACCCCGTGGAAAACGTCCAGAGCGGATCCTGGTCCTCGCAGAGCACGGCAGTGAACCCGTGTGAAGCATCCAGAGCGGAGCCTGGTCCTCGCCAAGCACGGCAGTGAACCCGTGTGAAGCATCCAGAGCAAATACCGGACTGTGGAGTCCTTAAAATCCACGGACTATGACGTCCTTAACCTCGACCGTGATGTCTTAAAACTAACGATCAACCATCCCGATCCCCTACGGATTCTGCCTTGGTTTAAGGGTACATCTCTTCACTCCTTTGAAACCTGGCGTTGTAATTCCTCAACGTCTTCAAAGAGGTGACGGGTCCCTGCAACCAAACACCGGACTGTGGAGTCCCTAAATCCACGGGCTATGAGGTCCTTAACCTTGACCGTGATGTCTTAAAACTAACATCGGACTGTGGAGTCCCTAAATCCACGGACTATGAGGTCCTTAACCTTGACCGTGATGTCTTCAAACTAACAGCGGACGGTGGAGTCCCTAAATCCACGGACTATGAGGTCCTTAACCTTGACCGCGACGTCTTTAAACTACGATACCCGGAGCAGCCTCTGACCCCGTGAAACACGGATAAGGGCGACCACATCCAGCACTTGCAGGTCCTCACGATCTGTAAGGAAGAAAAAATTCCCTTGTGAGATCCTTACGACTCTCAAGGGAAAACCCGCTTAAAGTCCTCACAATTTCTAAGAAGAACTTACACCTATGGGATCCGCTCGACCGATAGGGAGAAAAACTCTTTATGAGACCCTCGGGGCTCATAAGATGCAAAAGTCTTAGGAAGCAGATCTTAACCTTGAATCCTGAGCCATCGCTGTCCTGCGAGGAGATCAAGATAGAATATCCGCAGAATACACTCAATAAAAGGGGACACACCATTGAGAAGAAAAATGTATCTTTTATTCATAACACCAAAATGGATACAAAGTACAATTTATGAAAGAAACAAAAAAGAAAGGATACTCTCATCCATGAGTATGTACAAAAAAGGAAAAAAAAAGATACAAGTCCTCAAGCCGGCGGGTAGTGCAATAATTTTACCAGCTCATCATTCTGTTGCTGAGCCACGGCTTCATGACGCAAGATCTCCAGAAGACGAGCCTCCGCCTGAGCTTGCTGAGCCTGATACGAAGCAAGCCGGGCTTCAAGCTCTTTCTCAGTGGCCTTATGAGCCTCAACCCTCTCGCGAGTAAACGTGGCGGCTTTATCGAGAGCCACCACCTCCTTTATGGACTCCTGGAGCACTCGCCAGAGTTCATACGCTTTGTTGGCCTAAGACTCGCATGAAGCTCGCTCAACGCCTTAGAGGCCAACATCCACTCCGAGAATTTACGGCCGAATTTTTTTTTCTCGCACGACAATATGTTCGCCACGCGTCGCCCTATCAAGCCATGTAGGCTCACTTTGCGACCGCAACCTTAGAAATAAGACATACACGCTCGAGACCATATAAATGGGCTTCCGATCGACAGCAATAATCGATCCAGGACGCGCTCACATAGCCTGGTATGAAAAGCAACGAAAAACTTTCCGATGATTATCCTATCAAGCCTGTGTTCGCAATCATATGAACATCCGAAAAAGAAATAAAATTCGAAGCTTTAATGTGCACGCAACATGACAACGGTATTGATAATTGAAGAAAGTTTTCATAAAAGGAACACAAAATTTATTCATGCAAGCGGAAACATACATACGAGTACCGAGCCTACATGGAAGTTCAACATAAAGCATGCAAAAAGGAGGGACTAATTTAAAAATGTTCTGCGCTAACGGAAAAGGTCACCAAACACAGGATCAACGGCACAGGGGTTAATGAAGCAAAGGACAAAATTCTCCATCTCTCTCTCTGCTTTCTCCAGCACATCGAAGCGACGATTCTCGCGAGAAGTCGCTCCCCATCGGTTGGTGCCATGTTCGTCCGCGAAAGCAAACATAATAGCTCGCCGGGCCTTTATTTCGCTCAGCAGATGAATTGAGCAGTCCTTCAAAGCCTGAGTAATCAGGCACGCTTCATGAAAGCCCTCGAGCTTTTCTTCCGCCGCGTCGAGCATCGCCAGGGTCATCTCCGCCGGGTGAGGAGGGATGTCGGCAAGCACGGCCGTGAGAATCATCCGGAGCCAGAGGGAACCCATCGGGAGGGGAGACCCTCTACGGATCGAAAGCTCATGCATAGCTGAGTCACATTCGTTATCGGAAAGGAGGGGGTCCACCAACCGAGCAGCAAAACGGGGGATCATCTCCTCAAGAGGAACTTCCCATGGCTGTCGACGAGCATGAGGGCGATTGCAGGCCATAGCGCTCGTTTGTTTCTCAAGACAAGTTACTCCAAGATAAAAAAAATAATAATATAAATCTCTTTGTGAAGGGAAAAGAAAGCTATAGCCTCATATATAAAGAAATGCATTAAGCGCTGTCCGCGGAAAATCTTGCATGGTGAAGCTATTTCCAAGGCCCAAAAAAGGAAAGGCATCGAAAATCAAGGAGATGGAACTATTTCCAAGGCCCTTTTTCTGCATCTAATATTGTGCATTGAAAATATGGCATGGGGAAAATTCTGTGAACAGCCCCATCAAGGGACCCCACGTGCAGAACACGTGAGACCTAAACCTGAGGTGCACTTAAAAGGAAATATATGGAGTAGTACCCTGCATATTAAAAGCACAAACAACAATAGTAGCAAAATGACAAAATCCCAGAGAAAAGGCATGCAAACATGGGAAGACATAATGAAACTTGTCACTCATACTTCAAGAGGTTCATACAAAAATATAGAGGACACATTTACAATGGTAAAACTTCAGATGCGGGGCATGGGTTGAGAAACTCAAAATTAACTTTATTCAAGATCTTCCAAGCATTTCGAACCTCCCGAGTATGCTTTCTCTCACGGTCACAAGCGTCGGGGTCCCCGCGGATGTCCTCTACCCTCCGGTAGGCGGCAAGTATGGCTGATTGCTGAAAAATCTGATGCAGGAGATCAATGAGATTATCCCGCCTTCTCTTTGAAATCAAGTGCATCAGATACACCGAGTGTACTTTATCCTCGGCGGCGTCCAATGACCCAAGCGGCACACCAGCACAAAATAAAAGGAGAGCCTCCCTGATCGCCAGCACGATCAGCCTCAGAAGAGAAGAGCGACGGGGGAGTAGCCGATGGTTGTACTCGTCAAAGCGGCTCATGATCTCGGCACACTGGGCATCGGTGAACTCTTGGTTCTGACTGCGGCCCAGCGCACGAATATTCCTGTAGGAAATGATCTCCTCAAGACTATACAGATGGGCATCCATGATACCTGAAATAAAAGTCACGAGAATCATTAGAAAACCCCTATTTCATTAATTGCAGAAGAACAACCTCGGGCCAAGAGACCTCAGGAAGCCTCCGTGTGAAGAAATCAAGTCCTTCATTGGAATTAAATTCCTTTCTGAGAAAAGGGAATTAAATTCCCGGAAACATTTTTGATGGAATTAAATTCCATGGGGTTGAAACGCCATCATCATTTCCCCAAAGATCATCTAAACCCTAAGAGATCTACAGTTTGAAGGTTAAGCGGTTTCATGTTCTTATGGAAAATATGAGGGAAAAATGGTAAAAACCCTTGTTTTGGATTTAAAATCCAGAGAAATGTGAAGGTCCATCGTTGTCCAAGAACATTACCTGAGAAAAAGGATTCTTTTCGAACAGAGTTAAACTCTGAAGATTGTTTCAAGACAGAGAACTAAGCTCTGAAAGCGAGAATTAAATTCTCAAGGAAGAAGTTCTCAGAAGAAGAAGATGAGCAAAGTGAAGGCTCCTATGAAGAGACAGAGGTATTTATAGAAGGCAATGGAAACGTTTCATCTCCCCAGATCCCTAGAGGAATCCAACGGTCACAAGAGGTGACAGCGTTGCACTCACGTGCAGACACGTGAGAACAACGCTGTGGGGGCATTGTTTCCTGATTTAAAATCAGGAAAGCTTCTGGGAAAAGCTTCAGAAGAAGGTCACGTGCTTATACGTGACCAGCAGTCACGTGTTGGCACGTGACACCTAAACGCATCATCAAGGCAAGTTCAGTTTTCTGACTAGACTGAAGAAAAGGGACTTCAGAAAGAGTCACGTGCTCCCACGTGACCAGGGTCACGTGTAGACATGTGACATTTAAATGCAAGCGTCAAAGGCACACCGGTTCCCTGATTAAACCAAGGAAAAGGCTCCAGACGAGGGTCACGTGCTCACACGTGACCAGGGGTCACGTGGTGGCACGTGACGGCTAAGCAGCAGAAGAAGGCAGAGTGCAAAAGAAGAAAAAGGCTCGTTACAACGGGGTCACGTGCCCACACGTGACCATGGGTCACGTGGTCACACGTGACCGGCTTTCAAAGCCCATTTTGTCAACAGAATTAAATGCTGAAGGAGATTCAAATCTTTCCAAAGGAAAATGACTATCTGGAACCGATCGAATTAAAGATTCAGAGATGATTAAATATCATCTATCTATGGGAAAATCTCGAGTTTGGAAAGATTTCCCCTTTAAATCTAACCGAAATAACAAAGGAGAATCCCGGGATTTGAAATCCAACGGTGAATAAAATTCACCTAATAATCCTAAGGTCCAAAACGAATGATGGATGCAAATCAAATCTCTTAATGAAGATTCATCAAAAACTAATTGATTCGGCTGCTTCTCCTATAAATAGGAGCCAAGAGACCAAAAAAAAGGATAGATACGCAGAGGGAGAAAATAAGGAGAGAGCCTTGATATTTTGAGGAATTTGGAGCTTCTGCAAAAGAAAACCCTAGGTAAGAAAGGGAAGGCTTTTTGAAAGAAAGAGAATTTAATTCTCAACAGAGTTTAACTCTGATAATATAAAACAGAAGAACACATTTCTTCTCTCTTTGATAGAGGATCTGCAAAGTGCACATCTCCCCTTTAGGTTGAGAATTTAATTCTCAATGGGTTGAGATCCTGCCATGCAGATCCAAAACATAGAGAGGGAATGGAAGCACGGGAATTTAATTCTCACAGAACTATAGGAATTTAATTCCTTTAAAATAAAATTAGGGCTTGACCCTGTGTCATGGGAATTTAATTCCTTCAGAACAGAGAAAGACAGGGTTTAACCCTAATTAAGAACTTAGTTCTGTTGAAACAACGGGAATTTAATTCCCTTAATCATAATTTAACAGGGAATGGAAGTTTAATTCCTTAAAAAGCTTTTATTAGGGTTTAACCCTATTCAGTTCTTCACATATACGAGGAATTTAATTCCTACAGAAGATTCAGAGTTCAACTCTACTCCAGAATATAAGTCTTCAAAAGGAAGTAGGAATTTAATTCCTCTGAAATTTAAAGCTCGAGGAATTTAATTCCTGAAAAAAGATTAACAAAGCCTCTAAACAACATACATGAAGGCAGGGTCACGTGCCACCACGTGACCCCCCCAAAAGATCTACAGAAAGCCCTTTGAGGCAGTCCCCCACGTGACCCACGTGACCCTTGATAGAAGCTCTAACACATAAGCATATGAATGCCCGTCACGTGATGGCACGTGATGCTCTGAAAGATGCGATAATCTCAGCAGAATGAATGGAGAGAGGGCGCTCTCACGTGTTGCCACGTGACCCCTTTTGCCTTAGTGTTTAACACTAAATTGGAACTCTCGAATCCAGTATTGAAACACTGTTGGGCCTTAGTGTTCAACACCAATCAAAGAACTTTATTTGCAGTGTTCAACACTGACTACCTTAGTGTTTAACACTAATTTGAGAGCTCTGTTGCCGATACTTGATACTGATCTGTTTTAGTGTTTAACACTAATTTGAAAGCCCTGTTGCTGGTGTTTGACACCAATTATCTTTAGTGCTAAACACTAATTTGTCAATCTCATTCCCAGTGTTCAACACTGATTGCCCTGTAGTGTTTAACACTAGGCTTTGGCCCAATTGGCCAAGTGGATGGAGGCAAAGCCTCTCCTGATTGGACTTAGCCCAAGATGGCCATAAGTCCTCAATTTGTGATTAACTGGGCCAATGGGCTCATAATACAATTAATGGGTCTTGATCCCAAATTGGGCTAAGGACTATTTAATCCATTCCGGTTCTAGGGTACATCTCTTCACTCCTTTGATACTTGGCATTGTAATCCCTCAATGTCTTCAAAGAGGTGACGGGTCCCGACGACCACACATCGATATAGACTGTGGGGTCCTTAAACCCATGTCTAATGCAAAATTCCTGGTCACGTGGAACGCGGATAACGTCACTCTTTGACCCCGTGGAAAACGCCCAGAGCGGAGCCTAGTCCTCCCCGAGCACGGCAGTGAACCCGTGTGAAGCATCTAGTGCAAAATTCCTGGTTACGTGGAACGTGGATAACGTCACTCTTTGACCCCGCGGAAAATGCCCAGAGCGAAGCCAGGTCCTCGCCAAGCACGGCAGTGAACCCGTGTGAAGCATCCAGAGCACATACCGGACTGTGGAGTCCTTAAATCCACGGACTATGAGGTCCTTAACCTTGACCGAGATGTCTTAAAACTAACAATGGACCGCAATTTCCTTAAACTACCCATGGTCCGCAATGTCCTTAAACTACCCATGGACCGCAATGTCCTTAAACTAGAACAATAGAGCCCCGCATGCTCTTTTGTCGGATCTAAACGGTCCCGTTTAAGCTGATCTTAGCCTCAAAGATGGCTAACGTATCCTTAAACCTTCAAACAGACTGGACTATGAATCCCCCAAATTAACTCTGGCTCGAGGGTACATCTCTGAACTCCTCTGACATCCGTCGTTGTAATCCTTCAACGTCGTCAGAGAGGTGACGGGTCCCGACGGCCACATATACGATGGACCACTATGTCCCTAAACTGGAACAATGGAGCCTAAAATACTCCCTTGTCGGATCTAAATGATCCCGTTAAGTTGATCTTAGTCTCAACATTAGACTAACGTATCCTTAACAAACGTTTGAGTTGATCTTAGCCTCAAGTATGGCTGACGTATCCTCAAACCAAACCCCCAAACCCAAATCTATGATAAACACGGATTTGGACTAGTCCACGCCCTACGGGCGACGACATAACTCAGTCTCCGTAAACAATCCACGGGCAATAATACATGAAACAAACACCCACGACACGAAGTGACCAGCTGGAGAAGGAGAAAGTTGTTACGGCGATGCGGTAGCGTAATTAACTGCAGGGGCTTGCGCCTGTAGGGAAGAGCGTCCCCACAATCAAAAACCCCTCAAGCGAAGGGGAATCTGACGAAGTCTGCTACATCGGCCGCATCCGTCTAAGCCTCCGATGCACGGCGCCATGGATCAACTTGGCATCTTCGGAGAGGTAGACGGATAACACCAATTAGCATCTGCCCCGAACCTCAGGCACGGACGCCCGAGTCCAGGCCGCCGTTCGGAGGGGAACAACGGTCAGTGTGATGGGTCGTAATGTTGGGAGGAAGAGGAGGAGGAGGCCGACAAGGTCAACGGTGATGACGACGACGACGACGAGGGATCGGTGTCGTGGTCGTGGGGTTTCTCGATGCAGGGGTTCGTCGTCGGGGATGAGAGGCGAGCTGAGGTAGAGGAGGTGAGGACGAGGCGTCGGCGGTGGTGAAGAGATCGACGGCAAGGCAGAAGAGAGCGCAGCGTGGGTTTCGTTCGTGAGGAGGCGACAGCGAGAAAATTTTTGGGAAGAAGAAGATGACGAGAGAGAGGTGTACGTGGGCTGGGGTTAAAAATTTAATATGTTTATATAATACTAGAGAGAGAGAGATTTTATTAGATTAGGATTTAAAAAATCTTGTTAAAATATTTTCATGTTAAAATCAGTTGTTAGGTATATATAACAGTTAATATATAAATAATATAATATTAAGAAAATGTGAGTTTTTGGTTAATACAAAATTACTCCAAAACGTGCCCGGGTTGGGTTTAAAATTATGGTTCGAAAATACGGATAATATACGTGTTAACCAAAATCAAAATAGGATATCCGGATAACGAAAATGCATACCCCCCAAGAATGGATGCACGTAGCGTGCACGTAGCTATCCAAAAGAGTCCGTTTCACTGAACGGAACGAGAACAAAATGTACAGATGCTACAACAGGGTTAAGGGTATGATGCAGGCCATGCTAGATATTTTTAAAATATTTTATTTGACTTTATATGTTATATTGAAAAATGCAGATGTCAGATATAATGCAGTTATACAACATGAAAGTGCACGGAATCTCATAACTAACCGGGATAAATTATAAACAGCAACCAAGACGGGCCTCCAGCATGCGGGTCGGGTCGGATGCAAACACGGATACCAATTATACTATTCGCACCAAAAACACAATAAATCAAGAATAGCCATATGTCACGCCCCGCTTCCCAGTGTACGGCGAAGTGGGCGCGACGAGGCCCGCTACGTATATACTCAAAAGTACATACGCTAAGCGTATCTAAGCAATATAAAATAAATACACAAGAGACAAGATATAAAAGAACAGCAACTTTTATTCATTAACATTCTTTGTACAATACATGAAAGGAAATACAACTGAAATAAAAAGATGCCTAAACAGTGGCATAACAGGAAATGAAAAGTACAGAAAGAAAAAGTGTACAATGAACTAAAGTGCAGGGTCATCGGCAAATTGCTCCAAGTCTTCTTGAGATGGCTCGATCTCCGCCGGGTCCAAACCACCTGACGACATTCAAAGAAGAGAGAAACAGAATGTCGTCAGCGAACAGGTCGCTCGGTAAGTCCCAAAGATAAGGGAGGAATAGACAGAGAGTAAGAGAGAGAGAGAGAGTAGCTTTTACAGTTGTATTATATTATTATGTTGTTGTATTTCGTGTTAACGCTGTTGTTTGTAGCTTGGTACAGAAGGATGCCAGTGTATACGAGAGGAGTCTCACTTGCCCCGGAGACTAAGGTATCAGGAACTCAAGGAACCGTTTATGCCACGGTACAACAGCAATTGGATTCATGTTAGGTGTCTTAATCTTATCGTCTCATGCCACCTTTAACACCTTCCGTACCAATCTACCCCTTAAACCCCGCGGTGTCTTGTTTGTATTGTTATCTTGTAAACTGTATTGGTTGTATGATTGATTGACCGACTGACCGAAACCATGATATCAGGAAATGGTTATAACCGTAGAGTCATGTAAATGGAATACTGGGAATCATGTAAAAGGAATATATCCATGGTTCGGTTCAGCCAAATTGTATAAATTGATAATTGTATTCATGGATTCATGTGTTCATTTTGAATTAGAATCTTGTAGATTATAGGTTGACTTGAATCATATTCAAGTCAGATTAATCAGACTCAAACCCAAGTCAGACAATCAGAATTGTGAATCGAGGTCTTATAATTGTTAGGGTCCTTAGGGTAATTTATAAAACTTGAGGGGGTTTTATGTAAAAATACTTTTATATACTTTTCAAAATACACCTCAAGTATTTATTTTTCGTCTTTAGAGTTGTGGATTTTATGTTATGACATTTCTAATGAAAATATCCTAGTTTCATAAACAATGGTATTTATCTGTAATATTGATTATTTGAAGTTCATGGTGTTTTAGTGTAACCTTTATTCTTGTGATTTTTAGAAAAAGGTGGAAAATTTATATTATAATAAAATAGATATTTAAATGATGAATTTACATATATTTATACAAAAATAATTTTAATAAATATTTTATATTTCAAAAATCTCATTTTCTTAAGATGTCGTATTTTAAACCTTTCGAGACCGAATGCTCCTGCGGAGGTCTGAATCTCGCACTACTAGCCCGAGGGTGCGCGATAAACCTCACTATCCCGAACGGGTTCCCCAAAGATGGGTTGTAGCGGCGCTTTGCAAAGATTGTAAAATACTGATCTTTTATAAAATGGTTTTATAAATTAAAAGGTATTTATTTGAAAAGTGTAATTTTCCGTATTTTAGATTCTAGGGTTTCCTAAGCCAACTAGCCTATTTCTAAAAGGTCTAAACGACAAGTCGTTAGAAGCCTCAAATCGCCTCTTCACCGCCAATTGTGGCCAGGTAAGTACAAGTGAGGAGGGAGGGATCCGCTCACGAATCGTGAGGCGGGCCTTTTAAAGTTACCCAAGCTCACTTGCCTAGCCTAGACACCACAAAGTCAGTTTAGATAAACGATCGATGTCCACAACTTATCATATTTTCCTAGTAAGAAATATTTACTTAAAAGTGTAACAATCTAAAACCTTTAAGAATGGTTTTATGAAGATTATGGTATTTTAATGAAAATTTCGTTTTATCGTATTCTAAGTTTTGATGATATCATTTTAGGGTTGTATTTGCGTGTGTGTGGAGGTAGGTCATTATCTCGTGCCCTATTTTAAATGTATATTAAGGTTAAGGGGTTAAATGTGAAATTGAAACTTCATGGTATTAAAGTGAAAAATACGGTAAATTGAAAAGGTTATCATTTCATGTGTGAAAACTTATTCAAATTGATTTTTACAAGTTTAATGGTCAAGATGAAGATGTTTAGGAATGATTGAATTGATTAGAAGAAGAAAAATAAACATTATGGTATTAATTTGAAAAAGAATACGATATTGCAAAAGCTATCATTTCATGTGAGAAATTTTATCCAAATTAATTGTTATGTGATTAATAGTCAACATGAATAAGTTTAGGTATTATGGAATTGGTGACAAGTGAGATTTTATAGAAAACCGAATCGGAAATCGGTTTGTTCCGATTTCCGTCGGGTTTCATAAGTTCGTATTTTTGAGAAGTAGAAAGAAGGGAAGAATGGGACTTACGGGTTTTGATCTATACTAAAGAGTATAGAGGAACTAGGTGAGTGGCCGAGATGTTGTTTCGTCGCCGGTTGTTTCAAAAACGTCGCCGGAATTCTGTCAGCGCTTCGCCGTGAACTCGGTTTCAAAGTACACACTTCTTGGAAAACTTTTGAAGAGTGGCTCAAGATTTTGGAGGTGAGAGGGTAGTGTGCAGGGTTGCTATTTATAGGGTTGGCTAGGGTTAGGGTAGATGAAAAGTTAAAAATAAAAATGTGATAAAATGTAATAAAAAATGTATTAAAAGTGGAGTAATTGGGGTTTTAAAGAGCTCTGGAAGTGGTCTGAAACTGAAATTTTGCAGGTGCATAAGGAATATGAAAAGACACAACTTTCATGTTGTGACCATCGCCGGAATCGGCCGAATCGGGGGTAACTCGGCCGTGACTCGGTCGGAGCACTGAGTCGGCCGAGTCAAGGCCGAGTTGGCCGATTCCCGGCCGAGTCCGGTGGCCTGGATCCCCCCGACGGTTCATCTAACTCCTGCAAGTGTTACATGTTTGGGTGTAGTGGGGTTTTTTGTGAGATATGCACGTGTAAAATCTTGGTATTCTAAAGGTTTTAAAAAAATCAATATTAAAAATAATGTGGGATATGCGATTTGAACTCTGGTGGCTTGGTTCAGCAGTGCAAGGTATTACCAATGAGCTACAAGCTCCTTCTTATAATTATGGAGTTATTTAATTACTTAAAATGATAGCAGCAAGAGTAAATACTCCATGTATACATTAAATTTAAAGTAATTTCTTGTACACTAAAAATGGATTTATTACATTCTTGTAGCTTGTAATTAAAAACAAAATAATTACTTATATCTTGTGCTCAGGCTAAAATACTCCTTTGTGGATTTTTAAAAAAATATTTGAAAAATTTTGTATAGGAAATTTAGGGTTGTTACATTCTACCCTCCTTATAAAAATTTCTTCCTCGAAATTTGTAAAAGGAAAGTGTAACATTGCAAAGAGGTTTGGTGGCTGTAGTATAGATAGTGTATAAAAATAACAAAGAGATACAAGGGTGAAAAAGGCTTACCGATGTTACCTTGACCTACAGTCTCGGCTTCTACGGCTTCTAATGTGAAGGTCTGTCGCCGTGGTACATTCCTTCTAGCTGGAGGCACATTCTGTCTTTGGGGCCTGTTTCTCTGCCCTCTAGGCATGTCCCTCATCACCTGTTGGAATTGGCGAGTAGGCTGTGCAGGTGGTGGAGCAGGTAGTGCAGGACGAGTTGCAGGAGCCTGGATGGTTGGCCGCTGCGGGTGGTTGGTGTGTGTGTGAGATGAGTTGCTGTTGTAAGGACAGTTTCCAATGCCGTGGTTGGATGCGCCACAAATTAGACACAGACCTTTTGCGCGCCTACAGTCCTTCCACAAGTGTCCCTTTCTATGGCAGTAATGGCAAATTTCTTCAGTTCTCCTGGGTTCAAACGATGGCCTGGAAGAGGCTCCACCTGCCATTTGGTTGGCAGGGCGTTTGACTCCTGCAGACTGAGGTCTGCCTCTTACTTTTATCACTGCCTCATAACTGCGGGCAGCTTCTAGAGCATCTTCATGAGTCAAAAAGTTTCCTGTGGCTAAAGCAGCCTGAATCTCCGTGTCCAGTCCTTGTTGGAAACGACGGGCTCTGACCTCATCCGTCGGTATCAAGTGTGCCGCAAATCTGTTACGGTCTTGTGTTAGCTGTGTATTATGTGATATCAAAAATTTGAAATACTGTGACATATCTTACCGACTGAGCATGGTGAATTCAGCGTCATACTCATCTACTGACTTGTCCCACATCGAACTTTGTTGTAGATGAATGAACTGCTGCTCCATGGCAAACCTGGCAGTCACAGGGAAGTATTTCGCGTCGAACTTCTCGCGAAAAGTCTTCCATTCAATGGGCTGATCAAGACGGCTTTCTTCCGCCTTCCACCAGTTCCGTGCATTGTCCGTGCGTTGCAGCTTTGCAACTCGGACCCAAGATATTTCTGGCACCTATGCTGCTGCCAGATCATCCTCGATACTTTGAGCCCATTCCTCAGCTTCCAGTGGGCTCCCCTTTCCTGAGAACTGTTTGGGATGTAAAGCTCTGAATTGGTTCACCCCAGGTGCGTCAGTCTCGGGACGGTTCAGGAGTTGCTGCTGTCCCTTTAGGAGGCTGCGGATTGCCTCAAACAGAACTGTTTGCTCATTGAGTGGAGCAGGAACAGCTGGTGTGAGAGGTAGTGCTGGAGTTGGAGGTGTGTTGTTGACATTGGTGCTGGTGTTGTTCGGGGAATCCATAACCCTGAAGAAAAATTTAGGTTCGGACAGATTCAAATGAAATGATAAGATTCAAGGAACATGAAATTGTAAGATTCAAGGAACATGAATTGTAAAGAATGTTTTAGTTGCTGGTTCTGTAAGTCGATGTAGTACACCCCAGTACTTATGGGGAGGCGGAATTTACAAAAACTTATCAAGTTTAAACAACGAACATCGACTAACCGCTTGAATCGAAGCTAAACTCTAAATAACCGTATTCTATAGTTTCATCTCACAAGTGATTAGGGATTATACCTAATGAAACCGGTCCTTCTTCTTTACGTCCTCCTTTGTTCTCCTCGGCCTTCTCTAGGTAGTAGACGATCCACCCGAGAGCGAAACTCCAAGCTAAACCTCTAACTTGAGGTAACTAATCAACTTTGATTGCTAATCAAAGATGAGAGGATGATATAGAGTGAAGGTTATGGATTGTTTAGTCTAACTAATCCTTTGATCTCAACACATGAGGATTAAGGATTAGGGTTAGAAGATGAGAGCTTGAGGAGAGAGAATGTGTGATATGATAATGAGAGAAGAGAGAGAGTGTATCATAATATTATGAAGCATTCTTATTATCAAATAATCAATAAAGGAAATGAATAAGCATGCTTCACAAAATATCTTGTGATGATTCATTAACATGAGTCATTAAGCAATAAATGTGCATTAATGAAGTGAATGAATCACCACTATGACTCACTCTCTTTCCAAAACAAACCTCCTTAGTCACATCTTCTAGAAGCTTCTCGAATAATTACGAGAACGCCCCTCCGATCCGTAAAAATACGGAAAAACTTTAGACTGTAAAAATCCAATAACCGGATACCAGTAACTGGCTTAAACCAAAGCCGACTGGTAAAATCTGTCCGAAAGTCGTACGCGCGTAAACGCACGTATGCGTCCGAACCCTTTGTCGCAAAACCATGCAACCTCTATATCGTTTCGCCTGGAGTAGGAAACTCTCTGTGTGGGACTCTAGAGACTCGACTACTACGCTGGCAGTGGGTTTAACCACAGACCGCAAGCGGCACTAGCTGTACGTAACGGTCCCCAGGTAGTTGTCGATAAGAAGGCCGATGAGTAAACCCATCCGAACTCCTACTGAGTCTGATGTGACAATCTCCATACAGTCCGGTCCGTTCGTCCAAGACTATCGCATATCGGGCCTAGGGGGGCGGCAAGCGTCAGTCCCCTAATAGCGGTATAAGTCGTGTCGGAGTGAAGCCCATTACACCCTGAGAAACTACTGGAACCTACCAGCAAATCTCGCTTGCCCTGGCCAGGGACTTTGCGTAATGGCTCTCTGACACAGCACGATATCTACTCCCAATACCGGGAGGGACGAATCCTGTCTAACCGCCACTGCCTCCAAGTGCTCGGGACTGCACCCAACTGCTACCTGTTTGCACGACTCCATAGAGCCGTGGTAGGGTAGCAATCTAAGAACAGTGGGACACACTCGAGGCGAAGTAGCAGTGTCAAGTCTGCGGACTACGCTGTACTCATGTCACCTGGGAACTGTTCACTGACGACTGGTATCAAACCAACCAACAGTTCCCTGTGAGTCCTGTCCGGTGTACCCGTAACCTAACGAGCACCTGTATACTATCTCCAGTACCACGTACTGACGGCTGTGGGACAGACCATCTCCCCAACTGGGATGAGAAGCGTACACACTAGTCTACTCCGGAGTATCGATGCTCTGTCTCGATAATCCAACGACCAGGGACCTGAATAAGGATGTGCTTGTAGACTACCCAGCCCCCACTAGTGTGACTGCCATCACAACGCTGGTAGACAAGCAAGATCCTAAGAGCTCTATCAATACGTATACTCACATATTAAGATAGAAAAACCAAGTAGCATACTACCATGTTTAGCAAGACTGTTATATACATGTGAATATCCCAAGCTTCCATTAAGTAATATACAAGCTAGTATGATACAGTAATGGCCTTCTAGGGCATAAACACTAACAATCTCCCACTTGCACTAGGGCCATGTACTGGCATATCGTAGACCAATGATCTCGAGTAGCCTCTCGAACTGAATCTGAGGAAGGGCCTTTGTGAATGGATCAGCAATGTTCTCTTCTGAAGCAACTCTCCGAACCTCGATCTCCTGACGATCAATGATCTCCCTGATCAGGTGATACCGCCTTAAGATGTGTCTGGACTTCTGATGGGACCTTGGTTCCTTCGCTAAAGCTATAGCTCCGTTGTTGTCGCAATACAGAGGTATTGGATCAACTATGGTAGGAACCACCTGAAGTTCTGTTAGGAACTTCTTCATCCAGACTGCTTCTTTTGCGGCATCGCAAGCAGCTATATACTCCGCTTCCATCGTCGAGTCAGCAACGGTGTCCTGCTTGGAGCTCTTCCAGCACACCGCCCCTCCATTGAGGGTAAAGACATAACCCGACATGGACTTGGAATCGTCCTTATCACTCTGGAAGCCGGAATCAGCAAAGGCCTCCAACCTGAGGTCTTTTCCGCCGTAAACCAAGAACATCTCCTTAGTCCTCCTCAGGTACTTGAGAATGTTCTTTACTGCTATCCAGTGTTTCTCCCCTGGGTCTGACTGATACCGGCTTACCACGCTTAGTGCGTAAGCTACATCTGGTCTGGTACACAACATCGCATACATTATAGAGCCTACCGCAGAAGCGTAGGGTATAATAGACATGCGTTCCCTTTCCAAATCAGTCTTGGGAGACATCTCTTTGGAGAGGGTGATTCCGTGACAAGCCGGTAGATTACCGCGCTTAGAATCTTCCATACTGAATCTTTTCAGTACAGTGTCGATATACCTGGACTGCGAAAGTCCCAACATCCTCTTGGATCTATCACGATAGATCCGGATCCCCAGAATGTAAGAGGCATCACCCAGGTCTTTCATGGAGAACCTGTGTGACAAGAATCCTTTGACAGATTGTAGCATAGGAATGTCATTTCCTATCAATAGAATGTCATCCACGTACAAGACGAGGAATACGACACTTCTGGCCACAACTTTACTATATATGCACGGTTCATCTGGATTTTTGATAAAGTCATATTCTTTGACTGTTTCATCAAAACAGATGTTCCAACTCCGCGATGCCTGCTTTAGTCCATAAATAGACTTAAGCAGCTTGCATACTTTCCCGCTGCTCCCACTCTGATTGAAACCCTCTGGCTGATCCATATAGACGCTCTCTTCTAAATTTCCATTCAGAAAAGCCGTCTTTACGTCCATCTGCCAGATTTCATAATCATGGAAGGCAGCAATAGCAAGAAGGACCCGAATGGATTTGAGCATAGCCACTGGAGAA
Organism: Agapanthus africanus; assembly: GCA_030015575.1. Lineage (NCBI taxonomy): Eukaryota > Viridiplantae > Streptophyta > Magnoliopsida > Asparagales > Amaryllidaceae > Agapanthus > Agapanthus africanus. The sequence continues at coordinate 85,022,838 of JASDDO010000024.1, forward strand.
AAAGTTTCGTCATAGTCCAAACCAGGTCTTTGACGAAAACCCTTTGCTACAAGTCTAGCCTTATAGGTTTCTACCTGTCCATCTACACCAATCTTTTTCTTGAAGATCCATTTGCATCCTATGGGTTTTACCCCATCTGGAGCAAAGTCCAAAGTCCATACTTTGTTGGTGTACATGGACTCCATTTCGGTCCGCATTGCATCTAGCCATCGTACCGAGTCGCCGCTCTGGATGGCCTGCTGGAAGTCAGTAGGTTCATCATCATCTATGATGCAATCCTCTCTATCCCCGTCAATGAGAAAACCGTAGTATCTCTCAGGCGGATGAGACGGCCTACTACTCCTGCGGAGGGGTGCGGGAATGTTCTGTTCTTCTTGAACCTCTGGTTCTACCAAACTTTCAGTAGTAGTTTGTGGTTCTGGAATTTCTTCCAGTTCTATTTCGCTCCCACTTATTTCCTTTTCTAAAAACTGATTTTCCAGAAAATGGGCATTACGAGAAACAAAAACCTTTTGTTCCTCTGCGTAATAGAAATAATATCCCTTGGAGTTCTTTGGATATCCCACAAACATACATTTTACTGATCGTGCCTCGAGCTTGTCCACATGCTGCTTTTTAACAAAAGCTGGACATCCCCAAATCTTCATATGCTGAAGATGGGGTTTCTTCCCAGTCCACATCTGATATGGAGTGGTAGGCACAGTCTTGGTAGGAGCTCTGTTCAGAAGATATGCCGCTGATTCAAGCGCATAACCCCAGAAAGATCGCGGTAACTCAGCATTACTCATCATGGATCGTACCATATCCAATAGGGTTCGATTCCTTCTCTCCGATACACCGTTATGCTGTGGAGTGTATGGAGGAGTAAGCTGAGAGAGAATTCCTTTCTCTTTTAGGTAACCTAGGAACTCGGCACTCAAGTATTCACCACCTCGATCAGATCTAAGTGTCTTTATACTTTTGCCGGTTTGGTTTTTTACTTCATTCTTATACTCTTGGAATTTCTCAAAAGCCTCGGATTTATGTTTCATCAGATAAATGAATCCGTATCTTGAGTAATCATCCGTGAAAGTAATGAAATAGGAATAACCACCTCTCGCATGTGTAGACATTGGACCGCATACATCGCTGTGTATGAGTCCTAAGAGCTCGCTCGCTCTTACTCCTTGTCCAGTGAATGGAGTCTTTGTCATCTTTCCTTTGAGACAAGATTGACAAGTGTCATAAGTTTGATATTCGAACGTGTCCAAATATCCTTCTCTATGCAACTTAGTCAACCTTCTCTCATTGATGTGACCCAGTCTACAATGCCATAAGAAAGCTTTATTTAAATCTGGAGACTTTCTTTTTAGTGTGTTCTGGACATTGAAAATTTGGAGTTGGTTTAACACATATATGCCGTTATTTAGAGTACCGGACCCAATCAAACCATGATTAAGGTGGATGTTGACAACATCTCTTACAAACGTGAAATCATAACCTTTATTTGATAACAAGGAAACTGATATGATATTACACGTTAAGCTGGGTACAAAATAACAGTTATGTAAAACCAAAATGTGTCCACTCGTCAATCCTAGGTGATAATCCCCGACGGACGCAGCTCCCACGCTAGCTCCGTTAGCAACCCTGAGGATCATATCACCTTCCTTCAGCACTCTACGGTTTCTCAGTGCCTGCAATGAATTGCAAATATGAGATCCTGACCCGGTATCCAATACCCAGGAAGTAGAGTTGATTGACAGACAATTCTCAATTACAAACACACCTGAAGTCGAAGCCACAGCCTGCTTCGGTTCCTGGTTTTTGGCGTTCCACGCCTTGCAATCCTTCTTCCAGTGCCCTTTCCTGTGACAATGGAAGCACTCATCCAGGCCAACTACCGGTGCTGTAAACTTTTTCTTTCCCTTCTTTCCCACCTTACTAACACCTCCTCTAGGTCTGGGTGCGGCCTTCTTCTTCCTTCCTTTGGCCCTAGCCTTGGACCCGGAAGAAGATGAACCGCCAACAAACATAGCGGGTGTTTCCCTTGCCTTCTGCAAGGTGCTCTCTGCACTCCTTAACATGTTCAGGAGTTCCGCAAGTTCAACTTCTTTTCCTTGAAGATTGAAGTTGAGGATAAACTGGGCGTAGGTGGGAGGAAGGGACTGGAGAACAAGGTCTGTATAGAGCTCATTATCCAAAGTCGTCCCAAGGTCCGCGAGCTCTTCAATATAGCCGATCATCTGTAGGACATGTTCACCTACCGATGACCCGACAGCCAACCTCGCTCGAAACAATTTCTTTGAGGTCTCGTATCTTGCTATACGAGATTGCTCTCCATAAAGTTCCTTTGTATGGAGAAATATGCCATCTAAGGACATATCCTCGTGCCTCCTCTGATGTTCATTGTTCATCGAGGCAAGCACGATGCACTTGGCTCTCGCGCAATCTAAATCCCAGGTTTTGCGGATTTCCTTATCCGCATTGCTGGATTTGGGACCAAGGACAGCAGGTGCTGTAGCGGTGAGGACGTACCCCAGTTTGTCATAGGTCAAAGCCATCTTGACATTCCGCAGCCAATCTTTATAGTTTGGCCCCGTCAGTATATTTTTCTCTAAAAGTAACTTAAGTCCAGTCATTTTCAGGGTCGCTGCAATTAGGAGAGAGAGAAGAAAACTCTTTAGCATGATGCTCTTGCAAGTTTAGAGTGGTTTTTAGTTTATCTAAACTGGATGGCTCCCACTGTTTCTCAAATCCTTCCTCAAACCATAAAAGAAGAATTAGCCAAGACTATTCTCACCGTACAATACTTGCTTAACCGTTCAGCCAGGCCGGTGTCGATACTTCGAGTGAGGTTTTCCAACGCTTTCGCGAAGTTCCTTAATTAAAGAACCTCTTTTCTCTGGGGGCGTAACCCCGCTGACACTTTTCTGGACACCTACTAGGTTTATAGCATTGATCGTTAAGCGACGAATATCCTGATAAGTAGCATATACTCACAGTAGGATCGGGATCCAAATATCATCGTATGATAATGTTGAAGGAATCCTACCAACATTCATCAAACTCCAAATGGTATGCATCTCTTTGCAAATTTCAGTTTCTTTAGAAATTCCCGATATAAGTTTTTGCCCCATGCTCTTATGACCTTGGCTTTGGTCAAAATGTCATAAGTCACATGTCAAGTTCTACCCGTCATTATCTTGTCAATTTGAACCCATCCGTATATACCCCTGACTTTGGTCAAATGATAATACGACTGTCCCAAACTAACTCATCTATCTTATGCAACAAATGAAAACCCAGTAGCTACCAAACACTATGCCTTGACTTTGGCCAAAATGCATAGCTTGAATACTACTGAATACCCAAATGAAACGACGGAGGGCTACGACTGGTTTTGGCGAAACCATAAACGTAGTGAACTTGATATAACCGAAGGAACCTGATAGCTTTTAAAAGGAGTGGTTAAATCTCCGCATTTAAAAATATCTGTTTTAAAAATAACCGAGTGGTTTCTTTTAAATTGTTCCAACGATTTAAACTTTGGTTTGTTTTACTTTGCATTATAGATAATGCGTCCCATCATTAACCTATCATTGCAGAAAACAACGAAAATATAACGTCCTCTTATGCCATCCGCATTCGCCACGGGGTCCCGTCATCACCCGTTAGGTTACTTAACTAACGACAGAGCGGGGGCTGGGCTAGCGCGGGTGTAAAACATAAGTGACGTCTAAATAGCTATAATAAATATAGATATTTTACATTCGTCTGACGCAATGATATTCATTCCAGAACACAGATAAACAATATTGGATTTGCAAGCAATCTGTATTTCTTTTGAGCCTGCAAGAAAAGACAGATTACACAGTTGTGATGAATAGCCGTTTACCCCACCCTCGACCCCTACGGGTACGGCAAACTACCCACCCGGCAGTTTGTGTACCCCACCTTGGGTCAGTCCTAGGAGCAAAAACAGTAAAATGAAATAATACAACGGTGGCTACAACCGCAACCTGGAAGTGCCCCGCGAAAATAATATTACAACAAATTACATTTACAACAAACGAATTAAACAATAACCCTTTGCTAACCCCGGCTATACACCACAACAGTCCAATACAGTTTATATGCACAAACAGATATAACCATTTCAGAAATGTGCAACCCCCTGCCAACCGACATACTAGCAGTTGGGGAAGGTTTACGAACACATCAAACAATCACAGATATAATCCAATACGCAAATACTGTACAATTCGATCGAATAAACAACTTCAAAATTGCTCCAAAATCTGCTCTGTTAAACAGTAACCTGAGCAATAATTAAATATTCCAGAAAACCCCAAATTACACAGAGAAGCAACAGAAGAAAAATCGGCCGCTGACTCGCCAACTCGGCGGCGGAAGCGCGGCAACTCAGTGGCTGAGGCCGCGGTTCCGCGGCGAGTTGGTCGATTCAGTCGACTGTTTTTCTTGGGTGTTCTTCTGGTGTCATGTCAAGCACTCTGAGCTCACCTGAAAAATTTTCTGACATCGTTTTAAATTCGACAGAAACTTACATTTTTTAGGGTTTTCCGGCTTCGTTTTTCCGTTCGAAATTCGTACAAATTTGCAACTAGGTTATTTATTGTTTAGCGAGGCTTTGATACCACTGTAAGTCGATGTAGTACACCCCAGTACTTATGGGGAGGCGGAATTTACAAAAACTTATCAAGTTTAAACAACGAACATCGACTAACCGCTTGAATCGAAGCTAAACTCTAAATAACCGTATTCTATAGTTTCATCTCACAAGTGATTAGGGATTATACCTAATGAAACCGGTCCTTCTTCTTTACGTCCTCCTTTGTTCTCCTCGGCCTTCTCTAGGTAGTAGACGATCCACCCGAGAGCGAAACTCCAAGCTAAACCTCTAACTTGAGGTAACTAATCAACTTTGATTGCTAATCAAAGATGAGAGGATGATATAGAGTGAAGGTTATGGATTGTTTAGTCTAACTAATCCTTTGATCTCAACACATGAGGATTAAGGATTAGGGTTAGAAGATGAGAGCTTGAGGAGAGAGAATGTGTGATATGATAATGAGAGAAGAGAGAGAGTGTATCATAATATTATGAAGCATTCTTATTATCAAATAATCAATAAAGGAAATGAATAAGCATGCTTCACAAAATATCTTGTGATGATTCATTAACATGAGTCATTAAGCAATAAATGTGCATTAATGAAGTGAATGAATCACCACTATGACTCACTCTCTTTCCAAAACAAACCTCCTTAGTCACATCTTCTAGAAGCTTCTCGAATAATTACGAGAACGCCCCTCCGATCCGTAAAAATACGGAAAAACTTTAGACTGTAAAAATCCAATAACCGGATACCAGTAACTGGCTTAAACCAAAGCCGACTGGTAAAATCTGTCCGAAAGTCGTACGCGCGTAAACGCACGTATGCGTCCGAACCCTTTGTCGCAAAACCATGCAACCTCTATATCGTTTCGCCTGGAGTAGGAAACTCTCTGTGTGGGACTCTAGAGACTCGACTACTACGCTGGCAGTGGGTTTAACCACAGACCGCAAGCGGCACTAGCTGTACGTAACGGTCCCCAGGTAGTTGTCGATAAGAAGGCCGATGAGTAAACCCATCCGAACTCCTACTGAGTCTGATGTGACAATCTCCATACAGTCCGGTCCGTTCGTCCAAGACTATCGCATATCGGGCCTAGGGGGGCGGCAAGCGTCAGTCCCCTAATAGCGGTATAAGTCGTGTCGGAGTGAAGCCCATTACACCCTGAGAAACTACTGGAACCTACCAGCAAATCTCGCTTGCCCTGGCCAGGGACTTTGCGTAATGGCTCTCTGACACAGCACGATATCTACTCCCAATACCGGGAGGGACGAATCCTGTCTAACCGCCACTGCCTCCAAGTGCTCGGGACTGCACCCAACTGCTACCTATTTGCACGACTCCATAGAGCCGTGGTAGGGTAGCAATCTAAGAACAGTGGGACACACTCGAGGCGAAGTAGCAGTGTCAAGTCTGCGGACTACGCTGTACTCATGTCACCTGGGAACTGTTCACTGACGACTGGTATCAAACCAACCAACAGTTCCCTGTGAGTCTTGTCCGGTGTACCCGTAACCTAACGAGCACCTGTATACTATCTCCAGTACCACGTACTGACGGCTGTGGGACAGACCATCTCCCCAACTGGGATGAGAAGCGTACACACTAGTCTACTCCGGAGTATCGATGCTCTGTCTCGATAATCCAACGACCAGGGACCTGAATAAGGATGTGCTTGTAGACTACCCAGCCCCCACTAGTGTGACTGCCATCACAACGCTGGTAGACAAGCAAGATCCTAAGAGCTCTATCAATACGTATACTCACATATTAAGATAGAAAAACCAAGTAGCATACTACCATGTTTAGCAAGACTGTTATATACATGTGAATATCCCAAGCTTCCATTAAGTAATATACAAGCTAGTATGATACAGTAATGGCCTTCTAGGGCATAAACACTAACAGGTTCTTGTGTTTTATATTGCTTAGGGTTCCATACAGCTTGACCTGCATGGGCCACCAACAAAACCTGTCATGCCCCGCTTCCCAGTGTACGGCGAAGTGGGCGCGACGAGGCCCGCTACGTATATACTTAAAAGTACATACGCTAAGCGTATCTAAGCAATATAAAATAAATACACAAGAGACAAGATATAAAAGAACATCAACTTTTATTCATTAACATTCTTTGTACAATACATGAAAGGAAATACAACTGAAATAAAAAGATGCCTAAACAGTGGCATAACAGGAAATGAAAAGTACAGAAAGAAAAAGTGTACAATGAACTAAAGTGCAGGGTCGTCGACAAATTGCTCCAAGTCTTCTTGAGATGGCTCGATCTCCGCCGGGTCCAAACCACCTGACGACATTCAAAGAAGAGAGAAACAGAATGTCGTCAGCGAACAGGTCGCTCGGTAAGTCCCAAAGATAAGGGAGGAATAGACAGAGAGTAAGAGAGAGAGAGAGTGTAAATCCCCGTTTCCATTCTAAATAAAGTTTTCTATTTTCTGAATTCTAGTGATTTCCTTTCTCTTTCCTTCGTAATTTTTTTTGGTTGTTAAGCTTGATATTTAAGCCTTATTTTTCCAACCCTTTTGAAATCATAGTTCAAACCCTAAAAGCCAAACTAAATTAGTACCCAAGACTAAAACAAGCAAAACATTTTAAATTTAAAGCCCAACCTTACTTTAACCCGTTATTTAAAACCCTAGACCTTATCTCAGCCCACTAAAATTTTCCTTAGTAAATTCTATATGAAAATCCCCGGCCAATTTTCTTTCCCTGGCCCACTCGCCATCACTCAGCCCACACACATTTTTCTTTTATAAACCCTTTGGTTTTATCCCCGGCCCTTTCCCTTTATTTATCCTCAGCCCATTTCGTTTTTTTTAAAGAATTATTTTGACGAGCCCAGCCCATTTTTTTCCCACTTCCTTGGCCCGCCCGCACCAGACCAGACCCGACCCGACCCCTTCTGTTCATCTTCCCCCTCTCCCCAACGGTAACATTCCCTCATTTCCCGCTCGCGATCCCCTTCCCCCGCCGCAGCCCACGCCCTCGCAGAGACGTTGCCCCGACGTTTCTTTTCACACCCTCATCTCTCTTTCTCCTTCCTCGTTTCAAAAATCACTAACTCTTTTCATCCTCCAAAATACCCACCGAACACCCAATTTTTTTCCCTCGAAACCATTGCCGCCGGCGATCATCCCACCACTTCGCTCGACCCACGACGACAGCCACTCATCCACTAACCTTCTCCCTCTACGATTTCACACCTCCAACGACTTGAGCTTCCCTTCACACCCACTTTCCCTACACACCGACCCACTGCAACCAAGCTAGGCCACCTTATACCCCTCGACGCCGGTGAACTCCCCATCACATCGCCGATCTCCCTAAGACCTCCTCAACATCATCGCCATCACAAAAATCCCCAGCCCCACTGCTCAACCTATCCCCCTCTTCAAAATTCCAAAATCCATTTTTCAAACAGTTTCCCTCACTGTGAACTCCACTGTGCTCGTTGCCGGAGCGACGCTGTCGATCGTCGGTAACTCTAATACACTCGCAGAGGATCATCAAACACCCCTCAACGTCCAGTGACTGTGCAACGACTCCGGACAACCCCGACGCGAGATCCGCATCTCGATCCAAGCTCGCGCGAATCGGTTCCAGGGCGTATATCACGCGTTCGTAACGACGTTGCTGCCTTGCGACCCCGAGACGTTTCCAGGCAAGTATTTACTTGCTTCATGCTAATTTAGTGGTGTTACAAACATAAATCACATAGTTATTAAACTTACCGATTACCGATGTATATCGTGACCTAAGTGCTCGATGTTAGATCCCAGTGGAAATGATTGTTTATTTTGACGGAGACTAATATTTTCTGTTGGCCCATTAGACGATAAATATCGTGTATGAATCCCGCTGGAAAATACGATGGTTAGTGACAAAAATCGATACCCCCAAACATGCCGTTAAAACTAATATTTTCTACTATCTGAAAACGAATAAATCACCGTAAATTACATACATTCTGGAATGATGCGTTCGAGGGCTTAAATCGAAGCCGACTCGACGAACTTTAACCCTATGTAGAATTTTAATGTTTTCTGTTCTGTAACCATGAAGATAATTGGATCGGAATGCGACTCTGGTCTGCAGTCCAGAGCGTTTCTGATTATTGTGTTCTGTCCTAAGACCTGCGTCATTGTGTTTCCTGAAATCGTATGTTACGGAACTTTACAGTAGATTTAAGATATTTCTGTTAGTTAAACAAAACTGGTGGTCCCATTCCGATTCATCGCCGTTTGCTATTTTAAACTATATTAAAAAGGGCAGAACGTATAACTGTTCAGAACAGACTCTGAAATGACACCCTGAGGTTAAACTGTGTATAACTTTCAACGTACAGATAAGATTGAGGATTCGTCTGTTGCGTTGAATACTTTATCGAAAACCCTAGATTTCATTTAACTGTGATATCGCTAAATTCTGATCCCAACTGGGCGCAATTCGTGTCGCGAAATGGACGTTCAGTTCTGAAACTGAATTTCCAGCCGCGAGCACTTAAAATGAAATAGCTATATCTTGAAAACCGGAATCCCGATTGAACTGAAACAAATTTTGATGAATTGCTGACTGAGTGTTCTAATTACCTTACTTGTATCATTTTACTGAATTCTTAACATATTAATTTATGCAAATTATTTTAGTTAGTGACATGCATGTTGATTCATAACATACAGAGCTTATTGGTAGCATACAATACATATATCATACCCTTGCCATATATTCAGTGTTAGTGCGTGTGGACATTGCATTATCGTGCGTGATAGATATTGGTTTAGGAGTGACGAGTACACCAATGGAAAGTGAATATTCGTGACAGTGATTGATACAGTGAACAGTGATAAAAACCGTGCCATTGGTATACTTGTACACAACTAGATCAAGATCATAAATAGTATAAATCTGGGGAAAAAGGGGAAATCAAAGTGGAAAGAGTATCGTATTTAGCGGGACCGTGTTTAGAGGATGATCATTCGAACCGTGATACTGATACGTGTAGGATAGGATCTAGCGATCCGGCTGACAGGGTTATGTCCCGGGCATGTGGGCCGTGGTCTCGGGTATATACGAGACTCCTGTTAAACATGATCCTCCTTCCACTATGTAATTTCAAACATGACTTAGAGACCGATAGGGACACATAACATATTCTGCATCATATAGTAACATAGTGATTACTTACATTGTTCATACTCCAGTATTACCTGTTTCACCTTATTATAATAATATTGTTATTGTGTCGCTCTGACGACCTGAGTATGCATGCTCAGATTCCGCGGGAGGACCAGCACAGGAGACGGATCTACCCTTTGAGTTCACAGAGATATAGTCTGGTGTACTCCCTACCTTTACTGCTTTCCATAGAGTGATCGTGAGATTGAACTTGGTTAGTTATTGTTCTTATTATTTGTAATTTTGTGAACAATGGAATTTTAATGTAATAAATTAGTGATGTGATTCCTTTAATACTGCGCTTTATTTACTGATTACCATGTAATGCTAGAAGCCGAAGTGTGACTACGGCGGGATGATTCCTTGACCGTAGGAGCATGGCTGGCCTAGTCATCCCTCGTTTCCGTATTTTGGGAAGCTTTTATAGTTGTATTATATTATTATATTGTTGTATTTCATGTTAACGCTATTGTTTGTAGCTTGGTACAGAATGATGCCAGTGTATACGAGAGGAGTCTCACTTGCCCCGGAGACTAAGGTATCAGGAACTCAAGGAACCGTTTATGCCACGGTACAACAGCAATTGGATTCATGTTAGGTGTCTTAATCTTACCGTCTCGTGCCACCTTTAACACCTTTCGTACCAATCTACCCCTTAAACACCGCGGTGTCTTGTTTGTATTGTTATCTTATAAACTGTATTGGTTGTATGATTGATTGACTGACTGACCGAAACCATGATATCAGGAAACGGTTATAACCATAGAGTCATGTAAATGGAATACTGGGAATCATGTAAAAGGAATATATCCATGGTTCGGTTCAGCCAAATTGTATAAATTGATAATTGTATTCATGGATTCATGTGTTCATTTTGAATTGGAATCTTGTAGATTATAGGTTGACTTAAATCATATTCAAGTCAGATTAATCAGACTCAAACCCGAGTCAGACAATCAGAATTGTGAATCGAGGTCTTATAATTGTTAGGGTCCTTAGGGTAATTTATAAAACTTGAGGGGGTTTTATGTAAAAATACTTTTATATACTTTTCAAAATACACCTCAAGTATTTATTTTTCGTCTTTAGAGTTATGGATTTTATGTTATGACATTTCTAATGAAAATATCCTAGTTTCATAAATAATGGTATTTATCTGTAATATTGAATATTTGAAGTTCATGGTGTTTTAGTGTAACCTTTATTCTTGTGATTTTTAGAAAAAAGGTGGAAAATTTATATTATAATAAAATAGATATTTAAATGATGAATTTACATATATTTATACAAAAATAATTTTAATAAATATTTTATATTCCAAAAATCTCATTTTCTTAAGATGTCGTATTTTAAACCTTTCGAGACCGAATGCTCCTGCGGAGGTCTGAATCTCGCACTACTAGCTCGAGGGTGCGCGATAAACCGCACTATCCCGAACGGGTTCCCCAAAGATGGGTTGTAGCGGCGCTTTGCAAAGATTGTAAAATACTGATCTTTTATAAAACGGTTTTATAAATTAAAAGGTATTTATTTGAAAAGTGTAATTTTCCGTATTTTAGATTCTGGGGTTTCCTAAGCCAACTAGCCTATTTCTAAAAGGTCTAAACGACAAGTCGTTAGAAGCCTCAAATCACCTCTTCACCGCCAATTGTGGCCAGGTAAGTACAAGTGAGGAGGGAGGGATCCGCTCACGAATCGTGAGGCGGGCCTTTTAAAGTTACCCAAGCTCACTTGCCTAGCCTAGACACCACAAAGTCAGTTTAGATAAACGATCGATGTCCACAACTTATCATATTTTCCTAGTAAGAAATATTTACTTAAAAGTGTAACAATCTAAAACCTTTAAGAATGGTTTTATGAAGATTATGGTATTTTAATGAAAATTTCGTTTTATCGTATTCTAAGTTTTGATGATATCATTTTAGGGTTGTATTTGCGTGTGTATGGAGGTAGGACATTATCTCGTGCCCTATTTTAAATGTATATTAAGGTTAAGTGGTTAAATGTGAAATTGAAACTTCATGGTATTAAAGTGAAAAATACGGTAAATTGGAAAGGTTATCATTTCATATGTGAAAACTTATTCAAATTGATTTTTACAAGTTTAATGGTCCAGATGAAGATGTTTAGGAATGATTGAATTGATTAGAAGAAGAAAAATAAACATTACGGTATTAATGTGAAAAAGAATACGATATTGCAAAAGCTATCATTTCGTGTGAGAAACTTTGTCCAAATTAATTGTTATGTGATTAATAGTCAACATGAATAAGTTTAGGTATTATGGAATTGGTGACAAGTGAGATTTTATAGAAAACCGAATCGGAAATCGGTTTGTTCCGATTTCCGTCGGGTTTCATAAGTTCGTATTTTTGAGAAGTAGAAAGAAGGGAAGAATGGGACTTACGGGTTTCGATCTATACTAAAGAGTATAGAGGAACTAGGTGAGTGGCCGAGATGTTGTTTCGTCGCCGGTTGTTTCAAAAACGTTGCCGGAATTCTGTCAGCGCTTCGCCGTGAACTCGGTTTCAAAGTACACACTTCTTGGAAAACTTTTGAGAGAGTGGCTCAAGATTTTGGGGGTGAGAGGGTAGTGTGCAGGGTTGCTATTTATAGGGTTGGCTAGGGTTAGGGTAGATGAAAAGTTAAAAATAAAAATATGATAAAATGTAATAAAAAAATGTATTAAAAGTGGAGTAATTGGGGTTTTTAAAGAGCTCTGGAAGTGGTCTGAAGCTGAAATTTTGTAGGTGCATAGGGAATATGAAAAGACACAACTTTCATGTTGTGACCATCGCCGGAATCGGCCGAATCGGGGGTGACTTGGTCGGAGCACTGAGTCGGCCGAGTCAAGGCCGAGTTGGCCGATTCCCGGCCGAGTCCGGTGGCCTGGATCCCCCCGACGGTTCATCTAACTCCTGCAAGTGTTACATGTTTGGGTGTAGTGGGGTTTTTGTGAGATATGCACGTGTAAACTCTTGGTATTCTAAAGGTTTTAAAAAAATCAATATTAAAAATAATGTGGGGTATGGGATTTGAACTCTGGTGGCTTGGTTCAGCAGTGAAAGGTATTACCAATGAGCTACAAGTTCCTTCTTGTAATTATGGAGTTATTTAATTACTTAAAATGATAGCAGCAAGAGTAAATACTTCAAGTATACATTTAATTTAAAGTAATTTCTTGTACACTAAAAATGGATTTATTACATTCTTGTAGCTTGTAATTAAAAACAAAATAATTACCTATATCTTGTGCTCAGGCTAAAATACCCCTTTGTGGATTTTTAAAAAAATATTTGAAAAATTTTGCATAGGAAATTTAGGGTTGTTACACCATAAATAAAGAAATACCCAAACAGAATTGGTATAAATGACTAGGATGTTATATTATACCCAACTTCAAAAAGACTTTCGTCCTCAAAATTCCCGGAACAAGAAAAGATAAACAAACATGAATCTACAAAAAGAGGTGTGGAAACTTCTGTCGAATCTCGTCTTCTCGTTCCCAAGTCGATTCTTCGTGCGAGTGATTCCCCCATGAAATAAGTACGAGAGGGATAACCTTGTTCTTGAGGACTTTTTCTCTTCGATCAACAATCAACATCGGACCCAAGCTATGTCTGGCACTTGTGCCGCCGCCAGATCATCCTCTATACTTTGTGCCCATTCCTCAGCTTCAAGTGGGCTTCCCTTTCCGGAGAACTGCTTGGGATGTAAAGCCCTGAATTACTTTACCCCAGGTGCGTCAATCTCGGGACGGTTCAGGAGTTGTTGATGTCTCTCAAGAAGGCTGCGGATCACCTCAAGTAGCACTGTTTGCTCGGTGGATGGTGTAGGAACTGTCACGCCCCGCTTCCCAGAGTACGCTAAGATAGGCACGTGACATAGACAACCATGCTACCTATGGATAGGAAAAATCCCTCCACAGTCACATTACGGCTGTAGAGATATCAAGGACAGAAAAATAAACTAAACTATCTAGTACATGTCCATAAGCCAGAATAAATGAGTCAAGAAATAATATAATATGCGGAAGCAAAAGATCCAATAAATAAAACACCTGGAAAGTAAAACTGATACCAACATGATCCTTACCGCTCGGTCTAACAGGGGCAGTACTTCTGATCAGTCTGCAACAAAGGTAGAGGATCTGGGCCATGCAAAACCCAGACGTCAGTGCGTCCTAATATCAAGCAATACTATAAACAGGGGTAGCAAGATATGCAGGTATGAGTATAAATGGTAAAACAGGTATAACTGTGACATAAGTGAGGATGGTGAGGGTAATGTGCAGTGGGTAATCTAAACTGGTCTACTGTGTTAACTATTCTCAAGTCTTTGAAATCAAATTGATGAATCATCGATATAACTCAATAGTATCACGTGCGTGCCCGGGATCACGGTGAAGATTCTCGGGCTGAATCCGAGACGTGCCGCTAGGCAGTAAAATGGTAGTATGTAACAACGAGTGATGTCAGCAACATCACCCCGGGGCTGGCCTAGCCCGTAAGACTGATCAGTAAAGGTATCGAACTATCGAGTTACAAGTCAGGTTTCATCAGTGATTTCCTATACCCCCAGGTTATATGTTTAAGTCAGGTATTAATAATCTGAAGTTAATGCCAACACAGGATCAACAGGTACAGGTTTGTCTGGATAGACAACAGGAAATGTCCATAGGGACAACAGGTCAAGTTTGTTGGCATTAGTAACAAGATCAAGTAACAGATAAAGCCATGGTACATCAGGTCAAGTCAGGTAGTATATAGGTATCATGTCATGATAAGAAGAGCACGGTACCATGTCGTGTCAAGTAGTAGGTGTATCAAGTCATGTCAGGGGTGCACAAAATGTCACGTGGGTGCTCATAATCAAACTAAAATAAGCATGGGTATACCAAAACAAGTATGGGGTACTAATGGAACAATAAAAATGGAACATTGTGATGTAATATGCAAATAGGTACAGATTAAAGCATATGGATGCACGGTTATCGATTTGAGTTAGGGTTATGGTTCCAACACTAATTAAATACACTTTATCAAATATGGAATGTTAAAATCTCATTAATATGTATTAAATGATCTAGGGATGCAATTGAATATATATTAGGCTAGATGTATGCAAACGGGTGTCCGATAGGGTATAAACTATTAAAAGGGTACTATGGGCTATGCAACCAAGCACTATTGTGATATAAATATGGACGTGGGTACAACGTATTGTAAACTAAAATGCAACATGATATGTTTCAAGTTCTAGATCTAAAATGATATAATGGAATATCGAAATGTTAAAATGGAACATGTGACATTAGATTTAATCTACAGGTTTAATATGCAGTTAAATAAGTATAAAATAATATAAATAGCATGTAGCAAGTTTCACTTGCCTCGGGGATCCACAGATGCATGGCACGCAGCAAGAATGTGATAAAACGACGGAAAATCTTCATTGGGGCATTTCGTCGAACACTTTGCGCGTACAATTAAACATTGACGGAAAGGAGATCTAGAGGCAGAGAAATGATTACTTCGTTCATGCAAATGCAGGCCGACCATTGGAGCCTCGATTTTGGGTCGGTGGTCGAGTCTTGAGACGAGGAGATGATCAGAGTTTAGGAAAAGAAGGTTGCTGGAGATGGTTGAAGGTTGAGAGAGTTGCTGGAGATGGCAACGAGGAATCGAAGAAGATGAAGGCGGTGGAAAAGGTGAAGATGGGGAAGAAGGAGAACAGGCGATGGTCGGAGAAGAAGTTGTCGGCGATGATTGGGTGTTGGGTTTCTCGGCTTGGGGTTGAGGAAAGGACGGCCGGAGTTGGGTATGCAGCGACAAGGGTGAAAAAGAGATGCTCGAGGGAAGAGAGGAGAGGGGAGATGAAGCGACGACGACGTGGTCTCCGGCGGAAGTTAGGGTTAGGGTTCGCGAGTTCGTTGGGTTGCTGGGTTCACGTGGGTTCTTGGTGTAGGAGGGAGAAGAGAGAAGGAGGAGATGTTGGAGATGAGGACAGAAGGAGTCGCTGGCGATGATGAAATGATCGGCGGCGATGGAGGTGTAGGTGAAGGGCCCTGTGGACTTGGGTGATGGGTGCTCGGGAAAAGAGAGGGCGAGAAGAGGAGGAGGTGGTCGAGGAGACGAGATCAGGGAGATAGAGGATGGTGACCAGGGGAGGTCGACGGCAAGGCGAGGTGTACGGTGAAGGTCGGGTCGTGGGTTCGTAGAGACGAGTTGAGTTCGTCGGGTTTGCAGGCGTCGGGAGATGGAGGAGGAGGAGGAAAGGAGAGAGGAAGGAGGTCGAAGAGGGAGCCGGCGGTGGCGAGGGTTTGAGCGAGCGAGAGAGAGAGGCGGCGGCGAAAAAGGAAAAGAGGAAGAAGAGAATGGGGGGAGAGAGAGAGAGGACGTGTGAAAAAAATAATGAAGAATATAAAGAGAGAAAGAGAGACAGAGAGAGAAGAAGAAAGAGAGAGAGGGAGAGAGAAAGAGATGGAGAGAGATAGATAGAGAGATTGAAAGGAGAGAGAGAGAGGGAGAGAGAAAGAGATAGAGAGAGATCGAAATGAGAGAGAGAGGGAAAGGAACAGGGAGGAGAAAGAAACTTGGAAGTATGTGGGGGAGAGAGTACGTGAGTTTAATGGGGTAAAGTAAAAAAATTATTAAACATTATATATTAAAAGGGAGAGGCAGGGGTTGTTAGGATTAGGATATTAGAAAATATTATATAAATCAATTAGTGTTCTCTTTATGCAGAACGAGAGAGAGGTGAGTTGAAAAATGGTTACAAAAATATGTAGAAATATTTATCTGGTTAAATAGTATTAGAATATAATATTATAATATTAGTACGTTTTGAGATTTTGGCAAATACAAACTTACTCCAACACATGCCCGGGTCGGGTCCAAAAATTCAGATTTAAAATATGAAAAATATATGCGGCTTCCAAAATTCAAAATGAATACTCAGGTAACGAAAATGCATACCCCCAAGAACGGATGCACGTACGTGCGCGTAGCCATCCAAACACGTCCGTTTCACTGAACGGGACGAGAACAAAATGCGCGGATGCTACCATGGGGTTAGGGGTATCATGCAGGCTATGAAATGAAATTTTAAATTATTTTCTGTGATTTAAAATGTTATATGGTTAAAGATGCCATGCCAGGTAAAATGCCAGTATGCGATAAAGTTGAAAATGCACAAGTTTACAAAACAAGTCAGGGTGATTCATAAATATGAATCAAACAAGTTCAAGCAAACGGGTCGGGTCGAATGCAATGTAAAATGTAAACTACCATTCGCACCCAAACACGATAAATCAATAAAATACCACAAATAAATAAATACGGAAACTGGAATAGGTATAAATGAACTCGGTTGTTACAGGAACAGCAGGAACGATTGGTAGTGGAGGTGGAGGTGTGTTGTTGACGTTGGTGCTGGTGTTGTTCGGGGAATACATAACCTTGAAAAAGATTTGGGTTAGGACAGATTCAAGTACATGAAATGATAAGATTTAAGGAATATGAAATTGTAAGATTCAAGGAACATGAATTGTAAAGAATGATTTAGTTGCTGGTTCCTGTGTTATATTGCTTAGGTTGTTCACGCAGAACAGAACTGCATGATAGGGTTTCATACAGTTCTGACCTGCATGGGCCACCAACAAAACCTGTCACGCCCCACTTCCCATTCTACGGCAAAGGAGACGCGACTGGCCCGCTACGTATTTACCCAGAAGCAAATACGCTAAGCATAACTAAGCAATATAAAAGAAAATACACAAGAGGCAAGGTATAATAAAAACAACAACTTTTATTTATTAACATTCTTTTGTACAATGCATGAAAAAGAAATACAACTGAAATAAAAATGATGCCTAAACAATGGCATGACAGGAAATGAAAAATACCGAATGGAAAATGTACAATGAAACTAGAGGTCTGATTCTTCAGCAAGCTGATCCAAGTCTTCTGCAGATGGCTCGATCTCTGTCGGGTCCAAACCACCTGACGACATTCAAAGAAGAAAGAAATAGAATGTCGTCAGCGAACAGATCGCTCGGTAAGTCCCAAAAATAAGGGAGAAGTAGAAAAGAAGAAAGTGAGAGAGAGTAGCTTTTAATGTTATATTATATTGTTGTGATGTTGTATTAACGCTGTTGTTTGTAGCTTGGTATAGAAGAATGCCAGTATATACGAGAGGGGTCTCAGTATGCTAGAGACCAGGGTAAATAGAAGTACAAGGCTCCGTTATACAACCCGGAACAACGGCAATTGGATTCATGTTAAGTGTCTTAATCTTACCGTCTCGTGCCACCATTAACACCTTCCGTACCAATCTACCCCTTAAACCTCGTAGTGTTTTATTTGTATTGCTTTGTACTGTAAATTGTATCGAATGTATAATTGAAAGACTGACCGAAACCATGATATCAGTAAATGGATGTAACCATAGAATCATGTAAATGGAATAACTGGAGAACCATGTAAATGGAATGTATATCCATGGTTCGGTTCAGTCAAGTTGTATAGATTGATAATTGGATTCATGGATTCATGTTGAATTGTAATATTGAAGATTGTAGATTGTACTTGAATCATATTCAAGTCAAATATAATAAGACTCAAACTCGAGTCAGACAATTAGAAATGTAAATCGAAGTCTTGATTAATTCTTACCTATAATTTGCTAGAGTCCTTAGGGAAATTTATAAAACTTGAGGGGGTTTTATGTAAAAATTCTTTTATATACTTTTCAAAATACACCTCAAGTATTCGTTATTCGTCTTTAGAGTTGTAATAAAGGTGGATTTTATATTGTGATATTTTTAGTGAAAATATCCTAATTTCATAAATAAAGGTATTTATTTGTAAAGTTGATTTATGTGGAATTTATGGTATTTTAATGTAAAATTGATTCTTCTGATTTTTAGAAAAAGGTGGAATATTTATATCTTAACAAAATAGATATTTTAATGATAAATATACATATATTTATACAAAAATAATTTTAATAAATATTTTATATTCTAGAAATCTCATTTTCTTAAGACGTCGTATTTTAAATCTTTCAAGACCGAATGCTCCTTGCGGAGGTCTGAATCTCGCACTACTAAGTCCGAGAATGTGCGATAAACCACACCATCCCGAACGGGTTCCCCAAAATGGGTTGTAGCGGCGCTTTGCAAAGATTGTAAATACTAAATCCTTTAGAAAAAGGTTTTATGAAGTAAATGGTATTTATTTGTAAATGTGTATATTTTCCGTATTGTATGTTCTAGATTCTCCTAAGTCAACTAGTCTATTCCTAACTGGTCCAGACGACAAGTTATGAGATGCCTCAAATCGCCTCTTCACCGCCAATTGTGGCCAAGTAAGTACAAGTGAAGAAAGGAGGGATCCGCTCACGAATCACCGTGAGTCGGGCCTTTTAAAGTTACCTTTCTCATCTGCCTATCCTAGACACCACAAAGTCAGGTTTAGATAAACGACCGATGTCCACAATTTATTGTATTTTCATAATAAGATGTATTTATTTAAAAGTGTATCAACTTTAACTCTTTTAGAAATAGTTTTATTAAGTGTATGGTATTTAAATATAAATGCTTGTTTTCTCGTATTCTAAGATTTCAATGGTATCGTGTTAGGTTGTATGTAAGTGTGTGAGGAGGTAGGTCGTTACCTCGTGATCTACTTTAAATGTATAGCAAGTTTGATGGGTTAAATGAAGGATTGAAACAATGTGGTATTTAAGTGAAAAATACGATAATTTGATAAAGCTATCATTTCATATAATGAAACTTGTTCAAATTGTTTAATTAGTGTTTAATAGTCAACATGAGGAAGTTTAAGAATGATTGTATTAGTGAGAAGTGGAATTTTATAGAAAACCGAATCGAAAATTGGATTTGTTCGGATTCCGTCGGGTTTTATAATTTCGTATTTTGAGAGTGGAAAAGAGAGCTAGAAAAGGGACTTACGGGTTTTAGATTACTCAAGAGAGTGAGAGGGAATTAGAGGGATCGTCGGTGTGTTGCGTCATCGCCGATAGTTCCTAAGATGATCGCCGGAAGTTTCGCCGGAATTTCGTCGGAGCTTCGCCTTGAACTTGTTTTCAAAGTATACGATCTTTGGAAATTTTTTGAGAGAGTGGGCTCAGGATTTTGGGGTGAGAGGGTAGTGTGTAGGGTTGGTATTTATAGGGTTAGGCTAGGGTTAGGGTAGATGAAAAGTTTAAAATAAAAATGTGATAAAATATAATAAAAATGTATTAAAAGTGGAGTAATTGGGGTTTTTAAGAGCTCTAGAAATGGTCTGAGGCTGAAATTTTTCAGGTGCATAGGGAATATGAAAAGACACAACTTTCATGTTGGGGTCGTCGCCGGAATCGGCCGACTCGAGGGTGACTCGGCCGTGACTCGGTCTGAGCACTGAGTCGGCCGAGTCGGCCGATTCCCGGCAGAGTCCGGTGGCCGGGATCCCCCCCGACGGTTCATCTATCCTCTGGCAATGTTACATTTTTGGGTGTAGTGGGGTTTTTGTGAGATAAGCACGTGTAAACTCTTGGTATTCTAAAGGTTCAAAATAAAAACAATATTAAAAATAATGTGAGGTATAGGATTTGAACTCTGGTGGCTTGGTTCAGCAGTGCAAGGTATTACCAATGAGCTATAAGCTCCTTCTTGTAATTATGGAGCTAATTAATTACTTAAAGTAATAACAGTAAATATAGATACCTCAAATATACATTAATTTTAAAGCAAATTTTTGTAAACTAAAAATGGAGTTGTTACATTCTTTTAACTTGTAATTAAAAAGCAAAATAATTACTTAT
The DNA here is from genome assembly GCA_030015575.1 of Agapanthus africanus. Classification (NCBI taxonomy): domain Eukaryota; kingdom Viridiplantae; phylum Streptophyta; class Magnoliopsida; order Asparagales; family Amaryllidaceae; genus Agapanthus; species Agapanthus africanus. Next base: position 85,043,476 of record JASDDO010000024.1, read on the forward strand.
GACTTGTGCTCAGGCTAAATACCCCTTTATGGATTTTTTGAAATTTTTTTGTAAAAACTTGTATTGGAAATTTGGGGTTGTTATAGCTGCACAGATTTTAATCGGACGGTTGATAATACTAGCGGCTTAGGATTAAGCCGGATTATGAAATCAGGTTTTGATTTATTAATTTATATTTGTATTTATATTCTAGTATTATTGTTCATTATTCATTTTCTCTCTTGGATATTCGTATTTTTGTACGAATACGCGTATATGTGTTTCGATACGTGTACTGGGAAGTCTTCCGTATTTGTACGGAATAGCCTCTAGAAGTGGACACCTCATTTGTATGTTTTCCTTTTTGGAAATTCATTTGTTTTACGAATGAGGTGGAGGATGTAGGGTTCCTAGGCACACTAATGAAGTCTCACAAGTGATCAAACATGCCCAATTGAAATTTTACATGTGCCGAGAAAACCTAATACGGATCGTTAACTAGATATATAGGCAAAGCAAGCAAGTAATCGAATTAAATGCTAAGGGAAAGTGACTACAACCTTTGTAGATCCGGTCCACCACTTCATAAGCTCCGCGATGATCTCCTTCCGCTGTCCAAATCGAACCCATGACTCTAGCATTGGCATCATCGAAGAATGGGCGGGCTTGATCGTCGGTTCGATGCCGAAGATGATCTACGTCGAGGCATCACAAGAACAAGCTCCAACTTCACCAAGCCTTGAAAACTTGTGAAGGAAACACTCTATACAACTTGGCAAGAGGTAGAGGATGAAGAAATAGGAAGTGGGTAGACTTTAGATTTGGATTTCTCACTTGTTTTGGCTACTTGCCATTGGAGTAGCAAGCTTTTTCTTCATGTTGAAGAAGATGAAGAAGAAGAAGATGATATGATAAGTGTTGAATAATTAGATAAATAATTCAATACTTATCATACTTTCAACTATAGTTAAGTGTAGAGAATTAACATGGGTTAGTTAAATGGTTAGGGTTAAGCAAAACAACAAAAGAGGCCACTTAGTCAAAGCTTCAAGAATCTTCAACTAACAAACAAAAAACCCACCATTTCTTCATTTATCCTTTTCAAAATGAAAAGGTAAATAAAGAAATAAATAAGTAAACAAACAAAACCCTAATCATTAACTTAACCATGGATCAATTCTTTACACTTAACCAAGCAAGCATGTATCATCAAACATGATACAATCATGTGCACAAAACTATATCGCATATACAATGTGCACAAATCAAGTGAGAAAATCCTTTTAAAGTGAACCAATACTAGTTAATGCAAAGTAATATATCAAATATATAATTATACATTAAATCATTAAATCAACACTTGATTTAACGATCCGGTCATATCGCATATAACCGACTAGTATCATATGTATCGACTTATCGAATCAATCCTTGATTCGATAACTAGGTTATATCGCATACAACCATTCGACACATTCATCGCGAGAATGAAATACGGTATCACATACACGCATTATTCTCGGTCCCGCACATATCTCATATGCGCTCCTATTTCGTTTCGCTTGAGCCAGGAAACCTCTGTGTACGACTTTAAAGACTCGTCAATACGCCGGCAGCGGATGATGATCATATCAAACACCTACAAGCCGCAAGCGGTCTGCTAAACGTAACGGCCACCCGGGTATTGAGCGATCAGAAGATCGACGAGCAAGCCCGCTCACACTCCTGTGAATCCAACCAGTAACACTTACCGTACAGTCCGGTCATGTTCGTCTGATATGCCGCATATCTTGCCTAGGGGTGGTAAACGTCAGACCCCAATAGCTTGATAAGTCATGCCGACGTAGGGTCCATAACATTTGTGAAACTACTGATAACTCTTGCCAGTATATCACAGCAACCCTGGCCAGGGATTTCCTGTTATGGCCAGTCGTGCATTGCGCAACATCAACCCCCAATACCGGGAGAGACGAATCCCCTCCTATCGCTCATTGCCTCCATGTGAATCGGGACTGTACCCAAAAACCACCTGTTTGCACGACTCAGTAGAGCCGTGGTAGGGTGGAAATCAAAGCACAGTGGGAGACACACAAGACTCTATGACGATCTCGGGTCAACAGACTAAGCTGTACCAGTGTCACCAGAGAACTGTCATCTGACGTGAGGTATAATACCATCTGGGAGTTCTCGGCGAGTCCGTTCAGTGTACACAGTCTCCACTGAGCACCCGCATACCATCTTCGATGTCAAACACCAATGGATATGGGATCATCCATCGCCCATCGCATGGGTCGAGAAGATATGCGCTAGTCTACTCTGGAATATAGATGCCCCGTCTCGATATTCCCACGACTAGGAACAATGAAGGATGTACTCATTGACTACCCAGGCCCCACTAGTATGATCTGCATCATAGTCTGGAAGTCGAGTACACATCCTAAGGGCTTTATCAACATGTAATCAGAGAGACAAAAAGTATACATGTTAAGATAAAGAACAACCAGATAGCGTACTATCATGTCGAGCAAGAAAGTCCTACCTATATATGTCCCAGCATCCACTACAATATACATCCAATGTACAGTAATGGCCTCTAGGGCATACATATAACTAACAGAGGAGTGAGGTGACATGAGCATGGCTTGAGCATGTAGAGATGTATGGTTTGCATTAGTTTAATGTAAAAATGAGATGAGATATTTTGAGTGCATGAGAGAGAGAGAGGGCGGCCACAATTCTTGAGGTGCTTGGCTCATTTGTTTTTCTACACTTGCTTTTTCATCACTCTTATTTTTTACTTGGAGACTTAGCCATTCTTGAGTTGCTCATGCCATTGTTTCTTCACGTTCTCTTCATCTTCTATGGTTGCTCCTTTGAGCATTATTGGTGAGAGAAAATTATAGTGACACATTCCTACACCTCCACTCTCCATTGCTAGCAACCTTGGAGCGTCGGTTGCCTCGCTTGGCGAGACTGAAGCTTGCGTTGTTTCCCTCAGGTGGATCATCGTAGATGAAGGAAGACCGACAACCAAACTAGATCCATAACCTCTAGGAGCTTGGGATGATGGTTGAAGACCAAAGGACACGGATCAACTCAGTATAACCATTCTAACTTCTTTTTATATGCTTGCTAGAATAGGGTTTAGGATAGATCCGGGCATCGGGTCATGGTAGCGCCAGTTTAGTAAATTTTTGTTCCGCATTTGGCCACGGTTTGATGGCCGGGGCGCTGCCGTAATCCAACATGGTATCAGAGCCAACCTTTAAACCCCTTACTAGCAGTTTAAACAATGTTTAAAGTATCGAAACCGAAACAACCCCGAAACAATGCACTGCATATTCCAGTTTCTGTCGAATTTTCAGAGTCTTCAAAAAATTATTTTAGCAACTGCAGAAGACTACTATGGTGACCACTAGAACACTCCCGAAATACGAACCCATTCCACCAGTTTTGGACCGGCCACATGTGCAAAAATTCCGAGCTGGACGGCCTATTTCATGAGTTGGGACTTCGTGTTTTGGGTGTGGTCTGGTCTCTGGAATATTGGTTTAGTGGTATTGCTTGTTTTGCCCATTTTAGATATTATGTTGTCTTTTGTTCAGGGGCAATTCAGAGTGTTTCGAAGTCGATAATTTAACACTGTTTAAATATTTATCAGTACATACATTACTATCTGCGACCGTGAATGTCATTAGAGCGGTACAACTCGTCAAATTGCTATATGTTCTTTTAGACGAGTTTGCGAACGTGGCATTCACGTTGATGTTCTGTGTTGTGCTGTGTTGTAGTTGGATTATTGTGGTGGATAGGTTGGGTGCAATACTAGTACTGTTTAGATTCATTTGTACATTTGATATTGCGGGGCGAGTATCTGACATGTGGACTGCCGTCTTTGCCAGTTTGTATATTATTTGTTTGGGGCACGACCGGATTGAGGTCGATATCACTCTTGTACATATTATTTTCTTTTCTGTACTAGGATTACCCCGCGGTGGAGTGCACGAATAGCTGGGTTCTAGAGGGCGACGGGTCCGCATCTCATTGCGTTGAGACAGAGAGGACTTTACTCTAGAATTGGCGGGCTATTCGCCGCACTCGTAGGGGGTATAGGTTGACCCACGGAGGGGTGCTCAAGTTACCGGATTCCGTGAAGTGCTGGGTGACCCATTCACGTTGTTGATTGGGGTTGCCACACTTCTGGTTTTGGCGGGTAACTTGCCGCGCTTATAGGGGTCTAGGTTTTCAATGCACAGGCTATCCACACGACCCGGGAAATGTCAGGTTTTCATTTGCGGCTCAAAGGAAACCCGGGGCTCCTAGATTATCTGTTATTCTATGATGTTTCTGTGATGTTGCTTATATCATGCATGTGACGAATGTTATATATATATATTTATATATACTGTTAGATGTTGTATATGTTTTGCACCCGCACTAGTCCAGTCCCTGCTCTGTCATTAGTTAAGTAACCTAACGGGTGATGACGGGACCCAGTGGCGAATGCGGATGACATATACGTACATCATATTGTTAGTTATATATATGCCCTAGAGGCCATTGTTGTACATATGATGTATATTATAATGGATACTTGGATATATATAGAGAGGACTTTCTTGCTCGTCATGATAGTATGCTATTTGGTTTCACTATATCTTAACATGTTGACTTATATTAGTTTACTGTCTTACTCTCACATGTTGATAAAGCCCTTAGGATATGTACTCGGCTACTGGGACTATGATGAGATCATATTAGTGGGGCCGGGGTAGTCAATGAGTACATCCTATAACTGTTCCTAGTCGAGGGTGTATCGAGACAAGGCATCGATACACCAGAGTAGACTAGCGTATACGCATCTTGACCCATATGATGGGCGATGGATGATTCCATATCCATCGGTGTTTGACATCAAGGATGGTGTACGGGTGCTCAGTGGAGACTGGGTACACTGGACGGACTCGCCGAGAACTCCTAGATGGTATTATACCTCACGTCAGATGGCAGTTCTCTGGTGACACTGGTACAGGGTAGTCTGTAGACCCGAGATCGTCATAGAGTCTTGTGTAATTCTGTCACGCCCCGCTTCCCAGAGTACGCTAAGTAGGCACGTGACATAGCCAACCATGCTACCTGTGGATAGGAATTGTCCTTCCACAGTCACATTACGGCTGTAGAGATATCAAGAACAAAAAATAAAACTATCTAATACATGTCCATAAGCCAAATAAAAAATGAGTCAAGAATAATAATGCGGAAGCAAAAGATCCAATACAAAATATAACTGGAATGTATGTCCCATAATGCGGGCTCACATCAGGAATAAAATGCTGAAAAGTAAAAGAACTAACTACTACCGAGTCCTCACCGTTCAGACTGCTGGCTGAAATACTCCTGCTCGGACTGCAGCAAAGGTACAGGATCTGGGCCATGCAAAACCCAGACGTCAGCGCGTCATGTCATCAAGCAATAAAATATAAACAAGGTAACAAGACAAGCAAGTATAATCTTAAATGGTAAAGCAGGTGTAACAACAATATAAATCAAGGCAGTGAAGGCAGTGTACGGTGAGTAATCTAAACTGGTCTATTGGGTTGAATAGTCTCAAGTCTTTGAAATCAATTTGATGAATCATCGATGTAACTCAATAGTATCCCGTGCATGCCCAGGACCACGGTCTAAGACTCTCGGGCTGAAACCGAGTCGTGCCGCTAGGCACTAAAACATGGAATATGTAAAGACGAATGATGTCAGCAGCATCATCCCGAGGCGAGCCTAGCCTCTAAACTGATCAGTAAAAGCAAGCAACTGTCGAGTTACAAGTCAGGTTTCATCATTGATTTCCTCATACCCCCAAGTTATATGTGATCAAGTCGTGTATTAAATAATCTAGAGCTAATGCCAACACAGGATCAGGCAGTACAGGTTTGTCTGGATCGACAACAGGAACGGCCCGTAAGGACAACAGGTCAGGTTTGTTGGCATTAGACACAAGATAAGGTAACAGGTAAGACCATGGTACATCAGGTCAAGCCAGGTAATATATAAAGGTGTCACGATATATACCAAGAGTTGTACAATACCATGTCGGGTCAAGTAATATGTGTAGCAAGTTATGTCAGGGCGCACACGATGTCATGTGGGTGCTCATAATCAACTTAGCATAATCATGGTTATGAATAAACAAGCATGGGTATTATCAGAACAATAAATTGGCACATGTAATATGTTAAGCACTATGTGCAGATTATACTACTTAGCTGTACGGTTATCAATTTGTGTTTAAGAGATAGTTTCAACATTACATGAATACAGTATGACAACTATGGATGTTAAAATCATGTTAATAAGTATTAAGTGATCTAGAGATGCAATGACAGGTATAATATGTTCAATGGATGCAATTATAACTAAAACCGGTTAAAGATGCACACGGATGTCCGATAGAGTGAAACTAGAAAAAAAAGGTGTCATAAACTATGTACAATAGTTATTATGTGATTAAAATGTAACTGTGGTTACTAGGTATAGTCAACTAAATGCAACAGTTAGCCTTCAAGTTCTAGATCTGAAATATATAAACGGAACATCATATTGGTAACTTGGAACCCATGGATTTAGATTCCATATACAGATTTAATAAGAAAATAGATAAATTAATATAGGAATAGTATGGATAGCATGTAGCAAGTTTCACTTGCCTCGACGAATCGCGATACGGTAAACGGAACGTCTCGCGTCGGCGGGAAAAGCCGCGACGCGCGCACGGTACACGGAATGAGTCCAAACGACGAATGGTGGAATCACACGGGTCAGAGGTCCTCGCTGGGTCGTCGAGATCGTCGACGGCCCGACCGGATTCCGACGATCTAAGAACAACAGTGAATATAAAGAACAGAAAATGCATAAAGAACAAGAAGAGAAGAAGGGAAAGAAAAGAAGAAAAAGAATTAGGGATAGCTTACTGGGTCATGTGCAGGGATGTGCTAGCAGTGGCGGCGAGATCGACGGCGGTGAGGGGCGCCGGCGAAGGGTTTTAGAAAAGCTAGGGTTTGGTTAGGGTTTGGGCTCGGGTCTGTTTCCATGGGTTGTAAAGCAGGGTTTTGGGTGATGGATGGAGAGCAGAGGAGAGGGGGAGATGGCGATGGCGATGGGGAGTGGCCAGCCGCGATGGGGGCGGCGCTGGGTTGTTGGGTTTTCCCTCGGGCATGTGTGCAGGAGAGAGAAGCGGGAATCTGGAAAAGGAAAAGAAGATGAAGATGAGGAGGAAGATGAGAATAGGATGGGATGGAGATGGTGACGAGGCAGAGGAGGCGGCTAGGGTTAGGGTTTCACTGGTGGCTCGACGAGGTTGCATGGGTTTTTTTAAAAATAAAACAGAAGAAGAAGAAGATGTAGAAGGAGGGTGAGCGTAACGCGGGGGAGGGAGGTGATGGGATTCTCGCGCACCGCGAGAGGAGAGAGAAGTGGCGCGAGAAGAGAGAGATAGAGAGAAAAGAGAGGAGAGAGAAAGAAGATGAGATATGAATTTGTTTGGTAGCGGGGGTGAGAGAGAGCGAGGAAGAGAGAGAGAAAGAATTGGTGGGGCCAGCGACGAGGAATGGAGGGTTTTGATTGGGTGAGGGGAACTGTTAGGGGAAATTAAAAAGATTCAATGGGTTTAAAAATATAATCTCACTGGCTAGAAAATTTATGCCGATTTAAAAAGATTTACTGGGCTTTAAAAATAATATCGTGGGCTTAGGGAAATTGTTATAGGCTGTAAAATATTTTAGGCAGATTTAAAAAGTTTTAGAATAAATAGGATTTGGCGGGATGCAAAATATTTCAGAATTGCGCCCGGGTCGGGTCCAAAATTTTGAATTTGAAATATGAAAATATTCAGCAAGTTCCAAAAATTGAAATGAAGGATTTTGTAACAGAAAAGCATACCCCCAAGAACGGACGCACGCACGTGCGCGTAGCCGTCCAAACACGTCTGTTTCACTGAACGGGACGAGAACACGATGCAAGGATGCTATCACAGGGTTAGGGGTAACAAGCAGGCGATGGCATGTATTTTTAAATTATTTAAAGTAACTTAAATGGTTATATGCAAGAATATGAAATGTTAGTGTAATCTATAATTAGGAAACAACGAGCTCAAGTAAACGGGTCGAATATAAAGTAAATTACCATTTTGCAAACAAACATTATAAATGAACTAAATACCACAAACAACACATACGGTAATCGGAATTGGTATAACTAGACTCGGTTGTTACATTATACCCAACTACAAAAGAATTTCGTCCTCGAAATTCCAAGAACACAAAAGATAAACAACGAACAACTACAAGAAAAGATGGGGAAACTTCTGCCGGATTTCATCTTCTCGTTCCCAAGTGGACTCTCCATGCGAGCGACTACCCCAAGAAACAAGTACAAGAGGGATAACCTTGTTCTTAAGAACCTTTTCCCTTCAATCCACAATCACAATCGATCGCTCCACAAAAGTCAGGTCTTCTCGTACAGTCAGCTCCGAATGATCCAACACATGTGTTTCATCTCGAACATACTTACGGAGTTGAGATACGTGAAATACGTCATGCACATTCGCCAAGGACCGCGGTAACGCAAAACGATACGCTACCTCACCAACACGCTCCAAAATCTCAAAGGGTCCAACAAATCGATGACTGAGCTTTCCTTGACTTCCGAAACGAATCACCCCTCTAGTCGGTGATATCTTCAAGAATACCAAATCACCCATGGCGAACTTTAGAGGTCTTCTCGATGTATCTGCCCAACTCTTCTGTCGGTCTTGTGCTGCTTTCATATGATTCCGGATAGCATTAACTGTCTCAACTGTCTGCACAACCAAGTCTGGTCCCAACAATCTTCGTTCACCGATATCGTCCCAACAAACAGGTGAACGACACTTGCGACCATATAAAGCTTCGAATGGAGCCATCTGAATTGTCGCCTGGAAACTGTTGTTGTAGAAAACTCCACCAAATGCAGATGATCCTCCCATGAACCCTTGAAGTCCAACATGCAAGCTCTCAACATATCTTCAAGAGTTTGGATCATTCTCTCCGATTGGCCATCTGTTTGCGTATGATAAGCCGTGCTAAACTTCAATCGAGTCCCCAAGCTTTCCTGTAAGCTCCTCCAAAAGTGGGATAAGAACCGAGTGTCACGATCGGACACGATGCTCACCGGTACTCCATGCAATCTTACAATCTCCTGCATGTACCGCTCTGCCAAAGTTTTTGTTGATTGATCAACACAAAAAGGAATGAAATGAGCTGCCTTGGTCAAACGATCAACAATCACCCATACTGCATTGTTGCCCTTTGGACTCCGCGGTAGAGCTGTTACAAAATCCATGGTTATATGTTCCCACTTCCACTGAGGAATCGGAAGTGGTTGCAATAAACCAGCAACCCTTTGATGTTCAGCCTTAACTTGCTGACACACCAAGCACTTTGCCACAAAGCGGGCAATCTCTCGTTTCATGCCTTCCCACCAGAAATGCTGTCGTATATCTCAGTACATCTTCGTGCCTCCTGGATGTACGGAATATGCTGAACTGTGTGCCTCCTTCATAAGTTCTTCGTGAATATCTCCCTTTGGAACACACAACCGGCTACCATATCTCAACGAACCATTTTCATGGATCAATAAATCTGTTCGAAGTCCAGCTTCAACCTGTTCTCGAAACTTTTGCAATCTAGGGTCCTGCGATTGTGCTGCTTTAATATTCTCGATTAACGACGAATGTACTTGCAGCTGCATCAATTGTCCCGAAGAATGCGGTAGCACAACCTCCATATCAAATCTTCGAAAGTCTTCAATGAGTTCCTTCTGTGCAGTCAACGTCTGAATTGCTGGTAACCGACTGAGCGCATCCGGCACGACATTAATTTTTCCCGGATGGTACTTAAGATCAAGATCGTAGTCATCCATCAGCTCCAACCATCTACGCTGCCTCATATTAAGCTCCTTCTGCATGAACATATACTTCAAGCTCTTATGATCAGTGAACACTTCGACCCTTTCGCCCAAAAGGTAGTGTCTCCAAATCTTCAAAGCGAATATCACAGCCGCAAGCTCCAAGTCGTGAGTTGGGTAATTCTTCTCATTAGTCTTCAACTGTCTCGATGCGTACACTACAACCTTCCCATGCTGCATTAAAACACATCCCAATCCTTTCCCAGATGCGTCGCTGTGAATCACCAATCCTCCGGAACTGTCCGGCACGGTCAGAATGGGAGCGGTTATCAATTTCTGCTTCAACGCCTCAAAATCTGACGCACACCTATCCATCCACAAAAAAGGTACCTCCTTGCGCGTAAGCTTGGTCAACGGCTCCGCCAGACGAGCAAAGTTCTCCACGAATCTTCTGTAATACCCGGCGAGTCCAAGAAAACTTCTTATCTTCACAACATTCTTCTGAATCGGCCAATCTCAAACTGCTGCAATCTTTTCGGGATCGACGGCGATTCCATCGCCAGACACAACATGCCCCAAAAACTTTACTTCTTCCAGCCAAAACTCGTACTTGCTCATCTTCGCATATAACTTCTCTTGTCTCAACGTCTGCAGTGCGATCTTCAAATGTTCAGCATGCTCTTCAATACTCTTCGAGTAGACCAGAATATCGTCAATGAATACCATAATAAATTGGTCCAAGAATGGTGAAAAGATTCGGTTCATCAAGTCCATGAATATCGCCGGTGCATTCGTTACTCCGAAGGGCATCACTAAGTACTCGTAATGTCCATACTGAGTTCGAAACGCCGTCTTGCAAATATCTTCTGTTTTCACTCGGACCTGATAATATCCGGATCGCAAATCCAGCTTCGAGAATACCCTCGCGCCACTCAGCTGCTCAAATAGTTTGCCAATGCGAGGGATCGGGTACTTGTTCTTAATAGTCACCCGGTTTAATTCTCGATAATCGATGCACATCCTCTTCGTGCCATCTTTCTTCTTGACTAGAAGAACTGGAGCTCCCCAAGGCGAGTTACTGCTGCGAATCCAACCCTTCTCAAGTAATTCAGTAACCTGCTTCTTGACTTCTTCCAACTCCACTGGTGCCATTGGATAATACGCTTTAGAAACTGGCGCTGCACCAGGAACAAGATCAATCGCGAACTCCACGTCTCGCCTCGGCGGTAAACCTGATATGTCTTCAAACACGTCCATGAAATCTCGAACAACAGCTGGCGTTTCATCTTGAGCAACCTCCATTGATGCAAGAATATTAGCCGTCGGCCTAGCTCTAAACTCGACTGGCCCGACAGAACTGCTTCCTACAGTAAAGATAAACTCGGGGTGTCCGGGAATCTGGAAAATTACTTTCTTTGCCCTACAATCAATGTGAGCATGGAAAGTGCCGAGAAAATCCATTCCCAAGACGACTTCATAGCTGCCTGTATCAATCACCAAGAAATCTGCAAAAAGCTCCCGTCCGCAAACGACAACTGCACAATCTTTACACTCTCTACTAGATATGATTTTCCCATTCCCAGTGTGTATGTCCCTGTAACTAGTCAGGGTCGTGCAAGCAATCGAGTGTGTAGAAATAAACTTGGACGACATAAAACAATGGGATGCACCAGAATCAAATAACGCTAATGCCGGAAAACCATGAACAAGTAGAATACCTGAAACAACTTCTCCCGAAGCCTTAGCTTCCTCAGCCGTCAAGGTAAAAGCTCGAGCCTGATTGGGTCCTTGAGTCAGCTGCTTGTTAGTGTATATGCCCTAGGGGCCATTATTGTATCATACTAGCATGTATATTACTTAATGGAAGCTTGGGATATTCACAGTTATATATATAACAGTCTTGCTAAATATAGTAGTATGCTACTTGGTTTGAGTCTACTTTAATATGTGCATATGTTTCTTGTAACGTATCACTTATACATATTAGTAGAGCCCATAGGATCTTTGATTGATTACCAGCGTTGTGATAGCAGTCACACTAGTGGGGGCTGGGTAGTCTATAAGCAACATCCTATACAGGTCCCTGGTCATTGGATTATCAAGATAGGGCATCGATATTCCGGAGTAGACTAAGTGTATACGCTTCTTATCCCAGTTGGGGAGATGGTCTGTTCCACAGCCATCAGTACGTCGTACTGGAGATAGTATACAGGTGCTCGTTAGGTTACGGGTACACCGGATAGGCCTCGCCGAGGAACTGATTGGTTGGTATTATACCCATCGTCAGTTATCAGTTCCCAGGTGACATGAGTACAGCATAGTCCGCAGACTTGACACTGCTGCTTCGCCTCGAGTGTGTCCCACTGTTCTTAGATTGCTACCCTACCACGGCTCAAAGGAGTCGTGCAAACAGGTAGCAGTTGGGTGCAGTCCCGAGCACTTGGAGGCAGTGGCGGTTAGATAGGATTCATCTCTCCCGGTATTGGGAGTTGATATCGCGCTGTGTCAGAGAGACATTACGCAAAGTCCCTGGCCAGGGCAAGCGAGATATACTGGTAGGTTCCAGTAGCTTCTAAGGGTGTAATGGGCTTCGCTCCGACATGACTTATACAGCTATTAGGGGACTGACGCTTGCCGCCCCCTAGGCTTGATATGCGATAGTCTTAGACGAACAGACCGGACTGTACGGAGATTGTCACATCAGGCTCAGTAGGGGTTCGGATGGTTTTCCTCATCGGCCTTCTTATCGACATCTACATGGGGACCGTTACGTACAACTAGTGCCGCTTGCGGTCTGTGGTTAAACCCACTGCCAGCGTGGTGTCGAGTCTTTAGAGTCCCACACAGAGAGTTTCCCTGCTCCAGGCGAAACGATATAGAGGTCGTATGGTTTTACGACAAGGGTTTGGATGCGTACGTGTGTTTACGCACGTACGACTTTTCGGACAGTTTTTACTAGCCGGCTTTGGTTTAAGCCAGATTCTAGTATCGGGTTATTGGATTTATACAGTCTAAAGTTTTTCCGTGTTTTCACGGATTGGAGGGGCGTTCTCGTAATTTGTCGGGAAGGTTTTAGAAGAGTGGTGACTAAGGGTTAAGGTGGCATGAGCATTAATTGCTTAATGACTCATTTGTGTGATTCATCCTTTACATTAAATGATTCATTAATGAATTAATGAGTCATATGATGAATCACACTAGATGAATGAATCTAACCATGATGATAAATCATTTATATTATTTATTTGATTAATGGTTATGGTTGTATATTCATATGAGTTCATTATTCTTTTCATTATCATTCTCACCTTCTCTCTCCTCAAGCTCACTCTCTCTTCAAACCCTAACCCTAACCTCTCATGAGTTGAGATCAAGGGTTAGCTAGACTAATACATCCATAACCTCACTCTATATCCCCTAGGTAGATTAGATTAGCACTTTGAGCAACCTAGTTATCTCAAGTTTGAGATTAAGCTTGGCTAGGAGCTTTCAGGTGGATCGTCTTTGATTCGAGGAGGCCGTTGAGGTGCCGATATTCCAAGGCGCCTACGAGGAGTGGAGGACTGCGATGAAGACCCGAAGGACAAGTAACATGAGGTATAACTTCGTATCCTAGTAGTTAAACCTCTAGCTTCTTGTTAGTAATGGTTTAGATTACGATTCATGCGCTCAAGTCCGTGTTACAAAACTTTGATAATCGTTTTTCATATATTCCGCCTCCCCGCAAGTTTGTGGGGTGCGTGACATGGACTTACACTGCTTCTGTCCCGGAAACGGTTTCTGCGGTGGCTTCTGAACATCATCCCTTGTGCGAAGCTTCGACGGACAAAAGTTAATAGTATGATCCGCCGATCCACAAACCAAACAAAGTACCCGTATCCTGCGACATTCCCTTTGCAAATGTCCGGGTAAATGGCAATAGCTACAAATCACGGTCTTTCTCTGATCAATAACAGCAGACTTCTTCATCGGTGTTACACCACGACGATTCACTGGAATAACTCTGCGTCCATGAGCTCGGTTTGGTACAAATACCGGCTTCCTTACTGTAACTGCTGTCTGCTGTGAACTCCCAGTCTTCCCAGATAAGCTCTGCTGTTCTCGGGCTGCCGTAAGTACCTGTGAGAAGGTGGTCAAACCCAGGGAGACAATCTGCCTCTGGATGTCCACATCCAAACTGCGCATGAATCTCCTTGCCCTATCAGCATCATCGGCAACCAACGGTCCAGCGAATCAACTGAGCCGCGTCCACTCCGCTGCATGTACATCTACAGGTACACCGTTCTGCTTTAAACTAATGAACTTCTCTTCCATTTCCTCCCGTGCCGTCCGCGGGAAGAATTTCTCCAGGAAACTCTTTGAAAAATCCGCCCACTTGATCGGTTTGGGCAAGCGGGTCTCCTCCACAAGCCACCATTCACGGGCGTAATCCACCAACTGGATGCGTACTACATCCACCCTCTTATCATCTGGGATCTGTGCTGCAATGAGTAGATTCTCCGTGTCAACCAGCCACTGCTCCACTGGAAACGGTTCCTCCAAACCAGTAAAGACAGACGGACCCAGTCTTCTAAAATCTGCTACGGTTCCCACACGATCTACTGGTCTGACCCCAACATGGTTTACGGACTGCTGAACGGCCCGCAAACCTTCCTGAAAAGATTCAGCTTGCTGCTGGATCAGCTCGGTCTGTCTCTTTTGATTCTCCAACATCCCACGTATTACTCCAAGCATAGCGGCTTCGTCAACACGCCTTTGGTACGTCTTCAGATTCTTGTCTGCCATATTCCTGAAATCAAAGCACCCAAGAATTAGCATGATAACAGATTCAAAATGTAGATCAAGGCTAGAACTCCGAGTTACTTAAATAGAGTACCGCATTGTAACCATGCCGCGGTATCATAGCTATAATTACATAACTTCACCCAAGTCGCCTAAGTTCTAGGGATAACAAGGAATCAGGTTTCGAGTCGATATGCAAAGGAGGTTTGCATATCGTAAAAGTATAATCAGGAGGAGGTTAAGATTCAAGAATGGTAAAACGGCATGGTGGCAGGACATGTTTCCTAATCACGAGTATTCTGATTCATGTATTGGGTCCAATACCCAACTACAAAAGAATCAACCCGATTAACCTATGGCTCTGATACCAAAAGAACCATGTCATGCCCCGCTTCCCAGAGTACACTAAGTAGGCACGTGACATAGCCAACCATGCTACCTGTGGATAGGAATTGTCCTTCCACAGTCACATTACGGCTGTAGAGATATCAAGAACAAAAAATAAAACTATCTAATACATGTCCATAAGCCAAATAAAAAATGAGTCAAGAATAATAATGCGGAAGCAAAAGATCCAATACAAAATATAACTGGAATGTATGTCCTATAATGCGGGCTCACATCAGGAATAAAATGCTGAAAAGTAAAAGAACTAACTACTACTGAGTCCTCACCGTTCAGCCTGCTGGCTGAAATACTCTTGCTCGGACTGCAGCAAAGGTACATAATCTGGGCCATTCAAAACCCAGACGTCAACGCGTCATGTCATCAAACAATAAAATATAAACAAGGTAACAAGACAAGCAAGTATAATCTTAAATGGTAAAGCAGGTGTAACAACAATATAAATCAAGGCAGTGAAGGCAGTGTATGGTGAGTAATCTAAACTGGTCTATTGGGTTGAATAGTCTCAAGTCTTTGAAATCAATTTGATGAATCATCGATGTAACTCAATAGTATCCCGTGCATGCCCGGGACCACGGTCTAAGACTCTCGGGCTGAAATCGAGACGTGCCGCTAGGCACTAAAACATGGAATATGTAAAGACGAATGATGTCAGCAGCATCATCCCGAGGCGGGCCTAGCCTCTAAACTGATCAGTAAAAGCAAGCAACTGTCGAGTTACAAGTCAGGTTTCATCATTGATTTCCCCATACCCCCAAGTTATATGTGGTCAAGTCGTGTATTAAATAATCTAGAGCTAATGCCAACACAGGATTAGGCAGTACAGGTTTGTCTGGATCGACAACATGAACGGTCTGTAAGGACAACATGTCAGGTTTGTTGGCATTAGACACAAGATAAGGTAACAGGTAAGACCATGGTACATCAGGTCAAGCCAGGTAATATATAAAGGTGTCACGATATAAACCAAGAGTTGTACGGTACCATGTCGGGTCAAGTAATATGTGTAGCAAGTCATGTCAGGGTGTACACGATGTCATGTGGGTGCTCATAATAAACTTAGCATAATCATGGTTATGAATAAAAAAGCATGGGTATTATCAGAATAATAAATTGGCACATGTAATATGTTAAGCACTATGTGCAGATTACACTACTTAGCTGTACGGTTATCAGTTTGTGTTTAAGAGATAGTTCAACATTACATGAATACAGTATGACAACTATGGATGTTAAAATCATGTTAATAAGTATTAAGTGATCTAGGGATGCAATGACAGGTATAAATGTTCAATGGATGCAATTATAACTAAAACCGGTTAAAGATGCACACGGATGTCCGATAGAGTGAAACTAGAAAAAAAGGTGTCATAGACTATGTACAATAGTTATTATGTGATTAAAATGTAGCTGTGGTTACTAGGTATAGTCAACTAAATGCAACAATTAGGTTTCAAGTTCTAGATCTGAAATATGTAAACGGAACATCATATTGGTAACTTGGAACCCATGGATTTAGATTCCATCTACATATTTAATAAGAAAATAGATAAATTAATATAGGAAAGGTATGGATAGCATGTAGCAAGTTTCACTTGCCTCGACGGATCGCGATACGGTAAACGGAATGAGTCCAAACGACGAACGGTGGAATCACACGGGTCAGAGGTCCTCGCTGGGTCGTCGAGATTGTCGACGGCCCGACCGGATTCCGGCGATCTAAAAACAACAGTGAATATAAAGAACAAAAAATGCACAAAGAACAAGAAGAGAAGAAGGGAAAGAAAAGAAGAAAAAGAATGAGGGATAGCTTACTGGGTCGTGTGCAGGGGTGTGCTAGCAGTGGCGGCGAGATCGACAGCAGTGAGGGGCGCCGGCGAAGGGTTTTAAAAGAGCTAGGGTTTGGTTAGGGTTTGGGCTCGGGTCTGTTTCCAGGGGTTGTAAAGCAGGGTTTTGGGTGATGGATGGAGAGCAGAGGAGAGGGGGAGATGGCGATGGCGATGGGGAGTGACCGGCAGCGATGGGGGCGACGCTGGGTTGTTGGGTTTTCCCTCGAGCGTGTGTGCAGGAGAGAGAAGCGGGAATCAGAAAAAGGAAAAGAAGATGAAGACGAGGAGGAAGATGAGAAGAGGATGAGATGGAGATGGTTACGAGGCAGAGGAGGCGGCTAGGGTTAGGGTTTCACTGGTGGCTCGACGAGGTTGCATGGGTTTCTAAAAAAATAAAACAGAAGAAGAAGAAGATGTAGAAGGAGGGTGAGCGTAACGCGGGGGGGGGGGTGACGGGATTCTCGCGCACCACGAGAGGAGAGAGAAGCGACGCGAAAAGAGAGAGATAGAGAGAAAAGAGAGGAGAGAGAAAAGAGAGGAGATATGAATTTGTTTGGTAGCGGGGTTGAGAGAGAGCGAGGAAGAGAGAGAGGGAGAAAAGGAAGAGAGAGAAAGAATTGGTGGGGTCAGCGACGAGGAATGGAGGGTTTTGATTGGGTGAGGGGAACAATTAGGGGAAATTAAAAAGATTCAATGGGTTTAAAAATATAATCCCGCTGGCTAGAAAATTTAAGCTGATTTAAAAAGATTTACTGGGGTTTTAAAAATAATATCGTGGGCTTAGGGAAATTGTGATAGGCTGTAAAATATTTTAGGCAGATTTAAAAAGTTTTAGAATAAATAGGATTTGGCGGGATGCAAAATATTTCAGAATTGCGCCCGGGTCGGGTCCAAAATTTTGAATTTGAAATATGAAAATTATCAGCAGGTTCCAAAAATTAAAATG
Organism: Agapanthus africanus; assembly: GCA_030015575.1. Lineage (NCBI taxonomy): Eukaryota > Viridiplantae > Streptophyta > Magnoliopsida > Asparagales > Amaryllidaceae > Agapanthus > Agapanthus africanus. Next base: position 85,061,356 of record JASDDO010000024.1, read on the forward strand.
AAGGATTTTGTAACAGAAAAGCATACCCCCAAGAACGGACGCACGCACGTGCGCGTAGCCGTCCAAACACGTCCATTTCACTAAACTGGACGAGAACACGATGCAAGGACGCTACCACAGGATTAGGGGTAACAAGCAGGCCATGAAATGTATTTTTAAATTATTTTAAGTAACTTAAATGGTTATATGCAAGAATATGAAATGTTAGTGTAATCTATAATTAGGAAACAACGAGCTCAAGTAAATGGGTCGAATATAAAGTAAATTACCATTTTGCAACCAAACATGATAAATGAACTAAATACCACAAACAACACATACGGTAACCGGAATTGGTATAACTGGACTCGGTTGTTACAGATTCCCACCGTGCTTTGATTTCCACCTTACCACGTCCAAGAGGGCGTGCAAAACGGTGGCTTTTGGGTACAGTCCCGAATCACATGGAGGCAATGAGCGATGGGAGGGGATTCGTCTCTCCCGGTATAGGGAGTTGATGTTGTGCTGTGTTCGATTGGCTATAACTGGAAGTCCCTGGCCAGGGCTGATATAGAGATTTACTGGTAAGTGTTACCAGTAGTTTCTCGACCTATTATGAGCCTCACATCGACACGACTTATCGGTTACTGTGGTCTGACGTATACCACCCCTAGATTAGATATGCAACATATCAGACGAAGAGACCGGACTGTACGGGAGTGTTACTGATTGGATTCACAGGAGAATGTACAGGCTTGCTTGTTGATCTTCTGATCGCTCAATACCTGGGTGGCTGTTACGTTTAGCTGACCGCTTGTAGCTTGTGGGTGTTTGATATGATCATCACCTGCTACCGGCGTATTGACGATTCTTTAGAGTCCTACACAGAGGTTTCTTGACTCAGGAAAAATGGAGTAGGGGCACATATGTGATATGTGCAGGACCGAGGATAATACGATATGGGATACCATATTATATTCTCGCGATATTTTGATATGAGCCGGGTCATCGGATCAAGTGTTGATTCGATGAATCGGTACATGATATATTAGTCGGTTATATTCGATATAGCCGGATTGTCGGATCAAGTGTTGATTCGATAATTTAATGTATAATTATATATGTGATATATTACATTACATTATCTAATATTGGCTCACTTTATTGATTCATTTTCTCACCGAATAATACATTGATATATATGCGATATATGTTAATTGTATTATTTTCTTTTGTTACAAATATATATTATATATGTGATATATAATATTGTAACATGATATGATTACTAATGCAATATGTTTAGTGGAGATTAAACAAGGTTAGGATTTGATTTGGGTTAGTTCTTTTTTGATGCTTCTAGAAGGTTTTTCTTTGTTTCTAGCAAAAGATATTATGCTTGATATTTTGCTAGATATTTCTAACCCAGCCCAAACCCTTCACCCTAGGTTAAATCTCTACATGGGTTAGCCTTGTCATCCTTGACCATGGTTACATTTGTAATCATATTAACATTTCATTATTCATCACAAAATGAATTATTCATTCATATTCTTCTTCTTCTTCCTTGAGCTTTGAAAAAGCTTTCTAGGTTTTCATTTTGTGATGAATTAGAGTGAGAATTTGATAATAAAAGCGAGCATAAATCCTACTTAATCATCCTCATCTAATCTAGCCAATTAGATTAGGGTGTTCACCTCAATAGTGAGAAAGAGCTTGAGTTAAAGGAACTTCGAGGTAGATCATCGGAGAAAAGGAAGACTACAAGCAAGCATGGATCGTTCGGGTTGTGGAGCCTCTCTTGAGTCTGGAAGATCGTGGATCGCGGTGAAGGGACTTCTACTCGGAGCTTATGAAGTGAAGGAGCGGACTACAAAAGTTGTAATCCCTCACTCTTGTAAAGATGTTTACTTGCATGTTAAACCCTAATAATCTAGCGAAGATCCCGGCTTTGGGTTGTTCGGCACATCTAAATTTTGAATCGGGCATGGTTGATGCCTTATAGACCCTTGTAAGAGCGCCTAGGAACCCTACAGTGGTATCAGAGTCTAGCTAGAGCATTAGGCGACGTGTATACGAAGTTAAAACTCCGATCGAACCCCGAAACATCGAACTTGACCCCCTCTCTGGAAATTTTGTAAAAATGTGATTTTTTCTGCATTAAAAATACTCAAAAAAATCAGCAGGGAATTCTAAAAGTTACTGTGAAAAACGACACCCAAATTCCACTAAAAGTGCCGCGGAACCGTGGCAGAACCATGCCTTGCGCGGCGGTTCCGCGGCGGCACTGTAGAATTAGGGTTAGCTTTTTGGCACAGTACATCCGTAGGTACTTGTACATGATTCTGTGTATTTTTAATCTTACTCAAGTGTTGAGTGTTCTGGGGATTATTTTGTATTCATTGATTCGATCGGAAAGTTTAATTTCGTTTTGTTTTCCGGATATTTTAGAAACTGTTAAAATGTTCGAACGGATATCATTAACTCACTTTTTCCCGGCACGAAAAACTTTCAAGTGTTGAATTTTTCTTAAGTTTAAATCTTTCGGAAAAACGTGCAAGTAACGCGGTGGACCCTCTAGAAGTATACAAATCTAAACTCGATTATGTGACCGTCTGAACCGCCTCTAAACCTTAAGGTTTGGGGCAGTACGGCATTGCCACATGTGAGGCGTTGGCTTGACCCTTCTACGGCTGGACCATTGGTACTGTGGCATATGATGGATGCTTTTAAACTCCGCTCAAGTGTTGAGCCATTTGGGAAATTTTGGGTATTTGATTATTCGATAGGAAAGTTTAATATTGTCTATTTATCTGGAATGTGATACAATATGTGGAACTCATATAGTTAGGCATGAAATGCGAAGTATGTGATATTTCGGATTTACGATGTCTAAAGTGATTGTGGATTCCAAATGTTGTAGTTTTACACTTTCTTTTCTGTGACCGTAAGTGTGGTATGTAGTTGTATTGCCGGTTTTCGTTGCTATACATCAACGACGATCGGTGTATGCATACTTACTTACGTCGATGATATGAGATATTATATGTTGCTGTGATATGTTATATTGGATCGTCGTGTTCTGAATAGCCGGGGGTTTTATGTGAGATGAGGTTTTTTTATTTTCATTCATGTAAAATTCATTTGTATGTAATATTCTTTTATTGGGGCACTTCCGGGATGATGTTGATGCCACCGGTGTATATTATTTACTTTTCCGCATTAGGTAGACCCAAGGAGGGGAGCACAAGTAACCGGGTTCTACGGTCCAGTGAGAGGCCATCTCGAGGAGTCGAGACCGGGTCTCCTAACCATAGAATTGGCAGTGTTGCTTGCCGCTCTCGTAGGGGTCTAGGGATGTGGGTTTGGCTATTCATCGCGACCGTGGAATCCGTGTTTTATACAGGCTCGATATAAAACACGGACGTCCTAGTATATCCAATATTTCATATGTTATCTTCTGCTGCAATGTTCTGTGATGAGATCATATAACTGCCTGAGACGAATGCTTATACTATATATATATGTTGATATATAAATATTACTGCTTTCGTTTCTTCTGTGATGCTTAGGAAGCATTAATTGATGGGATTTTTATTAATGAGATTAATAAAAGAAAAGAAACCTAAAAGATGTTGTAGAATCAAAACTTTATAAAAAGGGTAGCTACAGTTTTGCTTTGCATAGCGGTATATATGATATATCATGCACCTTATTCGATGAGGAAAGAGCCGAGATCCCTTCACCGGGAGTGACCTCTTTAGCTAAACTGGCAGATGCTACAAACTCGTGGTTTAGTTTTTGACAGCTTAAATAGTTCTTGCTTTGCATAGTGGTATATATGATATACCCTGCACCTTATTCAATAGGGAAAGAGCCGAGATCCCTTCACCGGGAGTGACCTCTTTAGCGAAACTAGAAAAGCCTAAAAAACTCTCCTTTTTTCAAAAATCACTTGTTTCTACAAACGATATCAAGTTCATTACGCTCATGGTTTTCTGAAAAACCTGCATAGCCCTCCGTCATTTTAGGAAAATAGAGTACTTAGTATTCGTGCTGCGTTTGTTGACCATAGTTAAGGCGCAGTGTACGGTAGCTGAGTTATGTTTTCCTATATAACATATGATGTGATTAATTAGAACAGTCATATGACTTTGTTGACCATAGTTAAGGGTCATGTGGGTGGGTCTAAATTAATCAAGAAATGACGGGTAGAACTTGACTAGTACTTATGATTTGTTGACCATAGTTAAGGTCATAAGTCGCTAGGGGTAAAAGCATTATCGGGAATTTCAAGTGTTGAAATTTGCAATGAGATTGCATACCTTCTATGAGATAGATGGATCCTGATACCCACTACGAGTAAGAGTTACTCCTGGGAGAATTTACACAGGACAATTAGCTGATCAAGTAGGTGTCTAGAAAGGTGTTAATGGGGTTATACCTCTGGGAAAACGAGGTTTATTTTAATTAGGTCCGTGCGAAAGCACGGGGAACCTCCCTCAAAATACCAACACTGATCTGGCTGAAAGATTGACGAAATTGTAGGGTGTAATTAATCCCGGCTAATCTTACCTTTTAGGGTTTGAAGGGAGATTTGATAAAAACCGTGGGAGACATCCTGATTAGATAAGATAATAACCAATCTAATCTTGCAAGAGCATACGCTAAAGTGTTTCCTTCTCTCTCTCTCCAGGTAGCGACCATGTCAGGCCTTAATCAAGATAATAATATGGATGTATTGACTGAAGCCGCTTATTATACTGAACAGGGGAACGTTGGTCCCGTTCTTTCTTATAAGAGTTATAAGACTGAGCAGGAAACAGGAGAATATCTGGATTCTCATGCCGCCCAAACGAAGAACAAGCATGCTGATGCATCTTCTTCGGGTGTGTTAGTTATTGAGAACTGTTTCTCAGTTCACCCTACGTCCTGGGTATTAGATACCGGATCGGGATCCCACATATGTAAATTGTTACGTGGGCTACGTAAAGGTAGAGAACTGGGAAAGGGTGATCATTCCGTACAAGTAGGGAATGGTGCAAGTATTGCGGCCAAAACAGTTGGCGAATATCACCTTGTATTACCAAGTAGTAATAAACTGATTCTAAACGAGTGCTATTATATACCGAACATGATGTGCAATATTATATCAGTGTCTTTATTAAGTAAAGAATGATATAATTTTGTAGTACAGGATAATATTATGAACATATTCCTGAATCAAAAGTTGTTTGGATCAGGCTCGTTACATAATGGCATATTCATTCTCAATCAAAATACAGTTCTTAATATACAAAACACACACAAGAGGAAGAGTTCAGAAATGAACGAATCCTTCTTGTGGCATTGTAGACTTGGTCATATCAATGCGACACGGCTAGTTAAGTTACATAAGGATAGATATTTGAATCCGTTCGAATTGTCATCTTATGATACTTGCCATTCATGTCTCAAAGGAAAGATGACCAAAACTCCGTTTAGTGGACACGGAGAAAGAGTTAAGGAACTCTTAGGACTGGTACATAGTGATGTATGCGGTCTCATGTCTACACATGCCAGGAACGGTTCTTCATACTTTATTACATTCACTGACGATCTCTCTAGATACGGACATATGTTCCTGATGAAACACAAGTCTGAAGCTTTTGAGAAATTCAGAGAATATAAGAACGAAGTAGAGAACCAAACGGGCAAAAGTATTAAGATCCTTCGATCTGATCGAGGAGGAGAATACTTGAGCAATGATTTTCTGAACTATCTAAAACAGAATGGGATTCTCTCTCAGCTTACTCCTCCTTATACACCACAGCACAACGGTGTATCGGAAAGGAGGAATCGCACCCTATTAGATATGGTGCGCTCTATGATGAGCACTGCTGAGTTGCCTATTTCCTTCTGGGGATATGCGCTTGAGACAGCGGCATACCTATTGAATAGAATTCCAACTAAATCAGTGCCTACCACTCCATATGAGATTTGGAATGGGAAGAGACCATCTCTTAAACGAGTTAAGATATGGGGTTGTCCGGCCTATGTTAAAAAGCAAAATCCGGACAAGCTCGAGGCAAGATCAAGTTTATGTAAGTTTGTAGGATATCCAAAAGATTCCTATGGATATATCTTCTACCACGGTGAGGAACAAAATGTGTTTGTTTCTCAATATGCCACCTTTTTAGAAAAGGAATTTCTTGCAAAAGAAATTGGTGGCGAAGAGGTAGAGCTGGAAGAGGTTCCAGCGACACAAACTGCAACTGAAGATTTAGTGGAACCAGAGGATTCAGTAGTTCCCGACGAACCCCAGTCACTCCGCCGATCTAGTAGGGTTTCTCATCCACCTGAGAGATACTACGGTTTTCTCATTGATGATGGAAGTGAGGATTGCATCATGGAAGATGATGACCCGACTATTTTCGAGCAGGCCATCACGAGTGGTGACTCTGTGAAATGGCTGGATGCTATGCGATCTGAGATGGAATCCATGTACACCAAAAAAGTATGGACTTTGGAAGTTGCTCCTGAAGGGGTAAAACCCATTGGGAGCAAATGGATCTTTAAGAAGAAAATTGGTGTAGATGGAAAAGTTGAGACTTTCAAACCTAGACTTGTTGCAAAGGGTTTTCGTCAACGACCAGGTGTGGATTATGACGAAACCTTTTCTCCAGTGGCTATGCTTAAGTCCATCCGGATCTTACTTGCCATTGCTGCATACCATGACTACGAAATCTGGCAGATGGATGTTAAGACCGCCTTTCTAAATGGTGATTTAGAAGAGTGCGTGTACATGACTCAGCCAGAGGGCTTCGTAGATAGTGGGAGCAGCGGAAAGGTGTTCAAGCTGCTTAAATCCATCTATGGGTTAAAACAAGCATCGCGGAGTTGGAACATCTGCTTTGATGTTGTGGTCAAAGAGTTTGACTTCATAAAAAACATAGATGAACCTTGTATTTATAAGAAGGTTGCAGAGAGTAAGATTGTCTTCCTCGTATTGTACGTCGATGACATACTCTTGATAGGAAATGATGTTCCTATGCTGCAATCAGTCAAACTCTTCTTATCACAAAGATTCTCAATGAAAGATCTAGGTGATGCCTCCTGCATACTGGGAATTATGATCTATAGAGATAGATCTAAAAGGATATTGGGATTGTCCCAATCCAGGTACATTGACACCATGCTAAAAAGGTTTAGTATGGAAGAATCCAAGCGTGGGAACCTACCCATGATCTCTGGACTCGCTCTTTCCAAAGAGATATCTCCCAAAACTGATTTGGAAAGAGTTCGCATGCAAGGGATACCCTATGCTTCGGCAGTAGGCTCTATCATGTATGCGATGCTATGTACCAGACCCGATGTAGTATACTCACTAAGTGTAGTGAGTCGGTATCAAGCAGATCCTGGAGAGAGTCACTGGATCGCTGTGAAGAACATTCTCAAGTACTTACGAAGGACTAAAGAGATGTTCTTGGTGTATGGTAACGGAGAACTCCAGGTAGAGTCCTTTACCGATTCCAGCTTCCAGAGTGATAAGGATGACTCTAAGTCGCACTCGGGATTTGTCTTTACCCTCAATGGAGGGGCGGTGTGTTGGAAGAGTTCCAAACAGGATACCGTTGCAGACTCGACGATGGAGGCTGAATACATCGCTGCTAACGATGCTGCCAAAGAGGCTGTCTAGATAAAGAAGTTCATTACTGAACTTGGTGTGGTTCCGTCCATTGAGCATCTGATACCTTTGTATTGATTTAACAATGGAGCTGTGGCTTTGGCCAAGGAACCCAGGTCCCATCAGAAGTCCAGACATATTCTGAGGCGGTATCACCTGATCAGGGAGATAGTTGATCGCCGGGAGATCGAGGTCAGGAGAGTTGATACGAAGGACAACACTGCGGATCCACTCACGAAGGCCGTTCCCCAGATACAGTTTGAGAGATTATTCGGGATGCTAGGTATGAGATACTACAACAGCTGGCCTTAGTGCAAGTGGGAGATTGTTAGTTATATATATGCCCTAGAGGCCATTATTGTACATATGATGTATATTATAATGGATGCTTGGATATATATAGAGAGGACTTTCTTGCTCGTCATGATAGTATGTTATTTGGTTTCACTTTATCTTAACATGTTGACTTATATTAGTTTACTGTCTTACTCTCACATGTTGATAAAGCCCTTAGGATATGTACTTGACTACTGGGACTATGATGAGATCATACTAGTGGGGCCAGGGTAGTCAATGAGTACATCCTATAACTGTTCCTAGTCGAGGGTGTATCGAGACAAGGCATCGATACACCAGAGTAGACTAGCGTATACGTATCTTGACCCATATGATGGGCGATGGATGATCCCATATCCATCGGTGTTTGACATCAAGGATGGTGTACGGGTGCTCAGTAGAGACTGGGTACACTGGACTGACTCGCCGAGAACTCCCAGATGGTATTATACCTCATGTCAGATGGCAGTTCTCTGGTGACACTGGTACACTGTAGACCCGAGATCGTCATAGAGTCTTGTGTGATTCCCACTGTGCTTTGATTTCCACCTTACCACGTCCAAGAGGGCGTGCAAAACGGTGGCTTTTGGGTACAGTCCCGAATCACATGGAGGCAATGAGCGATAGGAGAGGATTCATCTCTCTCGGTATAGGGAGTTGATGTTGTGTTGTGTTCGATTGGCTATAACTGGAAGTCCCTGGCCAGGGCTGATATAGAGATTTACTGGTAAGTGTTACCAGTAGTTTCTCGACCTGTTATGAGCCTCACATCGACACGACTTATCGGTTACTGGGGTCTGATGTATACCACCCCTAGACTAGATATGCAACATATCAGACGAAGAGACTGGACTGTACGGGAGTGTTACTGATTGGATTCACAGGAGAATGTACAGGCTTGCTTGTTGATCTTCTGATCGCTCAATACCTGGGTGGCTGTTACGTTTAGCTGACCGCTTGCAGCTTATGGGTGTTTGATATGATCATCACCTGCTACCGGCGTATTGACGATTCTTTAGAGTCCTACACAGAGGTTTCTTGACTCAGGCAAAATGGAGTAGGGGCACATATGTGATATGTGCAGGACCGAGGATAATACGATATGGGATATCGTATTATATTCTCGCGATATTTTGATATGAGCCGGGTTATCGGATCAAGTGTTGATTCGATGAATCGGTACATGATATATTAGTCGGTTATATTCGATATAACCGGATTGTCGGATCAAGTGTTGATTTGATAATTTAATGTATAATTATATATGTGATATATTACATTACATTATCTAATATTGGCTCGCTTTATTGATTCATTTTCTCACCGAATAATACTTTGATATATATGCGATATATGTTAATTGTATTATTTTCTTTTGTTACAAATATATATTATATATGTGATATATAATACTGTAACATGATATGATTACTAATGCAAAATGTTTAGTGAAGATTAAACAAGATTAGGGTTTGATTTGGGTTAATTCTTTCTTGATGCTTCTAGAAGGTTTTTCTTTGTTTCTAGCAAAAGATATTATGCTTGATATTTTGCTAGATATTTCTAACCCAACCCAAACCCTTCACCCTAGGTTAAATCTCTACATGGGTTAGCATTGTCATCCTTGACCATGGTTACATTTGTAATCATATTAACATTTCATTATTCATCACAAAATGAATTATTCATTCATATTCTTCTTCTTCTTCCTTGAGCTTTGAAAAAGCTTTCTAGGTTTTCATTTTGTGATGAATTAGAGTGAGAATTTGATAATAAAAGAGAGCATAAATCCTACTTAATCATCCTCATCTAATCTAGCCAATTAGATTAGGGTGTTCACCTCATTAGTGAGAAAGAGCTTGAGTTAAAGGAACTTCGAGGTAGATCATCGGAGAAAAGGAAGACTACAAGCAAGCATGGATCATTCGGGTTGTGGAGCCTCTCTTGAGTCCGGGAGATCGTAGATCGCGGTGAAGGGACTTCTACTCGGAGCTTATAAAGCGAAGGAGCGGACTACAAAGGTTGTAATCTCTCACTCTTAGTTGTAAAGATATTTACTTGCTTGTTAAACCCTAATAATCTAGCAAAGATCCCGGCTTTGAGTTGTTCGGCACGTCTAAATTTTGAATCGGGCATGGTTGATGCCTTATAGACCCTTGTAAGAGTGCCTAGGAACCCTACACATATATTTTCGTTCTTTTCTGGTGTGATTAATTGATGGGACTGCGTTGATTCTGATCAATGCATGGAAAACAAACCTATTTGATATTGGAACCAAGTTTTTTAAAATCGACATTGCAGATGTTTTCTTTTGCTTTGCACAGTAGTATTCGGTTATGAATATCCAACACCTCATTCGATGAGGCAAAGGTCGAGATCCCTTCATCGAGAGTGACCCCTTGGGCAGAAGTTTGCGTCAACGTAATAACTTCACTATAGCCGATTTTTTTGCTTTGAATCGTGGTATTCAGTTTGGAATATTCTGCACCTCACTCGATGAGGAAAGAGCCGAGACCCCTTCACCGGGAGTGACCTCTTTGGCAAAAGTTTGCGCCGCTATATATTTGCAAAACCACTTGGATTCCTTCAACAATATCAAGTTCATTACGTTAAAGGTTTTTTTGCCAAAAACAAGCCGTGGCCCTCCATCATTTCAGATTAGTATTGCTTAGTATTCGTGCTACGTATGTTGACTGTGTCAAGACGTAGTGTGCGGTAGCTCTGTAATATTTTTCTATCGCATGGATATGTGGATTGGTTAGGAGGGTCGTACGGTCATGTTGACTGTGTCAAGGACTCGTACGCGTGGGTTTAATGCAATCAAGATAATGACGGGTTGAACTTGACTAGGACCCTTTGATATGTTGACCGTGTCAAGGTCACTTGGGTCCTGGGGGTAAAATACACATCGGGAGTTTCAAACATACAGGAAACTTGTCAGGCACGCGCATACCTTCTAGAGTATGGTGACTTGAGTGGCGTCCATCAAGTTATCATGCGATGATAGTTGGATCCCGATTCCTACTGATGAGTAGGATTACTCCTCGGGTGATTTTAGATGATCCCGACTAATTCTCCTTTTGGGTTTGGAGGAGAATTTGAGGAAACAGTGGGAGCCATCCTGATTAGATAAAGTGATTAACCATTCTGATCTAGGTTAGAGTGCACGCTGAGTATTTCTATTCTCTCTCTCTCTGGCAGCGACTATGACCCGTCCTAAACTAAAACTCATGAACCCAGTCAACCGAACCTTCTAAAAATACTTTGGCTTTTGGAATGTCACGGTGTCGCATATATCCTTGCCACTTCTATATCACCTTAGCATTTCTCTAGAACAACCCGTATTACTACGAACATCCACTCCTATTGGATAAATCCATCGTATAGTTACATACGAACTCGAAGGAACTTGTTCCAGATTCGAGGATGGATTCTGGTTCTGAAGAGATTCAATAAGATTATTCGGTTGTCTTTTTCCTTTACCTTCTCTCAGGTTGTGAGAACTCCTAGGATTAGGAGAGGGTACACCTATTGAGTTTATTGGATAGTCTTCCTCCAAACCATAGGCAGGTGCCGAACGGCAGGGAAGGAAGAAAACCAATTAGCCTAAGTGTGGTGTACAGAAGGTAATAAGTAAAGACAAATAAAGGGATCAGAATAACGGCAAAGAAAATTGCGACTGCTATCATTCACGACAAAACTATGTATACCCCTGCCACTCCCAAATCCACTTTGGATTTCTCCAGAACACTTCGTATCACATTAACGTCCATAATGCTTGGACATGCCATCGTATAGTTACATACGAACTCGAAGGAATTCGTTCCAGATTCGAGGATGGTGTCCGGTTCAGGAGAAATAGAATAGGATTATTCAGATGTCTTTTCCCATTACCTTCTCTCAGGTTGCGAGGGCTCCTGGCCTAAGGAGTGTACACCTATTACGCTTATTGGATAGTCTTCTTCCAAACCTTAGGCTGGTGCCGAAGGGTAGGGAAGGAAGAAAACCAATTAGCCTAAAGAAGGTGTACAAAACGTAATAAGTAAAGACATAATAAAGGGATTGGAGTGAGGGCATAGAAGTATAAGGTTACAGTCATGAATCAGGATAGTGGAAGAGGCATTACTAGGAATACCCGGTTACCCCTTCGAAACATTTTCATGTTTCAGTTTCACTGTGCAATGTTAATTGAAAACTGTTTTCCCAAATTGGAATCTAACTCCAGGGTATGTATTTACCAGATCGGTTTCTCACATCTATATGTTATTACAGATGGTGAGTGGGAGTAACATATTGGGAATTGGGCGATTAGATCCTCATAATATCGGATTTCGATGTAATTGGTGATATTTGAGGAAATCACCTGGGTTTTGCCTGACGGCAAATATTTTGTTTTGAATATCCGTTGTTATGCACCAATTTCAAACTGATATATCTGTACGTTTATTTTATAAAGTGAGATATAACTTTTTGAAATTATGTCTGTGACATTTACCTATATCAGTTGATAGTTAGGTAAGGTGCATTCAACAACGGTGTAATTCTTCTTAACCATAGTACAGTTTTCAACCTACAACGCACAGGGTTTGAGTTGTTAAACTCAGTGGACTTATACAAAATATTGTATGTTGTCCAGTATCCATTAGGACAATGGGGCTGGTACTCGTACTATATTCTGTTTACTCATGATTTCTCCAGTTTTAGATATGTATTTCGTTGAAATACATGGTCCATATATTGAGAAGTTATAGGTATAAGAATAAAGAAGAGAACCATTTGTTAGAAATATCAGGATTCTTCGAGGTAGTAGAAAATGTAGATACTTGTGTTTGGTATTCCGTTGATAGTAATGGTTTTGAGAACTTGCTTCTCTTTCAAGTTACTCATATATGGATGCACTCCTAGTTGAGCAGTGATGATTAGCCTCCTTCCATTTGGTTGATATGTACATGAGACAGCTGCATGATTTTGAATCTGGTTCCAATTAAATTAGTGCTTTTGTTTCTATGTTGGATATATATAGAATCAATTTATATCTTAACGATTTTAAGGTATAGGGAGTTGTCTGGTTGATGCTTAAAATCAGAATCCGGATAAACTCGAGACACGTTTCAGTAATGGCAGTTTGTGAGTTATCCCGGGCTTTGACGATGGTTGACTTTCTACTATCAGGAAAATCAATAGTGATATTGTTCTTTACTCGCCACAATTTTAGTAAAATGGATTTTTTCAAAAAATAGTAATGGGAGTATGGTAGAACTGGAAGTGATTCCACAACCACAAACGATCACTGAAGATTTAATAGAACTGTTAGTTATATGTATGCCCTAGAGGCCAATACTATACATAGGATGTATATTGTAGTGGATGCTGGGACATATATAGGGAGGACTTTCTTGCTCGACATGATAGTATGCTATCTGGTTACTCTTTGCCTTAACGTGTATACTGATTGTCTCTCTGTTACATGTTGGTAAAGCCCTTAGGATGTGTACTTGACTACCTGGACTATGATGCAGATCATACTAGTGGGGACATGGTAGTTCATAAGTACATCCTTCAAGGTCCCTAGTCGTGGGTGTATCGAGACGGGGCATCGATATACCAGAGTAGACTAGCGTATACCTTCTCGACCCATACAGATGGGCGATGGATGATCCCATATCCATTGGTGTTTGACATCAGAGATGATATACGGGTGCTCAGTAGAGACTGGGTACACTGGACGGACTCGCCGAGAACTCCCAGATGGTATTATACCTCACGTCAGATGGCAGTTCTCTGGTGACACTGGTACAGGTTAGTCTGTAGACCCGAGATCGTCATAGAGTCTTGTGTGATTCCCACTGTGCTTTGATTTCCACCTTACCACGTCCAAGAGGGCGTGCAAAACGGTGGCTTTTGGGTACAGTCCCGAATCACATGGAGGCAATGAGCGATAGGAGGGGATTCGTCTCTCCCGGTATAGGGAGTTGATGTTGCGCTGTGTTCGATTGGCTATAACCGGAAATCCCTGGCCAGGGTTGTTGAGATTTACTGGTAAGTGTTACCTGTAGTATCTCGAACTGTTATAGACCTCATATCGACACGACTTATCGAGCTATTGGGGTCTGACGTTTACCACCCCTAGGCGAGATATGCGACATATCAGACGATCAGACCGGACTGTACGGTAAGTGTTACTGGTTGGATTCACAGGAGTGTGAGCGGGCTTGCTCGTCGATCTTCTGATCGCTCAATACCCGGGTGGCCGTTATGTTTAGCAGACCGCTTGCGGCTTGTGGGTGTTTGATATGATCATCACCTGCTGCCGGCGTATTGACGAGTCTTTAGAGTCCTACACAGAGGTTTCCTGGCTCAAGCGAAACGAAATAGGAGCGCATATGAGATATGTGCGGGACCGAGAGTAATGCGTGTATATGATACCGTATTCCATTCTCGCGATGAATGTGTGTCGAATGGTTGTATGCGATATAACCTAGTTATCGAATCAAGGATTGATTCGATAAACCGATACATTGGATACTAGTCGGTTATGTGCGACATGACCGGATCATTGAATCAAGTGTTGATTTAATGATTTAATGTATAATTATATATTTGATATATTACTTTGCATTAACTAGTATTGGTTCACTTTAAAAGGATTTTCTCACTTGATGTGCACATTGTATATGTGATATATTTTTGTGTGCACTTGATTGTATCATGTTTGATGATACATGTTAACTTGAGTTTGTGTAAAGATTAAACCATGGTTATATGAATGGTTAGGGTTTTTTTTACTTATTCATTTATTGATTTTGATTATTTATTTTGGAAAAGAAAATGAAAATGGTGGCTTTCTTTGTTTCTTTCATGAAGCTTCATGAAGAGTTGAAACCTTGACCATTTTTGTTTTCTTCTCTTAACCTAACCATTCACCTAACCTTAGTTTACTCTCTACACTTGACCATGGTTGCTATATGATAAGTATTCCTTTTATTTTCTATTTTTAATATACTTATCATATTATCTTCTTCTTCTTCTCCTTCTTCAACATGAAGAAAACCTTGCCTCCATCAATGGCAACTTGAGAAAAAGAGTGAGAAATACAATTCTAAAGTGAACCCACTTCCTATTTTTTCATCCTCTACCACTTGCCAAGTAGTATAGGGTGTTTTCTTCACAAGTTTCATGGCTTGGTGAAGTTGGAGCTTGATCTTGTGATGCCTCGACGTAGATCATCTTCGGCATCGAAGTCGACGACCTAGCCCGCCCATTTCTCCGATGAAGCCGATGCTAGAGTCATGGATTCGATTTGGACAGCAAGGAGACATCATCACGGAGCTAGCGAGGTGGAGGACCGGATCTACAAAGGTTGTATTTTCCGTTCACTTAGTTAAGTTGTTAACTAGTTTCTAGTTTCGCCTAAAATTCTAGTTAACGATCTAGTCTAGGGTTTCTCGGCACCGTAAAATTTGAAATTGGCATGATTGATGCCTTGTGAGACCTCCTTGGTGTGCCTAGGAACCCTACAAGAACTTGCGGATTCAATTGGATATGACATTCCATTAGCCACTCCACTGATTTGGTGGGTAACCTCAGGCACCCAAGAGGTATTTCGGTCTTCTCAGAGACGGTGATAGGGAGGTTCTTGTTTACCCAAACTTGCCATTGCTGCTGTTCTAGACTATGAGATCCGGCAGGGGGATGAGTATAGCGTCGTTCTAAACTAGCTTTAGAAGTGCACGTGTATATGACTTTGCCAGAGGGTTGTTGTAGTCAGTGGGAGTAGCGGAAGTACATTGGGCAAGTAGCTTATGTCTATTTATAGACTAAAACAGATATAGTGGAGATAGATCATCTATTTTTGATGTGACAGTCATAGGCATTGACTTCATCAGAATAGAAGATGGATCTGGTAAGAAGGTAGTAGGGTGTGATGTCCTGGTATTTGGGATGACATGCACTTTATAGGAAGTGAAATTCCTATAATACGATCGGTTATACTGTGCTTGTCACACAGTTATTTCTCCACATAGGACATGGATATAATATCAGGGTTTCTGGTTACTAGATCTATTGTTTTAGATCTAGATTTGGGAAGTGTCCCAATTTGGGTACTTGACACTATTCTAAAGTGTTTTAGAATGGACGACTCCTGGCATGGCGGTGTACCTGCAGGTGATGGAGTCACCCTCTCTAAAGGTGTCTTACAGACTAAAGGGGAGAGGGATCTGCATGATTAGCATATCACTTGCTTAGGCAATTGAGTTAATCATGAAATGTCAAGTACCACACCAGATGTTGTTTTTGCACTAGCTGCAATAAACATATATTAATCCAATCCCGAAGAAACATTTGGAAGAAGTTATGAACATAAGTGGATGTTCTTGGGATATGGTAATGGCAGCCTCCTTCAGGAGACGGTTATCATTTCAGGCTTCCAAGGTGACCTGGATGACAGAGTGACTGTCAGAGTTATAGTTTTCCCTCTTCTGAGAGGCAGTATGTTGGACGGGTGGTCCAAGAGGATACTGAGGCAGGCATGGTGCAGGATACTAATTAAATTCAGTGGATGATACAGTCTAAGAAATTTGTTGGATTTGAAGCTCATTTGTGAACTGGGTCCCATCAGATATCCAAACAAACTCTGAGACAGGTATTGCTCATTTCGGGAGATGGATATTCTCAGTGAAGTTGAGATACAGAGAGATACAGAAAGAAACACTGGAGCGGATCCACTCACTGAGGCTATTTCTCGAACGCAATAGTTTCACAAACGGGTTTTGCGAAATTGATTAGTAGAGAAGTTAGGTGTTCGGAATCACACGAGCTGTGAGTATGCGACACCGCAATAATTGGCCTTAAGTGCAAGTAGGAGATTGTTGGCTATAGTGCCCTCAAGGCAATTATCGTAGTCGCAGGCAGGTGATTATGATGATTGAAGGAGGATCTATACCGGTAGAACAGTCTTACTCGAGATGATAGCATGCTATCTGGTTTGTCTTTATCATCACTATTGCATGTTGATAGAGCCCATAGGATTCTTACTTGACTACCAGCATTATGATGGTGATCATATATGTGGGAGATAGGGGTCTATAAGCAAATCTTTAAATGTCCCTAGTCATGGGAGTTTCGAGACTAGGCATCGATACTCCAATGTAGACTAGTGTATACTGATCGAGACCCCGACGAGGGGCGGTGGCTAGGTCTCACAACCCATTGATGTTAGTTTGTTCACCTAAGATAGTATACAGGTGCTCATTGGGTTATGAGTACACTGGATGGACTCGCCGGGAACCTGCTAGTTGGTATTATACCTATTGTCAGGTAGCATTTCCCAGGTGACATGTGTACAGGTTAGTCTGTCGACCCGAGATCGTCATTTGTCTCGTGCGAGTTCCCATTGTGCTTTGATTACTACCCTACCACGACTCAAAGGAGTAGTGCAAACATGTTTTAGTTGGGTACAGTCCCGATCCATATGGAGGCAGTGAGTAGATTGTCGGGGATTCGTCTCTCCTGGTATTGGGGGTTGATGTCGTGTTGTGCAGGGGTGGCCATCACCAGAAATACTCGGCCAGGGTATACGAGAATTACCGATCCAGGATCGATAGTTTCTCAGGTGGTGATGGGTTACATACCGACACGAATTATCACGTTATTAGGGGTCTGACTTTATCCAACCCCCTAGACTCGATATGCGATTCTCTTAGACGAACAGACCGGACTATACGGATATTGTCACTGTCAGGCTCAGTAGGGGTTTGGATGAGTTTGCTCGTCGGCCTTCCTTTCGCTCAATACCTGGGTAGCCATTACGTACAGCTAGTGCCGCTGACGTGCTTGTGGTTAAACCCACTGCCAGCATATTGAAGAGTCTTTAGAGCCCCACACAAAGGGTTTTCACGGTTCATGCGATATGGTGTAGATGACGTATGTTGGTACATACAGGTGTCCGATTAAATATGTGTACATGTTGCACAGACTTTAATCGGACGGTTGATAATACTAGCGGCTTAGGATTAAGCCGGATTATTAAATCAGGTTTTGATTTACTAATTTATATATGTATTTATATTCTAGTATTATTGTTCACTATTCATTTTCTTTCTTGCTATTCGTATTTTTGTACGAATACGCGTATATGTGTTTCGATACGTGTACCGGGAAGTGTTCCATATTTGTACGGAATAAATTCTAGAAGTGGACACCTCATTTGTATGTTTTTCCTTTTTAGAAATTCATTTGTTTTACAAATGAGGTGGAGGAGTGAGGTGGCATGAGCATGGCTTGATCATGTAGAGAGGTATGGTTTGCATTAGTTTAATGTAAAAATGAGATGAGATATTTTGAGTGCATGAGAGAAAGAGGGCAGCCGCAATTCTTGAGGTGCTTGGCTCATTTGTTTTTCTACATTTGCTTTTTCATCACTCTCATTTTTGACTTGGAGACTTAGCCATTCTTGAGTTGCTCATGCCATTGTTTCCTCACCTCCTCTTCATCTTCTATGGTTGCTCCTTTGAGCATTATCGATGAGACAAAATTACAGTGACACATTTCTACACCTCCACTCTCCATTGCTAGCAATCTTGGAGCGTCGGTTGTCTCGCTTGGCGAGGATGAAGATTGCGTCGTTTCCCTCAGGTGGATCATCGTAGATGAAGGAAGACCGGCAACCCAACTCGACCCGCAACCTTTAGGAGCTTGGGATATGGTCGAAGACCGAAGGACACGGATCAACTCGGTATAACCATTCTAACTTCTTTTTATATGCTTGCTAGTATAGGGTTTAGGGTAGATCTGGGCATCGGGTCATGATAGCGCCAGTTTAGTAAATTTTTGTTCCGCATTTGGCCACGGTTTGATGGCTGGGGCGCTGCCGTAACCCAACAAGATTGCCGGTGGGATATCGTAATAACCCGATTTACCAGCCACAGGCCGAGGATGCAATTCTTTTTTAATGGACAAACCATCCAAATTCGTCAAATCACGACAGACGTTGAGATTGTCCTTCATTTTCCCATCCTTATACAGCAGAAGATTGATGATGTGGAGACGCCTTTCTCGATATGTATGACATCTAAATTATGGCGCGGCAGTAGATCGGACTAGTACGGAAGCTGAAATAAACCACTAAGATTCTTTCAGCCAGATGGGCATGGCATTGCATCTTTGTTCTGTTTCCTTCCAAATGTGATATTCTGATAACCTCTCCATTGTTTCAGTATATCGTTACCGGACAATGATCCAGGTGGCATACCGGTCTCCGTCTTGCCAGTGAATATATCTTTATTTCTTCCGAATCTGTAAATTATATGCAAGAATCGTCGGTGACCCATAAACGACTCTTTCCTACTAAACTTCAAGCGTACACTGCTCGTATGGATATGAAAATCAGGACAAGCAAGCTTACCTTAAATTATTCATCCCGACAGCATGCCGTAGACAGGAAAATTATTAATCGTCCACAACAAAGTAGCATGCATCTGAAAAAAGTTTTTACCATCTGCGTCATAGGTTCTCATATTAGGTTCCCACAACAACTTTAATTCATCGATCAAGAGTTGAAGATACACGTTGATATTTTTCTCCGGAGATGAGAGACCGTCAATTAAAAGCGCCAACGTAAAATAAGACTGTGTCGTAGCCTCCCATGGCAGCAAGTTGTATATAGTCACCACGACGGGCCAACTACGCCCGCCGCGTACCATCCTAAATGAACTAAAACCGTCGCTCGCAATCCTCAGCTTCACGTTATGAGGGTCTGCGCTGCACAAATGATATATTTCATCTAAAACTTTCCACGATATCGAATCTCTAGGATGACTTATTTTTCCCTTTTCACGATGTGCTTTATGGTGCCACTGCATTTCGGACGCCGTCTCCTCACAAATAAATAATCGTTGTAGTCTCGGTATTAACGGAAAATGACGAAAGATCTTCATGGGCACATAACTCGAACGGAAGTCTTTCTTAAGCTTGAATCGGCTTTTCCTGCACACTGGGCAGCTTTTGAGTGCGACGTGTTCTTTCCGAAACAAAATGCAGCCATTCTCGCATGCATGTATCTTCTCACATTTTAGACCGATATTTGTGATTATCTTTTTCGCCTCGTACCAGCTCAGTGGCACTTCATTTCCGTCAGGAAAAACTTCCTTCAGCAATGCTTGGAGATCGGTGAAAGACTGGTCACTCTATATGTTCTTGCATTTAATCTAGAAGAGACATACGAAAAAAGATAGTATCGAAAACCCTTTGCAATTTGGATATAGAGGGATTCTTGAGGAAGCCTTGTACTTTTCCAATAACGCGAGTCCAGTAATTTCCGTATCATATGGAAGTCTAGCGGCATTTATAAGCCAATCCATGTCATAGACCGGCGCGAACACAGTATCATCGTCTTCGACAGTTTCGTCTTCTTCAAACTGCCATTCCTCCTCTTCTTCTAGTATCCCTTACCACTCTTTGATTTCTGCTTCAATGAATTCATTTTCTGTCTCTTGCACTGGCCCTCCATCGTCCTTTTCTCTGTGAATATCCCACTTAGTATAATCTCTAAGGAAACCGTTTTTCATGATGTGTAACTCAACATCTAACTTCTTCTGCGATCGCGTGTTCATACACTTATAGTAAGGACAATATATTTCGTGATTTTTCGGTATCCTAAGATGTGTGTAGGCAAAATCGGTGAAAAAGTAAACACCATTAAGGAAAAAATCAATGGCTCTCAAATAACCGTCGATGTACATCCAACTCTTGTCGTGGAGATATGGGAATGTCATATTGGAAGAAAATGGAACGTAGCAAGATTTCTATATATAAGAGTCATGGAATTAAGATTTCGTGACAAATACGAGATAGACGGATAATAAGAAGCGTTAGTTTTAGGTTTAATTGACGACTTCGTTAAGTTTAGTTTCAATTGTTATTGGATTGTGCTCTCCTCAAACTCCTATTTAGAACTTTCTACTTCTAATCTCAAAACTCGAGAGTTGAATTATTCTTCCAAGAAAGATGATGATAGTATTAAATGTTCTTTATTGGATGTCGAGGGTACCGGTTGTAGGGGTAAGGAACCTATCCTATTAAGAATGTATAAAGCATACACCCATACACTTATGGTTTTATCCATTTCGAGAAAATTTCGGCAGCACCTCCCTGCTGTTCTCTGAGTACACTCTAATAGAATAGATAATTGTTTCGATGCTGTGAAACACTATTGAAACGAACATCTAATCTATCGTTGTACATGGAGAACCAGCAGAAAGATACCGACGAAATATCTCGAAACGAATGAAAAACACAAGTGAATGCAGATGTCTGCTTTATACATTCCTAACTTGTCCACATGGGACAAATTTATCGGTTATCATACAATTGAATCTTCTCATCACATATACTACATGATGGTTTTTAGAATCGAACGATACCGTTCGATATTTAACAATCTTCGTGTAGTTTATGTCACGATGAATATCGAACGTATGTTAACCGATAGACAGAAACTAAGTCGCGTTTTGATTTTTGCATATGATTGTAGGGTGTTTTTCGTCACCCCATTGAGATGGGAATACGCGCGCGCTTGTCAGGCATACTACAGATTTTCTCTGCCGAGGGTAGGCGGGGGTTTATTGATTGTGGGGATCCGAATCTCCGGCAGCCACGGAGTAAGCTGTCGTTAATTACCCCTCACCTTTGGAGCGAGAGAACCTCCGATTGACGGGTCAAACTGGTCATGCGAACTCGGTGTGCAGTGTACCTATATTTTAAAAGGGTTTTGGATATATCGGGGGCCCCACGGAGTTTTAAGGGGGTCCTGCTATCCGGATAGCGGGCTGGGGGTCAAGGGGGCTAGCAGCGCCCTTGCGGAGTGCAGGGCAGTGTCCCGTTAGAAAAAATTTCCTAACGGAGGACGTGTTTCTGGTGCGGAGTGCACGAAAAATGAGGGGTGAGGAGCGTCTTAAAGAGGCGTGCATAGCACGTGGGCACTGGGCGCCCATGGGTCACGTGCCTTGCGCGTGGGCGCTTGGCGCCCGCGGGTCACGTGCCTGGTATGTGGACGCTTAGCTCCCGCGGGTCATGTGCCTGGCGCGTGGGCGCTGGGCTCCCGTGGGTCACGTGCGCGGCACGTGACCGCTGGGCGGACGCGGGTCATGAGCGGCACGCGACCACTAGGCGGCCGTGGGTCACGTGAGCGGCACGCGACCGCTGGTCGTTGAGCGCCCGCAGGTCGTGTGAGGCGCACGTGGGCGCTTAGCGCCTATGGGTCACGTGCCCAGCATGCAACCGCTGGGCGCCCGCGGATCACGTGCGCGGCACGTGACCACCGGAAACGCCAGCGGGAAAAGGGGCTTAGCCTTTGGCTTAGGAGTTGAACTCCCAAGGGAGCTTTGGAGTTGAACTCCTAACATGGATTATGTATAGATTTGGAGTTAAACTCCTAAAAAGGGGGTTGATTTATGGAGTTAAACTCCAACAGTTCTTTAATGGAGTTAAACTCCTAGAAATCTTTGTATTTTCTTTTGAGCATCGGATCCTCCTGGAATGGGATTTATGGAGATGTGTATCTTTCTTCTTCCTCTATGTTGGCTGGATCTTGGGGGGAAAAGGAGAGGTGAGACTTAAAATCTCCCCTTTTAGGGATTTGATGGCAGATCCGAGCTTCCCTTCAAGGGTTTTATGGTGAAAAACTATTTATTTTTGAAAAATGAAGGGTTAAACGCTTGATTTAATTTAAAAGGGGGAGAAGGTTTTAGAACCTTGAGGAAGGGGAAGAGGGCACAAACCTTAGAATTTCAGAGAATGAATTATCTTTTTTATTTTATTATCATGTAGCCTTTTATATGCTTACAAACTTACATATAGACCCTTGGGCTTTACAAAATGGCATTTTGCCCATCCTATGCCTTATGTGCTCATTTATTTTGCATATGGGCTATACAAAAATTTGGCTTTATGCTCATTCATGCATAAAAAATTATATCAAAATTATTTATTACATGATTTCATTTTGGCATGGGGGGGCGGCAGCGGGGCTCGACTTGGGCATGGGCCCACTTGATCTGAGCTTGGGCCCGCTTACTTGGGGTTGACTTTGACTTGGTCAACCGGGGTGTAATTTTCGACCCCAACAAAGTACCCCCATCAATAAATGCACACCGCGTATATGGGTCGTGTGCATAAAATTGATGAATCTTCTTTCACGTGGAGGTGGCTTGATTTGGTTCCTGCTTTTGGAGAGGCTAGCACAACCCTTTTTACGACATGGATGGTCGATACCTGATGTGTCTCCAAGACGGAGTTTCGCCGGTTGATGAATCCCCAGCACGGAGTGTCTATGTTGGACGTTTCCCCGAGAAGGAGTGTCTGTATGTGACGTTTCCCCGGTATGAAGTGTCACTGGTTGACTTGTCCCCGAGGCAGAGTGTCAGTGTTGGACGTTTTCCTGGCACGGAATGTCGCTGGTCGACGCATCCCCGGCACGGAGTTTCACTGGTCGATGTTTCCCCGGCACGGAGTGTCGCCAGTCGACTTATCCCCGAGACGGAGTGTCTAGTTGACGTATTCCCAAGACGGAGTATCGCTGGTCTACGCATCCCCGGCACGGAGTGTCGCTGGTCGACGTTTCCCCGGCACAGAGTGTCGCTGGTCGACTTATTCCCGAGGCGGAGTGTCTAGTTGACGTATCCCCGAGACGGAGTGTCTGTGTTGGACGTTTCCCCGAGACGGAGTGTCTGTATGTGACGTTTCCCCGGCACGGAGTGTCGCTGGTCGACTTGTTCCCGAGGCGGAGTGTCGCTGGTCGACGTTTCCCCGGCACGGAGTGTCTGTGTTGGACGTTTCCCTGGCACGGAGTGTCTCTTTGACGTTTTCCCTGTACGGAGTGTCGCTGGTTGATGTGTCCCCGAGACGGAGTGTCTGCTTGACGTTTTCCCATTACGGAGTGTCGGTTGTTTGACATGTCCCTGGCACGGAATGTCTGCTTGACGTGTCCCCGGCATGGAGTGTCTCTTTATTTGACACATAGGTCGATGTTAGAATTGGTTGGTTTGATTTGTTTGATTTTTGCCTTGTTCGGCGGGACTTTTGAATTTGAGAGGAATTTGGAATTTGTTTAGCATCAGTATTGCTGCACTAGAATAATGCTAGGAGCAACTCATCATTTGCCCTGGGAGGACTTGGGATTTTGGTTTTGGTTTGACATCAGCACCGCTACATTGGAATATGGTATCAGGAGCGAATCATCATTTGCCATGAGGAGATTTCCCTCACTCCCAGTTTAACGACTTAGGGGTCATCTGTTCCCGGTTTAACGACTTAGGGGTCTATTGGATCGGAAGTTTGGAATTTTAGAGTAGGGGTCGGCATCAGCGTTACTAACACTAAAGCACAGGTGCCAGGAGCAAATCATTTGCCTTTACCCGTTGGGGGGAGCGATGGCTTAGGAGACAGGTTTAGGTCCCTATCCCCTAAGGCTTTTCAATTTTATGAGCCGTAAGGGTCCCATAAAAGAATTTTCTCCCTACGAGTCGAAAGGATCCCGTAGGTGTATTTTCTCCTTAGGAGTTGTGAGAACCCCCAAGTGTGTTTTTCCTTCGTGAGTTGTATGGATCCACGAAGGTGTTTTCTTACGAGTCGAGAGGATCTTGTAAGTCTGTTCTCCTCATGTATCGTGAGGACACATGAGTGGGTCTTCCCAAATGGAGCATAATTCTAAGGACGGAGACCGGCCGCTGGACTGGTGATTGCGGTGGGGTATGGGTATGATGAGAATTATTTAAGCCCGTGGATTGTATACGGTAGTCAGTTCGGGGACCAACCGTAGGGCTGGGAGAATTTTAGGATTTTGTTGGCGTCTGCATCGCTGCACTGGAATATGGTACCAGGAGCGACTCATCATTCGCCATTGGGACATTCAGAGATTTGAAATTTTGGTTGGCGTCTACATCGCTGCACTGGAATATGGTACCAGGAGTGACTCATCATTCGCCATTTGGGAACTTGGATTTTGGTTGGCGTCTATATCGCTGCACTTGAATATGGTACCAGGAGCGACTCATCATTCGCCATTTGGGAATTTAGATTTTTGTTGGCGTCTGCATCGCTGCACTGGAATATGGTACCAGAAGCGACTCATCATTCGGCTTTGGAGTTTTTTTTTACCGCGATTGCTCTATAATTTCATCTTTTCTTATCACGAAGGTTGTGATTGCCCTATCATTCCGGCTATTTATTCGCGGCTGCCTTATCATTTCGGTTGTTTATTTTTATTTTTATTTTACTCGCTGATTTTTATTGCGAGTTGCCCTATCATTTCGGCTTTTTTGTTTATTTACACATTTTTTTACATCCCTAATTTAACGACTTAGAGGTCGATTGTTCCCAGTTTAACGACGTAGTGGTCGTCTGTTTCCAGTTTAACGACATGGTGGTCAGCTGTTTGCTTATCCCAGCTCCTCGAATTTTGATCTTGGCGGAGCTGTGTTGATGACCGTAGCTCTGTGGCTTGTCGGTACATCTGACGACTGTGAGGCTTTCCCAAGTTTATATTGGTTCTCCACCCAATCTTTAAAAACATAGCAGTCTTCAATGGTATGACTCACCATTTTATGTTATGGGCAGTATATGGGATTATCGGTCATGTTCATTTCATGTGGCCTCGTTGGAATAGGCAATTGCAGACCGTTGTTCAAGGCGTCCACGAACATTTCGCGGACTTTATCCCTCCTGAAGGAGTACACCTTCTTTCTCTCCATTAGAGTAGGTTCCCTTACTGACGCTGGTCCTTGAGGACGGTAAGTCTTTGGTTCGCCTGTTGTCCGGTTATCCCATTCAGGGTACGTATAGGAGTGACTGGAAGCTGATCGCGGCCGTTTTTCGCAAAAGTGTTTCGCTCTTGGGCTGGAAGGAGTATCGGTTGGCTGCTTCCGGATATCAATCCCTAACTCACGAACCAAAATTTTATTTTGCTGTAATTGCAATCAGGTGACTTGGGTCATGAGATCTGCTACGACGTTTGCCAGCTCATCAACTTTGGAATGGACTTTAGACATCTTCTTGTCCCTGTCCTGAAATTGCTTTTGAAGCCATTGGAATAATGCTTGTTCTATAGTCCTGGGTAGGAAAATGGGGTCATCCTTACAGCATGAGCTTGATTCAACAAGAACCACGGGTTCCTTTAGGTCAATGGCATGAGCGGGATCTTCATCATTTGGATCAAGCCCGTGTTGGATGGCAACAACCGCGTCATTGTCATGGCTATAAGGTGTAGGAGGACTTGTTCCTCTGAGCTCCATCATGTAGACCGTATGGGTTGTGTACCCGTCTATTGCTTCTTCATTGGCAATATTGCTCGTTTGGCTCTTAGCTTGTTGCCTTGGTCCGCTCTTTTTAGGGAAAGGTAGATGTCTGAGAGAATCAGGTTCCCGAAGGACTTCGGTCTCCGCTTGTATGAAATTGGCGGTCGCAGCTTGACTGTTTGTTAACATGCCAGGGGACAGTGATATTTCTCCTGTCTTGTATTGTTTCTCGACCCAATCCTTGAAGATGCAGCAGTCTTCAATAGTGTGTCTCAGCACTCGGTGGTATGGGCAAAAGTTGGGATGATCAGTCATGTTCGCTTCACTTAGCCTTTTTGGTTCTGGTAGCCGCAGGCCATTCTTAAGAGCATCTTTGAATATTTTGTGGACCTTGTCTCTTCTGAAAGAGTAGACCTTATTTCTCCTTTCCTCCAAAGTTGGCTCTCGGGGTTTGTTAGCCTTCGCTCCGCCTGCTCTCTGCTTATTTGGAGAATCGGTGCTGTTGGAACTTTCGCTTTTCCGGTTGTCGTCCCTCCGATGTCTCAGTCTGTTTGTGAATTGGAGATTCTGAGTGGACTCGGGCCTTGAGCATTCCAACATTTGAACTTTCTTGGTCAGCTCTTGGAATGTTTTGAGGCCTGCGGTGCATAGGAAAGGTTTCATCCAGTTGTTCAGATTTTCTATAAGAAGACTGACGGATTGTTCTTGCCCCAACGGCGGTTCATATTTGATAGAGAGATTGCGCCATTGGACTATAAAATCTATGTTGCTTTCATTGTTCTTTGGCTCGGTCCTTATGAGGTCAGCAATGGTGATTTTATCACTGACACTCATGAACCTTTACTTAAACATGGATTCTATTTGAGCGAACGTCGTGATCGAGTCATCCGGTATGCTTGCATACCAATCGAAAGCAACATCCGTCAAGCTATTGACAAACTGACGGAGAAGGAGTGCATCATTGCCCCCATTATTCGCGCATGATGCTTTAAATTGGGAAATGTTCCGGTTCGCATTTCCCGTCCCATTGAACCTTTCAAATTTGTGGACGACATAGCCAGTGGGAAACTCCACAAGATCGTACTGAGCAGGATATGGTCTCCCGCTACCGCTGACATCTTTTTGCTCTCCAGCTTCGGCTACCAATGTTTTGACTTTATTGGCGAACAAATCCATAATTTGGTCTTGCGTTAGCGGGTTGCTATCATCGGTATCCAAGACATTTCTCGATATAGGATGCGACCAACTCTCATGTAGTTCGCCCACCTTTAGATTTGAGGGAATAGGCGTCGGCTGTCTTGGGACACCATTTCCCGGTTCATGAGCAGAACCCTGCGCTTGATTGGATGGCTGAGAGGCAACTTGGGCCGTGAGCTGCATCACGACATTCGTCAAGTCGTCAATTTTGGAGTAAAGTTTGGTTATCTCCTTGTCTTTACTTCTGAGCTGTTTTTGGAGCTCTTGGAGAAGTTGCTGCTCTTCTTTCTTGGGACAGAAGATTGGCTCATCTTCGCTTTCCGAGCCCGACTCCTCATGAACCGAGAGATCTCTCTGCTTATCAGTCTCACTGGAAGGGTTTTCATTACCTTCCAGAGAAGGCTGGTCTTAGAAAGTGGCACCCACATTCACCCCAGATTGGATTTAAGATGTGGTGGCCCCATCCTTGCTCTTGCTACGTGTGCTCGCCGTGTAGATAGTGTGGACCACATACCCAGCCATCTCTTTATCTTTGGTGGCTGATCTTTTGTGCCATAGTCGTGGCCCTTCTTCTTCAGGAGAGAATGGGCGATTGAAGACGGTTGGCCTAGATGGGTCCTTGGGTGGAAAGGTCCGGATCGTAGTTTTCTTGACTCTTGCGGTCACAACGTTCTTTTGAACCAATTCCAGCGGTTCGAAAGAGTTAGAGAGCCTTACAGCCGATTCAGCAATTATTGCGGGGTGACCGCGCTCTTGGAACCCCCCAAAGTTCAGATTAGCAGGAGCCTTAGCCCTTTTGTTGGCTCTGTATTTGATCCTTTTCTGTCTTAGCTTCTCAATTTTGAGGGCTTGACGGGCATCCGTCATCCAGAAAGCCATCGTGAGTTGATCGACGTGGAGCTTAGAGAAAATACCTGATAGAGCAGTCATCAGGGGCGCCGCTGGAGCTTGCCCAAGATGCCTTGTTACTTTGTTGGTGTTGATGTCTTTGCCCCCGACTGGGGACAAGGAAAGTCGTTCAAACACCGACTTGCGCTTGGGTAGTGGTGCCCTCAAGGTCACCACATTTGGCCTCCTTCCATTCGAGGCCGGTCTGTCTGTTACTGAAGCTTGAGGAGCTGGGATGGTGTTAGCTGGCACGAACAGAATAGAGCCAAATGGTAGTGGTGGCTCCTCCCACTGTCGTCCGAGACTGGCCGGGAGGACCGTCCTGGTATCCATCCTCATCGTGTAGGAGATGGGAGCCGTGTTGAGAGTTGAGCTTGTCCTTGGAGACATTTTGCCGCGTCCGAAGATTGCATTGGAAATTGTTAACCTGTAAATAGAAACATGATTTCAGTATGGGCAATCGATATGTATATTGATTGAGCTCGCATGAACGTTTAACCTAAAATACGGGAGGAGAGATATGTCCCACCGGGCGTGCCAGAATCTGTAGGGTGTTTTTCATCACCCCATTGAGATGGGAATACACGCGCGCTTGTCAGGCATACTACAGATTCCACCAGCCTAGGGTAGGCGGGGGTTTACTGATTGTGGGGATCCGAATCTCCGGCAGCCGCGGACTAAACTGCCGTTAATTACCCCTCGCCTTTAGAGCGAGAGAACCTCCGATTAACGGGACAAACTGGTCATGCGAACTCGGTGTGCAGTGTACGTAAATTTTGAAAGGGTTTTGGATATATCGAGGACCCCGCAGAGTTTTACGGGGGTCCTGCTACCCGGATAGCGGGCTGAGGGTTAAGGGGGCTAGCATCCCCCTTGCAAGGTGCGGGGCAGCGCCCCGTTAGAAAATTTTTCCTTCGGGGGACGTGTTTCTGGTGTGGAGTGCACAAAAAATGAGGGGTGAGGAGCGTCTTAAAGACGCGTGCATGGCACATAGACGCTGGGCGCCCACGGGTCGCGTGCCTTGCGCGCGGGCGCTTGGCGTCCACGGGTAACGTGCCTGGTGCGTGGGCGCTTGGCGCCCGCGGGTCACGTGCCTGGCGTGTGGGCGCTGGGCGCCCTCGGGTTACGTGCGCAGCACACGACCTCTGGGTGCTGGATGCCCGCGGGTTACGTGCGCAGCACGCGACCGCTAAGCGCCGACGGGTCACGTGAGCTGCACGCGACCGCTGGGCGCTGAACGCCCGCGGGTTGCTTGCCCAGCACACGACCGCTGGACGCCCGCGGATCACGTGCGCGGCACGCGACCGCCGGAAATACCAGCGGGAAAAAGGGCTTAACCCCTGGCTTAGGAGTTGAACTCCCAAGAGGGCTTTGGAGTTGAACTCCTAACAAGAATTATGTATAGATTTGGAGTTAAACTCCTAAAAAGGGGTTGATTTATGGAGTTAAACTCCAACAGGTCTTGAATGGAGTTAAACTCCTAGAAATCTTTGGGTCTTCTTTTAAGCCTCAGATCCTTCTGGAATGGGATTTTTGGAGATGGGTATCCTTCTTCTTCCTCTATGTTGGCTGGATCTTGGAGGAAAAAGGAGATGTGAGACTTAAAATCTCCCCTTCTAGGGATTTGATGGCATATCCGAGCTCCTCTTCAAGGGTTTTATGGAGAAAAACTATTTATTTTTTAAAAAGGAAGGACTAAACTCTTGATTTAATTCAAAAAGGGAGAAAGGTTTTAGAACCTTGAGGAAGGGGAAGGAGGCACAAACCCTGGAATTTGAGAGAATGAATTATCTCTTTTATTTCATTATCATGTTACCTTTTATAGGCTTACAAACTTACATATAACCCCGTGGGCTTTACAAAATGGCATTTTGCCCATCACATGCCTCATGTGCTCATTCATTTTGCACATGGGCAATGGACTTTACAAAAATTTGGCTTTATGCCCATTCATGCATAAAAAATTACATCAAAATTATTAATTACATGATTTCATTTTGGCATGGGGGGCCGGCAGCGGGGCTCGACTTGGGCATGGGCCCACTTGATCTGGGCTTAGGCATGCTTACTTCGGGTTGACTTTGACTTTGACTTGGTCAACCGGGGTGTAATTTTCGACCCCAACAATGATTATCGATGAGAATATGAAAAATTCATATTATCATTGAGTGTCATAAAGTTACTTTAAGATTTAATTTGGATTGGTTTTACGTTTACATTTCAACCTCAAAGTTTTGAAGTTTTTACTTTAGGGTAAAGTTCATTAAACTTAAGGGTTTTCTTAATCGAGTTTAAGATTTTGGATTTAGGGTTGATGGTATTTAAAAAGAGTTCAATGTGGAGTAGAATGATGATGAATCAAGATTTGTGTATGTTTGTATATGTGTGTGTGTCTGTGTGTGTATGTGTATGTATGCGTGAGTATGTTCATGTATGCTTGTGCGCACGCGTGTGTGCTTATTTATGTGTGTGTGGGTATGTGTATGTGTGTGTATGCTTGTGTATGCGCGTGAGTGTGTGTATATGCGCGCGCGCGCACATATACACACTACTACAATATGGGGTTGCCCCTATGGATAATGGAATCCGTAGGGGCAGATTTTTCTTGCCCCTATGGACTAAGCCGTAGGGCCCAATGGTTGGCCCTACGGTGCCCGACGTTTTAATTTAAAAATATTAAATCGTAATTTGTTCTTTGGCCCTACGGAGCCGCAAACCAATGACCTACGGATAAGTCCGTAGGGGCATCTAAATGGGAATTTAATAAAAAAATGCACAGAAATGCCCTACGCCTCGATCTCTTTCCTCGTTCCCCAAATTCCCAAAATTCTCGTTCCCGCGTCTGCAGTTTTCTCGTCGTCGCCACCGCCCTCCGTTCTCGTCGTCGCCACCGCCCTCGTTCTTCCTCGTCGCCGATCGAGCGCGTCGTCGACCACCGATCGAGCGTCTCCATCGTCTTCTCCACCGCCTACAGGTTAGTAAATCTCCAATTAAACATAATTTTGATGATTTTAGGGCTAGGGTTCAAGGTTTGGGTACCGATGAGGGTTAGGGTTAGGCATCGGTTAGGGTTAGGGTTAGGGTTCGGTTGGGGTTTGGTGTTGGGGTTGGGGTTCGGCTGGGGTTGGGGTTGGGGTTAGGGTTAGGGTTGGGGTTCGGCTGGGGCTGGAGTTGGGGATAATAAAACCCCACTCCAACCTGTCAAAAGATTTTTCCATATTCAATTTGAAGAGGATATTATGACCTCTTGTTTTTCTGTTAATATCCTGAGCAAGTTCCTGTGCTAAAACTATATTTTCTGCAGTACTTTTATCTTTTGTGATTGCTCCTTGATTCTGAGAAATGATTTTTGGCAATAGAGTAACTAGTTTGTCTGATCGAAGCTTGGTGAAAATTTTGTATAGAAAATTACAAAGGTTTATAGGCCTATAATCGATGATGGAGCGACAGTTTGCCTTTTTGGGAATAAGACAAACGAGAGTAGAATTGACAGCCTTGGGCACCTCTTTATGTTTGAAAAAATATTTCCCATCTTCCAAAAGATCTTCACTAATAATTTGCCATGCAGCCAAATAGAACTTGTCAGAGAACCCATCAGGACCAGGAGCACTATTTGGATCCATATTCTTAATACAGCTGTGTAGCTCTTCAATAAAAGGAATATCATTTAGTATTTTATTTTCAACATCTAAAATCATATTAGAAATAAAATGTTTGCAATCAAATTCTGCATTTATATTTTGTGAAGTAAAAGCTTTTTCAAAATAAGAAGCTGCCATATGAACAATCTGTTTATGCTCCTCAAAATAAATGCCTTCTACATTTTGCAACTTTGTAATTCTGTTTTGACATCTTCTGACATTAACCCAACAATGAAAGAATTTGGTATTTTTATCACCATCTGAAATCTATTTTATCCTTGATTTATATCCAAAAAAATTGAGGAAGGTTGTATTTGTTTTATCAAAAACCTTTTTGTTGAACCCAACAGGTGAAAGTTTAGAGTTGTTATAGATAGCTCTTACATGTTGTTTAATGCACGTACCATTGTTAAGAGAGTGCAAGCTGGAGAACAATAATTTATTTCAACGGCACGTTTTTCAAGTTAAAACCAATATATGATATTCGATGATAATATAAAACTTTCATATTCTCATCGATACTCATATATGAGACTCAAAGCGCCACTTAGACCCCGTCTATCGGTTAACATACGTTCGATATTTGTCGTGACATAGAACAATACGAAGGTTGTTAAATATCGGACGGTATAGCTCGATACTAACAACCGTCGTGT
This sequence comes from Agapanthus africanus, assembly GCA_030015575.1. Lineage (NCBI taxonomy): Eukaryota > Viridiplantae > Streptophyta > Magnoliopsida > Asparagales > Amaryllidaceae > Agapanthus > Agapanthus africanus. Next base: position 85,094,009 of record JASDDO010000024.1, read on the forward strand.
AGTCTATGTAACGAGAAGATTCAATCGTATGGTAACCGATAGATTTGTCCCGTGCGGACAAGTTAGGAATGTATAAAGCAAACACCTTTATTCACTTGTGTTTTCATCCGTTTCGAGATATTTCGTCGGTACTTTTCCGCTGGTTCTCCGTGTACAAAGATAGATTAGATGTTCATTTCAACGTTGTTTCACAGCTTTGAAATTATTATCTATTCTATTACAGTGTACTCGGAGAACAGCGGGGAGGTGCTGCCGAAATTTACTCGAAACGGTTGAAAGCACAAGCGAATGTGTGTTCGCTCTATACATTCTTAATGGGATAGAAGCCTTACCCTCGACAGCAAAAACACACACATACAACAAGAATATACAACAAACGCATTATTAGAGAGTGATTCAAGATATTCAAGTTAAAACCAATATATGATACTCGATGATAATATGAAACTTTCATATTCTCATCAATACTCATATATGAAACTCAAAGCGCCACTTAGTCCCCGTCTATCGGTTAACATACGTTCGATGTTCGTCGTGACATAGAACTATACGAAGGTTGTTAAATATCAGACGGTATAGCTTGATACTAACAACCGTCGTGTAGTCTATGTGACGAGAAGATTCAATCGTATGATAACCGATAGATTTGTCCCGTGTGGACAAGTTAGGAATGTATAAAGCAAACACCTGCATTCACTTGTGTTTTCATCCGTTTCGAGATATTTCGTCGGTACTTTTCCGCTGGTTCTCCGTGTACAAAGATAGATTAGATGTTCATTTCAACATTGTTTCACAGCTTTGAAATGATTATCTATTCTATTACAGTGTACTCGGAGAACAGCGGGGAGGTGCTGCCGAAATTTACTCGAAACGGTTGAAAGCATATACACGAATTTTCTCCTTTGTCTGTAACCATCACGTTCTTAGATTTCTCAATATAGTCATCATAACCTACAATTTATATGTTATACAGTCAAACATGGTCCATGAGTACGTCAGAGTTAAGGACTGGATGTATGTGGATTGGCAACAACGTATGCAACCTAAATTTGTCGCAGGAGTTGCTGCTTTTATTGAATTTGCACGCGCACATAATAAGATCGTGATAGAGAAGATTCTCTGCCCGTGCGATAGATATGGGAATAAGTATTGGCAGAAGGTAGAATTGGCAGAGCTTCATATTGTAAAGTATGGTTTTACTAGACTTTATACAACTTGGCTATATCACGGGGAAGGAGAAGAACGCAGTAATGCGGCAGAATAAGAAGGAGAAGATGATAATGCGGCAGGAGAAGAAGGAGAAGACCGTAATGCAGCAGAAGAAGAAGACGGTAATTTCTTTCCATCAGAAGAAATGGAGGATATGGTAGAGGCTGCCCTAGGTGAATTTATTCGTACCGAAGATGACATTCCTTCCGGTCAAGGACTGCGTGCGGATAAATATGAAAATTTCATGAATGATGCTAGAAAACCAATTTATGAGAATGCAAAGTATTCCACCCTCTCATGGTTCCTCCAACTTTTCCAGATTAAGTGCCTAAATGGATGGAGTAACAAGTCATTCACAATACTTCTTTCGTTCTTGAAAGATTCTATGCCCCGGGGAAATAACATGCCCGACAGCTGGCACGGAGCCCAAAAGATGATGTCTGATTTGGGTCTGAAGTGTGAGAAGATTCAAGTATGTCCTAAAAATTGCGTGTTGTACCGGAAAGAAAATTCAGATTTGAAAGAGTGTCCAACATGCGGAGATGCCAGGTATAAGCCGAAAGATTCTGATAAGAAGCCCGATATACCTGTCAAGATAGCACGATACTTTCCTATAACACAGAGGCTGCAGAGGCTATTCAGGTGTAAGAAAAACAGCCGAGGCAATGATTTGGCATCACCGTGCTCCTCCAAGTGAAGATGGAAAAATGAGCCATCCAAGAGATTCACCGGCATGGAAGGATTTCGATAGGAGGCACGCAATATTCAGTAACGATCCTCGCAATGTCAGGCTCGGATTGGCTAGTGATGGCTTCTGTCCATTCAACTATATGGCTCGAAGGCACAGCACATGGCCCGTTATAATGATAATTTATAATCTGTCGTCTTGGTTGGCTATGGACCAATCATAATTTATGATACCTCTTCTTATCGACGGACCAAACTCACCGGGAAACAATATCGATATCTATCTCTGACCTCTGATCGAGGATTTAAAATCTTTGTTCATTGATGGTGTAGAGACTTACGATGCAAACACAACCTTCATACTGCGTACGGCTTTAATGTGGATAATTAATGACTTTCCTGCGTATGGAATGCTATCAGGTTGGTCCGTAAATGGTCACAAAGCATGTCCTCATTGCCATCAACATACAACATCGAAATTCTTGAATTTAAGCAGGAAGGTTTGTTATTGCGGCCATCGACGTTTCCTGTCTCTAGACCACCCCTACAGGTTAGACGTTGTTCACTTTGATGGTCATCAGGAGCTTCTTGGACCTCCAGCCCCATTGTCCGGAGAGGACGTGACTACTCAGTGGGATGGTTACAATAATGTGACCTTCGGGATAGATCCGACAAAATAGGTCAAACCACCATTCTGGAACAAGTTAAGCATTTTCTTCGAGCTTCCGTACTGGTCAACAAATTTAGTGCGTCATTGTCTGGACGTCATGCATATAGGGAAGGGAGTATCCAAGCACATACTCAACTTGCTTCTTTGTAAAGACGGGAAATCGAAAGACAACCTCAATGCTCGGATGGATCTACAGGACTGGGAAATAAGAAGTGAATTGCATTCTAAACCGGTACCGGGGAAACCAGGCAAGTTTGTATTTCCCAATTGCGCTTATCATATGTCACAACCGGGGAAGAAAAGATTCCTACAGGTGTTGCATGATTTGAAAGTTCCCACAGGTTTCTCAGGATCATTCAGCAAGAAGATAAAAATTGTGAAAGGCAAGATCGATGGGCTGAAAAGTCATGATCACCATGTTATTATAGAGAACCTTCTCCCATTAGCCCTCAGGATTTCTCTCCCCGAATCGGTTGGTCTAGTAATCAACGACCTATGTTGTTTTTTCAGAGAGTTAGGCGCTAAAACACTGGATGTTGTGACGCTGGATAAACTAGAAAATTCTATTGCGTTGGTACTTTGCAAGTTTGAGCGTATTTTCCCACCGTCATTCTTCGATATCATAATACACCTGACGGTTCATCTTGCAACTGAGGCTAAGTTAGCCGGACCGGTACAATATCGATGGATGTATCCCGTCGAGAGGTATGTGGAATTTTTCGTTTCGCTCAATTTTTAAAATTATTGTTGTCCTGTATGCCCGTATTTATTTATTCAACATATTTTCTTTAGGTACTTCTACACTCTTAAAAAGTATATACGCAATAGAAATCGACCAGAGGGTTCTATAATGCAAGGTTATCTTCTTGATGAAGCAACCACATTTTGTTCCCATTATCTGGACGAGAACATTGAGACGAGACTTAACCGGCCTCAAAGAATTCAAGACGGGCCATAAGGTAAAGCCGATTATAAGAGATGACACTATGTTTATCAACAAGATATACCGGTTTATCTTGCTTAATTGCGCATGTCTTGAAAAAAATTAGAGAGTAAGTTTTTTTGGATTAATTGTTATATTTGTGTTTTTGTGTGTATGAAATGATATAATATTAATGTCATAATTTATTGTCGAAAACAGAATTCATTTTAACGAGATATGTGAGGGGCATCCTGATTGGAACGATGAACGGTTGGAAAAATATCATCAGTATAATTTTTGCGATTGGGTTGCAGATCATGCAAGTTATTCGAATAACATGTTATTGCTATCAGTTTTAATCTAAACTTATATCGTTATGTATTTGTCGTAAAATTTGTTTTGTTAGATCCACGATCCGAACTTGTCTGCATCATGATCGCACGCTTTTGGCGTGTCGAGTTTTAAGAGTTCTAAAGTTATAACCGCGATCAGGACGGTGTCACTATGCAGCTAGCCGGTTGAGCACGGGTCGATCCATAGGGAGATGGTTGTATGTCCGTTCGAGTTTTAGACGAGTCAATAAAGAATGCGTATATGTTTGTTCAATTCTATCCTAAGTGTTCGTATTTATGTTCAAGTAAGCTTGTTAAGGTTAAGGTTGGTTAGTAGAGTTAGGATTAGTCTTGTGCTTGTCTTTTTCCATTCTTAAAACGATGTTGGGATAATCGAAAGTAGCGTGGATTAGGAGGACATAGGAATGGGATTTGCGAGTTTAAGCGATCTTTCCAACGCTAAATCCATTCCTAGTGCCCCTTGTCCGTCCGCTAAATACGCTTATTTCCAACCCTCGGCCAAACACCCGCAACCATGTATCCAATTAAGTCACAACTACATGTCACGTTGTAGTGCGCTTAAAGGACTTCTCGACTTAAGTCGTGGATACATGTCACGTATAGCGCGGCTAAGTGAGGGGGTTGCATTTGTTTGGTCGGGGTTCGTTTCAAGATATTTGGCGAAGAGAAGCACAAGGGATTTCTCTGTCCCTCATACCACCTTCCTTAGCCTTAACAAGAGGGAAATTATTCACACATTATAAAAGAGAAGAAAACAAAACAAGAAGAAAGAAAAAGAAAGGAAAATACGGTTTTACAAGTGAAGTAAGCTAACTCTTGGGTCCTCACCTTAGCAAGGAACTCCGTCGAGTATTATCGCTTGAAAATACGGATAAAAGAAGAAAAGAAAAGAGAACAAGAAAAGAAATAACAACAACTAGTTAACAACAAATAATAAAGTTACACTAGAAATGAAATTACAATGCAATGAAATAAAAATACAAGATAAGAAAAACAACATCATCTTCATTTCATCATCCACTCAATGCTCTCACTATATTTTAATGGAGGAAGACATGAAGAAGAAGAAGAAGCTAAACTAAACTACACTAAAAGAGATGGGAGAAGAAGACATGAAGAAGACCCTTGGCTTGGCACAAAACTGGGCTATTTATAGGCTGCGTGCTGAAACCCTAGGGCAACATTCTGGCCCTAAATGCAAAGACCAAACTACCCCCAAAATTTGGTCAGATGATGACACTAAACCGCGGCGGATCCGCCGCTAAAACCCACATTTGGCGGCGGTTCCGCCGCGGTTTTGTGGAATTGGGGTCTCGTATTTTCTGGGTTTCTTTGTTTTGCTATCTTATGTTGTTATACATGTCCCAAATTGCAAATTGCCTTCACAATTTCTTCAGATCTGCACAGTCCAAACATAGCTTCACTTTTGATTGATTTGACCGTTCTCTCTCGAGCTCCGCGCACCCATTGATTCTTGTGCTGCCCCTCTCGTGCTCTGTGCTTGTCCGAGACACGAATGACCACCGTCATATGTCTTGTCTCTGGAACTGGTACGCGGCACTGGACGGATACGGATGACCGGAACCCGGCTTTATCTGTTGGCAACAGATGTTCTGGATTTTGGCATAACAGTGGAGATTTTGTATCATTTGCATTATTTTGGACTAGGAACCTGTAGCCTGTAAATATGTAGCAAACACGGATTAAAAGCACCTACCTATAAACAAACGAGCAAAGAGTTGAGTTACTTTATTTCCGTAGAAGTCAAAGTCTATTTCTCGGATCGGGACTTAGCTATTAACCGGCATAAGAATGGGCGGTATAAAATGCAGTTTTCTGTGATGAACAAATACCCCCAAACTTAACTTTTGCTCGTCCCGAGCAAAACCAATTATTCACAAAAAAAAGTCCTAACCGCACTTTCGCAGAGAACGCGATTGCACTGAGCGTGTGCAACAAGCCGTTAAACCTCTAGGTGTCCCTAGTAGGAGGAGTGTTGTCTCCTGAGGGTTTTCAGCGGATTACACCCACAAAATCCCGTCAAGCTAGTATCATAAGTTAACATCGATTCTACTCCTACAGTTCAGTATTTACGTTAGAAATTCTATCATCCTAAGTTAGAAACATCCAACCCTTATGTTTCACACCTCTTATCTATTTAACCCCAGATCCTATACGTTCCAAAAAAGTTTAGAAAGATGTTGGTATCTCCTGAGTTTTCCTTCTAAAAGTGTGGTCATAAATCATGGATTTTTATCAACTTTACAGAAAACATAAGTCTTATTCTTCATTTCTATGTTTTATCCAAACATCGATTGTATACCCCTACGTGTGTGTAAATTTGCACCCCTACACTCTAGAATTCAATCCAAGCTATAGTACCCTTGCCCTAATACCTAATACTACTTCTTTTCATTTAATGATGGACGGTTTTGCTCACACACCTTTCATGCGACTATCAATGGTTCTTGAGGCACTAATGGCCGATTACTGAATGTGTGAGCTTAAAGCGTAAATAGCAGTCTCCAGGTCTTGACTTTATTTTTTTTTTCTTTTTCTTTTTCTTTTCAAGACCGGATATATTTTTCACTGATACTCTTTTTTGGTGTTTAGCTTTAAATACCGTTTTTTCTTTCATACTAGGCTTTTAGGCAAGAGTATTTCTAGGTATCCTCTACTATCCCAAGTTTCAAGGTGTGTGCATGTGCAGTTTGTAGGGTATATACTGTTCCCCTCCGAAAGACGGCGCACAGGACTGCGATGTCCTGACGCTGAGATTCGGGGCAAATGCTATTTGGTTTTATCCGTCTACCTCTCCGAAAATGCCAAGTTGATTTATAGCACCTTGCATCGGAGGTTTAGACGGATGCGGCCGATGTAGCAGACTTCGTCAGATTCCACCTCGCTTGAGGGGTTTTTGATTGTGGGGACGCTCTTCCCTGCAGACGCAAGCCCCTGCAGTTAATTACGCTACCGCATTGCGGTAACAACTTTCTCCTTCTCCAGAATTTCACTTCATGCCGTGTGTGTTTGTTTTGTTTGTGGTTGCCCGTGGATTGTATACGGAGACTGAGTAATGCCGTCGCCCGTAGGACATGGATTAGTCCAAATCCATATTTACTTAGATTTGGGTTTGGTGTTTTTAGTTTAAGGATGCATTAGTCGCGTTGCGACTAAGATCAACTTAAACGTTCGTCAAGGATACGTTAGTCCTGTTTTGGACTAAGATCAACTTGACTTGATGATCGATTTAATATCTGGCCGTCGGGACTCGTCACCTCTCTGACGTTGTTGAAGGATTACAACGACAGGTGTCAGAGGAGTTCAGAGATGTACCCTTGAACCAAAGTTGATTTGGGGTTTTATCATTCATTTAAATGTCTAAGGATGCGTTAGCCGTATCTGGGGCTAAGATCAACTTAAACAGGACCGTTTAGATCCGGCAAAAGAGCATTTGGAGGCTCTATTGTTCCAGTTTAGGGACGTAGTGGTCCATTTTCCAGTTTAGGGACGTGGTGGTCCATCGCCAGTTTAGGGACGTGGTGGTCCATATTCCAGTTTAGGGACGTCTCGGTCCGACATTAGTTTAGGGACGTTTCGGTCCACGAGTTTAAGGACCCCGCAGTCCATATGGGTGTGTGGTCGTTGGGACCCGTCACCTCTTTGACGTCGTTGAGGAATTACAACGATGGATATCAAAGGAGTTCGGAGATGTACCCTTGAACCGGATGTGGATTGGTTTAGGAGAGCCGTTTTGCTCAGTTAATTTAGTTTAAGGACTTATGGCCACGATTGGGCTAAGTCCAGTTAAAAATGTCCAATATTTTATTTGCATTTGTTTTTTTTATTTTTATTTGGGCTTTGCCCAGAAAAGATGCAGGGCATCAATTTATTTTGGGCTCTGCCCTTTATAAATGATGCAGAGCATCAATTTCATTTGGGCTCAACCCTTGTATAAAGGATGCAAATCATCAATTTATTTGGGCTCTGCCCATTTATTGCCTTGCAATTTATTTTGGCCTGTCAGGTCATTTTGATTTGGGCCTGGCCCTTTAAGTAATGCATTGCATTTGTGCAAAGCACTGTTAATTTGAGAATCTTTTAGATTCAAGAACCGATGGTTCATAAAAGAAGTGCAAAGCACTATTTGATTTAGATCTAAGAAAAAACAAGTTTTTTCTTGTTTTTCTTATCTCAGAGAACCAAAAGTTCATAAAAGTGCAAAGCACTATTAATTTAAGAACCTTTTAGGTTCAAGAACCGATGGTTCATAAAACAAGTGTAAGGCACTATTTGATTTAGATCTAAGAAAAAAAACAAGTTTTTTCTTGTTTTTCTTATCTCAAAGAACCAAAGGTTCATGAAAGTGCAAAGCACTATTAATTTAAGAACCTTTTAGGTTCAAGAACCGATGGTTCATAAAACAAGTGCAAGGCACTATTTTATTTATTTATTTATTTATTGTTGAAGATCCATGATCTTGTTCATAAGAGAATTTTCTCTTCTTTTAAAGGTTTTTTACCTTTTTTTTTATTCATCAAGAGTTCTCAAGAGTTCTCTTCTCTTTTTTTTAGCAAGATCTTCCTCCTTTTGAAATGAGGTCTAGGGTCCTTTTTATAGTGCCCATAAATTAGTTAAAGTTTATTAAAGAGATCATTCTCTGAGTGATTTGGGGAATTTTCCCCACCGTTGGATCTTTAATCCGAAGGGCTCTGTTTTACAGAAGAAATCTTCTTGTTTTAACAAAAACAGAAAAGATTTCCTTAAATCTTCATTCTGTTTTTTGCGCAACTCCCCAGCGCGTGACACGTGTCGTGCAGCACTTGCGCAACTGCGCAGACACGTGTCGCGCAATAAAAAAAAATTTATTTTTTTATTTTATTTTATTTTTTTACTGCGCAGCGCAGTTGCGCACTTTTTTTTTTTTTGAATTTTGCTCTGATGGAGTACGCTACCTTGGGCGTTGCCATCCTTGCGCTACTGTGTCTGATTTTGACATGTGGCGCCCTGCGTGCAGCGTAGGGGATCCGAAGCGTTATTTCATTTATTTTAACTTTTATTTTCACTTTAATTTTCAAGACAGAGTTTTGCTCTGATTGGAGAAAAACAGAAGCATTGCTTCTTTTCCCACCTTAGAATTTGAACAGAGCTTTGCTCTGATTGGGGTAAACATATACTTTCTAAATTTGGATTCAAGAATAGAAACTATTTTTCAGACTTATCCTTCAGTAAGGCATCAATACTTTCCCTTCATCTTGACTTAACTCAAGAACTGAACTCAAAATTACCTATTTCTCAAAAAAAAACTATAAGGACACATAATCACCAAGTTTAAACAGAATGAGAGTTATCTTTAGGGTTTTCAATTCCTAAACCTAGAATTTAGTTATTTCTAATATATCAACTAAACTTTCGGAATAAAAAACTAAGTTACCCTATTAGTTAACTTGACGACAAAGTTTTTATATTTTGGAAATTTTTCGATTTTTATGGATTTTTTTTAATATGGTATGCAAATGCAGAATATACAAATGAATGCGAAGGAAGAAAGCTTACCGAGCACACCCCCAAATTTAAACTTGACAGTGCCCTCACTGTCAGGCTACACTAAAAGGGTCAAAATTGTCGGTGCCTTCCTAAAAACAAATTATATACAAAACAAAAAAGGAAAACAAAAAATATATACAAAAAAGGTCCCCCCAAACTTAAGTAAAACAGTGTTTCCACTGTTAAGCATTGAAGTTCAGGATCGGGGGGAAAGAGAATAGTATCAATCTATACAAGGCCTTATACAGACCAAAAGTTAACACCAACCATTCAAAGATTTTATCGTTATAAAGCGACGGTTGGTGAAAGAATGGAGTGTAAAGAAAAGAAATAAGAAACACGTGAGACCGTGTGGGGATAGAAGTGGCGTCCGATCTCGGTGGAAGAGAAGAATGGCGGATGGAAGAAAGAAGTGGGATACGAACTTGAGGGTGGAAATGGAGCGAATAAATTAGCACAATTTGTGATGACCGATGTGTAAAAAGTGATTGTGCTAATCTATCAACCCGTCGAGAAATGGGGTCAAATCCCTCAAGATTCGTGAGAAGCCATGGGTATGCCGAACTTGGTAAACCAGACATAAGAAATGAAAATGATACGGTTTCTTGCAAGGTCGGAACGATGGAAAGGATGGAGGTAGGTGATTGAGGAAGGTTATCGGTTAAAGGTTCAGGAGGGTGTACACAGTCAATGAAAGGGACATGATGAATTGGAAAATCCGACTCATCAAGCAAAACTGGTTCATCCTCAAAAATATCCTCAAAATTTTCCTCAAGATTCAGCACATCCATGCATTTATCCTCAAAATCCAGACGCATATGGGGTTCAGGAAAAACATTTAATGACTCGGGATGATGAATTGGAGAGAAAAACTCAGCCAAATCTACGGGTTCATCATCCAAAATATTCCCAGCGTCAATATTCTCAATCAAGTGAAAATCTATATTCTCTGACACCTCAACAAAAGCATGGATATCAATCAATTCAGGTTCTAGAGTGGAGGTGTAGAGGTCAAAAGGATTGGGTGTGGTTTCACTCGAAAGGGACCCTTCACAATCGGGCAAATCAAACACTACAATGTCACACAACTCATTATCTGTTCTATCTTTAATCAATGAATCGTTTGGAACACTAGATAGACATTCAAAACCGGAGTTGTGGGATTCAAGTTGAAATGGGTAGGCTTGATTCGGAAGGGGGTACAGCTCACTCTCTCTACTCAAAATCTCAACCTGTCCTACCGCCTCTTCATACATTGGAAAATTTGGAGCTAGTTGAAAACTAGCTACCGGGTCACTAGGTTGTATGATGGCGGCCATGGACGCATTCAAATTCATCATCTGTTGGTACGACGCTACCCTAAAGTCTTCCAATGACTGTTCCGGACTAGACATGGGTTGTGAAGGGGTTTCAGTAAAAGATTCAAAGTTGTTTGGATACTGAAAACTCCCAAATGGCGGTTCAGAAGCAATGTCTAAGGAAGGTGCAAAAGTCGGGTAGGACTGGTAGGAATTGAATGGCTGGACAGGAGCAGGATCAACATTTGGATAAGAAGGTGAATGGAATTGTTAATCCCAAGAATCTGTAGTGGTGAAAGGAGTGAAAGATTGTCTACGGGATTGTTCAATATGTTCAGCGATGGACAAAGGACGTCTTGCAAAAAAGGTATCAACATAAGAGGGTGGGGGAGGTTGAAAAGGTTGATACAAAGTGGATTGCGGAGGGCAAGTGTTTGTCCTAGATGCGTCTATGCGATCTTTTAATGAAATTTTGGGCATGGAGGGGTCATTCGAAGTTCGGCCAAAGCAAGAACCGTATGAGGTAATGTCTGGTTGTGGGTACCAAAGTTCGGCAAGAGTTTTTCTAGGTGGAGTACCCATGATATGAAGAGAGGAAAAAGGAGGAAAAAGGAGGAAAAAGAATGTGGATTTTTTTTTAATATTTTTTTTATTATTAAAAGAGAAAAAAAAGTTTGTTTTTGAAAGAATATGGAATTATGAAACTAAACTTTATACAAGCACAATCACAATCACAATATGCACAAACACACCTAGAGCTAGGGTCTTCAAAGTCCAACTAGACCGCTCCTAGACTTCCAAGCGACAAGTTGCAAGATAACCCTCGAATCGCCTCTTCACTGCCAATTGTGGCCAGGTAAGCACAAGTGAGGTAAGGAGGGTTCCACTCACGAATCACAGTGAGACGGGCCTTTTAAAATTACCTCCTCACTTGTCTAGCCTAGGCACCACAAAGTCAAGTTCAGATAAACAACCGATTCCCCGCAACCTTCACTTGTCCTAAATGAGCGCGACAAGTCCTTATAGGTTTGGTCTATATATTTTTTATTAGCTCAAAGTAATGCGTATGCAATTAGTGATTTGTGGGGTTTTAGGAAGGGTGATAAAATCCCCACCCAATCTGAATTGGTGTAATAGCCCCTTAATGTTCGTATTAATATATGCAAAGCGGTAAACAAACAAAATCTAAAACAACAAAAATTTATTTGGCGGCTACGCAATCTGTGCAAAGAAACCTGCAGAAAATACAGTATAGTGGAATTCACAGAGAAGATAAAAGGAAAGAGAAAGGACAGAAAAAAAATTGGGGCATAGAGGCCTCAATTCATCCGCGGAACCGCCGCCAAAGCCCCACTTTGACCGCGGTTCTACGGTCAAACAGTGGAATTGGAGCCTCTGATTTGGTTCCCTGCACTCCCCTTGATCTCTACTCCAAAATAAAATGCTTTGTTTCTTGATTGAATTACTGTACTTGCTCCAGATTAGCCTGCACACTTGCACACAAAAATTATCAAAAATAACAAAAGATTTTTTTATTTTATTTTATTTATAATTTTATATATATACAAAAAGAATATTAACCCGAATAACAAGAAAGAAAATACGTTACCGTCTCCCCGGCAACGGCGCCATTTGATCGCACGCTTTTAGCGTGTCGAGTTTTAAGAGTTCTAAAGTTATAACCGCGATCAGGACGGTGTCGCTATGCAGCTAGCCGGTTGAGCACTGGTCGATCCACAGGAAGATGGTTGTATGTCTGTTCGAGTTTTAGACGAGTCAATAAAGAATGCGTATATTTTTGTTCAATTCTATCCTAAGTGTTCGTATTTATGTTCAAGTAAGCTTGTTAAGGTTAAGGTTGGTTAGTAGAGTTAGGATTAGCCTTGTGCTTGTCTTTTGCCATTCTTAAAACGATATTGGGATAATCGAAAGTAGCGTGGATTAGGAGGACATAGGAATGGGATTTGCGAGTTTAAGCGAGCTTTCCAATGCTAAATCCATTCCTAGTGCCCCTTGTCCGTCTGCTAAATACGCTTATTTCTAACCCTCGGCCAAACACCCGCAACCATGTATCCAATTAAGTCACAACTACATGTCACGTTGTAGTGCGCTTAAAGGACTTCTCGACTTAGGTCGTGGCTGCATGTTACGTATAGCGCGCCTAAGTGAGGGGGTTGCATTTGTTTGGTCGGAGTTCGTTTCAAGATGTTTGGCGAAGAGAAGCACAAGGGATTTCTCCGTCCCTCATACCACCTTCCTTAGCCTTAACAAGAGGGAAATTATTCACACATTATAAAAGAGAAGAAAACAAAACAAGAAGGAAGAAAAAGAAAGGAAAATACGGTTTTACAAGTGAAGCAAGCTAACTCTTGGGTACTCACCTTAGCAAGGAACTCCGTCGAGTATCATCGCTTGAAAATACGGATAAAAGAAGAAAATAAAAGAGAACAAGAAAAGAAATAACAACAACTAGTTAACAACAAATAATAAAGTTACACTAGAAATGAAATTACAATGCAATGAAATAAAAATACAAGATAAGAAAAACAACTCTCATCTTCATTTCATCATCCACTCAATGCTCTCACTATATTTTAATGGAGGAAGACATGAAGAAGAAGAAGAAGCTAAATTAAACTACACTAAAAGAGATGGGAGAAGAAGACATGAAGAAGACCCTGGCTTGGCACAAAACTGGGCTATTTATAGGCTGCGTGCTGAAACCCTAGGGCAACATTCTGGCCCTAAATGCAAAGACCAAACCACCCCCAAAATTTGGTCAGATGATGACACTAAACCGCGGCGGATCAGCCGCGAAAACCCACATTTGGCGGCGGTTCCGCCGCGGTTTTGTGGAATTGGGGTCTCGTATTTTCTGGGTTTCTTTGTTTTGCTATCTTATGTTGTTATACGTGTCCCAAATTGCAAATTGCCTTCACAATTTCTTCAGATGTACACAGTCCAAACATAGCTTCACTTTTGATTGATTTGACCTTTCTCCCTCGAGCTCCGCGCACCCATTGATTCTTGTGTTGTCCCTCTCGTGCTCTGTGCTTGTCCGAGACACGAATGACCACCGTCATATGTCTTGTCTCTGGAACTGGTATGCGGCACTGGACGGATACGGATGACCGGAACTCGGCTTTATCTGTTGGCAACAGATGTTCTGGATTTTGGCGTAACAGTAGAGATTTTGTATCATTTGCGTTATTTTGGACTAGGAACCTGTAGCCTGTAAATATGTAGCAAACACGGATTAAAAGCACCTACCTATAAACAAACGAGCATAAGAATGGGCGGTATAAAATGCAGTTTTCTGTGATGAACACATCATTTGAGAGTGATTCAAGATGTTTAGCTCAATTTCCTAGTATGGAGGTTGCATATTATAAAGGATTCGGTGTCCTTGGATACAAATTCGAAGTTAAGGATATAGAAACATCTAGAACCACTCAAAATAATGGGATTGCGACGGTAGGATCAGATGGTGTGATTTATTATGGATACTTAAATTGTATACTCGGTATCCACTATCCCGGACGATCAGAACCCTTTTATATATTTCAGTATACTTGGTACGATACGCGAACAGATACGGATAAGTGGAGAAGCAATCTTGGGACTTGGAAAGATGAATATGGATTGACCAGTGTGAACACACTTCGATTTTACGGTCAGGAAGATCTGTTTATCTTTCCGAACCAAACGTTCCAAGTATACTACTCACAGTGTTTGAAGCATCCGGGATGGAGTGTCGTATGCCGTTGGAAACCCAGGAATATCTACAATGTCCCAGAATTCGAGGACAACGATGAGAATGAAGAAGAGTGTTTACCGCCGGAAACCGGGAAGACTGAAAGTCTTGCCTGAATCTGGGGGCAGATGCTAATTGGTGCTATCCGTCCACCTCTCCGAAGATGCCAAATTGATTTATGGCACCATGTATCGAAGGTTTAAACGGATGCGGCCGATGTAGCAGATTTCGTCAGATTCCCCCTCGTTTGAGGGGTTTTTGATTGTGGGGACGCTCTTCCCTGCAGGCCCAAGCCCCTGCAGTTAATTACGCTATCGTATCGCGGTAACAACTTTTTCCTTCTCCATATGGTCACTTCGTGTTGTGGGTGTTTGTTTTGTGTTTGGTTGCCCGTGGATTGTATACGGAGACTAAGTTATGTTGTCGCCCGTAGGGCGTGGACTAGTCCAAATCCGTATCTTTCTTAGATTTGGGTTTGAGGGGGTTATGTTTAAGGATACGTTAGCCTTATTTGAGGCTAAGATCAACTTAAACGTTTGTTAAGAACACGTTAGTCTAATTCTAGACTAAGATCATCTTAACGAGATCGTTTAGATCCAACAAAAGAGCAATTGGGCTCTGTTGTTTAGTTTAATGACATTGCGGTCGATAATTAGTTTAAGGACATTACGGTCCATTGTTAGTTTTAAGATATTGCGGTCGAGGTTAAGGACATCATAGTCCGTGAGTTTAGGGACCTCACAGTCCGGTGTTAGTTTTAAGACATCGCGGTCGAGGTTAAGGACATCATAGTCCGTGAGTTTAAGGACCCCACAGTCCGGTGTTAGTTTTAAGACATCACGGTCAAGGTTAAGGACATCATAGTCCATGGATTTAAGGACTCCACAGTCCGATATTAGTTTAAAGACATCACGGTCGAGATTAAGGACATCATAGTCCATGAGTTTAAGGACCCCACAGTCCGTAGTAATGTGTGGTTGTCGGGACCCGTCACCTCTCTGACGACGTTGAAGAATTACAACGACAGATATCAGAGGAGTAAAGAGATATACCCTCGAACCGGGTGTAAATGGATTGGAAGAGCAGATGAGCTCAGTTCAATTTAAATTGAGGACTTATGGCCAGAATTGGGCTAGGTCCAATTTAAAAAATGTTTAACATTTTATTTTTATTCTGCCTGTTAGGCCTTTATTTGGGCTCTGCCCTTTAAATAATGCTAAGTATTGGGCTCTGACATTTTTTGTCTTATATTGAATACATAGCATTTATCAGAACAAAGTATGTTCTGACAGCGCGCCACGTGGCGCACTAGGCGCTTTGCGCCAGTCAAAGAGCGCATTGCGCTTCTGTCGGTTAGCGCACACGAGGAGGACACGTGTCGCGCTAGTTTGTTAGCGCACTGCGCTTTTAATTTATGGACACGCTGCACTAGTTTATGGGTGCGCCAGTGAGTGACACGTGGCGCGCTTGGCGTTGAGCGCCAACCCAAGAGCGCAGTGCACTATTTTCAAGAGCGCAAAGCGCAGATCGTGTCTATGGTTGACACGTGGCATGTTTTGGCGCTGAGCGCCAGTCCAAGGAGCGCAAAGGCTCAGTTCATGAGTGCAAAGCACTTTCTAATAGCGCAAAGCGCATTTCGATCAATTTAAGATCAAAGAACAAATTTATGTTCTTCAAAGGAGACTTTGCCTCAAGATCCAAGAACAAAAGTTCTTGTTTTTTTTATAAAAGGCTCTGCTTTTATAGATCAAAAGATCTGTGAATGAAGTAAAATACTTCTTTTTATATTTTTATGATTAGATCTTTTGATCTTTTCTTTTTAATCAAAGACCTTGGTCTTTTTTATAGATCTAAGATCTTTTTAGAAGATGTTTCTTCTTTTTACGAGATGATTTCATTTCTGTTGTTCAAGAATTAATTTTTTACCTTTAAAGATGAAGAAATGATCTTCTTTCTTCTAAAGGCTTGCCTTTCTTTCTCTTTGGGTTTTTCTCAAAGTTTGCAGAGGGTTTTTTTCTATCTTTCTGTGTATTCTCTCTATTCTTTTTAGACTTGAAGTCTAGGGTCCTTTATATAGGGCCAAATGATTTGTTAAATCAGTTTTGAGAGATCTTTCTCTAATTGATTTGGGAATATTTCCTACCGTTGGATCTTTGATCCTAAGGCTTCTGTTTTACAGAAGATAATCTTCTTATTTTAATAAGATTGAAAAATCTTTCCATAACAGAATTTTAATAATTTATTATTATTAGATCTTTTGATCTAACGGTGGGGAATTCTTTTAACTCCAGCGCTGGCGCACTTTGCGCTAGCGCACCTACGTTCGACACGTGGCGCGCAGCGCAGAGCGTAGCGCAACTGCGCTAGCGCACCTGTGTTCGACACGTGGCGCGCAGCGCGCAGCATCTGAAGCGTTGCTTCAATTTAATTTTGAATTTTAAAGCAGAGCTTTGCTCTGATTGGGGGTGCGCTGCCTAGGGCACAGCGCACCTGGCACTAGCGCGTATGCTTTTGACACGTGGCACGCAGCGCCCAGCGCATGGGATCTGAAGCGTTGCTTCAATTTTTGAATTTTGAAATTCAAAACAGAGCTTTGCTCTGATTGGGGGAAACAAATGCCCCCCACCGTTGCGCTCACGTGGCGCACGCGTGAGTGCAGCGGTGGCAACATCTGAGCCCTTGGATCAACTCAGAAGTTGAAGAGGCGTTTCAGTGCCTATAAATAGGACCTTTGGTCCTCAGATGATTATCATCATCTTCTTAAGAATTTTATTCAGAACCTTGCTCTTTTGTTCAAGAACTTTCAAGAGTTAAAACTCCACTAAATTTAGGTAAAATTAAATTAAATTAATTTTAATAAATTAGGGTTTTTACCCATTAACAGAGCCTTGCTCTTCATAGATCTTTGATCTAAAGAAAACCCCTTTAGGGTTTCATAAACAGAGCCTTGCTCTCATGAACCCATAAATCTAAACAGATCTTTTCTTAGGGTTTCTTAGCCCATGAGTCAGAGCTCTGCTCTTTTGATAATATGTAGATCTTTCGATCTTTTGATGAAGAACTCTTAAGAGTTTTTTCATGGATCTTTAAGATCCCAGAATTTTAATTCTCAAGAATTAATTTTCATTAATCTTTGATGGATTCTCCATCATCATTACAGAGCTAGGCTCTTTAAGGAATTTTATTCCCTCGTGACCAGAGTTTGACAAGTATCACTCTGTTATAGAGATTTGCTCTGAAAGGGAGATTTTCTCCTTCTCCCGAGGGATTTCTCATTCAATAAGAAAAATCTTTAAGGTTTTCTTCATTAATTGACAGTCTTATCCAATGATGAGGCTGTTTTATTAATTGATGCATTGCCATCTGGATTTTGTGGGTCCACCTTTGGTCCCCTTTCCACTGCATTGCAGTGTGGTACAAATTTTAAAGTGTCGCTCAGAATTTTAAGATTAAATTATAGTACTGATAATTGAATTCTGTTCTTTTTCGCAGGCGACATGTCTTCCGATCTTTCTTTCCCGTTTTTCCGTTTAGAGGGAGGATTCCCTGAGGCACCGCTGGACCGGGAGGTTCTTGCGCTCATTAGAGACTATGATCCGGAATACAAAAACCTTCACCTGTGGGGTAGGTGGTATGACCAAATTATCAAAGGTCGCCGAAACTTCTCTTGTGCGACGTCGTCAGAGCCGATCTCATCGATCTCATATGCAGATGTGCCCCCGGTGAACTTTGTCATGGAGGTCGTTAATTGAACTTCGGAAGGTCTTCTTCAACCTTCGATTGCCGCCATACCCATGCAGCTGCCGGCAGCTTTGGATACTTTGGGGCGGCGCATATGCCAGGGCGAGTCGCGCCCTTGGGGACAACCCTACAACATCGGGTTGACCCCTCAACATTCGGCCGAGTATTTGCAGTGGGCCAGGTACATTTTGTCAGCGAAGAAGGCGCACTTGCTGAAGATCGGTCTATAACCTGCGGTTTATGCCTCATTGTTCCAATATTCTGCTCCTCCGACATGGTGGATTAAGGCGTTCTTGGAGCAATGGAACATCCCAACCCACACCTTTCTTCTACTGGACAGAGAAGCCTCCATCTCCTTAGAAGAATTCGCCGAGATTTCCGGTTTGTCGGTCAGGGGGGAACACTACGAGGAGTTGCTTCCTCCGGACGAATACGTTTTCTCCACCAAGCCAGTGGTGATAGGCCTAACACCGGAGAACGCCATCCAGCACCAGTTTCCTAGTCTGATAAAGGTGCTGAATATGTACGAGAGTCTTTTTTTGGAGTCCGGAGGCCGGGGGTCAGTTTCGCAAACTTCATTGCCCGGTTTCTTCGACCGGAGATTCTATCGCAACGAGGCGAAAAATTTGCCAAGCTCGACGATCCCTTTGGCTTTGGCTTGGACCGTCGACCAGTATTGGAAGATGATCAGAAGGGCTTTTATCTCCTCGATGCCGCGATCATCCCTCTGTCAGAAATCGCCGCTCCGGGCATCGACGAGGAGACTTTCTTCCTCGGGTTTCTGAGGCTGTGGTTGTGCTGGTTCGCGCTCCCCATGCACCCTCACTATATGAGGTCGTCCATATTCTACCCAGCACATCGAATGGTGGCTGGTATACAAGTGGCCATCGGGATCGCCGGGCTGGCCCACCTGTACCATAGTCTTAGCGTGGCGGCGGATACAACTGAACCGGGGGTGCAAGCTGCCAACTTCCCGATGCACTACTTTACTTCATGAATGGAAATGCACGTGCTCGGGGTGTTTGGTATTCATAAAAGACCCTCGGTTTTCGAGAAGTGCAAATTTCCCAGAATTATGCGGCTGGTTGACGCTTCCATCGTGAATCCGTCTCAGCGGGAGGCTAGGGGGCTGCTTCTTTGTCCGCGCACGGTCGGAGCTGGTATGTCTTTTACGGACAAAGTCCTGACGATTGGCCAGGAAACTTCCAAGATGGTGCTGGCATTGCGCGACAATTTTAAGGACGGGGCCTCCGCGTTGAAAGCTCGGGAGATTCTACATCTATACTCCATCAGGCCGGTCTTTCTCGTCTTCAGGCAAAATGAAGCGGTGCTTTTTATGAGATATAACCCCCATCATTTTGCCCAACAGTTAAGTTATAACCTGGGGGTCCCACTGGAGGCGTTTTTGGAAGAACCAGCTGCCACCAGAGAGGGAATACGGGGTGCGCTGCATCACTTTATGCGCTTGAATACGGGCTCCCACTTCTTCATTAGCGAGCCGAGTTGCATCCCGAGGGCCCTTAACGTGTACGGGGCCTGGTATCAGCACGCGATGGGTGCTGTCATCAGGGAGGAGAGGCGGCTGTTGCTCGATCGCAAGAGTGTACCCCCTGCCAGCGATCGCAACGTCCCTTTAAGGCGACGGATCGCCGTGCCCCCTCCGCTAAGAGAGACTGTTGTGGTTGAGCCTCCACGTGTGTTAAGACCCACACATGGATTGCCCCGTGATTCTGTGGACGTGCCATCGGCGCCCCATGCTCCCGTGGAGACGGTAACCGCAGCTTCACCCGAATCTGGCGTGGGCTCGGATATCGGGACTCGCCGTCCCAAAGTGCCTACGAAATGCAAGTTGGTGCTGGCTGCGACCAGAGCTCGCTCACAGAAGAAGAAAAAGAAGTCGCTCTTCTCTGCCGATGTCGTATTCGGTCAGGAGCCTCATGCTCCTTACAACGAGGGCTTGAGTGAGTACGGGACCAACGACGGCCTATTTATGACACTGATCTGGCGGCTGCCATTGCAGCTTCTGAGCGATTGGCGAGACGCAAAGAGGGGTTGGCTAACCTCGCGCGATCAGGTAATCATTAATTGTATTTTTCGCCATTGCATCATACTTCTATCATTGTTTTTTCGACTAATGATTTTCCTTCTTTAATAGGCATTTCTACCGAATAAGCTTTCGCTGCTTCTCTCAAGACTTTCGAGGAAGAGGAACGACTTCGAGCATCCTTAGGCCTTGGTACATTTCGGTTCGCCATGTTTCTGCTTCCGTTTCTTATGAGTAATCTGACCCTTTCTTTGTCTTATCGCAGAGACCACAATGCCTATCCCGCAAGCCGATGCGGAAATTCTCTCCGGGCCAGCTATCGAAGTCCCGGCCTCTTCGGCACTGCCACAAGAAGCCTTACTTAAAAAACCGATGATGAAGCCTTGACGGCTCCAGAGGTAACCCTGAATGCGGAAGACGACGTCCTGTTGAAGGAGGCTACTAAAAGGTCTGTTTTGACGGCTCGGGAGGAAAGGAAACGCCTGAGGCGCGCATCAAGGGAGCGTGGTGCTGCTTTAGCTACGGAAGCAGGTTCAAGCGCCGTTACCCCTGCTGCTACTCCTTCAGAGGAGTTCCCGGTTGCCTTGTCTACTGCTCACAGACGGGCGGCACGTGCGGCTCGGGAAGCAAACGGCAAATCAACTCCAGGTAATGTGCCTTGAGGCTCCGTTGTCAAAGTATTAAACCATCAGTTCTCATATATCTTATCTTTGCAGAGCCGAGTCTTCCCGAAGAAGTGGCGGTGACCGCTGAGTCTGAGAGAGCGGTGGAGGAGGTAGCTGCTATTCCCGAAGTCGGGACGGTGGCAGGCGATGTGGTCGCAATTGCAAGGCTTGAGGTAGTAGCCGACGAGATGGCTACCATGGCTGAGCCTGAAGCAGCGGTGGATGAGACGGCTGCAATTACTGAGTCCGAGGTGGCGGCGAGCGAAACGGGTGCAATTGTTGGGTCCGATGTGGCCGCTCTTTCTCAAGAGTCGGGCATCGCTCCGATCATCGCTCTTCCTGCCTACAGTTCTTTATTGTCTCCTGGCGTCGCAAGCGTGACGACGGCTCTCGTGGAATCAGGGAACGAGGCGACGAGAGGTGAGGCCACCCCGATGGAGGAGGGAGACGCCGTTGTTGAATCAAGTGACGCCCTCGTCACGGCTCCAGCTGGCAACTCTTCAGGTATATTTTAGTTTACCGCCCTTCTTTTTATTCTGCAATCTTTCCTTACAAGGTTTATCTTGTTTCTAATGTAGGTGCGGCTAGTGCTGATGTCGAGCTACTCGAGACAGCGCCGTCAGTTACCGTCTTGACGGTGACCACCTCTCTACCCTCTCTCTTACCGTCGCAGATGCTGGAAGGTATAGATTTGTGACCCATTAGTCTTATCTCTCGGCTGTGTAATTCATGTACTGACGTTGCGTTATCGCGTTTTTGCAGGAGTCCTTTTTGACCACTTGTACCAGGTGCTGCATCCTCACTTCTCCTTCCCGTCGGAGATTGCTTCATTCAGTGGCGCTGGTGGATACAACTTTCAATTAATGCTTTTTCTTTTACCGATAATGAAATTATTTCTGATTCTTCTTTACCTTGATTGCAATGCTACAGATTGAAGGAGGAGATAAGAGATCAGTTGCGCCACCGGTCCTCCCGGCTTTGCCATCTGCTGCAGATGGTATAGTAAATTCCATTGTTCATGAATCTTTTATATTTCTAGATCCGTCATCTGATTGTGATTTGTTTTGTAGCGGTCGCTTCGACTCCGGACTCTTTCGAATCTCTCATTATGATGCCGGCAGGCCCCTTCTCCATACGTCCATCCTCAAAGGGTGCTGTGACGAGTCTGCGCATGTTGAGCGAATACATCGAGGAGCTTGACGCGGAAGCTCCTACATCTGCCGCAGATTTCGCTGCTGAGGTCAATCCGATGCTGGCGACGCTTGTAAATTTCCATAATGAAGGCGTCGTCGAGTCTTGGGTTAGTCACTGCAGGAAGATCGAGGCATGTCTGCATCAGCTTGAACTTATGCGTCTTGCCCCTGAGACTCAGGCTTTGAACTCCCAGCGGGCCGCATGGGTCGAGCAGAGTGCGTCCTTCCTCTGCCATTTCGAACAAGAAGCGACCTTGAGGCGAAAGGAATGCGAGGAGGCTTCCGCTGAGTCTGTCCAGTTGCGTGCCCAGGTCGAAGCGAATATCGCACAACTGAGAGCTGTCTTTGACACTTTGCAGCAATGTATCTCGGACGGGCTTGTATTGAGACGGAAGCTCGACTCTATCGAGCGGGTTATGCAGAGTCGTGAAGCTGCCCAATGGGAAATTGATGAGAAGATTTCATCATGCTTGCAGCAAAGGACTCGAATCGAAGCGGAGCTAGCCGCGGCGGCTGATCATGAGAAGGCACTAAAAGAAGCGCGAGAGCAGCTCATGGACTTGTTGAAAACGCTTCCTTCTCAGTAGCTGCCTTTGTATCAATCATACACTTGTAATCTTTGAATAATATGTATCTATTTTTTTTATTTCCTTTATATGATGTATCTTGTATTTAATTGAGTTCATGAATAAAGACATTCTTTTTGTTATATTGTTGCTTTCTTCTCCTTGCTGTGTTGTTGCATTGCGATTTTAGCAAGTGCGGTCTGTAGATAGCATATAGCTGTCAATCTTGGATTCTTTGTAAAGTGGTGATGGCTTAGAAAACAGGGTTAGGATCTGTCACCTAAGACTTTTCAACTTTATGAGCCGTGAGGGTCTCATAAATAATTTTCTCCCTACCATTCGAGAGGATCCCGTAGGTGTAATTTCTCCTCAAGAATCGTGAGAATTCCTAAGTGCGTTTTCTATTGAAAGTCGTAAGGATCTCACAAGAGAATTTACTCTCTTACGAGTCGTGAGGACCCGCAAGTGATGGGTGAAGTTGTCCTTATCCGCATTTCACGGAGTTAAGGGTTGCTCTGGACGTTTTCCATGATACCGTAGTTTAAAGACATCGCGGTCGAGGTTAAGGACATCATAGTCCATGAGTTTAAGGACCTCACAGTCCGATGTTAGTTTTAAGACATCACGGTCAAGGTTAAGGACATCATAGTCCATGGATTTAAGGATTCCACGGTCCAATGTTAGTTTTAAGACATCACGGTCGAGATTAAGGACATCATAGTCCATGGGTTTAAGGACCCCACAGTCCGTGAAATGTGTGGTTGTCGGGACCCGTCACCTCTTTGAAGTCGTTGAGGAATTACAACGACAAATATCAAAGGAGTGAAGAGATGTACCCTTGAACCAAGGTAAAATTAGTTTAAGGACATTACGGTCCATTGTTAGTCTTAAGACATCATGGTCAAGGTTAAGGACATCGTAGTCCGTGAGTTTAAGGACCTCACAGTCCGATGTTAGTTTTAAGACATCACGGTCGAGGTTAAGGACATCATAGTCCGTGGATTTAAGGACTCCACAGTCCGATGTTTGCTCTGGATGCTCCCCACAGGTTCACTGCCATGTTCGGCGTGGACAAGGCTCCGCTCTGGATGCTTCACACGGGGTCATTGCCGTGCTCTGCGAGGACCAGGATCCGCTCTGGACGTTTTCCACGAGGTCAGAAGCGACATAATCCGCGTTCCACGTAGCCAGGAATTTTGCTCTAGATGCTTCCTACGGGTTCACTGCCGTGTTCGGCGAGGACTAGGATCCGCTCTGGATGCTTCACACGGGTTCACTGCCGTGCTCTGCGAGGACCAGGATCCGCTCTGGACGTTTTCCACGGGGTCAGAAGTGACATAATCCGCGTTCCACGTAGCCAGGAATTTTTCTCTAGATGCTTCCCACGGGTTCACTGCCGTGTTCGGCGAGGACTAGGCTCCACTCTGGATGCTTCATACTGGTTCACTGCCGTGCTCTGCGAGGACCAGGATCCGCTCTGGACGTTTTCCACGGGGTCAGAAGTAACATAATCCGCGTTCTACGTAGTCAGGAATTTTGCTCTAGATGCTTCCCACGGGTTCACTGCCGTGTTCGGCGAGGACTAGGCTCCGCTCTGGATGCTTCACATGGGCTCACTGCCGTGCTCTGCGAGGACCAGGATCCGCTCTGGACGTTTTCCACGGGGTCAGAAGTGACATAATCCGCATTCCACGTAGCCAGGAATTTTGCTCTAGATGCTTCCCATGGGTTCACTGCCATGTTCGGCAAGGACTAGGCTCCGCTCTGGATCCTTCACACGGGCTCACTGCCGTGCTCTGCGGGGACTAGGATCCGCTCTGGACGTTTTTCCACGGGGTCAGAAGTGACATGATCCGCATTCCACGTAGTCAGAAATGGTTGACTTTATCCGCACTTCACGGGGTCTGACTCTCGGTCATCTGTGCACCGCCGAGTCATGGAACTGGGAGTTTCCGCGGTTCCGCTTTGTCTGATGATGTGTCTGTTGTAATGCAACGAATGTTGAGATGATCTCTAGGCTGTCTGTGAACCATCGAGATTTGGCTTCTTCTTCTGATGAAACCTGGGGAAGAAGGGTGTGGTTCCTTAATTGTTTGCGCCCCTGGATTGTATACGGGGATTGCTGTGATATCACCTGTAGGGTATAAATTTCATTTTTATTTTTCAATTCTTTCCGCGATGCTCTATCATTTCAGCTTTTATATCGCGAAGGTCGCGATTGCCCAATCATTTCGGCTATTTATTTTATTTTTACTCGCCGCTTTTTATTGCGAGTTGCCCAATCATTTCGGCTATTTCGCATGCATACATTTTTACTTGCTGATTTTGTCGCAAGTTGCCCCATCATTTCGGCTATTTCGTATGCATGTGTGATTTGCTGGCTTTTCGCTACAAGCTTGGAATTAGACACCGATTTCGGCATCAGCACCGCTAAAACTGGGATATTGCCAGGAGCGAATCATCATTTGCCTCTGTCGATATCGAACAAAGGTGGCTTAGCGAACAGGGTTAGGATCCTGTCGACTAAGACTTTTGACTTCATGAGTCGTAAGGGTCTCATAAAGGTATTTCTCCCTGCGAGTCGTGAGGATCTCGTAGGTGCGTTTTCTCCTTAGGAGTCGTGAGAACTCCCAAGTGTATGATCTCTTGTAAGTCGTAAGGATCTTGCAAGAGTGTTTTCTCCTTATAAGTCGAGAGGACTCACAAGGGTTGTTCACTGTGCGAACATATCCCTAGTCACGGGTGGGGCTTCGCTAGGGAAATGTTTATTCGCGCCCGTGGATTGTATACAAGGGTCAGTATTGAGCCACTTGTAGGGCATTAGTGGAGGTTGTGGGGGCTGCTTAAGAACAGGTTCAGATCTCTGTAACTTAAGACTTTTGAATCTTATGAGCCGTGAAGGTCCCATAAGAGGGTTCTCCCTACGGGTCGAGAGGATCCCGTAGGTGTGATTTCTCCTTAAGAATCGTGAGGATTTCTAAGTGTGTTGCTCGCTTGTGAGTAGTAAGGATCTCACGCGGGTGATTTCTCCTCACAAGGTCGAGAGGACCTTGTAAGTTTCTTTTAACGAAGTTGCGCCCTTTCGGGTTTTCACAAACACTCGCCGGTAGCCCTGCTGTTTTTACTCACGGAGCCCTTTCGGGTTTTCATCCGTGCCCACTTTGCTTATGGACATACTGTTTCCCCCTTTTTTTATTCATTCTCTCTCTTTTTTTTTCAAACGAGGTTGCGCCCTTTCAGGTTTTCTCAAGACTCGCCGGTAGCCCTGTTGTTTTTACTCACGGAGCCCTTTCGGGTTTTCATCCGTGCCCACTTTGCTTATGGACGTACCGTTTTCCCCCTTTTTTATTATTATTTTTTTATTCTCTTTTTTTTATCAGCTTTGGGATGCTGCAATCCACCGTAGTTTCTCGACATCTCGGTCAACAGTTAGTTTTAGGACATAGTGGTTCGTCGTTAGTTAAAGGACGTTTCGGTCCGCTGTTAGTTTAAGGACGTTTCGGTCCGTTGTAAAGTAAGCCGGTTACTACTTATAGAGTTTGGGCTTAGGAAGATAGCGAGCGTACATAGTCGTCGTCATCTATCATTGACCTAGGCCGTGATTCGTCAAGCGTAGTACTTCTTCAGGAAGCGACCGTTTATTGGCCTGAAAGGTCTTTCACCATGCATGTCCATGAGTAGATAGGCTCCACCCTGGTAGACCTTGTCTATGATGTACGGGCCTTCATAGTTCGGCTCGAATTTTTCCCGCTTGGCGCGATTGGGGATCATAGGTCTTTTGACCACTAGCACGGGTTCGCCTTGGCGGAATGTCCTCGGCCTGATCAATCTTTCATACGAGCGCGTCATCTTTGCTTTATAATCTTCCAGATTTTGCTGCGCCAGGAGCCGGGTTTCATCAAGGGCATCGAGCTCCTCAAGCTGAAGGTGAGCATTCTCTTCGTCCGTCAGCTCGTAATGAACTGCTACTCGTAGAAAGAGTAACTCTATCCCGAGGGGAAGTACCGCTTCTGTACCGAATACCAACGCGTACGGTGTTGTGTTCGTGGCCGTCTTGAACGTAGTTCGATACGCCCAGAGAGCTTCTTGCAGTCTCTCGTTCCCGTCTTTCTTATTTCGAGACACCGTCTTTTTCACGATCTTTGTCAAGGTTTTATTGAAAGCCTTAGCTAGACCGTTAGCTCGGGGGTTATAAACTGAGGAGTATCTCCAGTCTATGTTATGTTGTTGTGCGAAGCGGCTGATCTTGTGGCTTCTGTAGGCTGGCCTGTTATCGGAGATGATCCGTCGCGGAGTTCCAAACCGATAAATAACGTGTGTCTTAAAGAAATGGAGGATATTCTTCGTCTTCACTTCCCTCAGCAGTACTGCTTCTGCCCATTTGGAGAAGTAATCAGTTGTCGCCAAAATGAATCGATGTCCTCTGGACGATGCTGGCTCGATAGGGCCGATTATGTCAGTTCCCCACATTTCGAACGGCCAGCTAGCTATTGTCGGGTGTAGTGGATTTGGATGCTGGTGGATGAAGTCCCCATGGATCTGGCATGAGTGGCATTGCTTCGCATATTCGAGGCAGTCCTGAATCATCGTGGGCCAGTAGTAGCCCATCCGTTTAATCTTCAACTTCATCTTCGGGCCTGCTTGGTGAGAACCGCAGAGTCCGTCGTGAACTTCTTGGACGACTCTTTTTGCCTCTTCAGGTCCCAGGCATCTTAGCCATAAAGAGTCAAATGATCTCTTATACAGGGTATCATTGACGAAGGCGAAAGATAGGGCTCACTTCATGAGCTGATGTTTTGAGGACGCATCTTCAGGCGTCTGACGGGATTTGAAGTAGTCTATGAAGACTTCTCTCCAATCCTCAGCCTTTTCCTGGTCTTTTATTTGCATAGCCTTTTGCTCAGTCGCTCCTTTTTCTTCGGACGACTCCGGAGATATTTCCGCCGGCGCAAGAACCCGACGGCTTTGCACAATGATTCTCACGTCATCGAGGTTCTCGTCGGCCAGTTCTTTAGCGAGCTTAGCTAGTGCATCCGCTTTGCCATTTTCCGCACGCGGTATGCTTTCCAAGGTGTAGGAAGGAATTTGAGTCAGCAGCTGCTGTACTTTCTCGCCGTACTTTACCAACTCTGTTTTGCACGTTTGGTAGTCTCCATTTACTTAACTAACGACCAGTTGGGAGTCTCCGTATATGAGGAGGTTTGCAATTCCCATGTCGATAGCGATCTCGAGACCCGCTATCAAAGCTTCATACTCAGCTTCATTGTTTGTCCTCGGCTCTGTTAAGGAGAAGGCAAAGCGCATTATCCCTCCTTGTGGAGTTACGAAGATGAGGCCTACCCCTGATTTGATTATGGGGGTGTTTTGTTTGCGCTTCTTCATGGAGGATGCTCCATAGAAGTAAAGTTCCCACCGGGTATCATTTCCGTTGATCGTGTCAAACGCGTGCTCGTCTAGCAGTTCGTAATTCAAAGGAGAATCGGCAGGTATTGGATGCTCAGCGAGGAAGTCGGCGATGGCTTGGCCTTTCACTGCCTTAAGAGGCTGATAGGTTATTGAGAACTCCATCAAGAGCAAGGCCCATTTAGCGAGCCGCCCTTTCAATATGGCCTTTGACATCAAATACTTGAGAGGATCCACCTTCGATATGAGACGGACTTCATGCGCCAACGCATAGTGCATGAGCTTTGTTATCGCGAAGATCAATGCCAGGCAGTGTTTTTCGATGGGAGAATAATTTCTTTCTGCCCCTAGCAGAACTCGACTCAAATAGTAGAGGGCTCTCTCCTTCCCTTGGTCGTTCTCTTGTTCCCATAATGCGCCTAAGGAATCTTCAAGGGCGGTTGTATACAGAATGAGGGGTTTTACCTTGACCGGAGCAGCCAGCACTGGTGAATTCTGCAGGTATTTCTTGATTTCATCCAGCGCGCCTTGGCATTTATGATCCCAGACGAACGGGATTCCCTTCTTCATCAGGTGACTATAAGGATGGCACTTGCCAGAGAGATTGGCTATAAATCGCCGGATATACGCAAGCTTCCCTTGGAGAGACCGCAATTGTTTGAGAGTCCTTGGCGGAGGCATTTCCATGTTCGCCTTGATCTTTAACGGATCTATCTCGATACCTCAGTGTCGGACGATAAATCCTAGGAATTTACCTGAGGACACCCCGAACGCGCATTTGAGAGGGTTCATCTTCAAGTTGTATTGCCGAAGGCGTTGAAATATGATCTTCAGATGTTCGAGATGTTCCTCGTATGATTTGCTTTTAACCACGAGATCGTCGATATAACATTCGACGATTTCATGTACGAGGTCATCGAAGATCCTCGTCATGGCCCTCTGATAGGTGGCACCGGCGTTCTTTAGACTGAAAGGCATCACCTTGTAGCAAAATATACCCAAAGGGGTCCGGAAAGCGGTGTGCTTCTGGTCCTCGGGATGCATCTTTATCTGATTATATCCTGATGAGCCGTCCATGAAGGAGAAAATTTCGTGAGTGGACGTATTGTCTATCATCAGCTCGGTGACCGGTACTGGGAAGTCGTCCTTCGGGCAAGCTTTATTGAGATCCCGAAAGTCTACGCAGATGTGCACCGTCCCATTCTTCTTCATCACTGGGACGATGTTGGCTATCCAATCAGGATACTGAACTTCTTGAATGAAGCCGGAGTCGATTAGCTTCTTGACCTCGGCGTTGATACTCATCTCAAGCTCAAGCCGTATTCTCCTTGGCGCTTGTTTGATTGGCTTGACGTCCGGGGATATTGCCAGTTTGTGGACAGCAATCTCTGGATCTAGTCCTGGCATCTCGGAATAGTTCCATGTGAAGCAATCTTTATGCTGCATAAGCACGTCTTTTAGTGTAGCCACCCTTTCTTCAAACAGCAACTCACTGACGAATGTCGGTCGCGGGTCACTTGTTGTCCCCAAATCAATTTTCTTGAGGTTATCTGCAGTGGTATGTATTCCATCTTCCAGCTCTTTTGGCGCCGGTGGAAACTCTGAGATCACCTCGTCATCATTGTTTTCGAAGCACCAGGAGAGGTCATCCATATTTTCGGGTTCTTCTTTTGATATCGTTATCATATGACAAGTACAAGCTCGCTTCCAAGACCGATGTGGATCTGGGTCTACCCTCATGGATTTGGGTTCATGCTTCTGCGGCGGAGTTATCCTCCAACTGTCGGATAGAGCGAACTTGCCGAGATGATATTGGTCTTCGACCCAGTTCTTGAAGGTGAAGCAGTTTTCGAGAGGGTGTCCTATTGGTCGGTGATAAGAGCAATAGTCTGGATGAGAGACCCCGTTAGCTTGCTCGGGGTGCTTGGACTCCGGGAGCGTAAGCATTTGATGTCTTATAGCAAGGTCAAGTATCTTCTTTGTCTTGTCTTGAGGAAAAGAGTATGCTCGACTCATCTTCTTCATAAGGGACAAATCCGGACCGATCGATTCCCGATCGTGTGACTTCTTGGTCCCGCTTTGTCGCTGTCGAACGCCTTTTCTGCTCTTTGACTTGTTTCGGCCTCTGCGTCGAGCCTTTTGTACAACAGGTTGACAGGGAGGGGCATTTTCATCTTTCGCAGCCTGTTGAAGAAGGCGCTACGTCCTGGCTTTCTCGTAGATGGAAATTTCACGATTATGGTCGTCTCGAACTTTTTGACCAGCTTCCCTTATAAGCTTGTCTATTTGTTCTTCGAACGATGGACTGGGCATTCTCACGTCGGGGGATCTTTCTGGTTCAGGGTTAGCATTCTCCCATTGAGCGTCTCCTTCTTCATCGAAGTCATGTATGACATAGCAGTCGCGGAGTAGCTCCCGTTTCTTGGACCGAACATATCCAAGTCCGATCGCTTCCATTCTCCCGTTGGGCAACTTGCGCTAAGTTTCGGGAATGTTCCAGATCCTGTCATAGAACTTAGCTTTTCGAGCGGTCTGTTTGAAGGGTATTCCTTGGCGCTTCAATAGCCTTTTCAAGCCTTCTGTGTAATATCTAGGCAGACGGATGGGCTGGAGCCTGTCAAGTATAGAATCCGCGCCATGCCAAACTTCTTTCTCCACTCTTGTTTCCATGGATCGGTAGAATAGGATTGCTTGTTCACCTTTTCGCCTGGAAGGGGCGTAAAATGTTTGTAGCTCTTGGACGCTATAAGCTTCAAGTGCGTCGAGATCTTTGTAATGATCCCACGGAATCATGGTAATTTGCAAACTCTGATTATCACCAGTGAATGCTTGTATTGGTGGTTGAGAGGAGAATATAGCATGGACCTCATCTTCTGAGTCGCTGCCAAAGATCAACATAGGAGCGGACGGTCCCGGCTTGTTGTACTGGGGTGGGCCTGAATAAACTATCTCTTCCTCTTCCTCAGTATCACTCCCAAAGACCGGAATGGTGGTGATAGCTTTGTTCTCCGGTTTGTGACATCTCTCCGTGTCCTCGAAATCTGGCAAGAAATATTTTGCATCTTCATACTTGCGGACTTCGTTCACGGAGAACGGGTTCAACTCTCCTGTTACGGTATACTTGAGACCATCCTTAAAGTATTTCATACACTGATTTTGTGTAGAAGGGATGATGTTGTACTCGTGTAACCAAGGCCGGCCGAGCAAAGCATTATAGCATGTCTTGGCGTCAATGACATGAAATTTAATGTATGTGACAAGCAGTCCGAAGCGCAATGTCAATATCACAGACCCGAGAGTCTGCGATGACTGGGAGTCAAAACCAGAGATGGTGATTTTATCACGAGCGATATGCTGGACGCTCATGCAGATTTCCTTCAACACTCGCGCGCTGAGGAGATTAACGGAAGACCCATTGTCGATCAGGATTTTGCCTATCTTTATATCGTGGCAGTACCCTGAGACATAGAGGGGACGGTTGTGCTCGCACGTCCCAAGGAGAAGGTCTTCGTCGCCGAATGTGATATCGACTGTGTGTACTTCTTCCAGCTCGTCCTTAATCTTTTCTTCGTCGAGAAAAGCTTGGAATTGCTCTGGCTATTTTAGCGCCTTGATCAATGAATCTCTCGCTTCTTTGGATAGTAAAAGGGCGTCGAGAATGCTGAGTTGCGAAGGTAACTTCCTCAAGTGTGCCAAAACGTTGTAGTCCACTTTACTTTTCTTTGGCGGGTCCTTGGCAGTCAGCTCTTTCATGACTTGGTCATCCATGACGATATCCTCAGAGACATTTTCTTTTCCCTTATCTTTTCTACTCGTGGGTCCGAGATTCTTTTCTGGAAGCGTGCGATTGCGCAGCTGAATGTTTTCACAGGCCTTCGGTTCTTCCTCCTTCCCAAGGTGGATTCCTTAAAGAGAGGGCCAAGAGCCATCTCTTCGTCAGAGTCGCTTCCAAAAGTGAGAACCTGCGATCCCCCGGTGTTGACCATGCGACAGTTACTGGTAGTTCTTTATGCTCCTCGGTCGCACTTCTTTGCTCCCGACGAGTTTTGCGTTTCATCCGCTTAAAATGTTGCCAGTGAGCAACATATCCCTGCCACCATCTTTTAAAAGCATCGCACTCTTCAGTAGGGTGCGAAATCTTTTGATGATATAAGCAGTAGCTAGGATGTGTTTCTGCTTCACCGGGAGTGTTTCCTTCAGAGGGTGGTAACTTCATTCCCATTGATATGGCTTTAGTAAACCTTTTCCTCGTCTTGAACTTGTTTTTATCCACGACGGATGTTCCTTGATTCAGCGGGAGTGCCTCGACTCTTTCGTCCAGTCGCCGGCGTTTGGCTCTTTCAAATATGGCCATCTCACGCTCCCGATTGGCTTTACTTTTCAGATGAATCTCATTCAGGAAGGCGTCGATCATTTCGTCTGACGGCCATAGAAGTTCCGGCTCGGGACCTCCCTCCAGTCTCTCTGTGCAAGGAGCTTCTTCATTGTTTATCGATGAATGAGAGATCACATGGCAGCTTGCTACGTAATCCTCAGATCCATCCGACGAGCCTTCTCCATCATCTTCGTCCTCAAGGACGTGGCTGAGGAACTCTTGGAGCGTGATTGGAGTTCGTGCCTTCTAGTTATACTCTTCCAGCGCGTCAATCTGCTTCTGTAAGTCCGTGCGCTTGTCGCCAGGCTTCACGGGCTTCTTGGATTTCTTATTCTTTTTCGAAGATTTTGACGGCTGGGTGTGAACACTCTGGTTATCATCACCAATCTTTGGAGTTGGGCGCGGCTTCAGCATCCCTTCGATGATCTAGGGTTCCAGCGGATTCTCCCACCTGATTGCTGGGCATGTCTGGAGATCATTCAGCATCCTTTTGGTTTTGGCTGAAAGCACGACCTCCCACGGAGCCTCTTCAATAAAAGAGCATGTTGCCCACGGTGTGTCCGTCTTCTTAGGAGTGTGCGGTTGTGGTTGGTTTACTATCCACTTTTCAGACAGCGCAAACTTGCCTTGTAGGTACTGATCCTCGATCCATCCCTTAAATACGAAGCAATCTTCGATCGGATGGCTTACCGTTTGGTGGTAAGGGAAATAATTGGGATTATTCACTTCGCTGGGTTGCGGTGGTCGCCTTGGATTCTGCAAATTGATAGCCTGCTGCGCATTGCCAGCTCGAACAGCCTCTTCGTTTTATCCCGCGGGAATGAGTAAGGGCGCTTCATTTTCTCATTGTAATAGCGCCGTCTCTCCTCCAATTGATCCGTTAGTCTTGAAGCACTGGGCTGCTGTTGGGTGTTGGCAACGAAGGTCGCCTTCCCTTTACCCTTCTCGTTCCACGGCTCCAGTTTCGGTGGAGAGGTCTGTGACCCATCTGGGCTAGCTTGTCGATTAAAGCCTGGAATATGGTCGGTTTGAAGAACATCATGAACTGTGAAATAGTTGCATGAGGGTCTAAGGTGCCCACGAACATGCCCACTGCTGGTGCTTCTTCGATGTGCTGCTCGCACTTCGACCACAGATTCCGCCATCGGATTGCGTATTGAACCCAAGTTTCGCCCGGCTTCACCCTTGCATTGATCAATGCCGTTATTGGAGTGCGTTCACTAGCACTCGCGAATTGCTGGGTGAATAACAACTCCATCTCTGCGAAAGTTTTGACGGAGTCGTTTGGAAGTTCGGAGTACCACTCAAACGCCGTTTCCGACAAGCTGCCGACGAATTGACGGAACAAAAGCTTATCATCGCCCCCGGTGTTGCCGCACAGAGCTCTGAACTGGGAGACGTGCTATTGGGGATTGCCTGTCCCCTTATATACATGGAATTTGGGGATCGTGTAGCCCGACGGGTATTTTATCTGATCATACCAGCCTGGGTATGGTCGTCCAGTTTTCACGACTTGGCCAGCCGCCTCATTTGCCTGGTGAACTCTTATTTGCTGAGCAATATAGTCATCCAGGGCAGCTTTAGAGATTGTTTCCTTTTTGGCTGTTGACAGAGCCGGCAGAGGATTCGATGTTTCTCCTCTTTCATCTTCAATAATGATCGGAGGGTCTTCGGCTGGAGGATCCGGCTGTATCATCATCCCGACCATGTCTTGGAAGAGAAGTGTCATTCGCTTTATGTTAGCCGCTTGCTCCGCAGCTTCTTTGTCCTTCTTTTCGAGGATTCTGCGAAGGAAGTCAGCATCGGTTTCTTCTTCATAACGCTGCTCCGATAACGCCTCCGGGCTTTCTTTAGGCCCGGTGAGTGCGGCCATGGCAGTCAGCATCTCCTGAAGCTTCTGCTGTTGCTGTTCCTGAGCTCTTGTGATGGATCGGGTGAGTGGTCGGTGGCCCGTAGAAGCGCGGCTATCCTCCTTCCCGGATGCCATGTAAATAGTATGGACCGTTATGCCCCCAGACTCAGGGCATTTAGGCTCAGTGCCTTTGACACTTGTCGCAGGCATAGGGATCTTCTCCGGCCTCTTCTTCTTATGAGCGGTCGAAGTTGAGGGGGCCGTCGCAGTGGGCACCCAAGTAGCCACCGCCTTTTGTGGCTTAACAGGACAACTTTCTTCTTGTTGAACCTTCGGCTTCTTCTGTCGGCGAGAATAGTCTTGATCCACCATCGACTCGCAGACTTGTCGCCAGACTTTGTAGATTTTAGAGGACAGTCGCTGAGAGGACCGTTCTGGCTTTGCTTCCGCAACATTCTCCACCGGAGGAGGATATTTTTTCAGTACGGTGGTAGGAGAATTTCTACGCACCTTATTCAGCAGCTCGAAGCTGTTCCCGGTTGGAACAGCATCATTAATTTCCGCCGTTGGGGCTGGTGGAGTTAGCCCAAAGGGGGAGTTGCCCCCGGCCTTCCTTACCCGGTGCCAGTAGCAACGTCAATCGCGTTGAGCTGATGGAGTTGGCTCGGTGACGGGGATGGCTTCGTCTTGCCCCCTGTTCAGGTGAGGGGCTGTTGCTGGTGTTAGCCTGTTAAAGACTGATGTCCTTTGAGTAGCAGGAGCGGGAGTGGGAGATGGGACAGTCAGTCTTGTAAAGACCGACCCCATGGCAGGAGAAGCCGCCTTGACGACTTCAGGAGCAGGGTTGGTTACTCTCTTCGGAACAACCTTCTCTGGGATTGCAGGCTTCATCGTGGGCCCACAGGAATTTTGGCCCAGTCTGGCGAAGACCGAGGAGCTGGAGCTGGACGACCCGTTGAGAGGGGCCGTAGTAGCTGTAAGCCGATCAAAGACCGACTTCTTGGGAGCTTCTGGTACGGGTACGGGGGTGCTGAAGCTCATCGGCGGAAGCATGGTTTCGAAAAACAACCCTGTGGTGGCTTGAGCGACCTGTTCCACGGGCATCGTGAACAGGGATGTCGCTTGGGGCCCGTAGGATACGCCTCCAGTTGAGGCAGGACGTGGGTTGCAGTTGCATCTGGAACACTTTGAGCAGGTGAACGCCATTGATCCTTTGCTTTCTGCACCAAGCAAAACGCCAAATCTTAGTACCTCGAAATACAACGGCAACCATTGGCAAATCGCGATTGGTTCGCGAACACGACACACGAAGTGTGGAGTGGAAAGAGCAAAAGGTCTCACCGGGCATGCCAAAATCTGTTTACCGCCGGAAACTGGGAAGACTGAACGTCTTGCCTGAATCTGGGGGCAGATGCTAATTGGTGCTATCCGTCCACCTCTCCGAAGATGCCAAATTGATTTATGGCAACATGAATCGAAGGTTTAAACGGATGCGGCCGATGTAGCAGACTTCGTCAGATTCCCCCTCGTTTGAGGGGTTTTGATTGTGGGGACGCTCTTCCCTGCAGGTGCAAGCCCCTGCAGTTAATTACGCTACCGCATCGCGATAACAACTTTCTCCTTCTCCATATGGTCACTTCGTGTCGTGGGTGTTTGTTTTGTGTTTGGTTGCCCGTGGATTGTATACGGAGACTAAGTTATGTTGTCGCCCGTAGGGCGTGGACTATTCCAAATCCGTATCTTTCTTAGATTTGGGTTTGGAGGGGTTATGTTTAAGGATACGTTAGCCTTATTTGAGGCTAATATCAACTTAAACATTTGTTAAGAACACGTTAGTCTAATTCTAGACTAAGATCATCTTAACGAGATCGTTTAGATCCAACAAAAGAGCAATCGGGCTATGTTGTTTAGTTTGATGACATTGCGGTCGATAATTAGTTTAAGGACATTACGGTCCATTGTTAGTTTTAAGACATCGCGGTCGAGGTTAAGGACATCATAGTCCGTGAGTTTAGGGACCTCACAGTTCGGTGTTAGTTTTAAGACATCGCGGTCGAGGTTAAGGACATCATAGTCTATGGATTTAAGGACCCCACAGTCCGGTGTTAGTTTTAAGACATCATGGTCAAGGTTAAGGACATCATAGTCCATGGATTTAAGGACTCCACAGTCCGATGTTAGTTTAAAGACATCACGGTCGAGGTTAAGGATATCATAGTCCATGAGTTTAAGGACCCCACAATCCGTAGTAATGTATGGTTGTCGGGACCCATCACCTCTCTGACGATGTTGAAGGATTACAACGACAGATATCAGAGGAGTAAAGAGATGTACCCTCGAACCAGGTGTAAATGGATTGGAAGAGCATATGAGCTCAGTTCAATTTAAATTGAGCACTTATGGCCATAATTGGGCTAAGTCCAGTTAAAAAAATGTTTAACATTTTATTTTTATTCTGCCTGTTAGGCCTTTATTTGGGCTCTGCCCTTTAAATAATGCTAAGCATTGGACTCTGACATTTTTTGTCTTATATTGAATGCATAGCATTTATCAGAACAAAGTATGTTCTGACAGCGCACCACGTGGCGCACTAGGCGCATTGCGCTTCTGTCGGTTAGCGCACACGAGGAGGACACGTGTCGCGCTTAGCGCTAAGCGCTAGTTTGTTAGCGCACTGTGCTTTTAATTTATGGGCGCGCTGCACTAGTTTATGGGTGCGCCAGTGAGTGACACGTGGCGCGCTTGGCATTGAGCGCCAACCCAAGAGCGCAGTGCGCTATTTTCAGGAGCGCAAAGCGCAGATCGTGTCTATGGTTGACACGTGGTATGTTTTGGTGCTGAGTGCCAGTCCAAGGAGCGCAAAGGCGTAGTTCATGAGTGCAAAGAACTTTCTAATAGCGCAAAGCGCATTTCGATCAATTTAAGATCAAAGAACAAATTTATGTTCTTCAAAGGAGGCTTTGCCTCAAGATCCAAGAACAAAAGTTTTTGTTTTTTTTTTATAAAAGGCTCTGCTTTTATAGATCAACAAATCTTTGAATGAAGTAAAATACTTCTTTTTATATTTGTATGATTAGATCTTTTGATCTTTTCTTTTTAATCAAAGACCTTGGTCTTTTTTATAGATCTAAGATTTTTTTAGAAGATGTTTCTTCTTTTTACGAGATGATTTCATCTCTGTTGTTCAAGAATTAATTCTTTACCTTTAAAGATGAAGAAATGATCTTCTTTCTTCTAAAGGCTTGCCTTTCTTTCTCTTTGGGTTTTTCCCAAAGTTTGCAGAGGGTTTTTTTCTATCTTTCTGTGTATTCTCTCTATTCTTCTTAGACTTGAAGTCTAGGGTCCTTTATATAGGGCCAAATGATTTGTTAAATCGGTTTTGAGAGATCTTTCTCTGATTGATTTGGAAATATTTCCCACTGTTGGATCTTTGATCCTAAAGTTTCTGTTTTACAGAAGATAATCTTCTTATTTTAATAAGATAGAAAAATCTTTCCATAATAGAATTTTAATTCTGATTAATTAATAATTTATTATTATTAGATCTTTTGATCTAACGGTGGGGAATTATTTTAACTCCAACGCTGACGCACTTTGCGCTAGCGCACCTACGTTCGATACGTGGCGCGCAGCGCAGAGCGCGGCGCAACTGCGCTAGCGCACCTGCTTTGACACATGGCGTGCAGCGCAGAGTACAGCGCAACTGCGCTAGCGCACCTGTGTTTGACACGTGGCGCGTAGCATCTGAAGCGTTGCTTCAATTTAATTTTGAATTTTAAAGCAGAGCTTTGCTCTGATTCGGGGTGCGCTACTTAGGACGCAGCGCACCTGGTGCTAGCGCGTCTGCTTTTGACACGTGGCACGCAGCGCGCAGCGCACGG
Organism: Agapanthus africanus; assembly: GCA_030015575.1. Classification (NCBI taxonomy): domain Eukaryota; kingdom Viridiplantae; phylum Streptophyta; class Magnoliopsida; order Asparagales; family Amaryllidaceae; genus Agapanthus; species Agapanthus africanus. Next base: position 85,132,169 of record JASDDO010000024.1, read on the forward strand.
GATCTGAAGCGTTGCTTCAATTTTTGAATTTTGAAATTCAAAACAGAGCTTTGCTCTGATTGGGGGAAACAAAGAGAGAAGACTTAGAGTGCTCCGACCGTCTGTTTCGAAAGACGGGTTGTCTTCGGCTGATCATGAAGTTATGTGGGTTAGAAATGATATCGATGATGAAATCCAAGTAGATATGTCTAATGCGCCCACGAAACGAAAAAGATTATCAGTAATGTTATATTATTACTTCACATTTTACGATCTATACATATATAGTCAATACTTGTAATGATTGTCTAATGCGTCCACGAACCGTTTTATCTAGATTTGATGACGATGACGGGAGCAGCAAGGGGCGGTAGGAGCTCCAGCCGCGGCACCGGCAGAGGCAGAGGCAGAGTGGTTCTGCCGCCCGGAGAGCTGCGTAGGGAGCTTCAGAGAGCCGGTCTTGCATCCCGATCGGAGACCCCTTCGGATGCCTCCTTCCGTGTGGACTTTGCCACACCTTCAGGTATATTGCACGCATATTCATTTTGAATGTAATATTATAGATATACATGCATGTTCATGTCAAAATTACTTATATTGTCAATGTTTGATTGTCTAGCTGTTGGTGATGCGTCCACATCAGGGACAGAGGCCACTCCCGCACCTCCAGGTATGTTTATATATCATATGGTGGATGTATATTGATTTAGAATGCTATATCATAAATATACATACATTTTTTTGCTCTTACGTACTTACATTAGGGACAGAGGCCACTCCCGCACCTCCAGGTATGTTTATATATAATATACCTGCGGGTATGTTTATATATCCTATAGTGTATACATGTTGATTTAGAATGTTATATTATTGATATACGCATTCTTTTTGCAATTACTTATATAGCTGATACTTGATTGTCTAATTATAGGTGGTGCGTCCTCGTGCAGGGGCCACTCCCGTCACTTCCATACCCTCTGCTTATCGATGTTTATTTTCTAGTTGGAGATGCGTCCACGTCCGAGTCACCGGCTGTTCCTCACAGGAAGAACTATCGTCCCGCTCGTGCTGCTGCCCGGGCCCAGGCTCATGTTTTAGTCGCCGGAGGTATATATCACACTTCAATTTTCATTAAAGCTTGATTTCTTAATACCACTTTGTCTTAATATTGATTGTCTTGATATTTCTTGTAGACGCAGGGCCTCCCCATCCCGAGAGGGGGACTCGAGGCCCGAATCAGTCCCACAGGCTGAGGCCCGATAGAGTTAGGGGGAGGCAGCATTCCCCCTCTTTTTTACTCCTGATTATCTCTATACCAGCGATCATGCCAAGAGATTCGGCCGGTATATGAGGGATGAGAGCCAGCTCGTGAAGAACTATCCACTTCACGTTGAGTGGGGCGACCAGCACCGGCGCTCATTCGCCCTCTTCTGGGATCAGGCTCGGGTATTAATATATATTTTCATTTGATTTATCCAATATATTTATTATTAGCACTTGCAATCTAATAACAATGTTTTTTTTGTATTTTCAGTTGGATTACGATTTTCAGTCTGTATCCGACCCTGATCACCCTTGGTGGGTGCTCGATCTTCACGCTCTGTACAATGGCCTAATGAAGAACATGCAGACGAAGCTCCGATACAATAGGAATGAGCTGAAGATCGACTGCTATTCCCTGTGGATGGCGACCCCTGAGGCAGAGAGAGCAGCCCTCCTATCTACTCCGGCCTTTGCGAGAGTCGACGTAGATACATGGCCTCTATTGTGCCAATATTTCGACTCTCATCGCAAACATGTAAGTATTTTAAATGTAATTCACTGTTTAGTATATAATTTATTTTTTTGTGTTGCTTAATTAGAAAACTAAATCTGAATGTGTTGTGCAGAAACAGGCCGATCAAAATAAAGAGAATAGGAAGTCGGAGAAGAGGGGTTGCCCCACTTATACTGATGGCTCGAGGAATATTACTCGTGCCATGGAGTTATCGGTAAATTACGATAGACCGGCCTTTGTGATATAATGTAATATTAAGAGTTATTTTCTAATATATCTAATATTAAGAGTTATTTTCTAATATTACAGAGAGCTCAGACCCTGGCGCGGGGTGGTACACCGAGCGTGCTGTCCACGTATCTTGCCGTCTACGGCACCTCGACAGATCCCGCCACAGGCGAACTTCGATACCCCGACACCGCTACCCAGGAGTATTGCGTAAGTGTTAATATTTATTCAACCCCTATTTGAATTTTTGTTTTGAAAGGTTCAAATTTAAATGATATACTTATATTTTACTGGTTAATGTGGGTGTAGGAGCGGGTGGTTGAGCAGGCGGAGGCATCGGGGATCGATTTTACTGGACAGAACGATCCGATGCTGCTGACCCCAGTCCTAGACGCCGCACACGGAAGGCACCACAGAGGTTGGGAGAGAGGCCGGGGACTGGGTCCTAGCAGGGCCCATATGAGGTTGGACTCCACTCCGGCGGTTACTTCCTCCGTCTCCAGTGAGCGACGTTTCCAGCAAGAACTGGACATCTTGAAGGCCACCGTTCAGGAGTTGAAGGAGATGTTGGTATGTATACTACTTAATAGTAAAATATTATGTCATATTATAGATAGCAACACATCCAATATTAGTACGTAGCCTGAGCTTATTTGGTTGTAGACTTAGCTTTGATTAATCATACATACATATCTAATTAAAATAAAGTACGGTTTTCCAAACTAGATATCCAAACGAGGCCTAAGTCCCTAAGTATACATAGATTGGGGTTTTACAATAACTTGATAATGATACGAATTCGACTAATACACAGTTCTTACTCGTTTATTACACACAAAATTGAACAGACGCGACAGGGTACATCGGCCGAGCCTCCACATGCATCTCCTTCGGCTGCAGCTCCGCAAGCCACTACCTCGGTTACGGTTCCGCAGACAACTCCTATAGCTCCACTGCCCGCTCAGACTCCCGCAGCTGCGGCTCCGCAAGCCACTACCTCGGCGGCGGTTGCGCAGACCACTCTTACAGCTCTACAGCCCGCTCAGACTCCCGCACACTCTGCATTGCTTGAGATATTGACTCAGGGTATATCCGAAGAGCAGGCGCGCCAGATTACGGCGTTTATCAGAGGTGGAGCTGGACCGAGCTAGGGTAGGTTTTTGATTCATATATTTTAAACATGTATTTATTTATATGATATATATTGTATATATTTTGGATGATATTGATATTGGTGTTGTTTGCGTGTTTATATTGATATCGTATTCTGCGTGTTTATATTGATATCGTAATCTTTTGTATATTATGTGTGGGATGTGATTATGAATACTGCTGTATATATTCTGCGTGTTGATTAATTTTATATATGATGTATATATTATTGTGCACAGGGCGAGAAAAAAACATGCAGCCTTTTTTTTAAAAAAACCCTGATAATATATCCTTACGGATTTATCCGTAGGGGAAAAATATCAGGATACCTGATATTTTGCCCCTATGATCTCAGTAAGAGGGGTTATACTTGTCCCTACGGATTTGTCCGTAGGGGCTTAAACATGCCCCTAAAAAGGTATCCGTAGGGAAAAAATATCAAGATACCTGATATTTTGCCCCTACACATCTGGACCTACGCATGTATCCTAGGGGCAGACATTTGGCCTTACGGAGTTATCCGTAGGGACAACTATTTTATTTTATAAACCGATAAATTAAATAACTTTTTTGTCCCTACAGTCTAATCCGTAGGGACATATGAACCTACAGATTACTCTGTAGGGGCAGGTTTTTTACCGTAGGGGCAGGTTCAAGGCTAAGACTTGCACCTATGGCCTTTGCACCTATAGGGTAATTCCTTGCCCCTGCGGATAAATCTGTAGGGGCAGTGGTTTGCTCCTACGGATAAATCTGTAGGGGCAACCTCTTTTGTAGTAGTGACAGAATATATATTTGGCAACGGTTATAATCTTAACCTTAATTAACTCTGATCCTGACCATTAACTCGAATCCTAACCCTAATTAACCATAACCATTAAGCCTAACCCTAACCCTCTAAACAATTCATCTTCTTAAATTAACTAAATTATTATAAATTTTACTAAAATACCCTTAGCTTTTCCACTAAATTACCTTAAAATTTTACTAAAAAACCTATTTTGCTCAATTTTACTTTTTTACACTAAGTATTCTTAACTATTGTTGCAATTTCACTAAAATACCCTTAACTACTATTGTTGCAATTTTACTCTAAAATACCCTAACTCCTAATCCTATCCATGATCCTAACCCTAAACCCTAACCCTCCCTATCCGTAACCCGAACCCGAACCTTAAACCCCTCTCGGTTCTAACCCAAACCCTAACTCTCCCCTAGCTCAACATCACCACCAACTCCAACAACTCCAACAGTAACACCAACATCATCAAAACCAATACTAACAACACCAAGATGAACATTAAAAATAGTAGCAGCAGTAACAATTCAACAACAGAAAATTTAATTTAATTTTGGGAAAATATAATTAAACCAAAAAAATTAAATTCATACTTACCTCAGGACGACCTGTGGCGAGGTCTTTGACGGGGGCTCGACGACGGAGGCTACGACCTTCAACGACGACGATGACCTCATTCCAGCTGGCTCCAGCGACGACGACGATGACGGAGGCTTTGATTGCGGCTTATGGATTTGATCAACGAGGCCGGGTTTGACGACGGAGGAGAGGAGGCGAGGGCTTCGAAGGGGACAGCGGCGGCGGCGGCGGCAAGCACCTCCGGCGGCGGGCGAGGCGGCGGTGGCGAGCGATCGAGGAGGAGGGATTTTTTTTGGAGGGAAAAATTAGGGCTCGGGAAAAAAAATATGGAGAGATTAGGGTTTATCACGAGTGGGGAGTGGGCCCGGCCACTTATAGGATTTTGTCATGGTTATAACGGTCATAACCGTGACGAAAACAAATAAAACTGTGACGGAATTTTGGTCACGGTTTAAACCGTGACCAATTTCTACTTTAGCCCTTTTTATAGCAGTGTATGTAGGAATTTGGATGATAAAATAAAAATATGTCATGTAGGCACCTTAGGATGCACTATATAAAAACATTCTAGGTCCACTTTACTCAATTTATTACATTCCTTAAACAATATTTTTGCAATTCCGTACTTAGATATCTATATTAAGATACAAAACTTGAATATATGCAAGTAGAAAAATAGTGAACGTTGAGATATTATTCTAACCTTTAACACATATTAAAAAAATGCAAAATTTGCTACCATTTTCCAAGGCCTTCAAGCAAGGGACAGAGACTCTCTACAATAGTCCGAAAGCTACATGTTTAATGTGGAGCCTTTGATACATGTATGAAACCATACATCCTTTTCTTCAAATATTTTTCTTCCTAGAAAGAAATTTTCTATATTTATCGGACCACCATGTATCGGTTGGAACCATACATACTTCTTTATCATGCACTGCTCTAAGGATTATCCTTTTCTTTTAAAATAAAATGGCCGGAAATCATCCCTCCTCATTCCGTTAAAGAGATAAGCTCCAAGAAACAGGATACGAAACTAAAAACAGAAAATACACAGAGAAAACGAAGTGGAGTAATGCAACTACAAAAGTGCAGGCAGAAGCAACCTGATTAATATTGCCGCCTACATCAGCTCTGTCATCTTTCTAAGTCTCAGCTGAGGTGCAGCAATGCCTGCGCAAAAAAATACCACACCTTTCAAATTTTTGATTCTTTTGTTTTTGACTCATGCAGATATTTAATCTGCTAAAAATGGATATTCTGTGAATACTGCTGTACCATCTTCGATGTTTATCTCTATTGTAGGATTGTATTGCATGGAATCATTTCTCAATATAGAACAAGGTTGAACGCTTCCACGCAGGCTGCATAATACTTGCTCACGAGATTACGCCATGCAAAAACACACAGTTTATGGAGATTTAGTAATAAGCAATTAGGGTTTACTTCAAGATTCTTCTGTGTGGTAGGATAGCAACTTGTTTTCTCTTCCATAGCTAATCAGAATCTGTTATCCTAAGCCAATTAGCAAAAGAAGAGATATTCTAAATTTCTAAGACAGAGATAAATAAACATGAATCTGGTATCTTTTCTCATACTTTTCTTATACCGAAAGTTTTATTTATTCATCTTGCTGTCATGATCCACTGAGATATATTCCCTCGTCATACAAATCATAAAAAAGAGAAATGATACAGCTGAAATTGCGAGATGTAATTTGGTTTTGGCTTATGTATTATGTCTGTGTCATTTGACATGGTTACTCGACCAACTAACAAGATCTCTGGCGTAATAAAAAAGATCAAATAGAAGAAGGTTTGTATTATTATTATAAGCTATGTATATCATTAAACCTTCTTATGACAAGCCATATTAAATTAAGTTTTATTCTTTGAAATAGAGTTTGCAGAGTGCATATAGTGTCATTTGCTACGATGGTGGGTGATGATGCTCAATATTGGCGATATCCAAGATCAGAACACGTGGCAGATGACGTGTCCCAGAACTCAGAAGAAAATGCCACAGGGGCCGATCAGGCCTCCCCTGTACCCGACCTGCAAGTACAAGCTGGCTCACCTCAGAGCCCCTGAAAATTGGCCTCCTCGGCCTCTCAGCTCGCCCCGAGCTGCCACATGACCAAGACTCCTCAGCCCTCTCGCTCGTCCTCGAGCTCTCCAGCCGAGGCCATCTTCCTCGGTCCTCCGACCGACCAACTCCACCACTCACCAGAGTAACCGCCGCTCCGCAAATCTCGCGATACGTAGGTTCTCCGCCAGCAACATCCCATGTTCCACGCCATCATGATCCCCTTTAATGGGCGATCCGCTCTTTACGTGGGCGTGACGTCGGGAGCGTAACTGCCGGCGAGATTCTCGTGCCTGCTGCTGAGTGCTGCCGCCACTATATAAACCCCCATCACAGAGGGGTCAAGTAAGCCATTTTTATTCCACTTAGCCGTTACTCTGCTCGGATTTCGTGCTAACTTGATCGTCGGAGGGTCCTCGGTGGTACCAAACCACCCCGGGACTTCTTTGCAGGTACTCGGCGCTAAACTCCTCAAATCACCAATCTCCTCCAAACCCATTGAGACCCACACGCAACAGGAGATCACTTCCAAAATCCGTCTGGAGATCGACGGAAGACAACATCTGACGAAGACCCGAAAAGGACCTCCATCAGTTGGCGCCGTCTGTGGGAATTTAAACTCCGCAAAAACAAAATTGGCCTTCCGATCTCCATCCACATGGCAAGCGACCACCCTGAAGATCCAGATACCAGCCGCCGCTTTCCCCTCACCGGAGGCGCGGATGAACCTCCTCCGGCGACCATCATCAACGCCCTCGCCAGCCGAATAAATCGGCTACAGTCCCTCGTGGAGGCGCTCGTCCGCGTCCAAACGGCCGGACCTGGGCCCCAGATCGCCGCTCCTCCGCCTCCAGAAAGCTCTGCCCTCGTCGGCACGGATGACCACCGGCAGGCTACGACCCCCGGCCACAGATCTCATGGGCTGATACTCCCTGAGGCCCGCTGGGCGCCCCACGGCTCTACGCCGAGATCCGCCGCCAGAGCGTCTCGCCTCGAGCCTCCTCACGACCCTTACCCTCCTGAGGAGATGTCGGTCACCTCGCCTGTCCACAGGCATGATCGACACCCCCTCCCTTGACGGGGTCGCACAGAAGGGGCTCGCCACGACGGCTCGAGGGCCACCTCGTCCGGAGAATTGAGGAACCTCATCGAGAGGAACCGGGGCCGTGCCCAGACGCGGGTCTCCCCCAGCAGAGGCCCGGGATCACAAGGCGCCAAATTCTCGGGGTACCACGGCCGACATAACACCCTCGAAAAGAAGATCGAGGGCATGCGCCGGGAAGGTCACCTCTCGGGCGACGGGGCTAAGTACACCGCCGATTCGCTCACCAAGCCGTTTACCGAGGGACTGCTCACGTCTCCTCGCGCAACAAGCCCCCGAAGGTCTCTCTGTTCGACGAGAAAACCGACTCGAAAGTCCATTTGGATGCTTTCACCGCGAGGATGAGCTTCCAGGACCATTCTGACGCCGCCCAGTGCAGGGCCTTCCCAGCCACACTCATTCGCTCTGGTCGGGACTGGTTCCGAGGACTCGAGCCTCGCTCAATCTCGACCTTTGAGGAGCTGACTACTCAGTTCCTCGGCCACTTCGTTGGGAACCGTCGGCAGAAGTGCACGGTCGACTACCTCTTCACAATTAAGAGCAGGGATAAGGAGACGTTTAAGGCTTACATCACCCGCTTCTACAACGCCCTCCTCGAGGTCCCCGAGCACCGGGAAGAGACCGTCATCTCGGCTCTCAGATCTGGTCTTAGGCACAAGGAGTGGTTACGCTCCTTTGCATTGGCACAGCCGAGGACAATGGCCGGGGTCAAGGCGTGGACCGAGTGTGAGGTTCAGCTGGAGTCCGAGGTGAACGCTAACCTCCCCCGAGCAGAACGGTCCGACCAGAAGAAGAGACCTCGGGAAGAGAGGCTGGAGCGTCAACAGCCCTATCACCCGAAGTTCCAGGAATACACCCCGCTCAACGTCTCCCTCACAGTGTTACTGGAGGAGGCCCAGGGCGAGGGGTTCTTCAAGTTCCCTCCAATCCCACGCCAGGCCTCGAAGAGAACCCGGGGCCCTTACTGAGCCTTCCACCGGACGCTGAGCCACGCCACGGAGGATTGTAAGCAACTCCGGGACTATATCGAGGATCTCATCCGATCGGGGCACCTCGCCGCCTACTTGAGGGACAAACGGCAAGCCGACCGCGAGCAGGAGCAGCGTCCCCCTCCCGCCGAGCTGACCATCGGCCAGATCATACTCATTTCGGCAGATGACCAGTCCGGCGCCCAGAGAGCCCCGTACCCGGTGCCGAGCACAGAAACCAACAAGCCCCCAGGGAGCTCGGGCCACGCTAATAAGGTCATCTATTAGGATGTACTTTTCTTTTAGGGCAATGTAAACTCTTCCTAGGGTCTGTTGTTAATTTAATAAAGATTAATGGAACATTACGAAAAAGAAGGAAAGATCTTATTTATTCAAAAAAGGTATTATGGGCTCCTCAGCCATATATACAAAAAGAAAAGAAAATTACAGCAGCGGGGGAAGGGGGTGCGGAGAGCATTGCTCATGATACTCAGTAAAGATCTCCGCCAGCCGAGGCCTCGCGAGATCCAACCTCTGCCCTCGGTTCCCCTCTCGCGCGTCGACCCTGAGCCTCAGTTCATAGCACTCACGGACGAGTGCCACCGAGCGAGCCAGCCGACTCGCGGAGATCAGGCTGAAGCGCCTCAGAGACCGCAGCTTGCCCACGGCCTCATCATAGAGCTGCTCGGACAAGGGGTTGTAGAGCCCCGGCGACGCCCTCCAGATGGAATACATCAGCAGCTGCAGCAGGGAGGAGCGTCGGGGGAGCAGCCGGCCGAAGTGGTCTTCGATACTCCCATAGACCAACTGCACCGTGTCCTCGGTGCAGTTCAGGTCATAGAGGTATACGTCTTCGAAGTGGATGATTTCGGGGATGGTAAAGAGGAAGTCTTGCATTCTCAACAATCTGTGTACGAAGAAAGGAAGGACCAGTGCTCCTTCAGCCATATATAGCCCCCTGCGCCCCAACGGAACTCAACAGTCGCCCGCTTTCGCCCAAAAAGTCGCTGCCACGCGGCGATAATCTTCCCTGGCGGAATCGAAACGACGCGACCCTGGTGCTTCGCCTCCCCCCACATTCAATGCGCATGCTACGCGCACGTTCGCCGCAACCGTTCTTGTTCTCTGGCCGGAAGATTCCCTACTCGCAACGCTAGGGATCAAAGCCCTCGCCAAAAGGCAACCGCGCAGCTTCACTGCCCGGTTATCCTTAGCAGGCCTCCTAAGGCCCCTCCAACGCTAAGGATTAAAGTCCTCCGTAGAGGCAGCCGAGCGGCTACCCTGCTCAGCTATCCCTGGCCGATAGCTTCCCTACTCGCAAAGCCAGGGATCAAAGCCCTCGCCAAGAGGCAACCGCGCAGCTTCACTGCCCGGTTATCCTTAGCAAGCCTCCTAAGGCCCCTCCAACGCTAAGGATCAAAGTACTCCGTAGAGGCAGCCGAGCGGATTCTCTGCTCGGCTATCCCTGGCCGGTAGCTTCCCTACTCGCAATGCCAGGGATCAAAACCCTCGCCAAGAGGCAACCGCACAGCTTCACTGCCCTGTTATCCTTAGCAGGCCTCCTAAGGCCCCTCCAACGCTAAGGATCAAAGTCCTCCTTAGAGGCAGCTCGGCAGCTACCCTGCTCGGCTATCCCCGGCTGGTAGCTTCCTACCATGACCAACAGGGATCAAAAGCCCTCCCAGAGACAGTCGAGCCCGAGGATCCCTCGCTCGGCTATCCTTCAGGACAAAAGCCCTCGCCAAGAGGCACCGGGCAGTAACCCTGCCCGACTAAGGGTCCTTGGTAGTCTTCTTACAGCCCCTCCCGCGCTAAGGACCAAAGTCCTCCCAGAGGCAGTCGAGTCCTTGCTCGGCTATCCCCGACTGGTAGCTTCCTACCACAACCGACAGGGATTAAAGTTCTCGCCAAGAGGCACTGGGAAGTAACCCTGCTCGGTTCCCGTCCTAAAGGATCAAAGCCCTCGCAAGAGGCAACCGAGCAGCTACCCTGCTCGGTCATCTCCGGCCGGTAGCTCCCTACCCATGACGCCAGGGATCGAAGCCAAGAGGCATCCGAGCGGCTACCCTGCTCGGTCATCCCAGGCTGGTAGTTGCCTACCCACGACGCCAGAGATCGAATCCCTCGCCAAGAGGCAACCGCGCAGCTTCACTGCCCGGTCATCCTTAGTGGGCTTCTTACAGCCCCTACAATGCTAAGGATCAAAGTCCTCCTTAGAGGCAGCTCGGTAGCTACCCTGCTCGGCTGTCTCCGGCTGGTAGCTCCCTACCCATGACGCCAGGGATCGAAGCCCTCGCAAGAGGCATCCGAGTGGCTACCCCGCTCGGCCATCCCAGGCTGGTAGTTTCCTACCCATGACGCCAGAGATCAAAGCCCTCGCCATGAGGCAACCGCGCAGCTTCACTGCCCGGTCATCATTAGTGGGCTTCTTACAGCCCCTCCAACGCTAAGGATCCAAAGTCCTCCCAGAGGCAGTCGAGCCCGACCCTCGCTCGACCATCCCCAGCTAGTGGTCGTTGCTCGCAACGCCAGAAGTCAAAGGCCCTCGCCAAGGGGTAACCAAGTAGCTTGCCATTCATGCTCGGCACATATACGGCGAACAACCCTCTGCCCATCACATGCAGAGGATCCGAGGCCCCAACAAGGGGCATCAGGTCTATCCAAGTCTGAGCGATCCCCCCTCAACTCCGGGGCCATGGAGACGCCTCCTTCTCAGCAGCGCTTGGCACGCTTGGCAAGTGATCGAAATCAACTCGACGAACGATCGCTAGACAGATAGCCGACTTGACATGGAAGCCCAACAGTGCAAGCAGAGAAATTTTACGAGCATTCTTCACGAACAAATGATAAAGTACAAACCAAAGAAAAAAGTTTTATTACCAAAGGCAAAGTCTTTACAAAGGGTATTTTGGGCTCCCCAGCTTTACAAACTGTCCGGAGGCTTACAAAAATTCCAAAAGCAACAAAATAAAAGGAGGAGGAAGACGAGGGCTTTAGGCCTCGGGGCCGGACGCGACCTCGGGGTCCTTGACATCCACCACGGGACAAGCAGGGTCCTCGGCGACTTCCTCGTCAGGAATCTCTTTCCCCTGCTCCTCGGCGTCCGCGAGGGGGTATTCGGCCCAGAGCTTTTTGTCGACGAACTCCGGCATCCGGGCCTTAACGGCGTCAAGGGCCTCGTGCCAGGTGAGGGTTGTGGTCACGGCCAGGTCATCATAGAAGTCCTTCGACTTCTTGTAGGCACCGCCTTCGCCGCCGAGAGGTCGGCCAACTTCGCCGCTCTCAGGTCGGCCGACTTCGCCGACTCGGCCGCCGCCCCCAGCTCCTTCCGGAGGGTCTTCACCGTCTTCTTCAGGGTGCCGGCGAGCACCGGAGCATCCTCAAGCTTGGCCTCGGCAACCACGGCGGCCTCGCGGTACCGGGCAACCTCCCGTTTCCCGGCCTCCACCTCGCCCTCCAGGGCGGCAACCCTCGCCATCACCGCCTCCAGCTCCCGCTTGGAGCTCTCTTCCAAAGAGGTAAGCTGGCCCACAGCCTTCATCGCCGGGGCCATCACCTCGGCCTCCTCCATGCGTAAGGCGAGGGCAACGTGCTGAAGAACCTGAAAGATAGGAAAGAGATCAGAAAGATGAAGGAGGCGCCGAATCTCACAAAAAACCGAGCACTTACCTGCACGGACTCCTGGGCGATGGACGCCATCTGGGCCCTGAAGGTCCCCCCGCCGATTTCTCTATCTCATGAAGCAGGTTATCCGCGACGGATAGCCCCGAGAGCACCGCGAACTGGAGGCCTCCTTCCTCCACCATGATCGGCGAGGGCGGGCCCCGGGAAGACCTCCGGGAACCCCTCTTGAGCGGCTCCGATGGAGAGCCGATCTCCTCCTCCGAGGCCGGGTCTTCAAGAATCCGAGCCCACTTCCGGCCCGACACTCAACTAGGCCCCGGGGCAGGATCCGCCCCCGAACGCTCACGGGACGCGACCGCCGGAGGAGAAGGAGCCGGGACATGCTTCGAGCGGGAAGAGCCGATGCCTCCGGCCTTCGTAACCCTCCTCGGCTGGCGCATGGAGGCTCTGAGCTCGTCCATATTCATGGGTCCTGCACAAAACCAAATGCAAAGAAGTCAGCGACACAAGCAATATACCAGCCAAAAAGCAAGCCTGACTTACCGACGAACTCAACGGGGCTGACCCGGCCCAACTCAGGACCCTCTCAGACAGCAGCACGTTGAATCGGGGGATGGGCTCCCACGACGCCATTCTCACCGCGGCGGGGTCATTGGACTGGTTCCCCGGCAAGCATTTTTCCCTCGACCACTTGGTAGGCACGGGCCAATCCTCGCCCTCGGGAGGGGAAACGAAGAAGAACTTCTTCTTCCAGTCGTGAATGGAAGAAGGCAGAGCCACAACCCCCGTCCCGGCGGCGCCCCCTGTCGCTTTCTAAAAGAGAGGTAGACCCACCTCGGGTCGTCCGCTCGACCCCCAGGATGATTTTTGAAAACTAGGGAGGAATCAAGGAGGGAGAGGCTGAAAGGAACCGCCTGTAACTTCAGGCGGATCAGGAACCCGAGGAGAATCCTCCATGAGTTCGGCACTAACTGGCCAGGGGCTAACCCAAAGAAGTTCAGCTCTTCGACGGCCTCGGGAGAGAAGGGTAGGCGCATTCCACCCCAAAAAGCTTCCAAGTACATGGCGATCTCCCTACCCCGTACTTGGTCTGCCATCTCTCCCTCCTTGGCCAGACGAAGCGTATAATGTGAGGGGATGTGGAAGCGAGCCCGAGCATTAGCGAGCCCGTCCTCATGCCTCACCCAACACGAGGCACCGGGGGCAGCATCTACCGCCTCCTCCCTGGGGGCTGCTCCCGCCGCACGATCCCGAGAAGAGGGTCCGATCCCTACTCCCCGAGAAGACTCAGGCTCAACTAAAGGGTCCCTAGAACCTACTCCTACGACATCTACAGATTCCTCGAAAGAAGACATCTAACCTGAAGAAGATGGATCCTCGGGAAACGAAAGCAGAAGAAAGGAGAAGAGCGCCGAGCAGCCAAGACTTAGAAGAAAGGAAATATGAAAGAGTAGGGACCCTGGAGTGGGCCCCGCCTCTACTTATCACCGCAAACGACCTCATCCAACGGCGTCCTTCATTTCCCGCCAAAACGCCTCCTCGCGTCCAACGGCTCCGATTGTTCCACTTATCGTTCCCACTCTGGATCGCACCCCATCAGACGTCGCAAGTCTGCACGCGTAGTGTCGGCCAACCGGCGCTTGACACGTAGACCGTCGCTTCAGTGGCAGGATGCACGAACCGGCGCACCTTTCTTAAATGCAGAGATCTCCGGCGCACCTTCCTTAAATGCAGAGATCTCGCCCTGATTCGTTGGCAGAAAAGACAGCTGACAGCCCGGGGACGCGTCCCGACAGAACCTTAAGAGGGAGCTCACCCCGGGTGGCCCGGCAGTCCACTCCTGACCCGACCCGCTAGCTGGTCAGGACAAGAGTAGGGGCTAATGATGATGCTCAATATTGGCGATATCCAAGATCAGGACACGTGGCAGATGATGTGTCCCAGAACTCAGAAGAAAATGCTACAGGGGCCGACCAGGCCTCCCATGTACCCGACCTGCAAGTACAAGCTGGCTCACCTCAGAGCCCCCTAAAAATTGGCCTCCTCGGCCTCTCAGCTCGCCCCGAGCTGCTACAGGACCAAGACTCTGTTCCCCTCCGAATGACGGCGCGCAAGGCTGCGATGTCTTGGCGCTGAGATTCGGGGCAGATGCTAATTGGTGCTATCCGTTCACCTCTCCGAAGATGCCAAGTTGGTTTATGGCACCATATATCGAAGGTTTAAACGGATGCGTCCGATGTAGCAGACTTCGTCAGATTCCCCCTCGTTTGAGGGGTTTTTGATTGTGGGGACGCTCTTCCCTGCAGGCGCAAGCCCCTGCAGTTAATTACGCTACCGCATCGCGGTAACAACTTTCTCCTTCTCCAGCTGGTCACTTTGTGTCGTGGGTGTTTATTTCGTGTTTTATTGCCCGTGGATTGTTTACGGAGACTGAGTCATGTCGTCACCCGTAGGGCGTGGACTAGTCCAAATCCGTGTTATCTTAGATTTGGGTTTGGGGGTTTGGTTTGAGGATACGTTAGCCATACTTGAGGCTAAGATCAACTCAAACATTTGTTAAGGATACGTTAGTCTAGTTTGAGACTAAGATCAACTTAACGGGATCGTTTAGATCCGACAAGGGAGCGTTTGGACTCCATTGTTCCAGTTTTAGGGACATAGTGGTCCATCATATGTATGTGGCCGTCGGGACCCGTCACCTCTCTGACGACGTTGAAGGATTACAACGACGGGTGTCAGAGGGGTTCAGAGATGTACCCTCGAGCCAGAGTTAATTTGGGGGATTCGTAGTCCAGTCTGCTTGAAGGTTTAAGGATTCGTTAGCCATCTTTGAGGCTAAGATCAACTTAAACGGGACCGTTTAGATCCGACAAAAGAGCATATGGGGCTCTATTGTTCTAGTTTAGGGATATTGCGGTCCGTGGATAGTTTAAGGACATTGCGGTCCATGGGTAGTTTAAGGACATTGCGGTCCATGGGTAGTTTAAGGACATTGCGGTCCATTGTTAGTTTTAAGACATCTCGGTCAAGGTTAAGGACGTCATAGTCCATGGGTTTAAGGACTCCACAGTCCGGTATGTACTCTGGATGCTTCACACGGGTTCACTGCCGTGCTTGGCGAGGACCAGGCTCCGCTCTGGGCGTTTTCCGTGGGGTCAAAGAGTGACGTTATCCACGTTCCACGTAACCAGGAATTTTGCACTAGATGCTTCACACGGGTTTACTGCCGCGTTAGGCGAGGACTAGGCTCCGCTGTGGATGCTTCACACGGGTTCACTGCCGTGCTCTGCGAGGACCACGATCCGCTCTGGACGTTTTCCACGGGGTCAAAGAGTGACGTTATCCGCGTTCCACGTGACCAGGAATTTTGCACAAGATGCTTCACACGGGTTCACTGCCGCGTTAGGCGAGGACTAGGCTCCGCTCTGGATGCTTCACACGGGTTCACTGCCGTGCTCTGCGAGGACCAGGATCCGCTCTGGACGTTTTCCACGGGGTCAAAGAGTGACGTTATCCGCGTTCCACATGACCAGGAATTTTGCATTAGACATGGGTTTAAGGACCCCACAGTCCATATCATGGGTGGTCGTCGGGACCCGTCACCTCTTTGAAGACATTGAGGGATTACAATGCCAAGTATCAAAGGAGTGAAGAGATGTACCCTAGAACCGGAGTGGCTTGAGTAGTCCCTGGCCCAATTTTGGGGTCAAGACTAATTAATTATGTTATGAGCCCATTGGCCCAGTTAATCACGAATTGAGGACTTATGGCCAGCTTGGGCTAAGTCCAATCATGTCTGGAATATTGATTTCTTGTGAGTCCATTGAGGGAGAGGCTTTGCCTCTATCCCTTTAGCCAATTGGGCCAAAGACTAGTGTTAAACATTTCAGAGCAATCAGTGTTGAACACTGGGAATTAGGTTAGTGTTTAACACTAAGAGATAATTGGTGTTAAACACCAGCGACAAAGCCTTCAAATTAGTGTTAAACACTAAAATAGATCAGTGTTGAACACTGGCAGTGGAGATCTCAGACTAGTGTTAAACACTAAGGTAATCAGTGTTGAACACTGCAAATAAGGTTCTTTGATTAGTGTTGAACACTAAGGCCCAATAGTGTTTCAATACTGTGTTCAAGAGTTCCAATTCAGTGTTAAACACTAAGGCAAGAGGGGTCACGTGGCAACACGTGAGAGCGCCCTCCCTTTATTTATTCTGCTGAGATTATCGCCTCACGTGCCCTCACGTGAAGGGCATTTAGATGCTTATATGTTAAAGCTTCTGTCAAGAGTCACGTGGGTCACGTGGGGTACTGCCTCAAAGGGCTTTCTGTAGCTCTTTTGGAGGGGGTCACGTGGTGACACGTGCCTCTGCCTCTATGTTGTTTAGAGGATCTCTTACTCCTTTTTCAGGAATAAAATTCCTCGTAGGGTTGAACCCTGACAATAATTTCAAAGGAATTAAATTCCTAGTTTCTTTTGAAGAGTTGAACTCTGAATTTTCTGTAGGAATTAAATTCCTTATATATATGAAGAACTGAATAGGGTTAAACCCTAATAAAAGCTTTGAAGGAATTGAACTCCCATTCTCTGTTAAATTATGATTAAGGGAATTAGATTCTCGCTGTTTCAACAGAACCAGGTTCTTAATTAGGGTTAAACCCTGTTTCTCTTTGTTCTGAAGGAATTAGATTCCCATAACACAGGGTCAAGCCCTAATTTTATCTTAGAGGAATTAAATTCCTATAGTTCTGTGAGAATTAAATTCTCATGTTTCCATTTCCTCTCTATGTTTTGGATCTGCATGGCAGGATCTCAACCCATTGAGAATTAAATTCTCAACCTAAAGGGGGAAATGTGCGCTTTGCGGATCCTCTATCAAAGAGAGAAGAAATATGTTCTTCTGTTTTTATATTATCAGAGTTAAACTCTGTTGAGAATTAAATCCTCCTTCTTTCAGAAAGCCTTCCCTTTCTTACCTAGGGTTTTCTTTTGCAGAAGATCCAAGTTCCTTCAAAGTATCGAGGCTCTCTCCTTTTTCTTCCCTCTGCGTATATATGTATATCTCTTTTGTATCTCTTGGCTCCTATTTATAGGAGAAGCAGCCGAGTCAATTAGTTTTTTGGTAAATCTTTCATGAGATATTTGATTTGCATCCTTCATTCGTTCTGGACCTTTTGATTATTAGGTGAATTTTATTCACCATTGGATTTTAAATCCAGAGATTCTCCTTTGTAATTTCTGTTAGATTTAAAAGGGGAAATCTTTCCAAACCCGGGATTTTCCCATAGATAGATCACCTCTGAATCTTTAATTTGATTGGTTCCAGATAGCCGCTTTCCTTTGGAAAGATTTGAATTTCTTTCAGAATTTAATTCTGTTGACAAAATGGGCTTTGAAAGCCGGTCACGTGTGCCCACATGACCCATGGTCACGTGTGAGCACGTGACCCCCTTCGGAATGAGCCTTCTTCTTTCCTTTGCGCTCTGTCTTCTGATTGCTGCTTGAACGTCACGTGCTACCACGTGACCCCTGGTCACGTGTGAGCACGTGACCCCTGTCTGGCGCCTCTTTCTGGAGAACGAGTTTGCTGCCTTGAACGTCACGTGCCAACACGTGACTCTGGTCACGTGGGAGCACGTGACTTCTTCTGAAGCCTTTTCCTTGACTTGATCAGTTAACCGGTGTGCCTTTGACGCTTGCATTCAAATATCACGTGTTGCCACGTGACCCTGGTCACGTGGGAGCACGTGACTCTTCCTGAAGCCCCTTTTCTTCCACGTAGTCAGGAAACTGAACCTGCCTTGATGACGTTTTTTAGGCGTCACGTGCCAACACGTGACCGCTAGTCACGTGTAAGCACGTGACCCTCTTCTGAAGCTTTTCACAGAAGCTTTCCTAATTTTAAATCAGGAAACAAATGCCCCCACAGCGTTGTTCTCACGTGTCTGCTCGTGAGTGCAACGCTGTCACCTCTTGCGACCGTTGGATTCCTTTAGGGATTTGAGGAGATGAAGCGTTTCTATTGCTTTCTATAAATACCTCTGTCTCTTCATAGGAGCCTTCACTTTGCCCATCTTCTTCTTCTGAGAACTTTTTCTGAGAATTTAATTCTCTTCTTCCAGAGCTTAGTTCTCTGTTTTAAAATATTTTCAGAGTTTAACTCTGCTTTAAAGGGATTCCTCCTCCTCAGGTAATGGTAATCGAAGCACCTTCGTTTTGACAAAAACTCTCCGGATTTTAAATCCAGACCAAGGGTTTCACAAAGAACCCATTTTTCTTCAAGTAATTTAACCAAAATATGAGACCACTTAACTCCCGCAGTAAATCACTTAGGGTTCAGATGATCCCTTAGGGAGATGATTATGGCGGTTCAACCCATGGAATTTAATTCCATCAAAAATATTTCTGGGAATTTAATTCCCTTTTCTTAATAAGGAATTTAATTCTTATGAAGAACTCAGTCTCTTCGCATGGAGGCTTCCTGAGGTCTCTTGGCCCTAGGTGGTTCTTCCTGCAATTAATGCGATGGGGGCTTTGTAATGATGTCTTTTGGTGGGAATTTAATTCCTTTGATTTTGCTAGATTCATTGTAGAGCCCGAGACAGCTTCTGTTGGGGGAAAAAGTGCATGGTCGTCACTCTTTGAGGATATTCCCTTTGTTTTATTGTAACGCTGTGGCCCCATTATTAATGAGCCGTCATTCGGATTCTGTGGGACCCATATGTTTTGTAGCCAATGACTCCAAAAACTATGTTGTTGCTTTCTTTAGTTAGTCTTCATGTTTATGCATGAATATACGTTGCTGACTTTTTTTCTAACGGTCTTCCTTTATTGGATTTCAGGTGCGATGGCTTCTGTTCCGCGCTTTCCCTTTTCTCGCTCAGAGGCTGCTTTTCCTCAGTCGCCGTCTGATGAGGAAGCGATGGCGATGATTCGGGCCCATGACCCGAACTGCACCAATCTTCTTCAATGGGGACCTTGGTACAATCAGATTATTCAGGGTCGCCGGAGCTTTCTTTGCGCGGTGCCGACGGAGCCCACTTTCCCATTTTTTCCGATGGATCCTCCGAGGACAGCTTTTGCTGTGGAAATGCCCAACTGGACTCCAACGGGGAGGCTGGAGCCTTCGACGACCGGCATTCCGAACCATCCGATTCCAGCCATAGACATCTTGGGACGGCGTATCTGCCAGGGTGAGGCCCACCCGTGGGGGCAAATTTATAAGATAGGGCTCACTCCTAGGCATCCTACGGGCTACCTTCTCTGGGCTCGTTACATCCTTTCTGCCCATCGGGCGCGGTTGCAGAAAGTCGGGCTCTACCAGGCCATATACGCGTCGCTATTCCATTATAAGTCCCCGCATGCCTGGTGGGTCAAGGCGTTTTTGAACCAGTGGAATCTTCCCACTAATACTTTCATTCTGGGAGATCGTGAGGTTTCGATTTCTCTGGCCGAATTCTATGATATCTCGGGGTTGCCGATAAGGGGTAATCTGTATGAGGAGCTGTTGCCTCCTGACGAGTATGTTTTTGAGCCCGAGCCCGCCCCAGTTGACGGCCTGTCTGCTGAGAATGCTATTCGCCACAAGCGTCCCAGTTTAATTAAGGCCCTAGGCATCTTCGACCGATTGTTCACCGAGTCCGAGGAGCAGGGCGTTACTTTCAAGAGCTTCATTGCTTGTTTCCTTCGTGAGGACGCCTTATCGAAGACAGCCCCGAAGTTTGCCAACATTGGGGACCCCTTTGGATTTGGCCCGAAGAGGTTGCCGACCAACGAGTCAGATCTCCCTCAGTATTACATCCCTATTATATCGCCAATATCTTTCGAATCCATTGCTGCCCCAGGCATGGACGAGGAGACGTTCTTTGTGGGGTTTGTTAGCGTCTGGCTCAGTTGGTTCGTTATCCCCATGCATCGCCGCTTCATGAGAGCCTCGGTCATCTACCCGGCTCATCGTATTGCTGAGGGGATGCGGTTGGCCATCGGCATCCCGGCCTTGGCGCACCTCTATAATGGATTGGGCACCGCAGCTAACACCTCTACGCCTGGCGTGGACGTAGTGAACTTTTCGCTTCATTATTTCACGTCATGGATCGAAATGCATGTGCTGGGGTCTTTTGCCATGCATCAGAGGCCCGCTTTTTACGATGCCTATACCTTCCCGCGACTTATGCGACTGGTGGGTGCTTCTGCTGCAGATCCAACTCAATTTGGGGCTATTCGGGTGCTGATTTCCCCTCACGCCACCGCCGGCGGGTTAGTTTTTAATGATCGGGTTTTGTCTTCTCCTTCGGGTCCCGTTCAGCAACTTTGGGACCAGTCAAAGGACAACGTGCCTTCTCTGAAGCCCCGAGAGGCCACGCACTTGTATTCAATTAGACCGGGCTACTTGGTGTTTCGCCAGGATAGTGCAGCTCTTTTTATGCGGTACAATCCGCATCGATTTGCCCGGCAGCTTGGATACGACCAGGGTGTTCCCTTTGAGGCTTTTATAGTCGCCCCGATCCCTTCGCTCGACGCTGTTCGCGATGCCGCTCATCATTTTGTGAGGTTGAACACCGGCTCTCATTTCATGGTCCCCGAAGCCGAGTACATGCCCCGATGCGTAGGCGCATTTACGGGCTGGTATCTTCATCGAATCACCCCAATTATTGCTGAAGAAAGAAGGGTTCTTCTTGGTCACGACTCCCCTCCTCAGGTTTCGGGAGCTAAGCTGCGACCAAGGGTTCCAATCCGCTTCCCTTTGAGGGAGATTGGCGCCGCCCTCATTCCGGGGGAGTCAGGGGTAGATCTTACTCCGACAGTTGGCATGCCTTTGGGTTCCCGATCGCGAGGTAGACGGGCTCCAGTAGTAGCACCTCTGCCGGTAGCGGCACCGCCCCCCGTGGCGTCGACACTGGCGATGTCGTCCTCGGTTGTGGCACCGAGTGAGGGTAACAGGGACGAGAGTGTTGAAGGCGATGTGGGCCAGCGTCGCCCTAAGGCTTCGCGAGGGAGGAAGCGGTCATCCTCAGCGACCGGCTCTGGGTCTAAACGGCGGAGGAAAGCGGCTACCGCCCTGCTTGATTCCGTGGTGGAGTCTGAGCCTATCCTCGAAGACGAACCATTGGCCTTGCAAGAGTCAAGCGCTGGACTTCTCTTCCCGAGTTCGGCTGATGAGGAGGCTGCACAGTTGGCTGAGGCCATACGGCGTTCAAAAGACGCATCCCATAACGCCAAGGTTCCGAAGAAGTCTTATCCCGCTGTAATTTTTTACGAAGACCCTTCGTGGATTCGGCGGCGATTTATCGGCCCTTTGGAGGAATGGGGGGAAAGGGCTTTGAAGCAGGCCGCTTCAGAAGACGCAGCTGATGCACTTTCTTTATGGACCGGCGGTCATGAGTCTACTCTTGAACCTCGGCGAGCTTATCTCCTTGAGAAGGAGAAGCGGCTTGGAGAAGCCATATTGAGGGCTTCTTTGCGTATAGGTATGTTGTGCTTATCCTGTAATCTTGTCGATTATTTATACTCGTGGGTAT
Source organism: Agapanthus africanus (assembly GCA_030015575.1). Classification (NCBI taxonomy): domain Eukaryota; kingdom Viridiplantae; phylum Streptophyta; class Magnoliopsida; order Asparagales; family Amaryllidaceae; genus Agapanthus; species Agapanthus africanus. The sequence continues at coordinate 85,153,980 of JASDDO010000024.1, forward strand.
GTATCATTATTTTTATTTGAATCGTGCAGAATCTTCGACGTTGGGGGAGCTCCCTACTGGCCCATTAAAGCTGAAGCCCGCCGAAGTTCTTAATGAAGCTTTGCCGGATATGGAGAGGGTTGACGAGGCTGCTCCTCTCATGATAGAACCTCCAGTGGCGGTTCTTGATCAAGGAGTGTCTGCCCCTTTGGGGGATGCTCTCCTGGAGGCCGCCATCCCGATGACTCTTGCTGAGGGTGGCCTAAAGGCTGGAAGCGAGGTAGTCGGGACTACTCTCCCTTTGTTGGAGCCTGAGGTCACGGCGGAGACCGTTGAGGCTGCTATCCCCCCGGCTCAGAATGGGAGGAGTGTTGAAGGTATCCCTCTGTGTTTTAATTTAGTAACCCCTTCATAGTCTGAAATCTTTTATCTTTCCCAGAATTGCGCGGTTTGGCAGCCACGATCGCGGATCTGTCGCCTCGTCAATCATTTCAGCGTTTATTGGAGATGGCAGCTCCGCAGGCGATCCCTCCTCAGCGTATTGTCCTTTCCTCTGGGCAAGGTTAGTGTCATTCGCCATTTTTTTACCATAGCCTTGTTACTATTTTGCGAAATGACGTTGATGTCTCTTCTAGTTTTGGAAGCCGACGATGAGGTCGAGGTCGTTGAAGGGCCAGGGGAACCTTCAGCTCCTACTTGCATGACTGTCGGTGAGTGACATTTTATTATAGTCCCGTTCGTTCTGTGTTTAAGAGTTTCACCAACATTTGCCAAACTTGAACAGCCCTGCCAGTCTCCATGGCTTTGGAATCGCGCATTGTGATGCCGCCCGGCCCCTACGCCTTGCGGGCTTCAGAACGCTTGGCCTAATTGAGCCTTCTCTCCCTATCTTCTTTCGTCGAGGAGCTCCGTGCTGGTAGTGCGACCACATCCGAAGCGTTTGCCGCTGAAGCCAACGGCTCTCTTCCTTTTCTCGCCACCTATCATAGCGAGGAGGTGGTGCGGGTCTGGGTGGAGTTCTGTAGGAAGGTGGAGGCTTGTTTGTATGCTCTTGAATGTTCTCGCCCTTCCTCGGAAGCCGTGGCTGCAAAAGCGGAGTTGCGAGGTCTGATAGCACGATGTGCGGCAAACATGACGTCATGTGAGAAGAGGCTTGGCCGCAAATTCTCGGAGAGGGAGCTAGCCTCTAAGGCGCTGGACGAGCTTCAAGCCAATCTCACAGCCAGGGCCAATAAAGCGTATGAACTGTGGCGGGTGCTACAGGAATCCATCAAAGAGGTGGTGGCCCTCGATAAAGCCGCCACGTTCACTCGTGAGAGGGTCGAGGCTCATAAAGCCACCGAGAAAGAGCTCGAAGCTCGGCTTGCTTCGTATCAGGCTCAGCAAGCTCAGGCGGAGGCTCGTCTTCTAGAGATCTTGCGTCATGAAGCCGTGGCTCAGCAACAGAACGATGAGCTGGTAAAATTATTGCACCGCCCGCCGGCTTAAGGACTTGTATCTTTTCTTCTCTTTTTTTTTGTACATACTTATGGATAAGAGTATCCTTTCTTTTTGTTTCTTTCATAGATTGTACTTTGTATCCATTTTGGTTTATGAATAAAAGATACAATTTTCCTCTCAATGATATGTCCCCTTGAATGCATTCTGCGGATACTATATCTTGATCTCCATGCCGGACATCGATGGCTTAGGGTTCAGGGTTAAGATCTGCTTCCTAAGACCTTTGCATTTTATGAGCCACGAAGGTCTCATAAAGAGTTTTTCTCCCTACAGGTCGAGAGGATCCCATAGGTGTAAGTTCTTCTTAAGAATCGTGAGGATTCTTAAGCGGGTTTTCCCTTGAGAGTCGTAAGGATCTCACAAGAGAGTTTTTTCTTCCTTACAGGTCGTGAGGACCTGCAAGTGCTGAATGTGGTCGCCCTTATCCGTGTTTCACGGGGTCAGAGGCTGCTCCGGGTATTGTAGTTTAAAGACGTCGCGGTCAAGGTTAAGGACCTCATAGTCCGTGGATTTAGGGACTCCACAGTCCGATGTTAGTTTTAAGACATCACGGTCAAGGTTAAGGACCTCATAGTCCGTGGATTTAGGGACTCCACAGTCCGATGTTAGTTTTAAGACATCACGGTCAAGGTTAAGGACCTCATAGTCCGTGGATTTAGGGACTCCACAGTCCGATGTTAGTTTTAAGACATCACGGTCAAGGTTAAGGACCTCATAGTCCGTGGATTTAGGGACTCCACCGTCCGATGTTTGGTTGCAGGGACCCGTCACCTCTTTGAAAATGTTGAGGAATTACAACGCCAGGCATCAAAGGAGTGAAGAGATGTACCCTTAAACCGAGGCAAAAATCTGTAAGGAATAGGGGTGGTTGATCGTTAGTTTTAAGACATCGCGGTCGAGGTTAAGGACGTCATAGTCCGTGGATTTTAAGGACTCCACAGTCCGATATTTGCTCTGGATGCTTCACACGGGTTCACTGCCGTGTTTGGCGAGGACCAGGCTCCGCTCTGGGCGTTTTCCGCGGGGTCAAAGAGTGACGTTATCCACGTTCCACGTAACCAGGAATTTTGCACTAGATGCTTCACACGGGTTCACTGCCGTGTTCGGCGAGGACTAGGCTCCGCTCTGGATGCTTCACACGGGTTCACTGCCGTGCTCTGCGAGGACCAGGATCCGCTCTGGACGTTTTCCACGGGGTCAAAGAGTGACGTTATCCGCGTTCCACGTAACCAGGAAGTTTGCACTAGATGCTTCACACGGGTTCACTGCCGCGTTAGGCGAGGACTAGGCTCCGCTCTGGATGCTTCAGACGGGTTCACTGCCGTGCTCTACGAGGACCAGGATCCGCTCTGGACGTTTTCCACGGGGTCAAAGAGTGACATTATCCGCGTTCCACGTGACCAGGAATTTTGCACTAGATGCTTCACACGGGTTCACTGCCGCGTTAAGCGAGGACTAGGCTCCGCTCTGGATGCTTCACACGGGTTCACTGCCGTGCTCTACGAGGACCAGGATCCGCTCTGGACGTTTTCCACGGGGTCAAAGAGTGACATTATCCGCGTTCCACGTAACCAGGAAGTTTGCACTAGATGCTTCACACGGGTTCACTGCCGTGCTCGGCGAGGACTAGGCTCCGCTCTGGACGTTTTCCACGGGGTCAAAGAGTGACGTTATCCGTGTTCCACGTGACCAGGAATTTTGCACTAGATGCTTCACATGGGTTCACTGCCGCGTTAGGCGAGGACTAGGCTCCGCTCTGGATGCTTCACACGGGTTCACTGCCGTGCTCTGCGAGGACCAGGATCCGCTCTGGACGTTTTCCACGGGGTCAAAGAGTGACGTTATCCGTGTTCCACGTGACCAGGAATTTTGTTGATTGTATACGCATTTCACGGGATAGAGGTTTGACTCTTGGTGATATGTATCGCCGAGCCATGGAACTTGGGGTTGCCGCTGTTCCGTTTCGCTTGATGTTGTGTCTGCCGCCATGAGACGGACGTCGAGATGATCTCTAGGCTATCTGTGAACCGTCGAGATTTGGCTTCTCCTTATGATGAAACTCGGGGGAGGAGTGTGATCCCTTCTTTGTTTGTGCCCCTGGATTGTATACAGAGGTGGATGTAACATCACCTGTAGGGCGAGGGTTTCTCTTTTATTTTATTTCTTTTTCCGCGATGCTCTATCATTTCAGCTTTTTATATCGCGAAGGTCGCGATTGCCCCATCATTTCGGCTATTCTTCGCAGTGCCCAATCATTTCGGCTATTTATTTATTTTCTGCTCGCTGCTTTTTATTGCGAGTTGCCCCATCATTTCGGCTATTTTGTAGGCATGTGTGGCTTGCTAGCTTTTTCGCTGCGAGCCTGGATTTTAGGCACCGATTTCGGCATCAGCACCGCTACAACTGGAATGTTGCCAGAAGCGAATCATCATTTGCCTTTGTCGATGACGAACAAAGGTGGTTCAGCAAACAGGGTTAAGGGTCCTGTCGACCAAGGCTTTTGACTTTATGAGCCGTAAGGGTCTCACAAAGGTATTTCTCCCTACAAGTCGTGAGGATCTTGCAGGTGTATTTTCTCCTTAGGGATCGTGAGGATTCCTAAGCGCGTGTTCCTCTGTAAGTTGTAAGGATCCTACAAGAGGGCTTTCTCCTTATGGGTCGAGAGGACCTACAAGGGCTGCTCATTATATGGACATATCCCTAGTCACGGGTGGGACTTTCCTGGGGAAATGTTTATTCGCGCCCGTGGATTGTATACAAGGGTCAGTACGAGCCGCTTGTAGGGCAATACCGAAGGTTGTGGAGGATTTGCTTAAGAACAGGTTTAGGTTTCTGTAACTTAAGACTTTCAAATCTTATGAGCCGTGAGGGTCCCACAAGAGAGTTCTCCCTACGAGTCGTGAGGATCTCGTAAGCGTATTTTCTCCTTAGGAATCGTGAGGATCCCTAAGTGTGTTACTCCTTTGCGAGTCGTAAGGATCTCACGCAGGTGGTTTCTCCTTACAAGGTCGAGAGGACCCTATAAGTATCTTTTAACGAGGTTGCGCCCTTTCGGGTTTTCACAAACACTCGCCGGTAGTCCTGCTGTTTTTACTCACGGAGCCCTTTCGGGTTTTCATCCGTGCCCGTTTTGCTTGTGGACGCACCGTTTTTTATTCTTTTTTTTTATCTCGTCAGCCTAATGATGCTGTGGTAGTAGTTTAAGGACGTTTCGGTCCGTCGTTAGTTTAAGGACGTTTCGGTCCGTCGTTAGTTTAAGGACATTTCGGTCCGTTGTTATGGGAAGGCCGGCTGCTGCTTGTAAAGTCTGAGCCTAGGAAGATAGCGAGCGGGCATAGTCGTCGTCATCTATCATTGACCCAGGCTATGGCTCATCAAGCATAGTATTTCTTTAAGAAGCGGCCGTTTATTGGCCTGAAAGGCCTTTCACCGTGCATGTCCATGAGTAGATAGGCTCCACCCTGGTAGATCTTGTCTATGATGTAAGGGCCTTCGTAGTTTGGTTCAAATTTCCCCCGCTTGGCACGATTGGGGATCATAGGTCTTTTGACCACTAAAACGAGTTCGCCTTGGTGGAATGTCCTCGGCCTGGTCAATCTTTCGTACGAGCGCGTCATCTTTGCTTTGTAGGCTTCTAGATGTTGTTGCGCTATGAGCCGGGTTTCGTCGAGGGCATCAAGCTCCTCAAGCCGAAGGTGAGCATTTTCTTCGTCCGTCAGCTCGTGGTGGACTGCCACTCGTAGAGAGGGTAACTCTATCTCGAGGGGGAGTACTGCTTCCGTCCCAAATACCAATGCGTACGGCGTTGTGTTCGTGGCCGTCTTGAATGTAGTTCGATAAGCCCAAAGGGCCTCTTGCAGCCTCTCGTGCCAGTCTCTCTTATTCCGGGAAACGGTCTTTTTTATGATCTTTGTCAAGGTCTTATTAAAGGCCTCGGCTAGACCATTAGCTCGTGGGTTGTAAACTGAAGAATATCTCCAGTCTATATTGTGCTGCTGCGCGAAGCGGCTAATCTTATGGCTCCGATAGGCTGGCCCATTATCGGAGATAATCCGCCGTGGGGTTCTAAACCGATAGATGATGTGCGTCTTGAAGAAATGGAGGATATTCTCCGTCTTCACTTCCCTCAGTGGTACTGCTTCTGCCCATTTGGAGAAGTAATCAGTTGTCGCCAGGATAAAACGATGTCCTCGAGATGATGCTGGCTCAATGGGGCCGACTATGTCAGTTCCCCACATCTCGAATGGCCAGCTGGCCACCGTTGGGTGTAGTGGATTCGGATGTTGGTGGATGAAGTCTCCATGGATCTGGCATGAGTGGCATTGCTTCGCATACTCGAGGCAGTCCTGGATCATCGTGGGCCAGTAGTAGCCCATTCGTTTAATCTTTAACTTCATCTTCGGGCCTGCTTGGTGAGAACCGCAAAGTCCGTCATGGACTTCCTGAATGACTCTTTCCGCTTCGTCAGGTCCTAAGCATCTCAGCCATAGAGAATCAAACGATCTCTTGTATAGAGTATCGTTGACGAAAGCGAAAGATAGAGCTCGTTTCATGAGCTGATGTCTTGAGGATGCTTCTTTGGGCATTCGGTGGGACTTAAAGTAGTCTATGAAGATTTCCCTCCAGTCCTCGGCCTTCTCATGGTCTTTTATTTGTAGGGTTGTCTGCTCAGTCGCTCCCTTCTCTTTATATAATGTCGGAGGTATTTCTGCCGGGGTGAGCACTCGACGGCTTTGTACCATGATTCTGACATCATCGAGGTTTTCGTCTGCCAGTTCTTTAGCAAGTTTGGCTAACGCGTCTGCTTTGCTGTTCTCCGCGCGCGGTATGTTCTCTAAAATATAGGAGGGAATTTGGGCCAACAGTTGTTGCACCTTTTCGCCGTACTTTACCAACTCCGGCTTACACGTTTGGTAGTCACCATTTACTTGACTAACAACTAGCTGAGAATCCCCATATATAAGGAGGTCTTCAATTCCCATGTCGATGGCGATTTCGAGGCCTGCTATCAGAGCTTCATACTCAGCCTCATTGTTTGTCCTCGGCTCTGTTAAGGAGAAGGCGAAGCGCATTATCCCTCCTTGTGGAGTTGCAAAGATGAGGCCTATCCCCGATTTGATCATTGGGATACCTTGTTTCTGTTTCTTTACGGAGGACGCTCCATCGAAATAGAGTTCCCATCGGGTGCTTCCGCCGCTAATCGCGTCAAATGCATGCTCGTCCGGCAAATCACAATTCAGAGGAGAATCGGCCGGTATCGGGTGCTCAGTGAGGAAGTCAGCAATGGCCTGGCCTTTCACTGCCTTGAGAGGTTGATAGATTATCGAAAACTCCATCAAGAGCAGGGCCCATTTAGCGAGTCGTCCCGTCAATATGGCTTTTGACATCAGATATTTAAGAGGGTCCACCTTCGAGATGAGACAAACTTCGTGTGCCAACGCGTAGTGCCTGAGCTTTGTTATCGCGAAGATTAATGCCAAGCAATGTTTTCAATGGGAGAGTAATTGTTTTCTGCCCCCAGTAGAACTCGACTTAAGTAGTAGAGTGCTCTCTCTTTCCCCTGATCGTTCTCTTGCGCCCATAGTGCACCCAAGGAACCTTCGAGGGCGGTTGTATAAAGAATGAGGGGTTTTCCCTTGACCGGCGCAGCCAATACCGGCGGGTTCTGCAGGTACTGCTTGATCTCGTCTAGTGCACCTTGGCATTTTTGATCCCAGACGAATGGGGTTCCCTTCTTCATCAGGTGACTGTAGGGGCGGCATTTGCCTGAAAGATTTGCGATAAATCGTCGGATGTATGCGAGCTTCCCTTGAAGAGACCGCAACTGTTTGAGGGTTCTTGGCGGAGGCATTTCCATGATCGCTTTAATCTTTGACGGATCTATTTCAATACCTCGGTGTCGAACGATGAATCCCAGGAATTTGCCCGAGGAGACTCCAAACGCGCATTTGAGGGGATTCATTTTCAAATTATATTGCCGGAGGCGTTGAAATACAGTCTCCAGATGCTTTAAATGCTCTTCGTATGACATGCTCTTTACTACGAGGTCATCGATATAGCACTCAACAATGTCATGTATGAGGTCATCGAAGATCTTTGTCATGGCCCTTTGATAGGTAGCGCCAGCGTTCTTTAGACCAAAGGGCATAACCCTGTAGCAAATATACCCAAAGGGGTCCGGAAAGCGGTGTGCTTCTGGTCTTCGGGATGCATCTTTATCTGATTGTATCCTGACGAACCGTCCATAAAGGAGAAAACCTCGTGAGTGGACGTGTTATCTATCATTAGCTCGGTTACCGGTACTGGGAAATCATCCTTTGGACAGGCTTTATTGAGATCCCTGAAATCCACGCATATGCGTACCGTCCCATTCTTCTTCATTACTGGGACGATATTGGCGATCCAGTCGGGATATTGAACTTCTTGAATAAATCCAGAATCGATCAGCTTCTTGACTTCGGCGTTGATGCTCATCTCTAGCTCGAGTCGCATCCTTCTTGGCGCCTGCTTGACTGGCTTGATATCTGGGGATATTGCTAATTTATGTACAGCAACTTTCGGATCTAATCCTGGCATCTCGGAGTAGTTCCACGCGAAGCAGTCTTTATGTCGTAGAAGCACGTTCTTTAACGCGGCCACCTTTTCTTCAGAGAGTAGCTCGCTGACAAATGTCGGTCGCGGGTCATCTGCCGATCCCAACTCAATCTTCCTGAGGTTATCTGCAGTAGTATGTATACCGTCTTCCAGTTCTTTCGGAGCGGGCGGAAATTCTGAGATCACCTCATCATCGCTGTTTTCAAAGCACCGGGGAAGGTCATCCACGTTCTCGCGCCCTTCTTTTAATATTGCGATCGTATAACAGGTGCAAATCCGCTCCCAGGACTGAGGTGGATCCGGTTTTGCTCTTGCGGCCTTGGGCTCGTGCTTTCGGGGCGGCGTTACCCTCCAGCTGTTGGATAAAGCGAATCTGCCCCGTCGGTACTGGTCCTCGACCCAGTTCTTGAAGGTGAAGCAATCTTCGGTGGGGTGTCCTATGGCTCGGTGATAAGAGCAATAGCTCGAACGAGAAGCCTTGTTGGCTTGCTCAGGGTGTCTAGACTCTGGAAGCACGATCATTTGATGTTCTAAAGCGAGCTTGAGTAACTTCTCCGTCTTGTCTCGGGGGAAGGAGTACGCTCGACTCGTCTTTTCCATGAGGGGCGAATCCGAGCTGCGCAGTACCTGTAACCCTCTAATCCTACGTCGTTGTCGTCGGTTCTTCTTTTCGCTCCTTGACTTATTCCCGTCTCCGCTTCGGGCCTTTCGCATGATGGGTTGACGAGGATGAACATCTTTGTCTTTTGCAATCTGTTGAAATAGACGTTGCGTCTTGGCCTTCTCATAGATGGCCGTTTCGCGGCTGTGGTCTTCCCGAGCTTTCTGACCCACTTTCCTTATAGGCTTGCCCGTTTGTTCTTCAAACGACGGGCTTGGTGCTTCAATCGCAGGGTCTGGTTTTGATGAGGGATCGGCATCTCCTGACAGGGCATCCTCTTCTTCATCAAAGGTATATATAGCGTAGCTGCTGTGGGCCCGCTCCCGTTTTCCGGTTCTCGCGTATCCAAGCCCAAGTGTTTCCATTTTCCCGTTGGGCAATTTGCGTTGGGTTCCAGGGACATCCCAAATCCTGTTGTAGAACCGAGCCTGTCGAACAGTTTGTTTTAAGGGTACTCCTTGGCGCTTCAATAGCTTCTTTAATCCATTTGTATAGTATCTGGGCAGACGGATGGGTTGGAGTCTGTCGCATGTAGCATCTGCGCCATGCCAGATCTCTTTCTCTATTTTCGACTCTGAGGATCGGTAGAATAGGATCACCTTCTCGCCCCTTTGCCTGGGAGGGATGTAGAATGTTTGCAGGTCCTGCACATTATGAGCTTGCAGCGTGTCGAGATCCTTGTAGTGTTCTCGCGGCACCATGGTGATTTGCAAGCTATGGTCATCGCCCGGAGGTATTTGTATTGACAGCCGATTGGAGAACACAGCATTAACTTCATCCTCTGAATCACTTCCGAAGACCAGTATGGGGGCGGGCGTCCCCAGGTTGTTACGCTGAGATGGCCCTGCATAAACTATCTCTTCCTCTTCTTCGGTATCGCTCCCGAAAACAGGGATGGTGGCGGCGTTGTTCTCCGAGTTGCTACACCTTTCTGTATCTTCGAAGTCTGGCAAAAAGTATTTCGCATCTTCGTATTTGCGGACTTCGTTCACGGAAAACGGGTTCAACTCACCTGTTACGGTATACTCGAAACCATCTTTAAAGTACTTCATACACTGATGTTGTGTAGAAGGGACGATGTTGTATTCGTGTAGCCAAGGACGACCGAGCAAGGCGTTGTAGCAGGTTTTGGCGTCAATGACATGAAATTTGATGTCTGTGACGAGAAGTCCAAAGCGTAATGTTAGTATCACAGATCCGAGAGTCCGTGACGATTGTGAATCGAAACCGGAGATAGTAATTTTGTCACGAGCGAGGTGTTGCACACTCATGCAGATTTCCTTCAACACTCGAACATTAAGGAGATTGACGGAGGATCCATTATCCACCAGGATCTTGCCTATCTTGATGTCATGGCAGTATCCGGAGACATATAGGGGACGGTTGTGGTCGCACGTCCCGAGAAGGAGGTCTTCATCACCGAAAGTGACGTCGGCCGTATGCACTTCCTCCAGTTCGTCCTTCATCTTTTCAGTGGCGAGGAAGGCTTGGAATTGTTCAGGTTCTTGCAACGCCTTAATTAGTGAGTCTCGCGATTCTTTTGACAATAGGAGGGCATCAAGGATGCTAAGCTGAGAAGGTAGCTTCCTTAAGTGCGCGAGGATGTTATAGTCCACCTTACTCTTCTTAGGAGGGTCTCTGGTCGTTAATTCTTTCGTGACTTGGTCATCTAAAGTGATATCTTCAATGACCTTTTCCTTTCCCTTATCTTTTCTGCTCACGGGCCCGAGATTCTTTTCTGGGAGTGTGCGATTGCGCAGCTGAATGTTCTCGCAGGCCTCTGATTCCTCCTCTTTCCCTAACACGGATTCTTTAAAGAGAGGGCCCAGAGTCATTTCTTCATCAGAGTCGCTCCCAAAGGTGAGAACTTGTGACCCCCCGACGTTAACCATGTCACAGCTGCCAGTAGTTCTGTTGCGCCTGTCGACAGTGCTTCTTCGTTCCCGACGGCTCTTGCGTTTCATGCGCTTAAAATGTTGCCGACGAGCAACATATCCTTGCCACCATATCTTAAAGGCGTCGCACTCCTCTGTGGGGTGTGAGATTTTCCGATGATATGCGCAATAATTAGGGTGCCTCTCCGTCCCATCGTGTGTATTCCCTTCCGAGGGTGGTAGCTTCATCCCCATTGACATGGCTTTGGCAAACCTTTTCCTCGTCTTGAATATCTTTTTGTCTACTTCGGACGCCTTTTGATCTGGCGGGGGTAGTTCAACTCTTTCATTCAGTCGCCTGCATTTAGTTCTTTCTGACGCTGCCATCTCACGCTCCTGATCCGCTTTACTCTTTAGCCGAATCTCGTCTAGAAAGGCATTGATCATTTCATTTGCCAGCCACGCACGCTCTGGTTCAGGTTCTGCCTCTAGCTTCTTAGTGTCAGGAGTTTTCTCATCATCGGTAAACGAGTGGGAGATTACGTTACAACTCGCCACATACTCTTCGGATTCATCCGATGAGCTCTCTTCATCATCTTCCTCTTGAAAGATGTGGTTAAGGAACTCTTGCAGTGTGACAGGGGTTCGCGCCTTTTGATTGTATTCTTCCAGCGTGTCGATTTGCTTCTGCAATTTCGTGCGCTCGTCTCCAAGCTTCGCGGGCTTCTTGGATTTCTTCTTCTTTTTCTTCGAAGCTTTTGACGGCTGGGCGTGAGTATTTGGGCCCTTATCACGAGTCTTCGTAGTTGGGCGGGGCTTCAACATCCCTTCGATAATTTGAGGTTCAAGAGGGTCCTTCCATTCGATCGCAGGGCACGCATGAAGGTCTCTCAGCATTCTTTTGGTTTTAGTTGATAATACGACCTCCCATGGAGCTTCTTCAATAAAGGAGCAGGTTGCCCCCGGTGTATCTGTTTTCTTAGGGGTATGCGGCTGTGGTGGGCTCACCTTCCACTTTTCGGACAGTACAAACTTCCCCTGGAGGTATTGATCTTCAATCCATCCTTTGAAGACGAAGCAATCTTCAATCGGATGACTTACCGTTTGATGGTAAGGGCAATAGCTAGGGTTATTCACCTCGGTGGGTTGTGGCGGTCGCCTTGGATTTGGTAGGTTTATAAGTCGGTTGCGTATTGCCAGCTCGAATAACCGTTTCGTCTTGTCTCGTGGCAACGAGTAGGGACGCTTCATCTTTTCGTTATAATACCGGCGTCTTTCTTCCAATTGATCTGCCGGTTTCGGGGCGTTAGGTTGTTGTTGGGCATTCGCGACAAAGGTTGCCCTTCCTTTACCCTTGTCATTCCGAGGTTCCGATTTCGGAGGAGGTGGTCTATGACCCATCTGGTCCATCTGCGCCAATTTGTCGATTAAAGCCTGAAATGTGGTTGGCTTAAAGAACATCATAAACTGGGAGATAGTTGCGTGGGGGTCTAGGGTTCCCACGAACATGCCCACTGCGGGTGCCTCCTCAATGCGTTGCTCGCATCTTGACCACAAATTCCGCCAGCGTATAGCATACTGGACCCAGGTTTCGCCTGGTTTTACCCTGGCGTTAATCAATGCAGTTATCGGAGTGCATTCGCTGGCACTTGCGAACCGCTGAGTGAATAACAACTCCATTTCAGCGAACGTTTTGATGGAATCGTTCGGGAGTTCCGAATACCATTCGAACGCTGTTTCTGATAAGCTGCCAACGAACTGACGGAGTAACAGTTTATCATCCCCGCCGGTGTTACCGCAAAGGGCCCGGAACTGGGCAACATGTTGATGGGGATTGCCGGTCCCCTTGTATACGTGAAATTTTGGTATCGTATAGCCTTGCGGGTATTTGATTTGATCGTACCAGCTCGGATACGGCCGCCCCGTTTTCACGACTTGACCAGCTGCTTCAGTCGCATGATGGACCCGGATTTGCTGAGCTATGTAGTCAGCCAAGTCAGCTTTAGAGATTGTCTCCTCCTTGGCCGCTGAGAGGGCTGGTGGTGGATTTGACGTTTCTCCCCGGTCGTCTTCCAGAACGATTGGGGGATCGTCGGCGGGTAGGTCCTGCTGGATCATCATTCCTATCATATCTTGGAAGAGAAGGCCCATACGTTGTATGTTGGCTGCTTGTTCAGCAGCCTCTTTGTCCTTTTTCTCCAGTATCCGGTGAAGGAATTCAGCGTCGGTTTCCTCCTCCTGGCGTGCGTCTGAGGACGTTTCTGGGCTTTCTTTTGGCCCGGTAAGTGCGGCCATAGCATTCATCATTTCTTGGAGCTTTTGCTGTTGCTCCTGGGCTTTCGTCACGGATCGGGTAAGTGACCGGTGGCCTGTAGAAGTGCGGCTCTCCTCCTTTCCAGAGGCCATGTATACGGTGTGGACCATCATGCCCTCAGACTTAGGGCGTCTGGGCTTAGTGCTTTTAGCCGTCGTTGCACGTTGGGGGGTCTTCTCTGGCCTCCTCCTTTTATGAGCCATGGAGGTTGAGGGGGCCGTTGAAGTGGGCGTCCCGACAGCCTTTCGGGGTTCAGCCTGGTGACCAGCTTCCGGTTGGATTTTCAGCTTCTTGTGCTGGCGGGAGGAGTTTGGATCGATGATCGAGTCTCGGGCCTGTCGCCAAACCTTATAGATTTTGGAAGACAGCCGTTGAGGTGATTGGGGTTGTTCTGGTTCTATTTCCGCAACCTTCTTTAATGGGGGAGGAGACCTCTTCAGCACTGCAGTAGGGGAATTCCTTCGCACCTTATTTAGCATCTCGAAGCTGTTCCCAGTTGGAACAGCAGCATTAACTTCTGCCACCGGGGCTGGAGGAGTCAATCCGGAGGGGGAGTTGCCCCCAGCCTTCCTTATTCGGCGCCAATGACGGCGTCGAGCGTGTCGAGCGGACGGCGCTGGTTCAGCGGTGAGAATAGCTTCGTCTTGCCCCCTGTGTGGGTGGGGGATTGTTGTTGGTGTTAGCCTGTCAAAGACCGATGTCTTCTGGGCAGTAGGAGCGGGAGCCGAAGCCGTCAATCTTGTAAAGACCGACTTAGTGGCAGGGGAAGCCACCTTGGCAATTTCGGGGGTAGGAGCGGCCACTTTCTTAGAAGCAGCCTTCTCTGAGATTGTAGGCCCCGTGATGAGTTCGCAAGATTTCTGGCCCAATCTAGAGAAGACCGAGGCGTTGACGTTGGGCGACTCGTTGAGAGGAGCCGCGGCAGGGGTAAGACGATCAAAGACCGACCTCTTGAGAGCTTCCTTTGTTAGCACCGGCGTCGCGAAGCTTGATGGAGGGAGTATAGTCCCAAAGAACAATCCGGTAGTGGCTTGAGTTACTTGGTCCACCGGCATTGTGAACAACGAAGCAGCTTGGGGTCCGTAGGCTATGCCTCCTGGCGAGGCAGAGCGTTGGTCGCAATTGCAGTTTGAGCAGTTGGAGAATTTCGCAGAAGTAGAAGCCATCGATCCTTTGCTTTCTGCAATAAGCAAGACGCCAATTCTTAGTATCTTGAAACCCAAGGGCAACCATTAGCGAACCGCGATTGGTTCGCGAATCACGACACACGAAGTATGGAGTGGAAAGAGGAAAAGGTCCCACCGGGCGTGCCAGAATCTGTTCCCCTCCGAATGACGGCGCGCAAGGCTGCGATGTCTTGGCGCTGAGATTCGGGGCAGATGCTAATTGGTGCTATCCGTTCACCTCTCTGAAGATGCCAAGTTGGTTTATGGCACCATATATCGAAGGTTTAAACGGATGCGTCCGATGTAGCAGACTTCGTCAGATTCCCCCTCGTTTGAGGGGTTTTTGATTGTGGGGACGCTCTTCCCTGCAGGCGCAAGCCCCTGCAGTTAATTACGCTACCGCATCGCAGTAACAACTTTCTCCTTCTCCAGCTGGTCACTTTGTGTCGTGGGTGTTTATTTCGTGTTTTATTGCCCGTGGATTGTTTACGGAGACTGAGTCATGTCGTCACCCGTAGGGCGTGGACTAGTCCAAATCCGTGTTATCTTAGATTTGGGTTTGGGGGTTTGGTTTGAGGATACGTTAGCCATACTTGAGGCTAAGATCAACTCAAACATTTGTTAAGGATACGTTAGTCTAGTTTGAGACTAAGATCAACTTAACGGGATCGTTTAGATCCGACAAGGGAGCGTTTGGACTCCATTGTTCCAGTTTTAGGGACATAGTGGTCCATCATATGTATGTGGCCGTCGGGACCCGTCACCTCTCTGACGACGTTGAAGGATTACAACGACGGGTGTCAGAGGGGTTCAGAGATGTACCCTCGAGCCAGAGTTAATTTGGGGGATTCGTAGTCCAGTCTGCTTGAAGGTTTAAGGATTCGTTAGCCATCTTTGAGGCTAAGATCAACTTAAACGGGACCGTTTAGATCCGACAAAAGAGCATATGGGGCTCTATTGTTCTAGTTTAGGGACATTGCGGTCCGTGGATAGTTTAAGGACATTGCGGTCCATGGGTAGTTTAAGGACATTGCGGTCCATGGGTAGTTTAAGGACATTGCGGTCCATTGTTAGTTTTAAGACATCTCGGTCAAGGTTAAGGACGTCATAGTCCATGGGTTTAAGGACTCCACAGTCCGGTATGTACTCTGGATGCTTCACACGGGTTCACTGCCGTGCTTGGCGAGGACCAGGCTCCGCTCTGGGCGTTTTCCGTGGGGTCAAAGAGTGACGTTATCCACGTTCCACGTAACCAGGAATTTTGCACTAGATGCTTCACACGGGTTCACTGCCGCGTTAGGCGAGGACTAGGCTCCGCTCTGGATGCTTCACACGGGTTCACTGCCGTGCTCTGCGAGGACCACGATCCGCTCTGGACGTTTTCCACGGGGTCAAAGAGTGACGTTATCCGCGTTCCACGTGACCAGGAATTTTGCACTAGATGCTTCACACGGGTTCACTGCCGCGTTAGGCGAGGACTAGGCTCCGCTCTGGATGCTTCACACGGGTTCACTGCCGTGCTCTGCGAGGACCAGGATCCGCTCTGGACGTTTTCCACGGGGTCAAAGAGTGACGTTATCCGCGTTCCACGTGACCAGGAATTTTGCATTAGACATGGGTTTAAGGACCCCACAGTCCATATCATGGGTGGTCGTCGGGACCCGTCACCTCTTTGAAGATATTGAGGGATTACAATGCCAAGTATCAAAGGAGTGAAGAGATGTACCCTAGAACCGGAGTGGCTTGAGTAGTCCCTGGCCCAATTTTGGGGTCAAGACTGATTAATTATGTTATGAGCCCATTGGCCCAGTTAATCACGAATTGAGGACTTATGGCCAGCTTGGGCTAAGTCCAATCATGTCTGGAATATTGATTTCTTGTGAGTCCATTGAGGGAGAGGCTTTGCCTCTATCCCTTTAGCCAATTGGGCCAAAGACTAGTGTTAAACATTTCAGAGCAATCAGTGTTGAACACTGGGAATTAGGTTAGTGTTTAACACTAAGAGATAATTAGTGTTAAACACCAGCGACAAAGCCTTCAAATTAGTGTTAAACACTAAAATAGATCAGTGTTGAACACTGGCAGTGGAGATCTCAGACTAGTGTTAAACACTAAGGTAATCAGTGTTGAACACTGCAAATAAGGTTCTTTGATTAGTGTTGAACACTAAGGCCCAATAGTGTTTCAATACTGTGTTCAAGAGTTCCAATTCAGTGTTAAACACTAAGGCGAGAGGGGTCACGTGGCAACACGTGAGAGCGCCCTCCCTTTATTTATTCTGCTGAGATTATCGCCTCACGTGCCCTCACGTGAAGGGCATTTAGATGCTTATATGTTAAAGCTTCTGTCAAGAGTCACGTGGGTCACGTGGGGTACTGCCTCAAAGGGCTTTCTGTAGCTCTTTTGGAGGGGGTCACGTGGTGACACGTGCCTTTGCCTCTATGTTGTTTAGAGGATCTGTTACTCCTTTTTCAGGAATAAAATTCCTCGTAGGGTTGAACCCTGACAATAATTTCAAAGGAATTAAATTCCTAGTTTCTTTTGAAGAGTTGAACTCTGAATTTTCTGTAGGAATTAAATTCCTTATATATGTGAAGAACTGAATAGGGTTAAACCCTAATAAAAGCTTTGAAGGAATTGAACTCCCATTCTCTGTTAAATTATGATTAAGGGAATTAGATTCTCGCTGTTTCAACAGAACCAGGTTCTTAATTAGGGTTAAACCCTGTTTCTCTTTGTTCTGAAGGAATTAGATTCCCATAACACAGGGTCAAGCCCTAATTTTATCTTAGAGGAATTAAATTCCTATAGTTCTGTGAGAATTAAATTCTCATGTTTCCATTTCCTCTCTATGTTTTGGATCTGCATGGCAGGATCTCAACCCATTGAGAATTAAATTCTCAACCTAAAGGGGGAGATGTGCGCTTTGCGGATCCTCTATCAAAGAGAGAAGAAATATGTTCTTCTGTTTTTATATTATCAGAGTTAAACTCTGTTGAGAATTAAATCCTCCTTCTTTCAGAAAGCCTTCCCTTTCTTATCTAGGGTTTTCTTGTGCAGAAGATCCAAGTTCCTTCAAAGTATCGAGGCTCTCTCCTTTTTCTTCCCTCTGCGTATATATGTATATCTCTTTTGTATCTCTTGGCTCCTATTTATAGGAGAAGCGGCCGAGTCAATTAGTTTTTTGGTAAATCTTTCATGAGATATTTGATTTGCATCCTTCATTCGTTCTGGACCTTTTGATTATTAGGTGAATTTTATTCACCATTGGATTTTAAATCCAGAGATTCTCCTTTGTAATTTCTGTTAGATTTAAAATGGGAAATCTTTCCAAACCCGGGATTTTCCCATAGATAGATCACCTCTGAATCTTTAATTTGATTGGTTCCAGATAGCCGCTTTCCTTTGGAAAGATTTGAATTTCTTTCAGAATTTAATTCTGTTGACAAAATGGCCTTTGAAAGCCGGTCACGTGTGCCCACGTGACCCATGGTCACGTGTGAGCATGTGACCCCCTTCGGAATGAGCCTTCTTCTTTCCTTTGCGCTCTGTCTTCTGATTGCTGCTTGAACGTCACGTGCTACCACGTGACCCCTGGTCACGTGTGAGCACGTGACCCCTGTCTGGCGCCTCTTTCTGGAGAACGAGTTTGTTGCCTTGAACGTCACGTGCCAACACGTGACTCTGGTCACGTGGGAGCACGTGACTTCTTCTGAAGCCTTTTCCTTGACTTGATCAGTTAACCGGTGTGCCTTTGACGCTTGCATTCAAATATCACGTGTTGCCACGTGACCCTGGTCACGTGGGAGCACGTGACTCTTCCTGAAGCCCCTTTTCTTCCACGTAATCAGGAAACTGAACCTGCCTTGATGACGTTTTTTAGGCGTCACGTGCCAACACGTGACCGCTAGTCACGTGTAAGCACGTGACCCTCTTCTGAAGCTTTTCACAGAAGCTTTCCTGATTTTAAATCAGGAAACAGACTCCTCGGCCCCCTCGCTCGTCCCCGAGCTCTCCAGCCGAGGCCATCTTTCTCGGTCCTCAGACCGACCAACTCCACCACTCACCGGAGTAACCGCCGCTCCGCAAATCTCGCCATGTGCAGATTCTCTGCCGGCAACATCCCACGTTTCACGCCATCATGATCTCCTTTAATGGGCGATCCGCTCTTTACGCGGGCATGACGTCGGGAGCGTAACTGCCGGCGAGATTCTTGCACGTGCTGCTGCGTGCTGCCGCCACTATATAAACCCCCCATCACAGAGGGGTCAAGTAAGCCAGTTTTATTCCACTTAGCCGTTACTCTGCTCGGATCTCGTGCTAACTTGATCGTCGGAGGGTCCTCGGTGGTACCAAACCACCCCGGGACTTCTTTGCAGGTACTCGGCGCTAAACTTCTCAAATCACCAATCTCCTCCAAACCCATTGAGACCCACACGCAACAGGAGATCACCTCCAAAATCCGCCGGGAGATCGACGGAAGACAACATCTGACGGAGACCCGAAAAGGACCTCCGTCAGTGGGATTCATGGCAACACACTATTTAGTGATCTGTATCTCTTAACTTTTTTTTTCTAATCTAAAAGAGTCTTGTATTTGCAAAACAAACTTCTGTATGGATCAATGAATATTTTGATGTCATGTGTACCTTTCAATGTAGAAATTCCTACCGTGGCAATATACACGCCATTTTCATTTTGATTTTGGGTTATCTATGAGTATTTCTATTCTCCAGGAAATTCTTTTTTTTTATTTGGTTTCCTGCAATTACCCCTATGATCCAATCATCCAATTTATCTTTGATTTCATTCCTTATGTTACTTATTCAATTTGCGAAAAGCTAAAGCTCGGTCTGCACCAAACATTGATCCTTTGCAAAAACAATTTTAAACCTCATTTACAAAAGTATATCTTTCTTGCTCATGCAATCATGCATTCAATTGGGCATACTAGACTCTTTCTTTTGTGAAGGTATTTGGTCCAGTCAAGCTGTTATTATAATTTGAGAAAGAAACAGCCACAATACTATGGCTTTGGCTTATATATGCATTATGTTTGTGTCATTTGACGTGGTTATTAATAAGAAACAAATTATTATTAAGTAATATATGGTATGATTAGGATTAGTTAGCATCATACATTTAATCATGGTTCATTACTCTTAATAATCACAATGTGATTTATGAGCAAGGTGTGGCTGCTAATTTATTTTAATTTCATTAAGCTTACATTTTGTTTTCACGTTGATTTTTTCTCAAACCAAAATTCTTGGTTCTTAGAAATCTAACTGAGCAAGACTAAACCAGCATGTTTATATTTTTCGGTCTAATCGGTTCCATAAGTTTTAACAGAAACAAGCTCACAGCTATCTATATTCTTCAGGAGTTTCTAAATTTCTATGATTTGTTTATGTTTTGCAATTCAGGCTCTGTTTGGGAATGGAGTTGAGTTTTCTAAATTGTAGTTTTATAAAGTTAGCAAATCCAAACTCAAAAATCCTAACTTTGCCTTGTTTGGTTACCATTTTGGAGTTGGGACAACTGTAGTGATCTCAGCCCAAATCTTGAAAACATGCAGTTATTTCAACTCCAATCTGATCAAAGTTTACAAAACTCCATTTTTGGAGTTTGGGATTTGCAACCATAGTTAATTTGTATCTCTCTAATTTCATTTAAAAATAAACTACAGTTATTCCGGCTCCATATCGAAACAGGACCTCAGCATCATGATCAAACAATCAAATTTGCCTTCAATTTCTTTCTACATAATATCTTTCTAATTTGCAAACAGACAAAGCTCGGTCTGCACGAAACCTCATTTTCATGCCCATGCATGCACCTAATTGGGCAGGTTGGGATTAATTTTTAGGATAAATTGTCAAAAAAAACCCGAGCACGCTTTTTTGTTGTCAAAAACCCCCGGCCTTGAAAAGTTAGTCAAACCCCCCTAAAAAGGTTCTTAGTTATCAAGAAACTCCTTACATATCTAGTAGTTGACTGCCATATCTAGTTTTCTGCGATATGTAAGCAGTAACGAGCATATATAATATAGTTTGTAAGAATTGGTTAGATATAGCAAGCTACTGTGTAGATACTGGATGAAAAATTTCTAAAAGGGTTTTTACTACCGTTTCGAAGCCAGGGGTTTTTGACGGCGGAAAAAGGTGCTTTGGTTTTTTTTGACAATTTACCCTAATTTTTATGAAGGTATATGGTCCAATCAAGATATTAGTTTTGGAGATGGAAACATCCTCATGAATCCAAAACTTCATGAGCTCATCACAAAATTACAAACATAATGTGATGTTGTGGCTTCAATGGCATAGCATGCATGTTCTTCTATTTAAATGAGCTCAAACTTGTAAGCAAAACAACAGAAAGAAATCAAGCAAGAGGAAATTAAGAGATGGCAAGGCTTATGAGTGGCTTGAGAAATGGATACAAGGGCCTATCTCTTTATCAAAGGGGTTATTCCTCTTCTGCTGAATATGCCATTGATCCTACTCAAAATTTGATGGATATACCTGCAAGCAAAATTATGAGTGATGCCTCTCAGGCAAGATTTCTTATTCTTTTTGGCCCGATATCGTGTACTTAGTTATTTTAATGGAGGCTAAATTGCAGAAAAACTCTCTTACTGTTTGTTTGGACAGCGGAATATCATTCAAGCATTCCTAAATACGCAAGAAAATTGCTTATTATCTAGTTTCTCGTGATTAGATCAAAATATTGGTAGTGTTTTTTAAATTAAACGTATTATCTATTAGCTACAGGAGCGAGCGTTCCACTCACGCCCTTTAAGTTTATGCTCCTACTACCATCTCTTCTTTTCTCTCTTTTTATTACTTTTTTATAGCTAAAACACATTTAGTAACCTTTTGATGGTTTACTCCCGAAATCTATGTCTGTAGTTTGGGGGTCTTACTTTTCTTTGGTTATCTTGACGTAGTTTTCCGAATTAGGAATTTGACATTTGTTTGGGAAAGGTTAACGCTAACAGCTAGTTCAAAAACTTTGTTAGATTTTTACTGGAGTTTTGCTTCATAGCCAATCCTATTCCGATGGGAAAAGGTTTAGATGATGATCATGATGATGAAGACGACGATGGCTTTCTTTTGGTTATATTGATAAATCATAAGTAGTTTGTTATTTTTTTGATAAATTGTGCTGGTTGATTTACTTATAGTTGCGCTTTCATGTCACGATTTCTTATGTACTACCTTTAGAGCCTTTTTCAGTTGTAAGTCTGGATCCATACGTGATTGAAATGGTCTCTCTTGAAGTAAATATGATTTGTCTGTTGTGTTTATTTTATGTTTTAAAATTGCAACCTAATCACAATTAATTCTCTTATTTTACCACTTATCCTCTCCTGGGAATAGTAAATGATTTCTCGCTGATCTATCTATCTTTCTTTCTTCATGTTATATTCAATCAATTTTTTGTCCTCTAACCAGGAAAATTATCCTCCGTCCCCTGGAATTTAAGGATATTTACATTTGCTCCCCAAAAATTATCCTCCAACCCTTAGATTTTAAGGATATTTGTATTGGGTCCCTGTGCTTGCGCAGAGCCTCCTGCTAGCACTCACAAAGAAACCAGGTTTCTTGTTTAAACAATCATATATACATGATTATAGCCTCACTATTTTACTCAAAGATCGGCATATGATCAATCTTTGCTTTCAAAGGGCCACCAAAATTGACCAATTAGACCAGAGGCAACTCTAGTGAGCGTTAAATATTGAAGATCGCAAACTTTGCATAGTCCACTAAAATTGTCTCCCATTTGTTCTAGTTTCCTTTTTTTAATTTATATATATATATATATAGAGAGAGAGAGAGAGAGAGAGAGAGAGAGAGATAAAAGTTAGATTCTGCCATGTGACAACGATGACTGTGGCATTTTGTCCAAATGCTCAATTTTCTTATCCAAAAGAAATGGATTCATCCCCTCTAGACCACTCTTTTTATATTAAATAATGACTCTAAAATTCTCCCAGTTTGAATCCCCAAAACATGTTTAAAATTATTAATCTGTTGAAAAAGTTGAGTGTTTTTTTTTGAAGTTTCCTCTCCTAAATCCTAGATGCACTCTCACACTTTTCTTTGACCATTGCACTTTTTATAAAATTTGGGGCCAATAGAGAGAGAGAGAAGACATGCTTGTACAAAATACATAAATAGAGGGGGTGAGAGGGAGAGGGAGAGGGAGAAGAGAGATGGCAAAGCTAATGGGTCTGTTGAGAAAGAGATCAAATATTATTTCTGCTTACCAAAGAGTCTCATCCTATTCAACCCATCAAGGTTTGGATCATCAAGCAGCTGCTGCTCAAAATTTGAGGGGCATAAGCAGTGTCAAGAGTGATGCATCCAAGGCAAGCTTTAAATCCCTTTAATCCTTTCCCCCCTCCTTTTAGCCCAATTCAATAAATTTTTTCCTATGATTTCTGTAATTTTAAAGCCTAGGTTATAGTTTCGTCAACCTAATTGCGTCTTAAATGGTATCTCCACTTTTTCTATCACACATTGTGATTTTCATTTTATTCTTTCGGCAAAAAATGGATAGGGTCAAAAAGGCCTAAACATTTCATTAAAATTATGAAATGGAAAAAAAAGATAAAAGATAAGCATATGGATCTCATAATAATTTGCATGTCAAGGTAAATAACATTAGATAACCTAGGAGATTCAAAAATACTATACCGATCTACATAGAAGATATCTGATTTCCTTTCGATCCACAATCTTGAAATTTTCAATCCTAATTTTGTTAAAATTTTGAATTTCTAGCTTATTGGGAGGACTCCAATAGTTTATCTGAACAAAGTGACTGAAGGGTGTGAGGCTAGAGTAGCAGCTAAGCTTGAGTTTCTGCAGCCTTCCTTCAGTGTTAAGGACAGGTATCATAATTTTTATTTTCAATTTCCCTTCTATTAGGTAATGGATTTCTTCGATTTTAATCGTTTTATTTTAAATATCAGGCCAGCTTATGCCATGTTGGAAGATGCAGAAAATAAAGGGTTGATAACTCCTGGCAAGGTTAGTGATTCTAACTTGCAACTGCAAATATTGATTATAGATGTTAGAATAGCAAGTGCAAATATTAGTTACAGATGATAGAATATGTTCATTAAATTATAACATATCTTAAAGATTTAAGGCTTCAATCCAAAACACTACCAAAAACTTTACCCATGTGGCAACAAACTATCAAATACCTTTTAGTTTAACGAGAAACTACCACAAGACTTTCAAAAACTTCGAAAAACTACCATGATTAAGATGCCATGTCAACAATGATTACTAGAAATTCCAAAAAAAAAATTCAAAACATGGTAGGGTCGTGTAATTTTGAGACTTAGTGGTGGTTTGTTGCCACGTGGGGAAAGTTTTTGGTAGTTTTTTTGGAATTAAGCCAAGATTTATTTTCCAAAAAATCATACATACAAGCATAGTAATTATATTTGCTGGATCATGCATGAATTCTAAGTGTTGATATAATTTTTGAAACAAGAATTGGTTGTATATATACATAACTTAAACATCTAGTTGGGGGTAAATGCAAATACTCATATGAAGAGTGAAAGTATAGGACCAGAGAATTGTATGATTGTTTATAGACAAATAATGCATTAAATTAGGAAAATATTTGAAAGGCAGAAAAACAAAGCAACACTAATCGAACATTGAAAATAGGTGAGTGCCATTATAGCAGAGGGGAGAAGCTTCCTGCCACCAAGCAATAGGCCTCGGGTTCAAATATCTCCTGCATTAGGTTACAACTTATTATATTAGAAGAAAAAGAAAATTGATGATGACGACAACGATGATGATTGAACGTAAAATTACTTATATTTTCCTAATTGAATCTCAAAGTTCATAAAATTTTATGATCCATAAAAGGTTATTCTCAGGTTTGTTAATATCATAGAGAATATCAGAAATATTAAAAGGCTTAATATCTATATTACTAGCCCTATTATAAATAAGAGAATAACTAGCAATTGCCTCCGTGCCATGCACGGGCACGGGAAGTTGTTCGAAAAATATTCTTTCACATAGATGACCAGAATCATAACTAAATTTATTGCAGACAAGTATTCAAGCTTTACCTAAATTTTCTCGAAACAATTATAAAAATTTCTTCATTTCCTCGCAAAACAATTCATAAAAGTATTTTTTAATGACCTAGAAAAAAAAAGCAATTTATCCTCCATCTTCAATATGACCTAGAAATAAATAAATGCAAATATCATCTGCTCAATAAATGTAATATGTACGAATATGCAATCTATCATCCTTCTTCAGACCACAGTTATCCCAACGTCATTATGAACTCTTTTCTCGTTACTTTTCATATTATCTAATTCAACTCACGGCCTTTAATATATATTTCAGAAGTACATATAACTTTTAATATATATTTCATAGCCGTAGTCGATTTATAGAATACGGATTTTCATTTCTTATAGCCGTCCATATCCATATTTGCATCCGTCAAAGACTACATGATATGAATATGGTAACATCTGCATTCAATCCATATCCGGTTGATGAAAATGTATACAAAGTAAAAGTTGAAGTGTTGATTGCAATTTTTCCAAAAAAGATCAAGAGCCTTGTCTAATTTTCCGTGCATGTACGTATAGAAGGTAATAGTGGATGGGTTGATTGCAATTTACAAAAAATATCGAGAGGTAATGTAGATGGGTTGATTGCAATTTTCAAAAGATATCGAGAGCCTCAACTATTTTTTTGTCCATATGTATCCAGGGAGAAAATGACTTCTCTAGATGTTATGATGCAATCTAGATTGAATAGTAATAACTCAAATGAAAATAAATATAAATAACTCATCTGAAAATATATTGTGTCTATGAATTACAACAAAAGTTACTAAAATTAAAATTTGATGACGATACAAATAAACAAAACGCATTGCTTTGAATTTTATTTTCTACGGAAATAACTTTCTTAGCTTTGTATAGATAAACTTAGAAGGGGTCGACTATAAACTAACTTAAAATATAGAGCCGGAGGATAATTAAATTCCTTGAAAGAAGACCAAAAGAGAGATTAAGTGCAAATTTCCTTAAAATAGAAGGGTGGAGCTAATTTTCCATGCAAAAAAAAAGATTGAAGTGGGAATCTCCCCCCCCCCCCACACACACACACACATATATATATATATATATTAGAGATAATTAAATTAAATGCAAAGGCAAAATGGGAAAAAGAAAAGCTTGAAGTAGGGTTTTATATTATATTTATGACATTAAACTAGGGTTTTATATTGAGAATAATGTAGGAAAGAGACCCTAAGAGGATTTTTTTGTCAGGTGGCATTTAATAATACGCCCTTTACCATTTTATTCGACGATCGGCACCGTTTACCTTGATCTTCATTATCTAATATGTCGATGCACCAAATTTCATTTGATTCTAACACTTTTTCACCGTTGATTTAGTGGGTACAAAACTAACGGTATACCGACAATAGAACTTTTTATATTGCTAATTCAACGGTAAAAAGATGGTAGAATCACATAAAATTTTGTGTATTGACGTATTAGATAATAAAGATCAAGGTGAACAGTGCTGATTGTCGAATAAAATGGAGGATGTATTATTTTATGCTGCCTGACAAAAAAAGCCTTTGAGGGCATCTTTCCTCCATTGTTCTTTTTTATATTATATATAACAATGGCAAAAATGTACTATAGGAGAGAATTTTCTCCTATGGCGTCGAAAAAACACTATCTATGATTTTTTCGATTATCGGCACCCATCACCTCCATCTTTATCATCTAAGATGTAGACAAACCAAATTTCATGTGATTCTACCACCTTTTCACCGTTGATTTAGTGGGTGAAAAATTAACGTGTACCGACAATAGAACTTTTTACAATGCTAATTCAACGGTGAAAAGGTGGTAGAATAACATAAAATTTGATGTATCCACGTCTTAGATGATAACAATGTAGGTGATGGGTGCCGGTGGTCTGAAAAATGGAGTTTGTATTTTTTCGACGTCATAGAAGGAATTTCCCTTCTATAGCCTATTTCCTTCATTATTATTTTTTTAGGAAAAGAGATGGATAATTAAGTCATCCCGAATATCATTAAAGAGGTCTTAATGATCGCCAAAAACTAACCCCACATAAGCAAGTATCAGACATCATAGTTTAGTACAGAAATCTAAATAGAGTTATACATGTCCGGTCTCCAGAAACAAATACAAATACATCAAGATAAAACGGAAAACATTCCCCCGCCCAACGCATCATAGCCATGTATCAAATACTCCCCTCAATGACATCATCGCCTCAATCTCCATCGTCATTGTCCCAATTGCCACCCTCATCGTCCTTCCTAGTCCCTATATCATGCTGCCCCCCTTGAGGAATCATCTTCCTCATCTTGAGCCTCACTGGATCTGAAAAGATTATAGACCAACTATGAAGCATGGCAGATATATGGCATGTAATCGCATTTAAACTATTATGTTTTCCTCTAAAAATTATCCCCTTTCACTCCAACCAAAGCCCTAGGCAATACCCATGGCAATAATATCCAAAATTTTCCTATCGACCCCACTACCTACTCGTTTTCACCAAGTCCCCCAAAGATCAATCATAGAAACGGGTAACGAAGAAACGTTATTTCTAGCGCAGAAATACGTCCACACATCCTTAGCTAACCGAAAAGAAAACACAAGTGACCAACAGTTGTCCCCGTGAAGAAGATGCCTTTAACCTTGTTTAAGCCTCCCCAAAAATCAGAAGCAGTTCCTCATTTTTCTTCTCTCCCCTGATTTGGCCTTGTTTCATATAGGTACTTTCGAGTAGCCATTTCCATTTTTCACCTTCTTCACCGTACATTTTCCACCACCATTTGACGAGCAAGGCCTTATGCATGTCTCCCAGATCTAAAAACCCCAGCCCCCCTTGGTCCTTTGGCATACACACCGTTGACCACTTTATTAGAGCATAACCCTTCTCCTCTCTCCTCCATGCCTTCCACAGGAACTTGCGTCTTAATTTGTCAATGCGGCTTTGTATCTTCCGAGACATCTCGTAGAAGGCTAAATAGTACATGGAAATAGCGGCGTTTAAAAGAGTTACTCTTCCTTCAATAGAAAGTAATTTGCCTTTCCATCCTTTCAATCTTCTCTTCATCTTATCAGTGATTGTTCTCCAATCAGCAGCTTTAAGTTTACTCGACCTGAAAGGAAGACTTAGGTACTTAAGAAACTCTACCATAGCCAAAGATCTTAGAGAAATCATCGTCATCCTTGTTTTCTAAGTCCCTGATCAAAACCAGCGAGCTCTTATGATAATTTATCTTAAGTCCCGACCATTCTTCAAACATGCATAACAACCCTTCCAATCTCATAGCCTGAATATGGTCCCTTTCGCCAAAAAGCAAAGTATCATCAGCATATTGTAAGTCGATCAAGGCAATACTCTTATTTCGTAGCCCAGTGACCAGATTGGTCCTGTGAGCTAGCTTAAATATTTTGTGATGGCCACCGGCTACTAACGTGAACATTAAAGTGGACAATGGATCTCCCTTCATTATTCTCTATAAATGAACTGGTTCTAACATATATTAAAAAGTAAAAACCATGACCTTTTTAATATCTTATGGCAACTTTTTTTATCGGAGAAAATACCATAAATTACCACTCCAACTGGGAAAAAACAATTTGAACTATGTTGATCTAATTATTCATCAATTGCACAAGTTATTAGAATTTGACCGGCATATAAATCGATTATTGTCCGATGCAGACGACCTTGATTGAGCCCACATCGGGAAACATGGGGATTGGATTAGCATTCATGGCGGCACTGAAAGGTTACAAGCTTATACTAACAATGCCTTCTTACACAAGCCTCGAAAGAAGGGTGACTATGAGAGCCTTCGGAGCAAACCTAGTACTGACTGATCCTACCAAGGGGATGGGCGGAACAGTGAAGAAAGCTTATCAACTTATGGACTCTCACCCTGAAGCCTTCATGCTTCAACAATTCAACAACCCAGCTAATGTTAAGGTAACTTGATTTTATATTGGTCCACACGATTTTACTTTAAATGCTACCATGCACTTATTTGGTTTAATTAAATCTTTTTTTAATATGTGGCAGTTGTATTTCACATGTATAATCTTTTGTGTTTGTTTTTGAAATTGATCTACATCAGAAACATGGAAACCATTGTAATATTTTTAATATCCAAATATTTGAAAATCTATGAGAAATAACGGAGGAGATGGATATCGATAAAATGACTTTGAAATCTTACTGTGAAAGCAAACTAGCCGCATAGCACATTAAGTAAATGGATTCTTGTTACATATAGGTAAATATTTATGTCTTAGAGATCATATCAGGCTTGACTGCAAAATTTTATTTCATGTCATGTATAACTAAACTGTCTCTACTCCATGTAAAAGCCGAAATGCTAATGTGGTGTCGACATAAAACAATTGTGGTTCCATAAGGAAAAAATATAAATATGGAAGGCTTAATTCCAAAAAAAACCCAAACCTTTTAGCTAAACATGAGAAACCTCCAAAAACTTTTAAAATATACAAGAAACTACCACAAAACTTTCAAAATACACAAGTCACTACCACAAAACTTTCAAAAACTATCGGAAATAAGGTGCCATATCAGCAATAAATTGCACAAAACTACCAAAAAACTGAAAAAAAAATTGTACCGTGGTAGTTTCTTGTGATTTTAAAGTTTTTAGGGATTTCTCGTAGTTTAGCTAAAAAGTTTGTTTTTTTGGAGAGGAATTAAGCCAATAAGTAAATACGATAGACTTCTGTATTCTAGGAATCTTTTACTCCTTTTGTTACTTCAGTGTTTGCAACTTTGGAAAATCAGAATGTTTGGTTGCATTTATGACTTTAGTTTATGTTGTTTTGATGCAGTCGTACTGTTTGTAGACATCCGCTTATTTTACATATATCTGACATTTATAGATTATTTTCAGATACATTATGAGACCACAGGTCCTGAAATATGGGAGGATACACTTGGCGAAGTCGACATTTTCGTAATGGGCATAGGAAGCGGAGGAACTGTTTCGGGTGTTGGCAAATATCTCAAGTCTATGAACCCTAATGTAAAGGTATGCCTAATGCAACTAGCTATAACTTATAATTGTTGTTGTGGCCATAAGTAAATTTCTTGATATTCATGGTTATTTCTGCACCTCATTTGTTATTCTTGGTTTGTATTTCTTGGACTTCATTTATAATCGATTACACCGAAATTATTCATTTGCTTTTTATAGATATACGGAGTTGAACCAGCTGAAAGCAATATACTAAATGGAGGAAAACCCGGTACGGCATCAAACCTTTCACTTACCAAGCTCTATTATGAATATTACTTAAAATGATTATTTTGTTTTAATTATAATTGATATTCTTAACTCTTCTATGACACAAGTTAGTAGCATTATTACTTGAAAAGCTCTCATATGGCCAGTATTGATGTACATGTACATTCTTTTGGGCTAGGTCCTCACCTTATTACCGGTAATGGGGTGGGCTTTAAGCCAGATATTTTGGATATGGATGTAATGGAGAAAGTGCTCGAGGTAATTTTATTTTATATGATCTATAGCTTTCAAAGTACCCACATGTTGAGGCAATTCTCAAATTAATAAATCCCACAGGTATCAAGTGATGATGCAGTGAAGATGGCACGAGAATTGGCACTGAAGGAGGGGCTTCTGGTAATTAATTGCATATATTGTCTAGGTTAAAAAAGATATGTGATGCTTATAAACATTTGACACCACTAGTATGATCTTTATATGGCAATATACAAGTTTGCGCGTGTGCAAATGCGTGTCTGCACTCGAAGTTATCAGCTGAGGTCATTGTGATTTTGTCGTGTAGGTTGGAATTTCCTCTGGAGCCAATACGGTTGCAGCGCTGAAGCTCGCAAAAATGCCAGAGAACAAAGGAAAACTTATTGTGGTATGCATTTTGTCAATATGATATTGAAAATTGAAGCAATAGTCAATGGAGTAATTGATTGAATACCATTAACAAAGATATCGCAACAATTACTATCATGATATCAAGGTTAATCCATGATAAGCGTAATTCGTCCATGTCTCTATTTTGATTGGTAGTTTAATATTATCATCTACACAAGCAAATAGATTTGTTTAGCATCTCATAAATTTATATATTTATACATTTTGCATGACGACCTAAAAAAAAAGAACTCGATGTTAGTTTCCGTTTCCAAAATCAATAAGTCAATAATAAAGGGCGATTAATCTTGTTAAATGCAGTAGCTTTCTAGGATGCATTGTTGATAATGCAAGGAACAGACTATTATTTGGATATGTATAATACGACATTATTTCAAATTTCTTTTACATATAATTATAAAGAAGCATCTTGCAATTTGGTTATATGATATCAATCCTTGTCCTTAAATTGTGTGTCACAGACTATTCACCCAAGCTTGGGCGAGAGGTACTTGTCTTCAGCGTTATTTGATGATCTCAGAAATGAGGCACAGCAGATGCAGCCAGTTTCCGTCGACTGAACCTAAATGCTCATGTTTCAAATGAAAGATGAAAAGGTTCAAACATATACTCTATGCGTGATGAAGTAGGACTAATCAACGTGTTCATGTTGATTCCACAATGTGTCTTTTTAAGTTGTTTTTCGCCTGTCTTGATGTCTACATTAGTTGTATGTGTTGTTTACAAATGATATGGAGAAGTACTAGTGTGGTTATTTTTCTATATGGGAAAAATAGTTCAAGGCTTTTGCTTAATGGTGCTTTGAGCAAAGGAATGTGATGGAAGTTGCATTCTATGAGGAGATCCATGAAGCAAAATACATCAATTCTAGGATGACTTGAGAATTTGCAGGATGTTTTAAACTCGTGAAATTGGGTAGAATGAGGGACATTATCTTGCATTGGCAATATATCAAACAGTTGGTGTGCTATGTAAAAATCTTTAGGTGAGAAGCAGGAAACGCACCTCATTGGCACCACTGATGGCAAACATCCAGCGACCTTCTTGGCTTTGCAGGATGCTTTTCTCAAACGCTCAGCTCCGGAAGCTTCGCTCTTTCCATGCATCATCATCAAAACTTAATAGTTTCATATATCACCTTCGAAATCCTACCGTAATTCAACAAACTAAATTTACCCATGACATCTTTACTATTATAACCGAAACGAGTTCATGTGTCCTCTTATACTTTTCTTAAATAAACATTTCATCATCTCTTAAGTTGTCGGAGCATACATCATCGTTGTCATCATATAAAATAAAATTAAAAAAATAAAAAAATACCTCGCCCCTCTTGGTAATTTAAAAACGCATTACACTTGCGATTGTTGCACATTTTCAAGTATTCTTGCGTTGCAAAACCAAGGAAAGGATTTTGAATAACTAATGCATTTTAAGGATGATATGTAAATAAATAAAGTTTATGAGATCATTTATGGAATAAGAAAACAAACTAAGATTTGTCGATGATATGTAAGAAAAGGCTTATTTCACAGAAACCATCACAAGTTTTACTTGAATTTTCGAAAACCACCATATAGTTCAAATTCCTCATGAAAACCATCTGCACTTTTATATTTGGCTACACAGGAACCCTCGGTTTGATTTGTAAAGTTTTTTGGCGATTAACGGAGGTCATGTGACCCCACATTTGACCTATTCTGTAGTTTTAGCATGATTTATCCATCCGAATTTCATTGTACCATCCATTTTTCTTTAAATTTCAACTCAATTTCAAATTGGGGCTTCTTTTCGATTTCTCAAACCTAAATTCATGTCTTCCAAATTAGGGCAAATCACTTACTAAACTGCACTATGAGTGCAATTTAACTTCAATACATTTAGAAGATCCGTATTTTTATTAGGCTTATTCCATAGAAACCACTTCGTGATTTTCTCAAGTTTTTAGAAGCTGTAAATCAAACTCATCACAAAACCCCTTGAACATTCAATTCCTTATTAAAAAAACCCATGTTCCTTTGATTTGCAAAGATTTTGGGCCATTAATGGGCCATAGACCCCCCCACATTGTTTGATTATTGTAGTTTTATCCTAATTATCCATCCTAGTCTTATTATACAAGGTTTTTTCTCTCTAAATTTTGACTAAATTTTAAAGTGAGGCTTTTTCTTCAAATTCTCAAATCTAAAGTCTTGTTCTCCAGATTAGTTCAAACTGCTCAATAAACGGTACTAGGAGTATGGTTTACTTTCAATGCATCTAGAGAATTTGTATTTTCATTAAAATAAGATGTTAATTTAGTCAATTTTCATAACAAAAAATTGCATGGGGGGTTTATGCAAGGAATTGAAAGTTTAGAGGGGTTTCGTGATATGTTTGAACTATATGGCGGTTTTGATAAACTTGAGTGCACCACATGGTGGTTTCTGTGAAATACGCTTTTTATTAAAATAAGAAGTTGGTTTAGTCTGTTTTTATAATAAATATGCTTATATTTTGAAAACACCCATGTGGTTTAACTTAATTCCTAAAAACCTATTTGAACTTTTTTTCTTACCAAAATGCCTCATGTACTGTAATTCCATTACATACTTGAACCTTTGATGTTTAACTCGAATCAAAAGTCATCTATGCCTCCCTAAAATGAAATAATACTTATGTTTATTTTATTCTTAAGAAACAAAAACCACCCCGATTTGAGAGCCAGGATACTCGCCCCCAACTCGATCAAGAGCATTAGCCCGCAATTTCTCAAAGCTCCCCACACTAGTGGATCTAGAGCACAAAATTTTTCAATTCATCAAATTCCCATCCCAATTCAAACGAGCATTTCATCAAACGCCTATGCTACAAACACAAAGAAAGCTCAGCTCTCAATTCCAACAAGCATTTTATCGATTTATCAAATATTTGGTTTTATAAAGACACACAAAAATTCATGGTTTAAATCTAATGAAGTATACAAGATTCATAATATAAATCCATTACACCCAGCAATGTCTATTTCAATTCAAAATCAATACAATTACAAGAAAAATATCGAGATTACAACCAAAATTATTCAAAATACACAATTAATGTAGCTGGACTTTTTCTTAACCGAGTAGGTAGATCGTACGTCGGGAATTCACCATCACTTAAACTGCAATACAAATCTAAAAATCATTAAAGAGGAATAATTGAGGATGGTTGTGATTTTAATTTGAGGAAGAAAATAGGCACCCACTTAATGGATATAGAGGGCAATAGTGGAAGGGGAAAACGGAAAATAGGGTCATGTGTATTACGTTTGACTCATTTCCATCGATTTTTCACAGAAAAATTTAACAGAATAAAAGTAGAGGGGTTAAAAGGTAATAGAATTAAAGCATATGGGGGTATTGGACAAGAAAAAAATATCAAGTTTGTTTTTGGTAATTAGGCTAAACCACAGGGATGTTTTGAAGAAATAAGCCCAATAAATAACCGTAGAAATACATGTAATGAAATAAAAGTAGAGGGTTTTTTTGGTGGTTTTGGAAAACCTAAGTATATCATTGGGTGGTTTCTATGAAATTGTATATCATAGGGTGGTTTCTATGAAATATGAAATAAACCGTAAGAAAATATTTAAAACTTATGAGCTTGCGTGTAATGTCTGCAATCATTGAAGTTATGTGACTTGAGATACACTCTTGCGGTAATTAAATTGCATGCCACCAAACCTTTATCCACCCATTCACCTCTTATTGTAATTCGTAAAATAGAGTGATTCTAATTATTACTACAAAACCAATGATGTTGTGTGGAGTAGATTACTATGTCTGAAAATTTTCACAGCCAAGACCAACTTTTTGGCAAATGATGAAGCCTAGTATGTTTTTTGTCGGTTTTGAAGAGTTTCAAAGGTTTTATTTTAACTAGTCGACCGCAAGAATTGCTTTTTCTTGTATCTTAAGTAGTTTTTTGCTTTAAAGTGTGTATAAGATGTTTGGAATTTTTGCTGATGTGTATAGGTCCGTCTTTCCGTCTTGAGTGGCTCATTCCAGGAACAATATGTTGCATTTGACCACCACCTCCTATCATCGGAACTTTTTATCCAACGGTGCATGAACTTAAATAGTGACTTAATAATTCCCTTAGATAAGATTGTTGCTCTTCAAGTTAGTCGCATTTGCATTCTAGGCACTTTGTTTCTACCATCATCATCGATGTTGTTGCAATTACCACCGCAGTGGTTATCGCTTCAGCGAATCCACTGCTATTGTCAGTGTTGTCATAAAAAAGAAAACGTCAATATGGTAGAATTGATTTTACAACCATCATTTTTTCCATTGCCCTCTTAGCCACGTTGTCGTCGTCGTTACCTCCGGCGCCACCATCAATGTCGCCATCATAACCAACCATGTCGCCATTGTCCATTCGTCTTTATAGTCAAAATTGTTGCCATCGCCGCTATCAACGTCACATTTGCACCATTGCCTTTGTTTCCACCCCACCATCAACACTTCACCATGCTAGTGCCGCCATTGTTCGACAATAACTATTATTGTCGATGTTGTCACTTATGTCTCCTTATTCGCTATTCCGCTTATGTCAATCGCTACACGGTTTGTAACAACCCTAATTTTCTATACACCTTTCTATACAAATTTTTTTTTCAAAATCCATAAAATAGTATTTTAACCTGAGCACAATATATAAGTAATTATCTTGTTTTTAAATAACTCCATTTTTAGTGTACATAAAATTGCTTTAAAATTAAAGTATACTTGGGGTATTTAATATTGCTGTTACCACTTTAAGTAATTATTTCACACCATAATTACAAGAAGGAGCTTGTAGCTCATTGGTAACTCCTTGCACTGCTGAACCAAGCCACCAGAGTTCAAATCTTATACCCAACATTTTTTTTAATATTGATTTCTTTTAAAAACCTTTAGATGAACCGTCGGGAGGGATCCTGGCCACCGGGAATCGGCCAACTCGGTCTTCACTCGGCCGACTCAGTGCTCCGACCGAGTCACGGCCGAGTCACCATCGAGTCGGCTGATTCCGGCGACGGCCCCAACATGA
Source organism: Agapanthus africanus (assembly GCA_030015575.1). Taxonomy (NCBI): domain Eukaryota; kingdom Viridiplantae; phylum Streptophyta; class Magnoliopsida; order Asparagales; family Amaryllidaceae; genus Agapanthus; species Agapanthus africanus. The sequence continues at coordinate 85,189,152 of JASDDO010000024.1, forward strand.
AAGTTGTGTCTTTTCATATTCCCTATGCACCTACAAAATTTTTGCCTCAGACCACTTCCAGAGCTCTTAAAAAACCTCAATTACTCCACTTTTAATACATTTTTTTTACATTTTATCACATTTTTATTTTAAACCTTTCACCTACCCTATCCTAGCCTACCCTATAAATACACCCCCTACCATCTACCCTCTCATCCCAAAACCCTAAGCTCACTCTCTCAAAATCTTCTCAAGAGTCGTGTACTTTGAAAACAAGTTCGCGGCGAAACTCCGACGAAATTCCGGCGGAAATTCCGTCGACGTTTTTAGGAACAACCGGCGACGAAACAACGCCTCGGCAACTTCCTTAGTTTCCCCTTCGCTCCTTTGCTTAATCAAAACCCGTAAGTCCCATTCTATCCCCATTTCTATTTCTTTAAAATACGAAATTACGAAACCCGACGGAATCGGAACAAATCCTATTTCCGACTCGGTCTTCTATAAAATTTCACTTCTAACCAATACATCCATGCTTAAATATCTTGTTGTTGACTATTAAACATTCAACAAATAATTTGAACAAGTTTTCTCACATGAAATGATAACATTTCCAATCTATCATATTTTTCACTTTAATACTATCATGTTTCGATTTCACATTTAACCCCTAAACTTTGCTATACATTTAAAGTAGAGCACGAGGTAATGACCTACCTCCACACATACGTAAATACAACCCTAAAACAATATCATCAAAACTTAGAATACGATAAACAAAACTTTCATTTAAATACATATTCTTAATAAAACTAATTCTAAAAGTTGAACTTTGATACACTTTTAAATAAATACCTCTTATTAGGAAACACGATAAGTTGTGGACATCGATCGTTTATCTAAACCTGACTTTGTGGTGTCTAGACTAGGCAAGTGAGCTTAGGTAATTTTAAAAGGCCCGTCTCACGATTCGTGGGCGGATCCCTCCTTCCTCACTTGTACTTACCTGACCACGATTGGCGGTGAAGAGACGATTTGAGGCTTCTAACGACTTGTCGTTTAGACCATTTAGAAATAGGCTAGTTGGCTTAGGAAACCCTAGAATCTAAAATACGGAAAATTTACACCTTTGCAAATAAATACCTTTTACTTTATAAAACCGTTTTCTAAAGAATTAGTATTTTACAATCTTTGCAAAGCGCCGCTACAACCCACATTTGGGGAACCCGTTAGGGATAGTACGGTTTATCGTGCACCCTCGGGCTTAGTAGTGCGAGATTCAGACCTCCGCAAGGAGCATTCGGTCTCGAAATGTTTAAAATACGACATCTTAAGAAAATGAGATTTTGTAATATAAAATATTTATTAAAATTATTTTTGTATAAACATATGTATATTTATCATTTAAATATCTATTTTATTATAATATAAATTTTCCACCTTTTTTCTAAAAATCACAAGAATATATTTTACACCAATAAACCATGAACTTCAAATAATCAATATTACAGATAAATACCCTTATTTATAAAATTAGGATATGTTCAATAGAAATGTCACAACATAAAATCCACCCTCATTACAACTCTAAAAACGAACAATAAATACTTGAGGTGTATTTTGAAAAGTATATAAAAGTATTTTTACATAAAACCCCCTCAAGTTTTATAAATTACCCTAAGGACCCCAGCAATTATAAGACTTTGATTCACATTTCTGATTGTCTGACTCGGGTTTGAGTCTGATTAATCTGACTTGAATATGATTCAAGTCAAGCTATAATCTACAAGTTTCCAATTCAAAACGAACACATGAATCTATGAATACAATTATCAATTTATACAATTTGACTGAACCGAACCATGAATATATATTCCTTTTACATGATTCTGAGTATTCCATTTACACGACTCTACGGTTATAACTGTTTCCTGATATCATGGTTTCGGTCAGTCAGTCAATCACTCATACAATCAATACAATTTTACAAGATAACAATACAAACAAGACATCGCGGGGTTTAAGGGGTAGATTGGTACGGAAGATGTTAAAAGTGGCACGGGACGGTCAGATTTAAGACACATAACATGAATCCAATTGCCGTTGTTCCGGGCCTTCTAACGGAGCCTTATACTCTCTATTCCGTTTGCCCCGGTCTCTAGCATATAGAGACCCCTCTCGTATACACTGGCATTCTTCTATACCAACCTACAAACAACAGCGTTAATACAACATTACAACAATACAATACAACATTAAAAGCTACTCTCTCTCTCCTACTCTTTGTCTATTTCTCCCCTATATTTGGGACTTACCGAGCGACCTGTTCGCTGACGACATTCTATTTCCTTCTTCTTTAAATGCCGTCAGGTGGTTTGGACCAGGCGGAGATCGAGCCATCTCAAGAAGACTTGGAGCAGTTTGCCGAAAACCCTGCACTTTAGTTCATTGTACACTTTTTCTTTCTGTACTTTTACATTTCCTGTTATGCCACTGTTTAGGCATCTTTTTATTTCAGTTGTATTTCCTTCATGTATTGTACAAAAGAATGTTAATAAATAAAAGTTGTTGTTCTTTTTATATCTTGTCTCTTGTGTATTTATTTTATATTGCTTAGATACACTTAGCGTATGTACTTCTGAGTATATACGCAGCGGACCTCGTCGCGTCCCCTTCGCCGTACACTGGGAAGCGGGGCGTGACACGGTTATATCATTGCCATCATCACCACAACCATCGAATCATCATTGTTACTACCACTGTGATCATATTTGTTGTTGCTGCCGTCGTCGTCGTTATTGTCGATCCTAATGCTGCACAAAGAGCTAGACAATGCTCGATGGGTGGCATGCCATCTAAATGATCTTATATTGAAAAAATTGGGAGATGGAGAGTTTTTGTGCCAAGGATTCATGATGGAAGTGGAGAGCTCATTAGGTATGGAATGAGTTTTGGGTTGAAGAATACAATGTCGTATCAAACAAGGCTATGTACGAAAATAAACCAATGGGTTAAACGGATCGGTCAACCTATAGACATCCATTTGGAAGGAACCTACTTAATTATGCATGCGATCAAGCGAAAGTCGTGTAATTAGTCTTGTGTTGTTTTCGTCTAAGTAGCCTTTTCTACAAAACTGGTCGATCAACCACAACCATGGCCATTGACAGTGTCATTTTCATCTAACCCCATCACAAATATGCTACAAAAATTGTCTTTGCCACCATTGTATTCACGTGTCTAAGACATCATAGCTTCCAACACCGACATTGTCATCGCCACCACTTCTTCACCCGTTACCATTTTTGCTCTTGCTGTCTTGCAACTGTCGTGTCTGCTAACCTTGCCTTTAGAACCATTGCCGCTTTACTATTGCAGGCTTTGCTTCTAAAACCATCTCCATCACCATGCCTTGCCATGTCGATATTTTATATTGCCACGATCATAGACTGATGATGCTCATAAACGAGTATTCCTCATATCACGACACGTGGCGGATGACGCGTCATCCGCTAAGCCTGCCAGACTCTTGGAGGTTGCGGAGCTGGAACAAGTATGATACATTGGAGACATTCTTCGGCACATCGTCTCCGAGTTGTATCCGACCTTTCGGGGACCTCTTCGAAGTGTGCAATACCCGGTTCTTTTATACCAATACTCATATTTTTATAAGAAGGGTTAATTACAAATTTATTTATTTATAGCTATAAACCATTTTAAATATTTTAAAACCCCATTTTCCTTTTATCAATAAAACCCTAAAACCCAAACCCTATTAAATCTTATTTTTCCAACTAATTTCCCCAGCCCATATTCTTTTATAAACTTATTTCCTTTCCAAAACCCCCCAGCCATTTTCCCATTTTATTTCTTTAAGCCGGCCCTTTGTTTTCCCTCATTTCTATCAAGTTTCTCCAAGCCCACTACCCATTTTTCTTTCTCTAATATTAACACTAATTCAGCCGAGCCCACGAGAATTTATTAAACCATTTTTCTCTTGGCCCACACCCAGCCTAAGCCCGCTCCCCTCACCCGCGCCCATTCCTTTATTTTTAAACTAAATCTTTTTTTTTATTCTCCGGCCCAACTCCCTCAGCCCGCGCCTCCAACCCGACCCGGCCCGCTCTTCACCTCCTTCCCTCCAACGGCTACTTCCCAAAATCCCCGCCCACTGTTCCTCGACCCGCCTCCTCCGCTCACGCCTGCGCCCACGACGCGCACGTTTCCCTGCGACCCGCTCCCTCATCTCGTTTTCTCTCCCCCTCGTTCTCCATCTCTCCCTCGTTCTCCCTTTCTTTCTCCCTCGTTCTCCCTCACCCGAACCCACTGCACACCCATTTCCCTATCACCGAGCACCCAACGTCGCACGCCCTGACGGCGACGACCACGACCTCTCTTCATCTCTCCCTCACCTCCACCCTCGACCACAATCAACCCGAGCTCCCCACTCCCTCTCTCCCTCGACTTCCTCCTCCTGCTCACTATCCCTCAAGCCACCGTACCTCTCGCCGGCGAGCCTCCCCTGCACCCTCGCAGCGTCATCATCATCACCATCGCCATCATCTATCTCACCATCTCACTCTCTCTCTCTCGATCACTCTCTTTTCCCTCTCTCCCCCTTCCTCTGCTTCTCCCTCTCTCTGCCCTCTCTCTCTTCCCTCTCTGCTTGCCTCCCCCTCTCTTTGCTCTCTCTCTCTTCTCTCTCTAAACTTCTCTCTCTCTCCCTATCCCAGTTCTCTCTCTCTCTATATATATATATCACTCCCTCTCTCTCCCTCTCAAATCTCTCTCTCTATACTTCTAACTGTTAGTTATATGTGTGCCCTAGAGGCCATTACTGTACATACGATGTATATTGTAGTGGATGCTTGGACATATATAGGGAGGACTTTCTTGCTCGACATGATAGTACGCTATCTGGTTGTACTTTATCTAAACATGTACTCCGATTGTCTTTTTTGTTACATGTTGATAAAGCCCTTAGGATTTGTACTCGACTACTGGGACTATGATGAGATCATACTAGTGGGGCCATAGTAGTCTATGAGTACATCCTATAACTGTTCCTAGTCGAGGGTGTGTCGAGACAGGGCATCGATACACCAGAGTAGACTAGCGTATACGCATCTTGACCCATATGATGGGCGATGGATGATCCCATATCCATCGGTGTTTGACATCAAGGATGGTGTACGGGTGCTCAGTGGAGACTGGGTACACTGAACGGACTCGCCGAGAACTCCTAGATGGTATATATACCTATTGTCAGATAGCAGTTCTCTGGTGACACTTGTACAGGTTAGTCTGTAGACCCGAGATCGTCATAGAGTCTTGTGTGGTTCCCACTGTGCTTTGATTTCCTCCCTACCACGGCTCTACTGAGTCGTGCAAACAGGTGGATTTTGGGTACAGTCCCGAATCATATGGAGACAGTGAGCGATAGGAGGGGTTTCGTCTCTCCCGGTATAGGGGGTTGATGTCGCGCTATGTTTGATCGGCTATAACACCTAAATCCTTGGCCAAGGTTTTCGAGGTTTACTGATAAGTGTTATCAGTAGTTCCTCGACCGGTTATGAGCCATAAATCAACATGACTTATAAAGTTACTGGGGTCTGATATTTACCACCCCTAGACTGCATATGCGACGTATCAGACGAAGAGACCGGACTGTACGGTAAGTGTTGCTTACAGGCTCGTAAGGGTTGTGATGAGTTCGCTCGTCGGTCACCTTTTAGACAATACCTGGTAGCCCGTTATGTATTGGCTTATACCTCTAACGTGCTAGTGGTTAAATCCACAACTAAGGTGTTGACGAGTCTTTAGAGTCCCCCACATTCAGTTACTCAAGTTTTCGGGCGAAAAGCTGTAGAGGCCGTATGGAGATATGGCAGAGTTCGATCAGATACGTGCGGTATTGCACGGATCAGGATCGGACGGGTTTTACTAGCCGGCTTTGGCTTAAGCCGGATCCTAGTATTAAATAGTGTAGTTTTGTCTCTTTGCATTTGTATCCAGTCGGAATACAAATGCGGGTGTGTATGCACAGTTTCGGGGTTTTCCTGTAATTTGTTACGGGACCAGTTTTCTGGGGTTGCCAGTTTGCATTCCGTTCCGGCCGGTTTTCTTTTTTTCTTTCCCGGCCGGACTTTTTGATGGAGGGGGTTAATTGCAATATTGCAATTAATATTTTTTTTGATCTTTTTCCCATCCTCATTTTATGATGGGGGGGGGGCCGGCCATGTTCAAATGGAGATTCATGATGAGGAATAAAAATACATTGTGCTAATGGAGGGATTAATTTATTTGAGAGTGGGCCGGCCAATTCAAGATGGTGCCATTATTCAGAAGGTGGCATGATAGCATCATGGTGATGATGTTAGTTAATTAAAGAATGGAATGCATGATAGCATATGGACATAATGTGTGTGTATGCTGGAAAGTAAGAAAAAGGAATGTGCAGGAGAATGATGGTATCATGGATGCATTAATTAAATGGAATTGCTTTGGAGGTTTATTTTTTGAACATGATTGAATCAAGTGGTTTTGTGCTGGAGGTTTTAATTAATTTTATGAAGTGATGATTGAGCACATAATGTGAGTGCTTTATTTTGTGCTGGTGGAGGTTTGGGCCGGCCACTTTAAAAAAAGGAGGAATGTGCTTTAATTGTGTGAGGTTATTGCTTAATGTTAATTTGGTGGACCCCCCATTTGATTGTGTGCTGCAGAGGTTGCTTTATTTATATATGATGGCAATGAGATTAATTTTTCTATATATAGCAAGAGAAAGAGAGGGAGAACTTGCTTCTTTCATTTTCCAGAGAGCGCATTTGAGTGCCTGGCCGAGCTCCTTTTGTTTTCATGAGGTGCTCATTTTTCTTGAGCCAGCATCCATGAATATTTCTTCCAAAAATTCCTCCATACTTGGCAACCCTTTAAACCCCAATAGAGACAAAGGTTCTACATTATTCTACAGCAAATCTTGGGCGTGTCGGCTAGCCAACTTCGCGTCCGAGTTGCCTCGGTATTGAGGTGGGAGCCCGTAAAAGACGTAGGCAATGTGGTGCCCTTCCGGCGATGAGGAGGAGACCGGACATTCCGCGGGAGATCGGGACGACGGAGAGAAGACCCGAAGGACCGGATCATCAAGGTATAATCCCTAACATAGTAGATAAGATCTCTAGTTGGGGTTTACTGGTTGTGGTTTAGACAAGATCTTCGGTTAAGTGCGTGTTGTATGCTAAGAAATTTTTGTTCATTGCTTCCGCCGTGCCACAAGAGTTGTGGGAGCATGCAGCACTCACCAACATGGTATCAGAGCCTACCTAAACCACAATTAGATGTTAGCCAAAAGTTAGAAATTCGATCGACAGTTTTTTCTCCCGAAAACTCGTTTTCTGCCCCTGCTGCTGTCAGTTTTTGAAAGTGTTCCAAAAAGGATTTGACATATCTTAAAAATACATGCAGGGATATATAAGATCACTGTAGAAACCCGGAGTCCCAACTCGCCAAGACCGCCGCGGAAGGGCGGCCAAACCCTGGGTTTGGCCGCGCTTCCGCGGCCGAGTCAACGCGGAGTTGACTCGGTTTTCTACAGTAAGCTCATATTGGCAGATCAGGGTTTCTGGGATGTACAGTTTTGTATAAAGGTGTTTGTACAGGGACATGTCAAGTGCTGGCGTGGTTGTTTTAAAAAATTATCGATCGAAATTCTAAAGTGCTTGGCTAATCGGGTTTTCTTTTTATAATATGTGTTTGAAACGTCCGCTAATTGCTATATGACGATTAGTGGGGGTTGCACATATGGATATCATGGGATGGTATGTGTATATGAATGTGTTGGATCGTTGTGATGAATGGCCGGGGGGTGTGAGAAGAGTGTTTTTCCTTTTCTATCATTCCATGTAATTTGTAAAAAGCAAAGTTATATTGTATAATTTCTTTTTACTGTTTTTGCTCCTAGGATAGACCCAAGGTGGGGTGCACAAACTACCGGGTTCTCCAAGTGCCGAGTGGCCTACTCAATTGTTGAGGGAGGTTGCTACACTTCGGGAATTTGGCGGGTAGTTTGCCGCACCCGTAGGGGTCTAAGGGGGGTTTTGGCTATTCATCACAACCGTGGAACCCGTTTTTCATTAAGGGCTTAAATGAAATACGGAATTCCTAGTATATCCAATGCATTCATCTGTGATCTGAAATGGCTATATATTTATATATGAGATATATATATATATTAAACGTTGCTTATGTTTTGCACCCGCGCTAGTCCAGCCCCCGCTCTGCCGTTAGTTAAGTAACCTAACGGTGCATGACGGGGCCCAGTGGCAAATGCGGATGGCATAAGCGTACGTTCTATTTTGCGTTTCTTTTCTGTGATGTTTAGGAAACATAAAAGATAGGAAACGTAAATGATGGGACCACATTAATATGATTAATGTTAAAAGAAAGAAACCTAAAGATGTTGTAGAATCAAATTTTTTGAAAAAGGGTAACTCTAGCTTTTGTTTTGCATAGTGGTATTGTTGAATATCATGCACCTCATTCGATGAGGAAAGGGCCGAGATCCCTTCACCAGGAGTGACCTCTTTAGCAAAATTAGAAAGATACTACAAAACCGTTCGATATTTAAAACTGGAGCTTAAACCACTCCTTCCTACTTGATTCTACAACGACATCAAGTTCAAAACGTTAAAGGTTTTCATAAAAACCATCCGTTGCCCTCCGTCATTTTAGGAAGCAGAGTACTTAGTATTCGTGCTACGTATATCGACCATTGCCGAGGCGTAGTGTTCGGTAGCTAAGTGATGAATTCCTACAAAGCATATGATGCGATTAGTCATGACATTCATGTGATTATGTTGATCATAGTCAAGGGTCATGTGGGTGGGTCTGGCTAATCACGAAATGACGGGCAGAACTTGACTAGTACTTATGATATGTTGATCATAGTCAAGGTCATAAGTGACTAGGGGTAGAAACCATATCGGGAATTTCAAGAGTTGAAATTTGCAATGAGATTGCATACCTTCTATATGATAGTTGGATCCCGATCTCACTGCGAGTAAGAGTTACTCCTGGGAAAGTTTTACACAAGACAATTTGATGAAATTATAGGGTGTAATTATTCCCGGCTAATCTTACCTTTTAGGGTTTGAAGGAGGATTTGATAAAAACAGTGGGAGACATCTGGATTAGATAAATAACCAATCTAATCTTGCAAGAGCATACGCCAAAAATGTTTTCTTCTCTCTCTCTCCAGAAAGTGACCATATCATGCCTTAATCAAGATAATAAATACGGATATATTGACTGAACCCGCTTGTTATATTGAGCTGGGGAACGTTGGTCCCGCTCCAACCTATAATTGTTATAAGACAGAGCAGGAAATAGGGAAATATCAGAATTCCTATGCCACCCAAACGAAGAAAGTGCATATGATGCATCTCCTTCGGGTGTGTTCATTACAAAAACTGTTTCTAAGTATCTTTTACGTCCTGGGTATAATGATACCGGATCAGGATCCCATAAATGTAATCTGTTACATGGGCTACAGAAAGGTAAATGACTGAGAACGGGTGATAATTTTCAAGAGTTGGAAATGGTGCAATTGTTGCAAGCCAAGAAGTTGGTAGTTATCACTCTGTATTAAGAATACATTGATTCTGAACAAATGCTATTAGATACCGAACCTGATATGCAAAATCATATCAATCTCTTTATTAGTAAAGAAATGATAAAATTTTGTATTGATGGATAATGTTTTGAACATTTCCTATATCAAGTGTTGATCGGTTCAGGCACGTTATCTAAAAGCATAGACGTTCTAAATCAAACTACAGTTCTCAGTATACAGAACACACACAAGAGGAAGAGTTCAGAATTGGACGGATCCTTCTTAAGGCATTGTAGACTAGGTCAAGATCAATGCGACCCGGCTGGCTGAAGTTACATTTTAGATGCATATTTAAACCAATTTTGAATTTACATCTTGTGAAACTTGCCAGTCATGTCACATAGATAAGATGACCATAGCTCTGTTTATTGGAAACAGAGAGAGAGTTAGTGAACTCTTGGGATTGATACATGATGATGTATGAAAGGCCCCTGTCTACATATGCCATGACCGGTTCTTTGTACTTCATTACTTTCTTTGATGATCTCTCAAGATTCAGGAAAATGTTCCTGTTGAAATACAAGTCCAAAGCTTTTGAGATATTCACAGAATATAATAGAAGTAGAGAACCAAAAACGGGTATAAGTATTATGTCCTTTGATGAGATCAAGGAGGAGAATACTTGAGCATTGAAATCCTGGACTGTTCTAAAGGAGAGTGAGATTCTCTCTCAGCATTACTCCTCCGTATACACCATAGCACGATGGTATAACGGGGCGGAGCAATTGCACCCTATGAGATATGGTGTGCTCCATGATGAGTACTACTGAGTTTCCTATTTTCCTTTTGGGAGTTATGCACTTGCGAAGCTGCGTACCTATTGAATAGGGTTCAAATCAAATCAGGTGCCTACTACTCCATATGTGATATGGTATGGGAAGAGCCCATATCTTAAAGATGTTAAGATTTGGGGTTGTCTGGCCTATGTATAAAAACCTAAATCCAGACAAGCTCGAGGCAAAGTCAAAACTGTGGAAGTTTGTTGGATATCCCAAGCATTAGCAAGTGAATATCTTCTACCTAACAGAGGAACAAAAGTTGTTTCTCAGCATACCACCTTTGTGAAAGGGAATTTCTTGTGAAGAAATTAGTGGTCATAAGGTAGAACTGGAAGGCGTTCCAGCTATACAAACTACAACAGATGACCTAACCGAAGAACAAAAGTTGTTTTGTTTCTCAGCATGCCACCTTTGTGAAAGGGAATTTCTTGTGAAGAAATTAGTGGTCATGAGGTAGAACTGGAAGGAGTTCCAGCTACAGAAAATGATTTGGTAGAACCGAAAGATTCAATAGACACTAACGAACCTCAGCCTCTCCGCCGATCTAGTAGGGTTCCTCACCCACCTAAGAGATACTTTGGTTTCTCTATGACAGTGGGAGCGAGGATTTCATATTACCTCAGCGTGTCCCGAGACCGGAAGGAGTTCCGGCGGGCTGTAGTCCTCGCGAGGGGGCATGCGTAGAAAGTAGCGTCTGAGGGACCCGTTGGCGCCACGGCAATCCCATGGGATGGGGTTGCTTACTGACCAAAGTGGTATAACCTAACTAGTTTCAAGCAGACCATCAGGAGTGGGACTCTGTAAGAATGGCTGGATGATTAGCGATCTGAGATGGAATTCTTATACACCAACAAAGTATGGACTTTGGTTGCTTTATCTGAAGGGTTAAATCCCCATCAGAAGCAAGTATATCTTGAGAAGATTACTTGGTGTATATGGAAAAGTTGAGACTTTCAAAGCTATGCTTAAGTCCATCCAGATCCTACTTGCCACTGCTACATACCTTGACTGCGATATCTGGTGGTTGGGTGTCATGACTGCTTTTCTAAAAGAAGTTTTAGAAGAGAGCGTCTATAAGTACACAGCCAGAGGGTTTCGTAGACAGTGGGAGCAGCGGAAAAGTGTGCAAGATGTTTTATGTGATAAAACAGGCATCGCGGAGTTGGAACATTTGTTTTTGATGTGGTAGTCAAAGAGTTTGACTTCATCAAAATAAATAGATGAACCTTGTATATACATAAAAGGTAGTAGGGAGTATGGTGGTGATCCTCGTAGAGTACGTGGATGACATACTCTTGATAGGGAAGGAGTTTCCTATGCTACGCTCAGTCAATCTCCTCTTATTATAAAGATTCTCCATATAGGATCAAAAGGCGATACCCCCTAAATCCAGCGTTTTGGATCTATCAGATAAATCTAAATGGATATTAGGATACTCACTAGTTGTAGTGAGATAGTATCAATCGATCCAGGGGAGAATCACTGGAAAGGTTCCAGGGTGATAAAGACGACTGAATGTCAGTCGCAGTCATTGTCTTTACCCTAAGTAGAGGGACGGTATGTTGGAAGAGTTCCAAGCTAGATACCGTGACATACTAGAAAGGCAAAATACGTCATTATTAAAGATGCTACCAAAGATAAAATCTGGATATATATAAAAGTTCATAAGATGAACTTCGTTCCTACCATTGTGTGACAATGAGGTTGTGTCTTTAGCCAAGGAACTACCGTCCCATCAGAAATCCAGATATATATGATTCTTAGGCAGCATCACCTGATCATAGAGATGGTTGATCTCCAGGGAGATCGAGGTTAGGAGAGTAGATACAGAGGAAAACAGAGCGAATCCACTCACTAATGCTTTTTCCCAGTAGAGACTTTTATGGGATGGTTGAGTATGAGATACTTAAACCACAGCTGATTGATTGGTATGTGATACCACAACAGATGGCCCTAGTGCAAGTGGGAGATTGTTAGTTATATGTGTGCCCTAGAGGCCATTACTGTACATACGATGTATATTGTAGTGGATGCTTGGACATATATAGGGAGGACTTTCTTGCTCGACATGATAGTACGCTATCTGGTTGTACTTTATCTAAACATGTACTCCGATTGTCTTTTTTGTTACATGTTGATAAAGCCCTTAGGATTTGTACTCGACTACTGGGACTATGATGAGATCATACTAGTGGGGCCATAGTAGTCTATGAGTACATCCTATAACTGTTCCTAGTCGAGGGTGTGTCGAGACAGGGCATCGATACACCAGAGTAGACTAGCGTATACGCATCTTGACCCATATGATGGGCGATGGATGATCCCATATCCATCGGTGTTTGACATCAAGGATGGTGTACGGGTGCTCAGTGGAGACTGGGTACACTGAACGGACTCGCCGAGAACTCCTAGATGGTATATATACCTATTGTCAGATAGCAGTTCTCTGGTGACACTTGTACAGGTTAGTCTGTAGACCCGAGATCGTCATAGAGTCTTGTGTGGTTCCCACTGTGCTTTGATTTCTTCCCTACCACGGCTCTACTGAGTCGTGCAAACAGGTGGATTTTGGGTACAGTCCCGAATCATATGGAGACGGTGAGCGATAGGAGGGGTTTCGTCTCTCCCGGTATAGGGGGTTGATGTCGCGCTATGTTTGATCGGCTATAACACCTAAATCCTTGGCCAAGGTTTTCGAGGTTTACTGATAAGTGTTATCAGTAGTTCCTCGACCGGTTATGAGCCATAAATCAACATGACTTATAAAGTTACTGGGGTCTGACATTTACCACCCCTAGACTGCATATGCGACGTATCAGACGAAGAGACCGGACTGTACGGTAAGTGTTGCTTACAGGCTCGTAAGGGTTGTGATGAGTTCGCTCGTCGGTCACCTTTTAGACAATACCTGGTAGCCCGTTATGTATTGGCTTATACCTCTAACGTGCTAGTGGTTAAATCCACAACTAAGGTGTTGACGAGTCTTTAGAGTCCCCCACATTCAGTTACTCAAGTTTTCGGGCGAAAAGCTGTAGAGGCCGTATGGAGATATGGCAGAGTTCGATCAGATACGTGCGGTATTGCACGGATCAGGATCGGACGGGTTTTACTAGCCGGCTTTGGCTTAAGCCGGATCCTAGTATTAAATAGTGTAGTTTTGTCTCTTTGCATTTGTATCCGGTCGGAATACAAATGCGGGTGTGTATGCACAGTATCGGGGTTTTCCTGTAATTTGTTAAGGGACCAGTTTTCTGGGGTTGCCAGTTTGCATTCCGTTCCGGCCGGTTTTCTTTTTTTCTTTCCCGGCCGGACTTTTTGATGGAGGGGGTTAATTGCAATATTGCAATTAATATTTTTTTTGATCTTTTTCCCATCCTCATTTTATGATGGGGGGGGGGCCGGCCATGTTCAAATGGAGATTCATGATGAGGAATAAAAATACATTGTGCTAATGGAGGGATTAATTTATTTGAGAGTGGGCCGGCCAATTCAAGATGGTGCCATTATTCAGAAGGCGGCATGATAGCATCATGGTGATGATGTTAGTTAATTAAAGAATGGAATGCATGATAGCATATGGACATAATGTGTGTGTATGCTGGAAAGTAAGAAAAAGGAATGTGCAGGAGAATGATGGTATCATGGATGCATTAATTAAATGGAATTGCTTTGGAGGTTTATTTTTTGAACATGATTGAATCAAGTGGTTTTGTGCTGGAGGTTTTAATTAATTTTATGAAGTGATGATTGAGCACATAATGTGAGTGCTTTATTTTGTGCTGGTGGAGGTTTGGGCCGGCCACTTTAAAAAAAGGAGGAATGTGCTTTAATTGTGTGAGGTTATTGCTTAATGTTAATTTGGTGGACCCCCCATTTGATTGTGTGCTGCAGAGGTTGCTTTATTTATATATGATGGCAATGAGATTAATTTTTCTATATATAGCAAGAGAAAGAGAGGGAGAACTTGCTTCTTTCATTTTCCAGAGAGCACATTTGAGTGCCTGGCCGAGCTCCTTTTGTTTTCATGAGGTGCTCATTTTTCTTGAGCCAGCATCCATGAATATTTCTTCCAAAAATTCCTCCATACTTGGCAACCCTTTAAACCCCAATAGAGACAAAGGTTCTACATTATTCTACAGCAAATCTTGGACGTGTCGGCTAGCCAACTTCGCGTCCGAGTTGCCTCGGTATTGAGGTGGGAGCCCGTAAAAGACGTAGGCAATGTGGTGCCCTTCCGGCGACGAGGAGGAGACCGGACATTCCGCGGGAGATCGGGACGACGGAGAGAAGACCCGAAGGACCGGATCATCAAGGTATAATCCCTAACATAGTAGATAAGATCTCTAGTTGGGGTTTACTGGTTGTGGTTTAGACAAGATCTTCGGTTAAGTGCGTGTTGTATGCTAAGAAATTTTTGTTCATCGCTTCCGCCGTGCCACAAGAGTTGTGGGAGCATGCAGCACTCACCAACACTAACTCTTTCTCTCTCTCTAAATTCTCTCTCTCCCCCACTGCAATCTCTCCATCGGCCTCGACAACATCAGCGATCCCCAGTCCCGACACCGCCTGAGCTCGCAACAACCCATCCTCAAGCTCGAGCCAAGCCCAAGCCTAGCCGAGACTCGTCGCGTGCTTGCTACTCCGTGCCGGGACGTGTCATTTCTGCCTTCGCTGCCGCGCCATCAGTTCACCGTCTCCAGGCAAGTTCTCTACTTGCTACATGCTAAGTTATCTTTATTACAAATTAAAATAGTATAGATTCCGTAGTAAATTTTCCTGATAAATTATATTACGTACCTGTTCGATGCATGTTCCCAAAGAAAATACTTTTCTAATTTGACGGAACTGGATTGCTTACATTGTCCCTTGTTGTGATGAATACCTTGTACAAATTTCGCTGGAAAATATGACCGTTAACGACTAAAACGACTACCCCCAAGTTTACTCGTAAAACTGGAATTTTCTTGTACCTGAAAACCGTTAAAATCTCCATAAATTATATACACACTGGAATGATGCGTTCGAGGGCTCAAATCGAAGCCGACTCGACGAACTATAACCCTATGCGAGTTTCTAATTGTTTCTGTACTTAAACTGTGACAATATTTGGATCGGAGTGCGGCTCTGGACTGCAGTCCAGAGCGACTCTGTTTGCTGTGTGCTGTCCCGTAATGGTTACCACACCGTTTCCTTAACTCGTAAGTTGCGGAACTCCACTGTTTATTATAGGTGAATCTTCTATCTAGACAACACAAGTGGTTTCATCCTTTTTCGTTATCGTTTGCTATTTAATCTGCAAATTAAAAGATGGGGACGTATAACAGTCCCAACAGAATCAGAATTTACATACTAGTATCGAACAGTGTATATCTCCCGACGTACAGACGCGATTGAAGATCCGTCTGTTGAGTTGAAAACCTTACTGAAAACCCTATATTTCATTCAACTGTAGCGTCGCTAAAATCTGATCCCAACTGGGATTAAAATGCGTTGCGAAACGGACTTCCGATTCTGAAACCGGATTTCCAGCCGTGAACGCTTAAAATGAAATGGCTATAATTAATGATCCTGGAACCCGATTGGCATGAAACCAAATTCGCTGGATAGATAACTGAACATACTATTTATTCCCCGTTCATCTCTTCACTAAACTGTAACCGTATGATTTATGATAAATTATGCAAGTGGTAGATTATTAATTCATGACACCCTAATCATGCTTTACATACTGTTTACGCATCATACCATACATATGTCACTGCATTGATAACCTAGTGATAGCGTGCATTACCCAGTGTTAGGTATTAGTGATGATTGTGGCAAGTACGTTAGTGTTCGTGTATTAGTGAATAAGTGAAAGTGATACGTACTTGTACACAATCAACAAACCTTATGATTCTTTTGCATTGTCGACGTCTGTGGGATGCGTGTACGTATAACTATAAGTGGTATGGGACACTTATGGAAGCTCTTGCATGGGTGTCACAGATAAGGCACCAGACACTGCCATTTATCTTAAGTATTAGTCGGGACGTGCTTGATGGAGGTCCTGCCTCCAATTCTCGCGCAGACTTGTCACAGACCGACTGGTATTTAGGGTTATGGTTAGCGTTTGATATAGACCACGGGGTGTGGGGTAGTTTGAGTGTGAGTTCAACAGAATCTCGGGAGTCCCTTGCCGGCTTATATACATGGAGATATATGGAGATTTACAGGGTACATGATTATTACCGTGATTTACATGCTGGGCCCGTGGTCCCTTGCCCTTGGGTTTTACCCTTGGGTGGAGGACACTCGCGAGAGGTTGACTCTCACACTTGGACTGACGATAGGCTTAGTGACCTGTACAGTGAGACTCAGAGACTGATAGGGATGATAGCATCGATTTACATACTTACTGTGTTGACATACGCGGCATATCATTCTACTGCTTTTACTGTTCCGCTGCATTGATTACTGCATGTTCATACCTATACCGTCGTTGATTTACTGTTATATATATCTATTATCACTGTTAGAATCGTCACATAAATTCATATATTATATTGCTATTGTGTCGCTCTGACGACCTGAGTATGCATGCTCAGTGTGAGGAGAAGCTTTAGCCTGGACCAGGACTAGACGAATATCACGGACATCTTGTTTAGCTATCCAGGGTTATACCTTTTGTTTCCCATCATGTCAGTTCTTATTATTGTTTTGTTTCAGTTACTGCATTTCTCATTACCTGTGCATTATTTACTGATTACCATGTAAAGTTAGAAGCCGAAGTGTGACTACGGTAGGACGTATCCTTGACCGTAGGAGCATGGATGGCCTTGTCAACCCCTCGTATTCCGTATTTTGGGAAGCGGGGCGTGACAAAGTGCCTTCCCTATTTGGCCTAAACAACCAACCGACAGTTCTCCACCGAGCAATCCTATAGACGAGCTTCCTCGGCCATCGATCCATCCACCCTGTTCAACTAGGAGCACGGAGCCCAAGCGCCTTCGTAAAGACTCCGTGTATCTCGCCACGACAAAATCTCCGCCGCTCTACAACTCGCATCTCAGGCTAGCGTATCTCGCTATTAACGAACGCATCTCGTTATTAATGAGCACGTCTCACCATCAACGGGAACGTGATGCAGAGTCGTAACGGGTGGCGAGAATCTCGCGTTGGTCCACTTTATGCAACCACTATATAAATCCCTTCCACCAGATGATCCAGGTAAGCAGAATTAATTCCAATACGCCGTTTCGCTGCCTTTATTCCCTGGTACTCGTTTGATAGTCGGATGGTCATACTGTGGTTTCCCATCCGGGACTTCCCTTACAGGTAACCCGGCGTCAACAATATCTAACAACCCATTGAGATCCATACGTCCAATTTTCACTCTCAATCACAACCGTTTAAAACCGTTTGCAGCAGGGTCAACGGAGGACGGCGTCTAAGAAAGATTTCTGCCTCCATCATAGACTCACAATCATCATGAGGATATTTATATTGCACTCTGCGCCGGTCCATTTCGAGCCCTGCTTCGCAATATCCACAATTTACAAGGTCTATTCTAAAACTGTCAAGCGGAAGATATTTTGCTTCTATTATCCCAGTGGCATATCTGTAATATTACCAACCCTAGTGACGGGAAAAAGTACAGCTTTCCATAAATTACTTGCATTTTCTATTTATTATTCCGTTTGTCTCATCGAGGGGTTCCTCTCTCTATCTATCTCTCTCTCATTTTGATCTTCGTCCTCCTGGCTCCTTCGATAAAAAAGGTGAAAATTCAGTCTTTTTGCAAATTAGATTTGTTCTTGTTTATTTACTCGCCCTTAGATCTCTCAATAATTTGTTACATTTTTGTCCAATTTTAATAGTTGTCGATAAATCTTGAATTTTTTTCGTCCACTTATAAAGCGAGTGAGGTTCTGCCATTTAGTCTGTGGGTTCTGATATTTTAGCGCTCTTTTATGATTGTTTGTTGGATCTGGGTATCTTTTGATTCGATCGAATTTTGCATATTTTGGGGAGAATCTGATAATTTTCAGGGTTAGGTTTCGGTGGTTGAATGTCCCGTTTGATTCTTCCGTGCAAAGGTTCGAGTTTCGCGAAGAAGGGTTTTTTGGGATTGTTCTCATCCTTTCATGTGTTAATCTTAGCCCAAGTCTTTGTTTGATGTGGCATTAGCTCTTTTTCTATTAGAGCCATTTGTCTCCAATTTTATAGTAATGTTTGATTGATTGTCGTTGCATTCATCTTATTTGCGAAAGAAGATCAAAGAGGATTACAATTTCTAAAGTAGTGTAGGATAAGAAGTGACTTTTTCGCTTGCATTTATATAAACAGATATTGTTATAACCGTGGCAATTGATGAACTGTTATTCTGATTCTAAAGCCACTGAGACGATGCCTGCCTTTTGAGGATGTGTGCATATAATTTTGTTAATTATTCAAAAATTTTACAATCATATCCTTGCCATCCTACAAATTAATTTTAATTTCATATCATTAGTTGAAGGGACTGGTTGGCGGGTTGTAATTGACGTTCTCATTTTCTTTAGATGCATTTTGGATTTCATTCTTATATGGTTGGATATATTATGGATTTTAGTTTCTACCTAAGTAATGCAGCAAGATGCAACCATAAAATCGGTTCATACAATTTATTCCCATTTAAGATTTTCTAATTGCGGCACAAATTGTTAACGGAGACCAACCAATACAAGAAATGACCTAGTACTTTTTCATCAAATCCGAATACCATATTTTAAGAGAGAACCAAATTAAGCCTAAGTTGGACCGACTTGAGAAAGATATTTATTATTATGTCATTCATTAGTCAATGCTGATATTTGAGCTTTCCTTTTTATTTTCACTTGGATTGAACCGCAATTATATGATGTCTCCTTTATAATCATTTCTCATCCAACTTAGTTAAAACAAACCATGTAGCTTAGTGTTAAGCAAGTTCATAAACTACACGATTTGTTATCATCAAGAATCAATAGCCCTTTTATCATTCGTTGTTAATTTTAAATGCTTTTGCAATGTCTCTTGAAAAGTAGTTTGTTCATACCAGGGTTACCATAAATCGGTTTTCCAGAAACGGTTTCCGTTCCGGAATGTTCGTTGAACGAAATCGTTCCGGAACGAGAAATTCGTCGATCTGAAACTATGGAAGGTCAAGAACACAGAAAAACACTAAAAAACAACTACAATCTCAAGTAAAATTAACCAAAACATGTAGATATACTCGAGAATCAGTGAAGATCAGTGTTAGAAACCATAACAGTCCAAACTTTTCTAGATAGAAAGCTATCAAATCAAATTTTTATAGCTAAGTCTAACTTGAGATCGAGCTGGTTGAGATCGAGCCTGAGATCGAGGAAGGAGATTGATGAAGGTTGTTGTTGTGTGCAGGCTCTGCCAATTAACTGAAGCCACATGGAGGACGTTATAACGATTCTTAGTAGGTTCAATAGAACGGGCAGAAGGTGGTTAGTCAAGATTCGATTCGGTTCGGTTCATTTGTAATCTTTCTTGTTAAATCCTTGGAAAGAGAGGTTGGATGTACGAAAAAGTTTTTTCTCTATTACAAAATTCTTTCCATTTTATGTTTTTGTTCTTCAATTGTACCCCAAATTTTCCCCAAATCAAACTCTAGATTGGAAAAATGCCTAAGAAAAATACGAAGGTGAGCGATCAAGCTCATCAATTGGTATCAGAGCTTCAAGGAGAGAATCATGATGTCGATGAAATTGATGCATATTCATCAACCAGGGTTCAAGATTGGGGTCCTCAAATTCAACAAATTGGTACCAGATTGGATCGATTCGATGAGTTTAAGGCTCAAATGGTTCATCATCATGCCGATTGCAAGCAACAACTTTTCAGTTGCAGAATTCAGTTAATGCGATCCTGATTGAATTCAAGAATTCAAGAAATGCGGAGGTTAAGGTTTCACCATCTCAGGGCCACATGTTGGGAGCGAGGATGGCATCTCCTGTAGTGCAAGGATTGGAATCTAGAGCTGCTGTAGAGCCTAATCCGGGAGCAGCTGGTAACTCTTCTATTCCTCTAAACCCTCAGATTCGAGATCAAGAAGTTGTGAGGTTATCAAATGATGGGGTTAATACTGCAAATTATCGTTCTTTTTTGAACAATCAAAAGATATTGCAACCCAAATCGCTAAAATTGGATTTTCCCAGTTTTAATGGTACTGATGATGCTTTGGCTTAGATACAAGTATCTCAAAATTTTTCATACTATGAAATAAATCCTAGAGAATGGGTGCAAGTGTGTTCTTTTTATTTGAAGGGGGAAGCCTTGCAATGGTACAATTGGCTATGAGTTAATGTCGATCATTATTTTAAATGGGAGGTGTTCAATGATGAGTTGTTGTTGAGGTTTAGCTCCGCTGAGTTGGCTAGGCCTTTTGATTCCTTTGCTAAACTAAAATAAAACAATTCAGTGAGAGAATATCAAGCTAGATTTGAATAGTTGTTAGGTCTCCTTGATAAGTTACCTGCTTCTTATGTGATTGATAAGTGGATTGGGGGTCTTAAAGATGAAATCAAATACGAAGTCATGGCTCCTAGGCCTACAAATTTCAGGGAAACTGTCATGCTATCTAAGGTGTTTGAAGAAAAGATGCAAAGCAAAAAAAAGACTAATAAGTGGGGTGGCAAGTTTGAAAAAAATAAAGATCCAGGCAATGGTGACAGTAATCCAAGTTCTTCACAGATGCAAATATCTTCCAATAATAGTATAAGAAGAATATCAGTTGAGGAGTTAGCACAAAAAAGGAAATTGGGACTGTGTTATTACTGTGATGAAGCATGGAATGGTTCACATAAGTGCAAGAACGGACCAAAGAAAATTTTTGTAATGGAGGGATTCCCGCCAGATAAAGAATCGGATGAATTGCTTGGGGAAAAATTCAGAATGAAGAAGAATCTCAACCTGTTAATTCTCCATCCATTTCTCTGCAAGCCATCTGTGGTACTCCAGCTACACATAGCATCAGGGTACAAGGAAACATCAGGGGTAGACCTGTTAATATTTTGGTGGATTCAGGATCAACACAGTTTCATAAATAACAAGCTAGCCAAGCAATTGGGATTGTCTGTGTGCAATTCTCAGAACTTTGAAGTTCTGGTAGGTAATAGAGATACAGTGGTAGGCTCTGGGGTTTGTAAAGGGGTTAAAGTGAGTTGCCAAGGGACAGATGTGGTGGTTGATTTGCTGCCCCTACCCATGAGGGGCAGTCAAGTAGTGCTGGGGGCTCAGTGGATGTGGAACCTCGATGATGTGGTCTTTAATTTTAAAAACTTACAGCTCAAATTCTGGTACGAAGGAAAATTGGTCATATGGAAGGGGTTAACTCATGAAGAGTTGAAGGTGGTGGACAATCAAGGCTTAGAGAAAAAAGTGAAATAGATATGCTGGTGTTTTATGCTCCAATTCATAAGTCTTGACTGTGAAGTACAGCCTAATGATTCAGAAAAAACAAATGCAGATATTCAGAATATCCTTAACAAAAATCCTGCAGTGTTTAAAGAACCCAAGGGCTTACCCCCTAGAAGGAGCTGCGACCACATGATTCTTCTCACCGATAATTCCAAGGCTGTGTGCATCAGGCCATACTAGTATGCATAACATATGATGAATGAGATAGAAAAGCTTGTGGATGAGATGTTGCAGACATGGGTGATCATGCCATGTTCCAGCTCATACTCTTCACCAGTTGTCATGGTAAAGAAGTCTGATGGAAGTTGGAGACTGTAGATTACAGGAGCCTAAATCAAAACATCATCAAAGATAAGTTCCCCATTCCTATCATTGATGAACTATTAGATGAGTTATATGGTACTAAATTCTTTTCTAAGCTGGACTTGAGGTCAGGATATCATCAGATTAGGGTATATGATGAAGATATTCATAAAACTGCTTTTAGAACTCACCAAGGGATTTATGAATTTCTTGTTATGCCTTTTGGCCTTACTAATGCACCATCCACTTTCCAATTTCTCATGAATTCTATTTTTAAACCCTATCTGAGAAAGTTCATTCTAGTGTTTTTTGATGACATCCTGATCTATAGCAAGGAATGGTCACAACACTTGCATCATTTGGAGTTAACTCTGGAAGTCCTCAAATCTCATCAGTTAGTTGCTAAGCTCTTTATGTGTAGGTTTGGCCAATCGCAAGTTGAGTATTTAGGCCACATTGTATCCCGAGATGGTATTGCTGTTGATCCTAAGAAAGTTGAGGCTGTAGCTGATTGGCCTGTTCCAAAGAATTTGAAGACCTTAAGGGTTTTTTTTGGGCTTTCAGGCTATTACAGGAAATTCGTTAAGGACTATGGGTGCATTGCTAGACCCCTGACTGATTTACTCAAGAAAAGTTCTTTCAAATGGTCAGAGGAAGCTCAATCTGCATTTGGAAAACTGAAGCAAGCTCTCACTTCCCCTCCTATATTGGCATTGCCTAATTTCAGCAAAGACTTTATTCCGGAATGTAATGCTTCAGGTATTGGGATTGGAGCTGTGTTGTTACAAGAAGTGAGGTCAATAGCTTATTTGAGTCAAGCCTTGAAAGGCTGGAATATGGTGCTCTCCACTTATGAGAAGGAGCTATTAGCCATTATCCTGGCAACCAAGAAATGGAACTAATATTTAATGGGAAGAAAATTCATCATAAAGATGGATCACCAGAGTTTAAAGTACTTGTTAGATCAGAGAATCTATACCGGAATTCAGAATAAATGGTTGGCGAAGCTACATGGGTTTGAATATAGAGTGGAATATAAGCCTTGTAAAGAGAATATTGTAGCAGATAAGCTGTCTAGAAGATTTGAAGAGCATGGTGAGAGGGAAGGCAGGGAGTTGCAATCAATTTCAATAGTTCAAAGCTCTTGGTTGGAAGAGATTAAAGATATGGTGAGCTCTGAAGAATATTTTAGGAACATAGAACAAAGAGGGCAGCAAGGAAATCTTGATCCTGACATATATCAGAAGATTGGTGGTATATACTACTATCATGGCAGAATAATGGTGGATTCTCAAGCCAGCAACCTCAAATCCAAGCTCCTTGCCGAATTTCATGCTTCTCCTATGGCTGGCCATTCTGGGGTATATAGAACCTTACCGAGAATTAAAACAGTTTTTTTGGGCCAGGTCTTAAAACTGATGTACAAGCTTATGTATCGACTTGTGAAGTATGTCAGAGAAATAAGTATGAAATATTCACCCAGCTGGATTGTTACGGCCTTTAGATGTACCGGACAGAATTTGGGAGGACATCTCTATGGATTTTATTACAAGTCTCCCTAAGTACCAAGGTAAAAGTGTGATCTATGTGGTTGTTGACAGGTTGACCAAGTATGCTCATTTTTTTGCTCTAAGCCATCCATATACTGCTGAGATGGTGGCTCAGGTTTTCTTTGAAGGTGTCTTCAAATTACATGGATTACCTAGATCTATAGTGAGTGTCAGGGATGCTATATTTACCAGTTTGTTTTGGAAGGAAATTTTCAAGTTGCAGGGTTGCACTCTTGATCTTAGCACTGCGTATCACCCTCAAACTGATGGTCAGACTGAAGTGACCAATAGGAGTCTGGAATCCTATCTAAGGAGTTTTTGTTGCCATAAACCAAAGGAGTGGGTGAAATGGTTGGCGATGGCAGAATTTTGGTTTAACAAAACATGGAAAAGTTCAACACATTACACTTCTTTTGAAGCTGTGTATGGTAGAGCACCCCCTTCTCTTTTATCATATATTCCAAAATCTGCTAAGGTACAGTCAGTGGTTGAGGAATTGTTCTCAAGAGATGTGGCACTCAAGTTCCTGAAGGATAGCCTACATACTGCCAAGGATAGAATGAAGAAATATGCAGATAAAAATAGAACTGAGAGGGAGTTTTAGGTTGGAGATTGGATGTTTTTAAAATTACAACTGTATAGACAATTGTCTGTGGCTCAGCAGAAACCTAACAAGCTCTCTCCAAGGTTTTTTGGCCCTTGTTAGGTACTTGCTAGGATTGGTCCAATGGCTTATAAGCTGCAATTACCTGCAGAATCCTTTATTCATCCTGTTTTCCATGTATCACAACTCAAAAAGAAGTTTGATGAGGGAGTCATCACTCAATTACATCCTCCAATTTATCATGAAATCATTGATGAACCTGAAAGAATCTTAGAAGAACAATTCAATGGGGAAAGCACCTTATAAGCCAGGTTCTTATCAAATGGAAGCAAAGAGATACTTCAGATGTTACTTGGGAAGGATATTGGGATTTAGTGAAAAGATTTCCAGCTTTTGACCTTGAGACAAGGTCAAGGTTTCAAGAAGGGAAGAAATGATGAAGGTTGTTGTGTGCAGGCTCTGCCAATTAACTGAAGCCACATGGAGGACGTTATAACGATTCTTAGCAGGTTCAATAGAATGGGCAGAAGGTTGTTAGTCAAGATTCGGTTCGGTGCACTTGTAATTTTTCTTGTATAAATCCTTGGAAAGAGAGGTTGGATGTAAGAAAAAGTTTTTTCTCTATTACAAAATTCTTTCCATTTTATATTCTTGTTCTTCAATTGTACCCCAAATTTTCCCCAAATCAAACCCTAGATTGAAAAAATGCCTAAGAAAAATACGAAGGTGAGCGATCAAGCTCATCAAAGATCGAGTCTGAGATGCTCAGGCGCTGGTTGAGATCGAGCCTGAGATTGAGGAAGGAGATCGAGCTCGGGGAGAGAGCCGCAGCTGCACTCGCACTTGTAGAGTAAAAAATTGGGGGTAGGGTTTATTTTTCCTTTTAAACTTGTAAAAGTGTATGTATATATGAAGGGTTATGGTTTATAATTGAGAATGGGGTTTTCTTTTTGAGAGAGACCTTTGGTCTGGTCGAGAAATAAAAAAAGCGATGTTTGGAAAATTGGACCGGTTCATTTATGTAATTATTTAATGTTAGAACCAGTAATCCTTTTAATTACTTTTCTATGGGACCCACCATGCATGTGATTGATTATTTTTAATTATTTAATGTTCTGAACTATTGTTATACGTTGTGTTATATGTACGTGTGTATACATACGTACACATTCATCGATCCAAAAAGTGTCCCCCGTTCCAAGGTAACGTACTTCGTTCTGCCTAAGCGTATGGAAGAAGACTACCCTCACCGCATCACAATCTTTTATCATATATTCCAAAATCTGCTAAGGTACAGTCAGTGGATGAGGAATTGTTCTCAAGAGATGTGGCACTCAAGTTCCTGAAGGATAGCCTACATACTGCCAAGGATAGAATGAAGAAATATGCAGATAAAAATAGAACTGAGAGGGAGTTTTAGGTTGGAGATTGGATGTTTTTAAAATTACAACTGTATAGACAATTGTCTGTGGCTCAGCAGAAACCTAACAAGCTCTCTCAAGGTTTTTTGGCCCTTGTCAGGTACTTGCTAGGATTGGTCCAATGGCTTATAAGCTGCAATTACCTGCAGAATCCTTTATTCATCCTGTTTTCCATGTATCACAACTCAAAAAGAAGTTTGATGAGGGAGTCATCACTCAATTACATCCTCCAATTTATCATGAAATCATTGATGAACCTGAAAGAATCTTAGAAGAACAATTCAATGGGGAAAGCACCTTATAAGCCAGGTTCTTATCAAATGGAAGCAAAGAGATACTTCAGATGTTACTTGGGAAGGATATTGGGATTTAGTGAAAAGATTTCCAGCTTTTGACCTTGAGACAAGGTCAAGGTTTCAAGAAGGAAGAAATGATGAAGGTTGTTGTGTGCAGGCTCTGCCAATTAACTGAAGCCACATGGAGGACGTTATAACGATTCTTAGCAGGTTCAATAGAATGGGCAGAAGGTTGTTAGTCAAGATTCGGTTCGGTGCACTTGTAATTTTTCTTGTATAAATCCTTGGAAAGAGAGGTTGGATGTAAGAAAAAGTTTTTTCTCTATTACAAAATTCTTTCCATTTTATATTCTTGTTCTTCAATTGTACCCCAAATTTTCCCCAAATCAAACCCTAGATTGAAAAAATGCCTAAGAAAAATACGAAGGTGAGCGATCAAGCTCATCAAAGATCGAGTCTGAGATGCTCAGGCGCTGGTTGAGATCGAGCCTGAGATTGAGGAAGGAGATCGAGCTCGGGGAGAGAGCCGCAGCTGCACTCGCACTTGTAGAGTAAAAAATTGGGGGTAGGGTTTATTTTTCCTTTTAAACTTGTAAAAGTGTATGTATATATGAAGGGTTATGGTTTATAATTGAGAATGGGGTTTTCTTTTTGAGAGAGACCTTTGGTCTGGTCGAGAAATAAAAAAAGCGATGTTTGGAAAATTGGACCGGTTCATTTATGTAATTATTTAATGTTAGAACCAGTAATCCTTTTAATTACTTTTCTATGGGACCCACCATGCATGTGATTGATTATTTTTAATTATTTAATGTTCTGAACTATTGTTATACGTTGTGTTATATGTACGTGTGTATACATACGTACACATTCATCGATCCAAAAAGTGTCCCCCGTTCCAAGGTAACGTACTTCGTTCTGCCTAAGCGTATGGAAGAAGACTACCCTCACCGCATCACGATCCGTAATCCGTATAAAGTTTCGTACCGCATTCCAGTTTTCGCTCCGCCTTCCAGGTAACATTGGTTTGGGTTATTTGACAATCTTCTGCAATAAGTTAGAACACAACACGCACGCACACACGAATAACAACCCCCCCCCCCCCCCCCCCCCCCGGCGGAGCCACAAAGACCTTGGGATTGTGGTAAAGTTAGAATTAGCGACACATGGAGATTTAGCAGGGTTGAGGTTCAACTCGAATTGGGGGTCCTGAAAATAAAATAACGGCAACAAACTTTTACTTGAACAGCTACAGATAAAATGTGAATTCAATTATGAATAGCAAACAATTTGCAAATTATACAATCAATAAAAGGGGAAATGTATATTAGGCATTTCAATCAGCATAACCCAAAACCAATATAATCATGTACCCGGAACTCAAAATGATCAAATGGGTCGATCACCCACCAACAATTCATGAGCTCGAAATAAAATAAAGATCAATAAATGCTAAACTCAGCCTAAACGTTTACTCTGAATTCGAATGCAAACCCCATTGTTGTTAGGTGGCAAGTGAGATGCATGGGATTTATCTTTATTATTTAGCCTATCTACATCTAGTTTCTTGGACGCAGGACTTTAGATTATATTCATTTACAAATGGTGATGGAATTAGTAGAGTAAATTAAATCTACAACTGGTGTAAATTTATGATTTCTTTCTTATTCATGACCGGATTGCTGCACAATATGATGGAGATGCATTGAAATAATTTTTCTTACCTTCTTCTCTATGCAGCATGTATGCACGTGCATGATGTTTGATGATCTTTTCAAGCCTGCCAATCTTACACATGAATGCTAACCATTTTTTTCTTTCTTTCTTTCTTTCATTTTGTTTTTGTTTTTGTTTTTGTCAGTCAAGGTCCAACACCAGGCCAACCTTTGAAGGAACCTATGTTATATCTGTTGCAGTTGGACTCCTTAATTCAAGTGGAAAGGACATGCCTTTCACCTCTGTTTATCACGATGGAATGCTGCAGACTGTTGCAAGCAATGGCCAACAAGTCTTTACAACAGTTCTCAGAGTTACAAAGGTAATGAGTGATTTGATCACCTTGCGCTAGTGAATGGTGTTTCATATGGCAATGTTTTCATCTTCGTAATAAAATTAGAGTAAATAAGTAGTTCTATACCTAAACGGTTATTCTATTATCTCATAATGATGATCGAAGAATGCATGGCAATGAAAATGGTTTATTTTTTGCACCACCAGCTTTAGTGTCTATAACCTTTCAATTTTGTGCAATTCATAATGTTTGTATCATGTTTTGCAGAAGGACGAAGAATTTGTATTTTCTGATATATCTGAACGCCCAATCCCTTCCCTATTGCGCGGTTATAGTACTCCTGTTCGTCTTGACTCTGATCTTACAGACAGTGACCTGTTATTCTTACTTGCACATGATTCCAATGAGTTCAATCGGTATGATTATAACAATTGATACATCCTATGCTATAATTTGCATCTTTGTGTTTGTTTATTAAATGTCAAGTTCTTAGTTATTGAGTCAGTTAAAGTTCACATCCTGTACTTCAGGTGGGTGGCTGGTCAAATTCTGGCAAGGAAACTTATGCTGAATCTTGTAACTGATTTTCAACAGAACAAGTCTTTGGTTTTATTTTTAAGTTTATCGAAGGAATTAAGAGCGTATTGACTGATTCAAGCTTTAGATAAAGTATGCACTATATTGATATTAACCCTACCTCTTTCTTTCCAAAAATGCTGCGCACAGCTTAATCAATTCTTTGTTTTAGGAATTTATCGTGAATGCAATTACTTTGCCCGGTGAAGGGGAGATTATGGACATGATGGAAGTTGCGGACACTGATGCTATTCATGCTGTTCGTTGTTTCATTAGGAAGCGGCTAACATTTCAACTGAAAGAAGAATTCCTCACAACTGGAAGTTTTTCCATGTATGCTTTCATCTGAATGTTAATTTGAGATTAAATTGCCTATATGTATCCAAAGCTCTCGATTCTATTGATATCGATCTCATTTTTAGTGCTAAAATATTCTCTATACAGTAGTGATGTTTAGCGAGGCTGTTATATGCTCTAGTGTAAATCATGACGTGCTTAAAGAAGTGATACAAAGAAGTGATACTCTATTCTACTTGTTGTAATGATCATATTGATTATAAACATTAACGTGAGTCATACTCTTTGTTTTTGTTTTCAGCAATCATAAAGGAGGTTCTGAAACAAATTTTTTTCGAGTTTTAATGCTTAAATCAATAAGGTTCAAAACCAAAATACTCCGTAGTGGAACATTCTATACTTTCATCTTTGTTTTTTGTTTTTATGAATCATATTCGTTTGTTTTCTCAATCATAAAGGAGGTAATTCCATGCGGAATTTCGAGATAATAAGTTGCTTTCCAATTATCGGGGAAGTCTTTTCAAAATCTGTAGCTATTTAGAATATTGGTGGAGGCTTCATTGATAGATTACCACTGTCCTGATATAACTGGTGCATGGCACGTTCCACAGGAACATTATATCAAATATATTATTGGTTTCTCCACATTAGTAACCAAACATTCTTTTTCTTGCTATTGATGCCTTATTTTCAGGTGAAAAACAACAGAAGCTCGGAGCCTTGCATTTTTGATCATCACAATATATCTAGACGTGCACTGAAGAACACAGCTCCAAGTAATATTCTCCTGCATCATAGGCTGCAAAATATCTGCTTAATAATTGGTTTGAGTTCTGATATCTGCCTTTAATGTTGTGCAGTGTACCTTTCATCATTGAATGATCCTGAGATCACGAATCTTGCATTGAATGAATACAATACTGCTACAAACCTGACAGAGCAATTTGCAGCACTGACAGCCATAACCAAAAATCCTGGCCAAGCTCGTGATGATGTTTTCGTGGATTTCTATAAGAAGTGGTCTCATGACTTTTTGGTAGAATTTAACTGCTTTTGAAAAAAATAATTTATCCATATTCTGTTTAAGATAAATTCTTCATGATTGTATTTGCAGATGAACAAATTTGTCTAATATAGTAATTTATTTATTTTTATTAGGTTGTGAATAAATGGTTTGCTCTCCAAGCAATGTCTGATATTCCCGGAAATGTCGTTAATGTCCAGAACCGGTTGAATCATCCTGCCTTTGACTTGCGCAACCCAAACACGGTCAGTCATGTGACAGTTTGTCGAAAGTCTGATACAAAATAATTTTGATTCGATCAATGTATTTCTCTGTTGCTTTGCATCATATTTTATTGAAGCTCTCTTGTTCGAACCAGGTCTGCTCCCTAATTGGAGGTTTTTGTGGGTCCCCTGTGAATTTTCATGCTAAGGATGGATCAGGCTACAAATTTCTGGGAGAAATCGTTTTGCAGCTTGATAAAATAAACCCGCAGGTGCATTTCATGTTTCTTGAATTGAACAATATCTGCTACTCTGAATTCTATAAATTAAAC